>BSBK01000993.1:0-730000 GCA_027943335.1 Chamaecyparis obtusa | reverse complement strand
TAGTGCATAGAAAAACCAAAAATATAGATTAATTTGCATCTAATTCATATCTAGACTTTGCATTCAAATCCTTCGTTTAGGTGTCATCAAGGTCACTGATCTCGGTCCAATCTGAGAATACATACTCACATCTACTCGAAGGCAGTAAATCGCCTGGTTAGATTAGTTTTCATTTCACTACATGATTTTGATTTTAACTAACCTCTAATATTTTACTGAAGTGTTGTGTCTACAGCTAGGTACAAAATTCACACACACATTTCTGGCGCCCACCGTGGGGCCCTAAAACTGGTTTCCATTCAATTTTTATCAATTTCTATCATCTTCTTGTCATTTTCTGTTCCAAGCTGCGATTTTTAATTTTTGTCCGGACAATTTTCGTATGAGTTTTGTTAGAAACTCGTACCAGGAGATACCCACTGTCGTACGACATTTGATTTGATCAAGAATCGTACCATTAGGATCACCTTGTCGTTTAGAATCTTGATTGTCGTATGATCTGGTACCCAGTGTCGTACGAGTTTCTAGACTATCGTCTGGGAGGTAACCCACTATTGTACGAGTTTCAGTGCCAGGTTTCAATTTTTGTTTCACTTTCTTAGGCAGTTTCCCATATTTATTTTCCTGATTTGGATTGACAGCTAACATTAACAATTGAAATTTTCTATTTTTGATTGAATTCTGTTGATTTTGATTGGGAAAAAGCATGAGAATTGCTAAAAATAGGTAAGAATCTACTACGCACGTTGTGACGAATTCAGGTAATCTTCTCAGCTGATAACATTTCAATTTGGATTAAAAAGAACTCTTGCGTGTCAAGCTTGTGTGACCTTTATTTCTTTCATATCACAAATTTCATTTTGGGGTATAAAAATGAACATAGATTTGCTTTTCAGCATCTTTGTTACACATAGTAAATAGGCCCTATGAACACTATTCATGGTTCTTGAGAGAGTGGGTTTCCAGCGAAACTCTTCTCAACGAAGGAACCCTTGTAGGTAGGGATGTTACTGAGAGCGTCTCACGTTCTACTAGATTTGTGCATCTTCAGCTTATGTTTGATACATTCTCTCTCTAGAGAGGTTGATAGATCATGAGTGGTTGACATCATAGATCTTTGTGAGATAATCTTGGTCTTAGCGTGTCGGATTAATTTGTCTGCTTTGTTTGGGTTAAAAGTGAAAAGGCTAGAGGACTATGCTCTACTCCCTTTTTGGGTAGTACCAGAAACTTAGATCCTTGAATCTGGAACCAGTCTCCATGTGGTATATTTTGTGAGTCACCTTTAGAGAGGGTTAACCATAGTGGACATTCCCTTAATTGGGTCAACCACGTTGACGGAACCTCAAGCGGTAATAGCCATTTTCGCCGTGGTAGCAGCAACCGCTATATAAATGTCCTTGTGGAGGAAATCTTCATAGGTGTGGTCTTTTGTTGGGCTATTAGATCTCCCTAGCAGCTCTTGATTGATTAATTTCTTGGACTATGTCAAAACCCCGGTGCACCTGGATTGGAGTTTGCCCTCTTGAGATCACAAAAGTTGTAGAGTCAGACCATTACTAAAAACCCTAGTGAGGCCAAATTTTCATTTTCTAGGAATATGTGCGTTATTGCAAAACTTTTTGGAACATACACTGTTAGCACTCCTAGGGATTAGCACAATTCAGTCACATGATTATTCATGCGCAGGGTTGCTTTGTCCCCTGTTCATTTTTTTCAGACGTGCTTCAAATCACTTGCTTGCTGTTTTGCGTGCTTGTTTATCTATCTGGTTATTGAGAATGAATCAATCCGCTACAATCTTCAAATCTGGACAGATAATTTTGTGAACAATCTAAAATTGAAAATCTCAAAAATTGCAAAATCTAATGTCAAACACCTTTCTGGAGTCAAAAGTCATCTTGTAAAGTTAGAAAGTCCTACGACTTTTGGCTATTGTCATTTCAGAACCCCTATATTATCGTGTGGTATATGGTACATTCTCGTACGAGTTTTGCTGCCAGTCAATTCCAAAAATGTCAAAAACCCTGCTATCAACTATCGTGCGAGTTTTGAAATAGTCGTACGAGTTTGTCAATTATCATTTCATGCTATACCCACTGTCGTATGAGCCTGTAGAAAGTCGTTTGATAAATTTTGAAAAATTGCCAGAAAGTTGTCAGAACTGTTAGAAACCTAGCTTTTCCAGCCTATTTCTAGAATCTGTCAAACAAATCACTGTGTTAGGAATAGATCAACAACTACTGAGAATCTAATCATTTTCCTAAAGTGGCCTTTTGAATCTGCTTCAGCCTTCTGTTTAATCGATTTTAGTCTTTATCATCTTGTGTCAAAACCTTGTCATAACTATCAATCTTCAATCCATCTTCAAAATGGCTAAGTGTTGTGAACTCGTGTCTGCTATCTTTTGGGCATCTACCCATACATCCAGGGCATAGTATCCTTCATTTACATCTAATCCAAGCTTCAATCAACCAAACCTTGACAAGGTTGCGTCATTTGATCTTCTTGAATCAGATCTTTCTTCAGTTGTCTTCATCATATCCTTTTGCTTCACCCAAGGTTAATGGTGGAAACTAGAGCTTCCTCTCACAAGAAATCTGGAGAAATATCCCATACCTTACCTTTGAATACTCTCCAGGCTCCAACTTTTGAGCAACTCTACAATTTTGGTCTTTATGAAGATGACGGTCTTGGCAATTTTTGATTGAAATCTGGTTACATTCCTCCTTCATCAACTCACGGAGGTAATAAAAAAACTCCACCTCAATCTAATCCAGGGAGTCTTAAAACTCCTACCATGTCTCAAGCAGGGACAAACTTTGGCTCTCAAATAACTCAATCTCAACATGGTGCATATCAAGAACCTACACCTTCTGAAATTGCTCAATATCAAAACAATGATAACTTCAAAAGAATGATGAAGCATTTCTTGAAAGAAGATAGAGAAGCATACTTTTTACAAGTAGCTCATCAAGGAGCTAAACTTCCTCCCAAATTTAATGTGGAAGATATCATTATGCATGAGGAAGAAACTCCTATTTCGGCTATGATGAAATAGATGCATGCCATGCAAGTCAAACTTAATAAACTTGAGAAAGAAAAGGAACCCAAGGAATTCTCCATGGAGGCCCTATGTCCTTTTCCATTTGACAAAGACTTGTACATGCCACCATTCCCAAAAAGAGTGGAGATGTCTAAATATGATAAGTATGATGGACACTCTGATCCTCAAGATCATGTCAGAGAATTCTGTACACAATCTATGGAGTTCATGCACGAACCAACCTATCTGATGCATCTTTTTCCTTGATCTCTAGGAGGAGCAACCATTCATTGGTTCTCTAGATTGCCTTCTACTATCAAAACTTTTGAGGAGTTGATCAAATTGTTCTATCAACAATACTCCTACAACATTCAACATCCAGTGACCATGATTGATATCTACAATCTCAAGCAATATCTAGGAGAACTATTCCTAACATTTCTCAAGAGATGGAGGAAGAAATTCTCTCTATATGCCAGGCCTATTCCAGAAATTGAGAAACTAGAAATCTTCATCAATAATCTTGTCCCAGAGATCAACTACCCTTTACAAATGCAAGATCATATATCTTTTGATAAGATGGTAGACAATGCGATCAAAATTGAAAAGGTACTTGTGAAAAAAGGAGACATCACACTTCAAAAGGACAAGTACGAATTAGGATCTAGTTCTAAAGACAAGAACAAAAAATGGAACAAGAATAAATGCATCGTCATAGATGGCGCTATTGATACCATCTGTGCCCCATCAAAGGCACTAGCTTTCAATCTAACTATTGGTACCCAAGCCATCAAAGCTTCAGAGAAAAAGGTGCCCGAACCATCTCAAAAGAAGCCTGAATACAAATCTTGGTCCGCTGATAATAAATGAAAGTTCACTCCTTTGGGAGAATCTTTAGAATCAGCTATGAGAACTCTGTTGGCTAATAACATCATCTCTTTTCTTGAGATCCAACAATCTGATCCTAATCCTAAACCAAAATGGTGGAGAGAGAATGAATTCTATGATTTCCATCGGGGTAAAGGTCACAAAACTAATAACTGCTTACGCTTGAAACATACTATTCAAGATCTAATTGATAAAGGAGACATCACGATTGACAATCACAAGAGCAATAATGATCATATAGCATTCACAGAACCATTTCTAAAACATGGTCAAGAAGTTCATCTTCTCAGCCTAATATGGGGGCAAAGGTTAATTATGCTTACCTTGGAAGTAATGCTGTTATTAATATGGTTGAACCTTGTCTCTCTGAGCATTGCAATGTTATCACAATTGTGCGAAGAGATAGAGATCATCCTTCAGCTAATGCAGTTACTTGATCACAAGCTCAGGCACATCTGAACAGACAAATCCCAGATTCATCAAATGTCCCTAAGATGCTCTTCAATCTTTCTTCCGCTTCCAAATAGGAGGCTGTGTCTAAATCTTCCAATCCTAAAGATACGAGGCCGACATCTTATAGCATTGTTCAACAACTCCAACACACTAATGTAAAAATCTCCATGTTTGAGTTGCTTCGGATATCTACAGCTCATAGAGCTATTCTAGACAAAGCTTTGCTTGGATCCAATGTTCCTGATGACCTTGATTTAGACAGGTTCCAGACTATGGTTGGACATCTTACATCTTCGCAATATATCTCCTTCTCAGAGGAAAATGACAACTCCTTGAGTCACCCGCATAACCAGCCCTTGCATCTAGAAGTCTTGATCCAGAACTGTAGAGTCAAACATGTGTTGATAGATGGGGGCACTGGCCTAAACATTTTTTCTTACAGCTTGGTCACACAATTGGGATTTTTAGAATTGGCTATTGATCCTAGAAAGAAGATAACTATAAAAGCCTATGATGAACAAGAAAGATCTTCTAAAGGCACCATTGTCTTACCTATTAGAGAAGGTCCAGTTATCAGAGATACTATATGTCAAGTTCTTGATCTACCTTTGGCTTACAACATTCTTCTAGGGAGACCATGGATACATGAGATGAAGGCTATTCCTTCTAAATTCCACCAATGTTTAAAATTTCCTTATGAAGGAGTAGAGGTCACTATTCCAGTAGACATATCCACCACTTGCAATACATTGAAGGAGAGTGCAGATAAACTTGTGCCTAATAACAGAGAATCTTCCATTGAGCCAACAAAAGAAGCATCCACATCTAAAATGGAAGATGTTGCAAAAGAGGTCAATATCAAAGAAAATGGTATGGGAGAATATACTATAGAGCCAGTCTTATCTTTGACATCTCTACCTATCTCACCTAAGTCTTATGGACAATCTTTAAAACAGTCCAAACTAGACTCTAAAGAACCTCGAGGCATATAAAAAGAATTTTGTAGGAGAACAAGTCTCCAAGCAAGAATTTGAAGAAGATGAAGCTGTGCTTACATGGCTATACAAAGATGAACCTAAATCTCAAGTTGTTCCGACTAGTGACTCTACAGTATCCAAAATCCCTTCTAAGGCATATGGTCCAGGAGATAAACTGATAGCTAAGATGGGATATTTAGGTAAAGGACCTCTAGGAGTCAGAGGAGAAGGTCTTATAACACCTATTTCACATACTGGTAGGGAAAACAAAGATACTGTTGGCTTAGGCTTTAAAAAAAAACCCTTCCACCTCAAAGGTAATTGTTCTCATGTCATAGAGCAGATCGCACCAAGAGAACCCCTTCTTAAGAAGGAAGAAACTGAACCATCAGATAGTGATTCAGACAACTCAGAACTTGTTCCTTATGAGAATTTTCCTAAAGAAATCAAAGACATCCTTGAAGCTGAAGATGATCCAATAAAAAATAATCAATGTAGTAGAAACACAATAACCTACTATAGAGCAAGAGATAGTTGCAACACAAGAACCGACTAATCTCAAAGACAATCAAATAGACAAAGAGGAAGGTGGTAGTTATTTTGAGATAGATTCCCATGAGTATGAATTTAAATCAAAATATGAGGGTAACCCTTCTTGGGGTATTCATCCTGACTTTACTCATGTTCTTAGATTTCCTAGAGGCATAGATGGAGAATCTAATGACTATGAATGGGGAGCCATTCCAGAAGAAGATGAGATTATTACAGAGAAACATGTTGATTCTATTCATCAATATGCACCTAAACCCAATGTAAGTCTAGAGCGAAATGATGAACTTATCGAGTCTGATCCACCGATGGCTGAATTGGACTCCCACAATGACATTGAGCCTATTCATGAATTGAATGTCTTAAGTTGTAATATCACCTTTGAACTCGAGCATCGGGTTAGGACCGATGATGACAGATCCCTATCCGTAAACACTATCTCCCAATCTTTCCTCATTTTGACTATCCAACATCCTGAACTTCTTGATCAAACCTCCACAAATCCAAGCCATGGTATTTATACCTTCCCAAATGACTATGCCCTTGCTTGCTACCTCAATGCAGTTGAGCCTATGAGGACTTCCATTAGTGAACATAGCGTTAGCATGACGGAGTCGAACATCAAGTATCTTAGTCAAAAAAATAAGAATAAGAATAAAAAGAAAAGGAGTTCTAAGGGTGAAAACCACTTTGTGGCAGTCTTAGAACCTACAAAAGTAAAAATAAAAGATGTATCTGAAGGTGAAAACCTCTCCGAGGCACCTAAGGATGAGATATTTGATGTCCTTTCGAGTCATTTACAGGGTAGATCTCCAGTTCTAATTGAGCCCACTCAATCCATCAACTTGGGAACAACAAAAGAACCACAGTTGATTCATGTAGCACAATCTTTATCAGAAGAAGAGAAGCAAAAATTTACAACATTCCTAACAGAAAAAAATATCAACTTTGAATGGAAATATTCAGATATGCCAGGGTTGGATCCTAATCTTATAATGCATCATTTATCTATAGCTCCAAATGTCAAACCTGTTAAGGAAAAATTGAGAAAGATGCATCCTCATGTTGCACTCTTGGTAAAAGCTGAATTAGAGAAGCTCCTAAAAGTCAGATTCATCCGAGTTATTGATTATGCAAAGTGGATCTCTAATATTGTACCTATTTCAAAACCAAATAAATCAATCAAAGTATGCACAGACTTTAGAGATGTAAATAGAGCATGCCCTAAGGATGATTTTCCACTACCTAACATTGATATGATAGTGGACATGACTGCGGGCTTTGAGATGTATTCTTTAATGGATGGTTTTTCTGGATATAATCAAATAAAGATTGCTCCAGAGGATCAAGAGAAAACTACTTTTACATGTGCATGGGGCACTTTCTGTTGGAATGTCATGCCATTTGGGCTTAAAAATGCTGGTGCTACATATCAAAGAGCCATGACATCTATTTTTCATGACATGATGCATATGACTATGGAGGATTATGTTGATGATACTTTAGCAAAATCTATGATTAGAGCTGAACATCTAAATGACTTGAGCAAGATACTAGACAGAATGGAAAAATTTAGTCTCAGACTAAATCCTAAGAAGTGTGCTTTTGGTGTCACTTCTGGAAAGCTCTTAGGATACATAGTCTCAAAGAAGGGAATTGAGGTTGATCTAGCTAAAGTAAAAGCTATCATGGAAATGCAACCTCCAAAGAATATTAGTCAAATGAGGAAATTGCAAGGGAGAGTCCAATCTATCAGAAGATTCATATCATAGCTCGCAGGCATATCACAACCTTTTACAAAAACATTACATAAAGGTGTGACCTTTGCATGGAATGAAGAATGTGAGAATAACTTTAACCATATCAAGAAGTATCTCTCAAACCCTCCTATCTTAATGCCTCCCATTCCAAGGAAGCCTTTGATCTTATATGTCTCTGCTACAGATACATCACTGGGGGCATTGCTTGCACAACATGATGAGAACAAAAAGGAAAGAGCTATATACTATATTAGTAGAACATTGGTTGCATATGAGAAGAACTATTCAATGATTGAGAAAGCTTGTCTACCTGTGATCTTTGCATCACAAAAACTAAGACATTACATTTTAGCTCATACCACCCATTTGGTAGCTAAGATTGATCCACTCAAGTACCTACTAAGCAAAGCTACCCTCACGGGTAGATTAGCTAAATGGGTCATGCTTTTAAGTGAATTTGACATTGAATATGTTGAGAGAAAAGCTATAAAAGGATAGGTTATTGCTGATCAATTAGCAGATGCACCTATGATTGATGATACACCAATGTAAATGGAATTTCTAGATTCCTCTATCACGACTCTTTCTTTTAGAGAATGGCAGTTGTTCTTTGATGGCTCCTATACATAGAATGGATCAGGAGTAGGTATATTGTTCATAACTCCTCAAGGATACTCAATCCCAAAAGCATTCAGATTAAAGTTCCCTTTCACAAACAATATTGCAGAATACGAAGCCCTTTTGAATGGTATGAAAATAACAATTGAGTGGAGAGTAACAGAATTACACATTCATGGAGACTTACAACTTGTTATCCATCAAGTCAATGATGTGTACCAGACCAAAGATGAAAATCTCATCCCATACAAGAGAATGGTAGATGACTTAAAGAAGCACATTTGAGAAAATACCTAGAACATAGAATAAGGCTGCCGATGCAATGGCAACATTATCTACTTTATTACAATAGCTTGAACATGAGCTATGCTACGAGTTCTTGGTGGAAGCACTATCTTATCCTGCATATGATTCCCCTGAAACCCGCATGATTTCCACTGTTGTTGGTCATGATTCATCCAGATACAAAAACCAATTTTCCTATCTCCAAGACCAAATCATTCCCGATACCTTCAACCGCCATGAAAAGAGATACCTTATCCGTAATGCATCCCAATATGTCATCATTGGTCACGATCTATACAAACGAGGTCTAGATGGTATGCTACTTAGATGTTTAGAACGGGAAGAGTCTCAACGTGCGTTAGAGGAAGTCCATGATGGTATTTGTGGGTCACACTGGAATGGTTTAACACTAGCTCAAAAACTTATTAGGGCTGGGTACTATTGGCCTGAAATGGAGAAAGAGTCTATCAAGTTTGCTAAGAATTGTCAAAAGTGCCAAGTGCATGGAAACTTAATTCATGCTCCAGGGAGGGATGTAATTCCCTTTACTACACAATGACCTTTTCACCAATGGGCATTTGATCTTATAAGAACTATACATCCTCATTCTTCTAATGGACATACCCATATAATCACAACTACATATTATTTTACAAAATGGGTAGAAGCAGTCCCTTTGACACAAGCAAATGGAAAGCAAATATCCATGTTCATATTGAACTATATCATATGTAGATATGGGATACCTCATTCCATAATTACAGATAATGGTGGACAATTCAAGAACAAAGATCTAGATGACTTATGTGCTAAATTCAAGATTACACAACATTGGTCATCTATCTACTATCCTCAAGGGAATGGACAAGCAGAGGCTTCAAACGAGAATCTATTGAAAATATTACACCGTACAGTTAATAAAATAGGAAGAGATTGGCGTCTCATGATCAATCCAGCTCTCTGGGCCTATAGAACAAGTATTAGAATGCCCACTAGGGCTACTCCTTTCGCTTTAGTTTATGGGTCTGAAGCAGTACTGCCTATTGAGGTTGAAATCCCATCACTAAGAATCAGAATGCATGGTCTAATAACTGATGATGACTACAGAGTGTATAGGTTGCAAGAACTTGAACTACTAGATGAGTGCAGACAAGCATCATATGATCATCTTAGAGTATATCAGAAGAGAATGTTTAGAGGTTACAACAAGAAAGTCAGACATAGAGAATTTCAGGTTGGCGATCTAGTCTTGAGAGAGAATCCTAAAAATCAATCACATCGAGAGCGCAAGGGAAAGTTTGAACCCAACTGGCTGGGTCCCTTTGTTATCACTGCTACTTTTGGATCTAGTGCCTATCAACTCTCAATGACTAAAGGAGAATAGCTCTGAGAACCAATCAACGTTATCCATCTAAAGAAATTCTATGCCTAAGACATTCAGTATATGGTAAAATGTCTTGAAAAAATCTTAAAAATTTGAAAAAGTCCTGAAAAAATGAACATCTTGGTGAAAACCTAACAATAGGCGCCTTGATGATTCACAAAAAAAGTAAAAAATATCAAAAGTACAAAAAAATTGAAAAAATGAAAAATACAAAAAAATGAGAAAAAGAAAAAGTGCCTTGGTGAAAACTTGGAAACAGGCACCTTGGTAACAAAAATAGAATCTCTGCCAAGATGGTGAAAACCCGGCAAATGGGTGCCACTTGTTTCAAAACGCTCCATCTATCAGCGCAATCTTGGTCTTTCCTAGTTTTCAGTCTTGCTTTAGTTTGTACATACCTCCCGGTTTATTTCTGCATTTCTATTTTCCATAAGTCAGTCTGTACACCAATCGGCTCAAGTGTCTGTGTCCTATCACTGTTCAAATTTGGGGGCAATCAAAGTCATATCCTATGCCCTCCAATGTATTTGAGACGTATCATATCCAGTCAGAGTTCTTTGAAGCTTCATTTGGGTCAGTCAACTAGTCTCATCTCCAGAAAGGATTTTGCATCTACAACAACGCAATCAAACATCAAACTGAAAACAATCTATGCTTTTTACATGCTTTTATCTCCTTGTATTCTTTCTAATTCACATTGAGATTTTTTGCATATTGTGTCCTTTTGAGCTCTTCAATGATGTCCTTTATAGGATTTAGAGAGTGATGACTGGGGGCATAATCTTTTCTTTGTTTTCTTCTTGTATGTGAAAATCTAACAACTTTGGAAATTCTAGACTGAAATGGTGTCCGACTGTAAGAGCCTCTATCTCAAATTGGATGGCCATGCGTACCTCGACCACTGATACCTAGAAAATTCAAGGAAGTTTGATCTAACTATTGTCTTTTTTGAGTGAGTTCTTTCTCCTATTGTGAAATGCGATCTTACCTAAGGATGTGAACAATAAAGGGTCACTATGGGTAATTCACATTGGATTTGGAATGATCTCTTGACTGCTTGATGTGTTTGTAATGCAAGGTGTATTTTGGTCATCACAATGTTTATGTTTTGATGCTTATACAAATTGCTATATCAAAATGGACATGATATTCAGGTCATCTTGGCATTTATGCCTTGATGCTTATATTTAATCTAACATTCCAAAAACAAAATCAATATTCATATATCCATGGTTTCCTAATCAGTGGGTGTTGTCTTGGTTCCTACACATACAAATTGATATTCATATGTCTATGGTTTCATAACTAGTGGGCACTGTATTGATTTATTCGGTTACCTAAAAATTCAATGACGAGAATGACTGACACATGATCAGTGACTAGGTCCTAGGTCTTAGGTTGCATTTTACTTTTCTTGTTTCTTTGCATTTTGCATGTTTGCATGATCTCACAAATGGCTAAACGAAATTCAAAACAATTCTTCAAATGTCTCTTCAAATCTAACAAGAGCTGAAACCTAACTTGAAGGTCTCTTCATAGACTCACAAGTAGTTCTCCTCCTGGGTTAAACATCCTTTTGGCATAAGACTGAGTACTTGTCTTCATCAATACCTGCAAAACATATCATGTGTATCGTTGCATTTACATATCATAATCATCTGTTGCATTACAATTCATCCATGTGCATAAGCATAAATCATACATACATCTTTCCATAATCAAATACATTTGCATAACATCCATACATATGAAAGAAATCATTGCATTTGCACATATCCATACATACATTCTACTCTACTCATAGCATAAGCATCACATGATATCATCATAAATTGAAACATGACAAGTACAAATGAAGTCACAACCAAAATATCGATCTCATATATATATCAAAAATCTTGAACTAGTCAGGGGTGCACTACTGGCATAGTGTACAAAAGAATATGCTCATGTGAGCTATCAAAGTCAGAATGGTATATCAATGATAAAAAAGAGTACAGTATATCAGAATGTATCAACACAAATCAGCTATCAGCATGATCCTCTGCATTTGGTGGAGGAGGAGGTGGTGCATCTGGTACTACCTCTGCTCTGGGTGCTCGGGATCCCTCTGATGCCATCATGTACTGTGAATAGGAGGGAACTCTCTGTGCAACAGGAACAACTATATAATATGTGGACACATAGTAAGCTGCCCATGAGGTTTGATGAATCACCTCTGCCTGTAATCTTTGTACCTCCACACGCAGCTTAGTCCGCTGTCTATCTACCTCTATGTATCACTCCTCCCATCGAGCACTGTGCACCTTCAGGTCCCTGACCTATACATTGAGCCATCTAATAGTCTCCTGTGGAGTAGGAGGTACAGTAGGATCAACGTCTGGCATCTCAGTATCTGAGGCAGTCTGCTCTGTGGTCTTTGCCCTCTATGCCTTACGGTGTTTGATCTCAGAACCTAAATCAAATCCAGTATCATCCTGTAAGGGATCAATATCTCCACCTACCACCTACTTAGCTGCCAGTACCTCATTAGCTGAACCAACTCCACCTAATGTACCGCCCTCTCCCCTAGTCTATCTATGAGAACCGGTAGATCTGCCTGCTGTGGAACTAGTGGGATGAGGGGGCCTCATCTGTCCTGATGGTCTCTATGGTGGAGCCATCGCTCTAGGTCTTGGAGGTGTGGGATGTATAATGGGAGCCTATGTAGGTCTAGGACCCTGTCCCACCGGAGCACTTGTAACGTCCATCATCTCCTCCATGGAGGGTATCAGCTCTATCGGATCAAAAAATCTATGAATGGGATGGTCAGCAAGCCAGGAAATGAATCCATATGTAACACCAGCATCGAGTACATATGGTTTGTACTCCCAGTCCCTGCCGACAATAGCACTGTACTCCTATGAACACAAAGCATAAGAGAGCCTCTGTGTCCATCCAAGTCCAATCTCACGCCTTATTTGTGCATAAGTAGCATAATCCCTAGGGGCATCCTGTACTCGCCCATACTGCCTCCAGACCCTGGTAATAAGGAATCTCTCTATAGTGAAGGATGACCTCCCAATCAGTACATGACTCTGAAAAAAGAAACTAAACTACTCTCGAGCAGTATGCCAAGGCTCAATGGCTACATATGGTCTCCAGCGCACAAATGTCATATCATCGAGGCATCGCATCTAGAACTCCATGTGACCCATCCGTCCCTGAATGACATAACTGACATATATATAAATGATAGGCTCCTGAGGCTGCCTCTGTGAAGTACATACCGGTCTCAACACTGGGATATGCTCCCATGCCTAGATCTATAGAACTAAGGCCCCAACTACAAAGGACTTTCTCTCTTGATACACTACCTCGTGCATCTCAGAGAACATATGGGCCAAAAGACACTGACCCCAAGCCAACTCAGAGGGAGTGGCCATCAAACGTGCTACCATAGGGGCCCAACCCATCAAAAGACTATTCTGCTGATGGTCAGACATGATAATACCACCAGTCATCCTGGTAATGATGCACTCCATCCGGTGCGTCTGTCCATATCTCTGCACTAAGGTCTCCCAAGAAATGGAGGCCGTCATCTGAGTATCATCTCCGAAGAGACGTCTGAAAGCTAATAAACCTGAGTTCTCCAAACTCACATACTTTGGCCGCCGGCCTGCATGAAAAGGAATGTGCATTATACAATACACATCCTCAGGGGTAACAATGATCTCCCCCGTCGGCAGGTGGAATGTCTGGGTCTCTGAGTGAAATCTCTTAATCAGAGTAGTCAAAAGTCCATGATTTACCCTAATCTCGGGTAAATGTATCAAGTACTCAAATCCACAAGAAGCAAGGTGGACCCTCATAGGGTCTAGCAATGACACACATAATCTCTACGTAGCAGGATGCGAGATCCACACATGTACATTTGGATATATGACCTACACAGCACATCATTTGGAGATCCACACATGATCCTATCAGTAATTTGGTCACAAAACAGGTTACAAGGGCAGAAATGGGGCAGTTCAGTATTTCAGAAGGTAGGTTAACAGGTCAGCAATCAAGCTACAGAATCAGAAAAATAAAAAATTTGACCTAATACTAAGTTTTAAGCTCGCTATTTTTCATACAACACTTCAGACTGGCATGAAAAGTCATACGACTTTCTACATCATACCATACGACAAAGCATAGTGGCACGACAATGCATCCCTCATCGTATGAGTTATGAGGGACCCGATGAAACGTCGTACGACTCATGGGTCCCTCTGATACAAGTCATGGGGGGTTATGAGATGACAACCTATCTATAGTTGAAAAGTTGTACGAGTCCCGCTGGGGAGTCGTACGAGTTTCCGTGCATGCAAAATTCAAAAATGGAAAAACGTACGAAACATTGCTAAAATCTTATAAAACATGGAAAAATTGACATTTTTAGCAAAGCACAGAGGTCCACCTATCGGATGTCCATACTGCCGAGGTCTCTGGTGTCTTCAGCTGCACTCAAATCGATGCGAACTCACAGGTACCTTTGGTTCTGCCATTTTCTTGCTCAGAGGGCTCCACAAGTTTCTAAAGTCAAAAGGTTGAAATGAATTGAAAATGACCCTTCCGGCCTTTATATAGCTTTTGACCTAATTTTCAAAAGTGCTCCGTTTTTCACAAAAATTGCACCCCTGGCTAATTTCGACGTTCTGAATCCATTTTCAGGATCAAAATCAAAATCTGAGATCATTTTCTATGTCAAAATCATGATTTAAAATTTTTGGACCTAGGACAGTCTACTGCTTGCATAATCGACCTTCCATCATCACAGAAATCCAGTATTCAACTTAACTGATTATCTTACATCAAACTATCAAAATTTCAACTTGGTCAACCATGGTCAACTCATGGTCAAACCTAGTCAAACTTGGTCTTTTGGACCTCCAAACAATGCGGAATGCATTCTGAATGTGTTTAACCACTTCTCAAATCAATTAACATGCTTCTAAACTTTAACGCTGACTTTTCTTGTCAGATTTCAATTTTTATCTCGAAGGGGGCATGGTATTGCACATCATTCAAAGTCTGTAATCTAAATCTAAAATCATATCTTTCCTTAGTAATCAAGACAACAACCACATCTAGTTGCTGATTCATCAAAAAGACCTCATCGCTTGGGGCAAATCAATCATCACTCGGGGCATATCAGATTCATCGAGATCCATATCAATCTGGTATTCTCCTAATCTTGTAAACTATATCAATCTTTTGTAACCATCGGTTCATTAGTGTTATTTCCTTGGTTCTTCATAACTGAAGGGTTCATATGTGATACCAATGTGATTCTTATCGACAATCAGGTCTGGAATCAGTCACTCACTTCTTCAAAATTTTTAAGGTTCAGAATCGGGTGTTTTGACACTTGTTCGCAATCATTGGTTCATTACTGTTATAGTTAACATGATCTTTGGTTATTTAGGACTTATTATCTTCATATCAATTTCAATCAATTTCTGTTTCATATCAATTTCAAACATTAGTTTCAACATCATACACAGATTGTCTTTGAACCACTGCGCTTCACACAACAATTCAAAGAGGGGCAAAATGTAATACCCCAAAAATGGGCTATAGGTTCATTAACCTCCTATATTGACACATCGAACAAAATCGACATCAAAGTCCTAACCTAAGGCACATCTAAACATAATCGAATCCTAATTGATTATCTCAAATTCTGCATCGGGGAATATTACTAGTAATATTTCTAATCATCTTAATTATCTTTAATTTAATGATTATTTGGCGATAAATCCTATTTATCCTAAAGTTTGATTAATTGAATATTCTAAATATTTAATTAATTAGATTTAATATTGCCACTTAATTATTTAATTAGATTTAATTATATTTATTCCTAAATTGTATTATTTCATTTTGACAATAAATCAAATATCCTATGACTAATTGATTAAATTCTTATTTAATTAATTAATGTCAATTGTCAAATTTAATAATATAGTTTTTGAATAAAAGTTTGATTTAATAATTGATTAACCCATAAATCAATTGTTTTATTTTTAAAATCAGTTAAGTTGAGGATAAATCACTTTATTTATTTATTTAATTCATAATTAATTATGCACATCCAAAAAGAAGTTAAAACTAAATCAGAAAATCAATTCAAGTTGTTTTAAAAATAAACTCAACTCTCTTTTGAGTTAAAAGCTGATCTCAACTTCTGATTTAAATCAAAAAGCTGTTTTTGCATGATTTTTTGCGAGTTAACTATCTTTAATTCCTTGTTGACTCAAAAATCAACTAGAGTGATTTATGGCTTTTTTTTGCATCCCCAAAGCCCTGGATTTCTATAAAATCAAGGCTTCAGCTCTTCACAAATCATCTCACAAGTTTGCATACTTACTCTGCCAAAATCAATCCAAGAATTTGCACAATCACGCTGGCGAATTGACATCTGAAGAATTGAAGCTTCTGTGGGAATCAACAACTTTTGTGAGATCATTCTTATTTAGCATATCATTATAGCTTAGTTTGCATATCAGTTTTTCATATAGATTAGATTTCAGATCATTTTTTATCTTATTGCATAGAAAAACCAAAAATATAGATTAATTTGCATCTAATTCATATCTAGATTTTGCATTCAAATCCTTCTTTTAGGTGTCGTCAAGGTCACTGATCTCGGTCCAATCTGAGAATACACACTCACATCTACTAGAAGGCAGTAAATCGCCTGGTTAGATTAGTTTTCATTTCACTGCATGATTTTGATTTTAACTAACCTCTAATGTTTTACTGAAGTGTTGTGTCTACAGCTAGGTACAAAATTCACACACACAATTAGATCTCCCTTCAAGCAGTTAGGCTTTTAAAGAAGGAACCTCGCTCTTTTACAGATTTTTGCATAGACCCGTACACATTCGGTTATAAATTTTGAACCAGACAGTTTCTTTCCAATCGCTTTGGTGAGATTATTCTAAATTGGTTTTTAACAAACATATTTGAAATTTAGAAAAATCCAATGGTGCATTTGTGAGATATGGTCCTCATACTGAGACTGTAATTTCTGAGACAGTCACACATTCACCATCAATAAACTACTCTCTTACATTTGCAACTTGGCTCTGATACCATGTTAAGATTTTAGGATCATTGCAAATGTAATAGAACTATCTCATTGTATATATTATCCAAATGCAACAATCTCTTGCATTTATATTGAGAATGAGCCAAGAAGAGACATGTCCCTTTATGAGACATGTCTATTCATTAATATGTAATTAATATAATGATAATTATGATTATATATATATAATATCTCTTGAGTATTATATTAATTTCTCTAATATTTACATTATATATATATATATATATATATATATATATATCTTTACTAGTATTGACTCATAGTGTTTATTTGACTGAAGCTACAAAACATCAAAACCCTTTTACAAAGCTGAGGAAATTTGTGAGGCTTTTTCAATAACCATTTTTCTTTTTTCAACTAATGGTTCAAGTATCATTGTCTTACGCAATGTAGGGATTGGAAAAATGTAACGACATGTTTTTTTCGAAGATCTTCTACATTGTCTTGTATGGTGATGTCTATGAAGAATAGCCAAACTAGGTTGTAAGTGGTCAGTGCTACATGTAATGTGTTTGTTGACAAAGGCTATGATATCTCTATTGCTTTCTCTACCATAGATCGATGCATTTTCTATCCATATTAGGAGACGGTCATGTTCATTTCCCCTATTTTGAAATTCAGTTACAGAAAAATAATCGACAACTTTTCCAAATATTGAATTATCTGCAAATATTAATTTTCTCATAGTATTTATCCTATGTCGATAGTATTGTGCACATGTAACAAGATCTTTTTTGACTAGCTGAAATTTGTCATTGTCATTGTGAGTAGTTGATTCATTATTTTGTAATCATGTTTGGTGTAAATTGTGCAATTTTTGAAGTGTGTTTGTTAGAGGTTCCCAATTCTATTCGCACTTGTAAAAGTAATGAAATATGTAGGTGGTCCAAGCTGTCATATCGTTGCAAAAATATTTTTCTTTAATTGTTGGATATAATCAGGAGAAATTTTGATTCTTTTGAAATCAACATATCCGATGTTTGATTTTAGAATCTTCTCTAAGTTTGGTTTGTGTTTCACGTCCCTTTCCAAAAGCTTTCTTCATTTCAATTGATCTTTCCTTATTCTTACCCACATTGTAGATGTTGCTGGTCAAAAGGTCCTCAGTGTAAAATTTTTCTAAGGGTATGCTTTTTGTCAAGTGCATATTGAATATTGAATTTTGAACCATTTTTCATCAGTTCAAGGTTAAGAATTCACTTTGCACCTCTTCGATGTCATGTGTGCATTTTCCCTTCGCCCAGTAAAAAGGTTTTAAAACCCGCGCTTTATGCTTGCATCAATTTTAATCTTGAACTTTGAACCATTTTTCTGGTAGTTCAAAGTTAAATATTTAGTTTTGCATTTCCTTTCCCTTCACGTCCTTGGCTTTTGACTTATTGAATTTTGAACTTCTAGTTTTCAGTTCATAATTCAATTTTTTGCGTGCGTCCTGCTTTTGTCCCACCTCAGTCATGAGTTTCCAAGTATAAAGCATTCCAAATCTTGAACTTTTAACCTTGTTCCATCAGTTCAAGGTCCATTTTTCAAAATGCAATAATTACTCCAAATATCCGAGGCTCGTGCCAAATCTTTTCCTCTTTCCAAGATAACTTTGAAATGACATTTCAAGTTAAGTCCAGCTCAGCGAAGGAGTATAGGTTATGCAGAGGTGAAGTTAATGCGATTGGACGCACTCAGTAAATGATGATGAGAGAAATTAATTCCTATCAAGCAGTCATTTTTGCCGAAAAATAGAACTCAATCATGCCTATTTATTTCTTTCTCTCATTTCTGTTGCATGCAATTTTTTTTGGTGGCATGGTTGGAAGCGAGGCACAGTGAAGGTAATCTCAGGAACATGAGCTAAGCATTGCTAAAAGAACATATAGCATTTGATAAGAAGAAAAAGAAATCAAAGAACAATCCACATTTAGATCAAGCACATAACAAATCTTTTTCCAAAGAGAAATCATTTTAATAAGGAGAAGCCTTCTTGTGCATATGACTAGGAGACTAGACATGAAAACCATTCTTGTTATAAGGACATTAATGAATTGAAACATCTTTATAAGAACCACATTGATCTATCTTCTAGAATGTTTGAGTCAACTTCTCATTCAGAACATTCTAATAAGAATAAAGGCCATGTAGACTTTACCTTGATCAAGAAAAAATAAAGAAAAATCTCTTTCTACTTGTACAAGTATTGGATTAGGGTGGTTACTTCTAGATTAAAGAGCATCACATCTTATGGCTTCTTGACGATCTATGTTTTTTTTCCTTTTAGGTCTTGTGCCATGCCATCTAATTAATAGCCAAAAATACTTATATAAGTGTAATTGGGAGGGGATCACTTGATATTTTCAATGATGTTTTATGTGTACCTCATTTGTAAAATGATCTTTCCATTTATTAGATTACTCATGGTGGAGAAAGGAAGACTATGTAATTCATTCCTAGTTCAATATCAGTAGAGACCTGAAGAGTAGAAAGATTAATATCATTATGGTGGTTGGTAATGCATCTTGATTATACATTTTTTCAAAATTTGATCTTGATGATGACTTTGATCCTTTGGCTGTTGATCATTCTTCTAGTGTGGACCATGATTTTGAGGATAATTTTGACTACTTAAGCTTACATATTCTCAAATGTGATCTATTTCTTGAGCCTTACACTTCATCTCCTCCAGCTATTATTACATTTCATGATTCTTGTGTTGGCTATATTTATGGCTACTTGTGATTCAATGTAGTAGGATATATACGGTCTTCCAAATATGGCTACTCGAAATATGTATTTGACATATATTGCATGTTTATTTGTAAAGTTTCACATTCTCACATTTTGGAGATACCGTTCATTGTGTTCATATTATCTTTGATAAAGATGATTTGTTTTCCAGTTATTGTAAGGGAACATTCATACCCTCTTGTTTATTCTCCACATGATCATTTATCATATTTTGACATGAGTGTGGATAATTTTGAGAAGGATTTAGAGGATACATATTTTCATTTAGAGGAGACACTCGAGTCTTTAAATAATTCTACATGTACATTGCCACTAGATTCTAGATTGTCATTTTTATTGTGGCTTGGAAAATCTTACGTTGTAGTGACAATTTTCAGCATCAACATGGAGATCCCAATGATTTTAAGAAACCTCATACACCATGAGTTTGGTTCCTTCAAGAATGAGAAGATATCATTAATGCACCTTTGGGTAATGATCATGGACCATCTTTTACATCCATGTATGAGCATCTACCATTGCTATTAATTCTATATTAAGGGGAACTCCATGGTCTTTCTTCTTCTCTCTATGAGGGACAATTTTTCTTGTATGGGTTTTTTTTCTTCTCATCTTCTCTCTTCTTTGTTTGTGAAAGATTTCACTTTTACTTGGGTACCTAACATGATGTAATAGTCATGACCCATCTTGGAATTGTTTGTATTTGTTGAACATTCACTATAAATTTCAATTAAGAAAGGTGTTTCATGTGGATAGGGGTATTTTCTATCTAGTTTACCCCTTTGCAATGTGAAAAAGATAAATTATCTAGCCTATTCATAGTTAGACCTTTTCAAACATGTTCACATGTTAAGTTTACATGGTGATTTATGAACCTTTCTAGAAGTCGCTAGTAGACATTTGATCTTATCACCTAGTTGTCAAATAACCAAGGATTAAGACAATTGTCATCATCCTTGTTATTCCTATCTTTCAACCTTTCTCATATAAGAAAGGTCTTGTATATACATTTTGACTACTATATATGCATGTTCATTGATCACATTTGATCGACTATATTTGCAATTATTTATAAATTTATACTCTTTCTTTTCTCCCTTGTGTAAGGATATTTTGGTTTTGCAAATGATCCTAGAAGATTGAGTCCTTGGCGACTAACATTTTGAAGGAGACACATTTAGTACCACAAGTACACTGATTAAGTTAGTTTTTTGTAACTACTCTACCTTCATGCTCAAATAAATTATCCATAAAGTTATTTTGATGATGGTAGATCATTTTTATATACTTTGAATTTCTAATAATCTTAGTATTTGGTGGACTATGACTATATACAATTGCATAGAAAATAATCTTTCATTAGTTTGGATGTAGGTAAGTTTAATATGATCTATGTACACAAGCACACAATTAATTTATATTTGAATGATATTCTATCCTGTAATAGCATGTCATACATTTATGTCATATTTATGGGATATCTTAATATTCACTTGAAATCATTTAATTTTAGAAAAAAATTAAGCCTAGAGAAGTTCCATCCAAGGTGGTCATATCAAAACCCCTTAGATAAAAATCTCTTGGATAGAACTCCCCTAGACCTATACCAAATGCTCGCTAAAGTCTCATTTCCACCTATCAAAATGTTAAACCAAAAATAATAGCCATTTATCATTTGGTGGATCAAATGAAATCATTTTGGATGCCATTTTAAAAGAATGTAACCCTTACTATTAACTTTTCACAAATTTTAATATATATTATGTTTGTTGAAGACTTTCTAATGTTAAACACTTTCTAATGGGTGAGGTGAATTAGCATGCATGATTAAATTTAACTTATTTTGTGATAAACATTTACCAGCTACCATTAAACCAACTAATCATCAATGAAAGATATAGCAATGAGTACACATACACATGAACACTAGACTTACGTGGAATACCTAGTATGCAAAAACAACGATGAGAATGTACTCACTATATGAAAATTGCTTACAATACTTTTAGGTACCATGCCATGAAAGCACACCGCTCCCTGATGTAGAATTTTACAAACCAAAGCTCATTGCATTAGTGCTAAATGTTGATATACACAAGCTGCCAAAAGAAAATACTATCTTCCAACAAGTACAAGGAAATGATAAAAAAATGATATAGGATCTCCTCACAAACTTTTGTAAATATTTTGTCAATTGTACTCTCTCCAACCTCTTCTCTTCTTTAGTTGCATTACTCTTAATTCACATTAGATCTATATATAACTCATATCAATTCCACACTAAACTCTTCCTTTCACACTCATCGCAAATGCTCAATCCTTCAGTTGTCAATTCACCAGAGTAATTGTGCAAATTTGGGTGTTGTAATTATGAAGAGCTGAGCCTTGGTTTTATAGAAATCCAGGGCTTTGAGGATGCAAGAGAAAAGCCATACATCACTCTTGATAAACTCAGGTTGATTTTTGAGTTATCAGGAAATTAGAGATAATTAACTCACAAAAATCATGCAAAACCATGCAAGAATAGCTTTTTAACTCAAATCAGAAGTTTAGATCGGCTTTCAACTCATCATCAGATGTTGAGTTTCAATTTTAAAATTGGTTGTTGATTTCTAGTTGACTGCGTTTCTAATTGTGCACAATTTAATTATAAATTAATTTAAAAATAAAGTGATTTATTCTCAACTTAATTGATTTTTGAAATAAAACAATTGATTTATGGGTTAATCAATTATTAAATCAAATTTTTATTCTTAAAATTATATTATTAAAAATTGACAATTGACATTAATTAATTAAATAAGAATTTAATCAATTAGTCATGAGATTTTAGATTTATTGTCAAAATAAAATAATACAATTTAGGAATAATTAGAATTAAATTTAATTAAATAATTAAGTGGCAGTATTAAATCTAATTAATTAAATATTCAGAATATTCAATTAATCAAACTTTAGGATAAATAGAATTTATCACCAAATAATTATGAAATTAAAGATAATTAGGATAAATAGGAATATTGCTAGGAATATTCCCCGATGCAGAATTTAGGATAAAATCAATTAGGATTAAATAATGTGTAGATGTGCCTTAGGTTAGGAATTTGATGTCGATTTTGTTCGATTTGAAGATGTAGGAGGTTAATGAACCTATAGCCCATTTTTGGGGTATTACATTTTGCCCCTCTTTGAATCATTGTGCAAAGCGTAGTGGTTCAAAGAATAGTCTATGTATGATATATATGTATGAAACTGATTTGATTTGAAAGATTAATTGATTCCGAGACAGAAACTGATTGAAAGATTGGAAAAAAGAGAAAAAAAGAGATACCGACCCAAGCCCAAAATGACCAGGAATCGAGATGATGCTAGCTATATCAACAATGAACTGGTGGTTACGAAAAAGTGTCAAAATGCCTGATTCTAAACCTTATGATTGCGAAGAAGTGAGTGACCAATTCCAGACCTCAATGTCCTTGTATGAATCATATTAGTATCACATCCTGAACCCATCAATTACGAAGAACCAAGGAAATGACTCTAATGAACCGATACTTACAAAAGCTGATACAGTTTACAAGATAGATATAGGATACCAGATTGCAATAGATTTGCCCCAAGAAATGAAAGATTTTCCCCAAGCGACAAGGACTTTTGATGAATTAGTAACCAGACGTGGTTGTTGTCTTGATTACTGAGGAAAGATTTGATCATAGATTTAGATTACAAACTTTGAATGATGTGCAATACCATGCCCCCCTTTGGGATTAAAATTGAAATCTGACAAGAAAAGTCAGTGTTGAATAGTTTAGAAGCATGTTACTTGATTTGAGAATTGGTTATACACATTTGAGAACGCGTTCTACATCGTTTAGAGGTCCTGGAGACCAAGTTTGACTAGGTTAAACCATGAGTCGACCAAGTTGAAATTTTGATAGTTTGATGTAAGACAATCAGTTGAATTCTAGATTTCTATGATGATTGAAGGTTGATTATGCAAGTAGTCAGACATCCTGGGTCCAAAAATTTTAAATCATGATTTTGACATATTAAATGATCTCAGATTTTGATTTTGATCCCGAAAATGGGTTCAGAACGTTGAAATTAGCCAGGGGTGCAATTTTCATGAAAAATGGAGCACTTTTGAAAATTAGGTCAAAAGCTATATAAAGGCCAGAAGGGTCATTTTCAATTCATTTTCACCGTTGACTTTTGAAAACCTTGTGGAGCCCTTTGAGTGAGAAAATGGCAGAAATGAAGGTACCTATGTCTTCTCACCATTTTGAGCACAGCCAGAGGCATCAGAGACCTCGAAAGTATGGACATCCAGTAGGTGGACCTCTGTGCTTCTTTGAAAAGTCAAATTTTCTTTGTTTATAGCATTTTTAGCATATTTTTCGTACGTTTTCAATTTTTAATTTTTGCATGCACGGAAACTCGTACGACTGTCCCTCTGGGCTCGTATGACTTTTCAATTCTAGTTAGATTGTTGTCTAGGTTGTAAGAACTTGAACTACTAGATGAGCGCAGACAAGCAGTGTATGATCATCTCAGAGTATATCAGAAAAGAATGTCTAGAGGCTACAACAAGAAAGTCAAACACAGAGAATTTCAGGTTGGCGATCTAGTCTTGAGAGCGAATCCTAAAAATCAATCACATAGAGAATGCAAGGGGAATTTTGAACCCAACTGGCTGGGTCCCTTTGTTATCACTGCTACTTTTGGCTCTGGTGCCTATCAACTCTCAACGACTGAAGGAGAACAGCTCTGAGAACCAATCAACGTTCTCCATCTGAAGAAATTCTACGCCTAAGGCATTCAGTCTATGGTAAAATGTCTTGAAAAAATCTTAAAAATCTGAAAAAGTACTGAAAAAATGAACATCTTGGTGAAAACCTAGCAATGGGTGCCTTGATGATGCACAAAAAAAAGTAAAAAATATCAAAAGTACAAAAAAATTGAAAAAATGAAAAATACGAAAAAATGAGAAAAAGAAAAAGTGTCTTGGTGAAAACTTGGAAACAGGTGCCTTGGTAGCAAAAATAGAATCTCTACCAAGATGGTGAAAACCCGGCAAACGGGTGCCACTTGTTTCAAAATGCTCCATCTATCAGCGCAATCTTGGTCTTTCCCAGCTTTCAGTCTTGCTTGAGTTTGTACATATCTCCCGCTTTGTTCCTACTTTCCTATTTTCAATAAGTCGGTCTGTACACCAATTAGCTCAAGCGTCTATATCCTATCAATGCTTAACACTTGGGGGCAATCAATGTCATATCCTATGGCCTCCAATGTATCTTAGATGTATCATATCCACTCAGATTCCTTTGAAGCTTCATTTGAGTCAGTCAGTCAGTCTCGTCTCCAGAAAGGATTTTGCATCTACAACAACACAATCAAATATCAAAATGAAAACAATCTATGCTTTTTACATGCTTTTATCTCCTTGTATGCTTACTGATTCACATTGAGATTTTTGCATATTATGTCCCTTTGAGCTCTTCAATGATGTCCTTTACAGGATTTAGGGAGTGATGACTGGGGGCATAATCTTTTCTTTGTCTTCTGCTTGTATGTGAAAATCTAACAACTTTGGAAATTTTGGATTGAAATGGTGTCCGTCTATAAGAGCCTCTATCTCGAATTGGATGGCCATGCGTACCTTGACCATTGATACCTGGAAAACTCAAAGAAGTTTGATCTAACTATTGTCCTTTTGAGTGAGTTCTTTCTCCTACTGTGAAACACGATCTTGTCCAAGGATGTGAACGATAAAGGGTCACTACGAGTAATTCACATAAGATTTAGGACGATCTCTTGATTGCTTAATGTGTTTGTTACGCAAGGCGTATTCTGGTCATCACGACATTTATGTTTTGATGCTTATACAAATTGCTATATCAAAATGGACATGATATTTAGGTCATTCTAGAGTTTATGCCTTGGTGCTTATTTTGGTTAATGACGTGGTTGTGACAATAAATCATAGTCTTTAACCAGAAAATGACAAGAAATTGATAGAAAGGTGATGGAAACCCATTTCAGGGCCCCACGGTGGGCACCAGAAATGTGTGTGTGAATTTTGCACCTAGCTGTAGACACAACACTTCAGTAAAATATTAGAGGTTAGCCGAAAACCAAAATCGTGCAATGAAATCGAAACTAAACTAACCAGGTGATTTACTGCCTTCTAGTAGGTGCGAGTATGATACTCTCAGATCAGACCGAGACCAGTGACAATGCAACACCTAAACAAAGGATTTGAATACAAAGAATGAAAGACTATGAATGCAGATTAAGCTATATTTTTGGATTTTCTGTGCAATAATATGAAAAACTGTATGAAATTAATCTAGAATGAATGAAATTGGAATGCATATTCGATTTAAAAATGCTATGAATGAGTATGAAACTATGAATGAGAAACTATGTAAAAGCTAAATGATCAACTATGAAAGATCTCACAAATCACCTGTCACAAATGCTCAATCCTTCAGTCATCAATTCACCAGAGTAATTGTGCAAATTTGAGTGTTGTAATTATGAAGAGCTGAGCCTTGGTCTTATAGAAATCCAGGGCTTTGAGGATGCAAGAGAAAAGCCATAGATCACTCTTGATAAACTCAGGTTGATTTTTGAGTTATCAGGAAATTAGAAATAATGAACTCACAAAAATCATGCAAAACCATGCAAGAACAACTTTTTAACTCAAATAAGAAGTTTAGATTAGCTTTCAACTCATCATCAGATGTTGAGTTTCAATTTTAAAATTGGTTGTTGATTTCTAGTTGACTGCTTTTCTGATTGTGCACGATTTAATTATAAATTAATTTAAAAATAAAGTGATTTATTCTCAACTTAACTGATTTTTGAAATAAAATAATTGATTTATGGGTTAATCAATTATTAAATCAAACTTTTATTCTTAAAACTATATTATTAAAAATTGACAATTGACATTAATTAATTAAATAAGAATTTAATCAATTAGTCATGAGATTTTAGATTTATTGTCAAAATAAAATAATACAGTTTAGGAATAATTAGAATTAAATTTAATTAAATAATTAAGTGGCAGTATTAAATCTAATTAATTAAATATTCAAAATATTCAATTAATCAAACTTTAGGATAAATAGAATTTATCGCCGAATAATTATGAAATTAAAGATAATTAGGATAAATAGGAATATTGCTAGGAATATTTCCCAATGTAGAATTTAGGATAAAATCAATTAGGATTAAATAATGTGCAGATGTGCCTTAGGTTAGGACTTCGATGTCGATTTTGTTTGATTTGAAGATGTAGGAGGTTAATGAACCTATAGCCCATTTTTGGGGTATTACAACACCATAACCCAAAAAATTCTAATGTAGATGAATGCAAAGCATTCTCCCATAAGGACTTCAAATTTTCTTTCCTGCATCTTTCAGCTTCCCATGCTTCCATATTTTTGGATGCACCTCATATTGCCTTGTTATATCTACTTGTCATCAGAACAATAATGAAAAATTATATTTCAAATACTCTTTCCTGCATATCAGACTTTAAATACTATTTTTTGCATATTAGATTTCAAATAATCTTTCCTACATATTAGACTTCAAATATGCTTTCCTTGATATCAGATGCTTTCATACACCTTCTGTACTCCTCTTCATCAAGTTTACATCAATGCACAAAGCGTGTTGACACTAATCACAACACTGATCACATGATGTTAATAATGTTTTTCTTTAGTATTATACATTTTGAATCTATAATGTATGTATGTCCAAATGAAAAATAATGCTCTCTATTCAAGAGACTAAAAATAACAACGGTTTTAAAAAATGCTAAAAATGCACTCCACTCTATTAGAAAGGCTTTTGTCAAGGAAAAAGAAAAAAAACAATTTCAAGAAATATTAAGAGAATTATGATATAAAATAATACAGGTTTGAAATTGTTGTTACGACTAATTCAAAAACTAATAATAAACTAAATAGTTTATAAAAAATTATCAAAAAATAACCATGTGCTAGACATTGAAACTCAATGATTTCTTCCAAGAAATTGTGTAAAGTTTTTATTTGTAGTAAAAGTTATATACATGAATAAATCCACTTAATAAAAAATAAAGATTGACTAAAGACTAAAAATCAACATGATAGAAATAGTTATTTGACATTTTAAAAAAAGTATAACTTGAATCTACATGTAAATTGCCACAATCCATTAAGTTGTACCATCTGTAAATTCTTGACCAATTGTTTTATATAATTGACCCAAATTGAAAACTTCATTTTTTTTTTGATATTACATGTTTCACTTAAGCTAGCAAGTGGGATGCACTATTGTGAGATTACTCATGATGATAGGAGGGGATTGACAATTTGATAATTTATAATAATTTAACATATGAATGCAAATAAAAAGTACTATACTTAGCTCAATAATTAATAATGTTCAATGATGGATGTGGATATTGATTTTGATATGCCTCAAAATTTGAAACATACAATGATAGTATGGTACTCACCTCCAAATTAGAGTATCATGCTTCAATTGTGCAAGGATAAATCTAAGAGTTGAGGACAAGTCTATGACCATGGATCTATCTTATTATACAAACTTGTACTTTTTGATTTGTATACTTTCCATCGCTTCATTTGATGCATATTTTTGAGCTCTACTTATTCTAACATCTAAGGTCTACTGGTATTTACAAATACTTTGCTAGGATTAATAATATGTTAGATTTTCCTAGCTCAACTTGTAGCACTCTCAAGAATGGTCATGTAGAGCTAGATTCCTTTTATTGTTTTAATTGAAGTGTGAACATGTGAATTATAATCTTGGAATGCATATAAATATTTACATTAGTAGATGAAATCATTAAATGCCTTTACACATAAGGACATATCAAGAAATCATGCAAATGTGTGTTTAATTAACCTTAGGTGGAAACCAAAACTTAATCACCTTCCTTATACATCATCTATGTCTAATGAAAGTCAGCTTTCCTTTTATATTTCTCATTGGTTAGTTGCAATTTATGCATCACTTGTTGCTATTATTGGATATGTATCAAAAATTCTACTGCATGACTAATCCATCTCCCATTAGGAAGATTTGTAAGATCAAAAAATCCCTTAGGATTGCTTCCCAAACAACCTAGAAGGGAGACTTTCTAGTAGACCTATTAACGCTAAAATTGAAAAAAAAATCAGCTTGTGCCAAAAATAGATCCCATTGTCCAGTATTCTCCTCAACAAGAATTGAAGGTAATTACCTAAACTTCTATTCACTAACTTTGTTTGGCCATCTATATGAGAGTGGTAAGGTGAGCCATACTCTAGTTTACTGTCAAGTTTTCTCCACAAAGTCCTCTAAAAGTGACTCAACTTTGTATCTTGATCAATAGACGTAGGCAACCTATACAAGAAAACATATTCCTAAAGGACAAATCAACAACCTTGCTTTCATCAATAGTTTTTTTGCATTGAGTGAAGTGGTTCATTTTAGAGAATCAGTCCACAACAACAAAAATAAAATGTTTTCCTCATTAAGTGTGAGGCAACCCCAACACAAAATACATAAAGATGACAATCTACGAGCCCTTAGAAATCGGCAAGGGTTTGTACAAGAAAATGTCCTATCATCCTCATTTAGAAACTTGATAAACTCTACATATAGAAACAAACTTATTTACATATTTTCTTATTTGAGGCAAAAAATCACTTGGCAAGTTGCAAGTTTTCTCTTTCCTAATGTTTCCCCCAAGCCACTTGAATGCACTCCTTGAATAGATAAATATTTCCGTTTAGTGTAATTAGGCAAAGGAGTATGAGCATCTCATTAAAATTTCTAATAAATCTTTTATAGAAGTTTTCTAACCCATGATTTTTTTTTTAATTTCTATCATTTTTTACAGATAAGCCACTCAAGTATAGCTTCAATCGTTTTAGTATCCATCCTTATTCCCCCTATTAAAATCACATTTCCAAGAAAAAATTATCTCAACAAAACTCACCTTTCTCAAAATTTATGAACAATCTTTCCCTTCTAATTGTATCAAACACAAGTTGTAGGTGCTTCACATGTTCTTCTATACTCTTGCTTAAAATCAAAA
Organism: Chamaecyparis obtusa; assembly: GCA_027943335.1. Taxonomy (NCBI): domain Eukaryota; kingdom Viridiplantae; phylum Streptophyta; class Pinopsida; order Cupressales; family Cupressaceae; genus Chamaecyparis; species Chamaecyparis obtusa. Next base: position 700,052 of record BSBK01000993.1, on the reverse strand, counting down.
TATCATCAAAATAAAAATATAATGAATCTTCTAATCTAGGGTCTAAATACTTGGTTCATGGTGCACATGTAAGTAGCAAGGGAATTAGACATTCCAGAAGGCATCACCAACAACTCATCTAAACCATCATTGATTTTGAAAGCTTTCTTCCATTCATCTCCTTAGATTTGAATTTGATGACACACATTTTTTAAATGCACTTTGGAGAAAATTTTAGCACATGCCAAATAATCTAGAATATCGTTCATTCTAGAAAAAAGGGTAACAATATTATGATCTTATTCGTAGCTTGGGAATCTACACATATTCTCCATTTACCTCCTTTTTAAGGTGAAAGTAAAGTTGATGTGGCACATGGGCTCATGCTCTCCTTTATATACCTTTTTTTAACAACTCACAAATTTGACTTCTCATCTCTTCAGTCTCTTTTGGAGATATCAGTACATTGCTTGACTAGGGACCTTGGATCCTGGTACCAAGTCAATATGGTGTGTAATGCCTCATGAAGGAGGCAAACTAACAACATTGATAGAATTGTATCAAAATATTCATTTAACAACATCCAAACCTCCAGTGAGTGGAGGTTGGATCCTTCTAGGCTCACTGGCCTCTCTCAAGCATAGTAAATAACAGATTGCTTCCTTGCTCTCATAGTAGATATTTTTATAGCTCATTGTAATAAGGAACAAGGTTGACAAGTTGAATGTCTCTTCTATTTTCCATGGTGTCAAGAGGTTTCTTTCCTTCATGCTCAATTTCATAAGTATTTTCTCTACAATGATGGATTAATTCTTTATTTATATTGCCAAAACCTATCCAACAACATATGACATACATCTATTTGACATTGCGTCACATAGCACTTCATCTACATAAGGGTTGATTTTGAATGCAACTGAACAAGATTTATCCACAAGCACATTATGATATTTTATAGGATTAGATTTAGGAATGTAAGCAAGTTATTATTTGTTAACCATTTGTTAAATTATATTATCAGTAGACCCACCATCTATGATCAATTTAAACACCTTGTCCTTGCATTTTTATTTTGTTCAAAAGATGCTCTTCCTCTTCTAGTGAGCTTTAGAGGTTTCTTTGTCTCCAAATATTAAAGTTCTTCTTAGCATTAGGTACTCTCCTAACTCATCTTCAACTTATTATATCCAACATTCTCCTTCTTTAGCCAACATCTATCTTTTGGGGTTTAAGGCAATTATAGCTCTATGAGACTCTTCTCCAAAAGGCCTCTCATTCTCTCCCATTGAAGCCTTCCCTTCCTTAGACATTGGACTTCACATACTTCTTTCGTTCTTCATCTTTGATAGGTCTAGAGAAACTTCCTCTTCCTCTATTTTGGTTGATATTACCTTGGTTACTTGCCAATTTGCTTATATGGTTTAATTTCTCTTCTGCCTTAATAGCATAATTAAAACCATCATCCCTAATGCAAGCTCATCTTGAAGTTGAAATTTTAGACTATTCACATAATGAATTGTTTCTCAAGTCCTTCACTTTTGTATTTTCATCCTTAAAAATTGTTTAGTATAAGCTTGCATTGATCAATCTTATTTTTTAAATTCTACAATTATTTAAATAATTTTTGTTGGTGATCTAAGGGAAAGAATGGAGCTTTCAGAAATTTCAACATCTTAGACCAAAGTCAAATTTCTTCTTTTCCCTATCTTCTCAAATTTTGTACATTTTCTCACCAAAGGGTTGCATTTGACTTCAACTTGGAAGCAACAATCTTTGCTCTTTTTTAGATCACCTTCGTCCATGTCTTCCATCTTAAAATAATTCTCTAACTCTTGGATCTGGTCTAAGAGTATATCAAGATTAAGGTCAACACTGCCTTTACTTTGAAACCTTGTTTTGTCAATGCTTTAATAAGCCTCTCTATAGGATCTAATACCCTAGCAACATTCACCAAGTTTTTTGGTTCCTCTTCAGACTAATCCGAATGTAATCTTCTAAGCACTTTAACAGTGTTCCTTCGATGGCCTACAATCCTCTTGCCCCTTCTTTTGAGTTGAAAAAGGCTCCTGTTTGGACCATCTCAGATTTCTCTGATACCAAAAGTAGATAAAAGCCTTTGTGTTTGTAAATCAGCTCTATAGAACTTTAATGAACTTGTATATCGTGTGCGCATGTGTGTGTGAAGGCTTTTAGGATCGTTGCAAATGTAATTGCACTATCTAATTGTATGTGTTTTCCAAATGCAACAATCTCTTGCATTTATATTGAGAATGAACCAAGAAGAGACATGTCCCTTCATGAGACATGTCTATTCATTATTATGTAATTAGTATAATGACAATTATGATCACACACACACACATATATATATTGTAAATATTAGAGAAATTAATATAATAATCAAGATAAATATATATTATCTAAATATTAGAGAATATATATATATCTCATTTATACTAAATATATATATACATATCTTCACTAGTATTGGCTCATAGTGTTTATCTGACTAAAGCTACAAAACATCAACACTCCCTCTTAGCCAGGGAAGATTAAACACACATGATTAGGATCAGAAGATATCATTTGTCGTGATATCAGATATATGGTCTGACTAGGAATATCGAGTCACATGATATTCACCATAACTCATAGACTCATAAGAATATCATCTCATGATATTAGGAGTAATAGCCATAGAATATCAAGTCACATGATATTCACCATGTACTCAGAGTACTGGCCTACCAACATCAAGTCTCATGATGTCCACCAGGTACTTAACAAATATTTTAGATATCACCTCAATATGATATCAGAGATATGGTCTGACCAAGAATATCAAGTCTCATGTTACTCGCCATAACTCAAAAATATTTTAGATATCACCTCAATATGATATTAGAGATATGGTCTGACCAAGAATATCAAGTCTCATGATATTCACCATAACTCAAAATTTTTCATAGGTAATGTATCCTTAATGCAAGTTATCATCTATTGTGATCTGTTTCGGCCATCACACGATGTCTATCACAATAGAAGGTCAATGGTTTGTTTAAGGAACTAAATCCACCATGCATGAAAATATCTATTGTGATCTGTTTCAACCATCACACGATGTCTATCACAATAGAAGGTCAATGGTTTGTTTAAGGAACTGAATCCACCAGGTAGGAAAACATCTATTGTGATATGTTTCATCCATCACATGATGTCTATCATAATAAAAGGTCAATGGTCTGTTTAAGGAACTGAATCCGCCATGCATAAAATCATCTATTATGATCTGTTTGAGCCATCACACGATGTCTATCACAATATAAGGTCAATGGTCTGTTTAAGGAACTGAATCCACCATGCAGGAAATCATCTATTGTGATCTGTTTCAGCCACCACACGATGTCTATCACAATAGAAGGTCAAGTTATTGTAAGATCGTCACCTTTCAATAACTCTTACAAATACAAGTGATAATCATTTGGAAGTCGTCACTTCCTCATGATTTACACAGGGCCCAAAAGACATTCATGATTCCTAGTCCTCTGACTATTATAGATTCTTGATCACTGGAGAATCCATCTCAGTATGGACTACTCCCTCTGTATCGATACGACCAATATTATCAAAAGTTGATTTAACCATATCCTCAATCTGCTCCCTCTCAAGCTCAAGTTCTTGTATCAACCTCTTGTCTTCTTTTGAAATGTCAAACTCCCTCTGCATCTGGTCTCAATCATTAATTCGTTTGCAAGCATTAAGTTCTTTCTCCCTTGAATGCAATTTTCGTGTGCTTCCATCCTGAAGGTATGTCAGAGAGAGAGATTAAAAATAGCTCACTAAACTATCTCTACCTAAAATACCAATGATAGAAGCATACAAGATTTTACTAACCAATAGTATAACATGAATTAGAAACTTAAAAAAAGTTATGTTCATTAATAAAACATGGAATACTTATCTTTTATGAATTTCAAGTATTTCATTTTGTAAGGTGAGCCCATATAGAAAATATCATGCAAATCACATAATGATGCCGCTGTTCTCAAACATTACCAAAATTCTTCACATGACCTGTCTTTAATATCCAAAGGTTCTATACACTATGACAACCTTCAATCTTATCAGATCTCCCTTCAAGCGGTTAGACTCGCTCTCTTACAGATTTCACATAGACCTGTACATAGTCGGTCATAACTTTTGAACCCAAAAATTTTGCGCCAATCGCTTCAGTGAGGTTCTTCTAAATTTGTTTTTCACCAACATATCCAAAATTCAGCAAATCTAACAGTGCATTTGTGAGATATGGTCCTCTTACTGAGACTTTATTTTCTGAGACAAACACACATTCATCATCAACAAACTACTCTCTTACATTTGCAATTTGGCTCTGATACCATGTTAAGGCTTTTAGGATCGTTGCAAATGTAATAGCACTATCTAATTGTATGTGTTTTCCAAATGCAACAATCTCTTGCATTTATATTGAGAATGAGTCAAGAAGAGACATGTCCCTTCATGAGACATGTCTATTCATTATTATGTAATTAATATAATGCCAATTATGATTATACACACACACACACACACACACACACACATAATATCTCTTTAGTATTGTATTAATTTCTCTAATATTTACATAATATATATATATATCTTCACTAGTATTGACTCATAGTATTTATCTGACTGAAGCTACAAAACATCAACTATATATATATAACTGAAATTAAATAAAGCAGTGCCATATTGTGAGAGTAAACACTTATTCTGCTATAATGTATTTCATTTTTCTGAACGAACATTGTTTAGTATAAGTTTGCATTGATCAATTTTTTTTTTGAATTCTACAGTTATTTAAACAATTTTTGTTGGTGATCTAGGGCAAGAATGCAGCTCTAAGAAGTTTCAACATCTTAGACCAAAGTCAAATTTTATCTTTTCCCTATCTTTTCAAATTTTGCACATTTTCCCACCAAAGGGCTGCATGTGACTTCAACTTGGAAGCAACAATCTCTGCTCTTTTTTGGATCATCTTCGTCCATGTCTTTCATCTCAAAATAGTTCTCTAACTCTTGGATCTGGTCTAAGAGTATATCAAGATTAAGGTCAACACCGCCTTTACTTTGAAACCTTGTTTTGTCAATGCTTCAATAAGCCTCTCTATAGGATCTAATACCCTAGCAACATTCACCAAGTCCTTTGGTTCCTCTTCAGACTAATCCGAATGTAATCTTCTAAGCACTTTAACAGTGTTCCTTCGAGGGCCTACAATCCTCTTGCCCCTTCTTCCTGAGTTGAAAAAGACTCCCCTCTGGACCATCTCAGATTTCTCTGATACCAAAAGCAGATAAAAGCCTTTGTGTTTGTAAATCAGCTCTACATAACTTTAATGAACTTATATATATATATATATATATCACTGAAACTGAATAAAGCAGAAACTGAATAAAGCAGTGCCATATTGTGAGAGAAAACCCTTATCATTAGCAGTGCCATATTGTGGGAGAAAACACCAAAAAAATTGCCAAGTGGACAAATCTGCCACAATGTATTTCATTTTTCTGAACAAAAACAGAAGAGCAAAATGGTTACAATGAAGCCATTCTCCTCTTTTCACAACCCCTCTGCACCTACCAAAAATAGTAGCTTTATTTTCCTATAAAATGGAGAAAGCTACGCACCCCCTCATAACACCACTAACACCTAGCAGACAACAGCCAAAAAAGGCAACAGCGACAGCCCAAAATAGAAAAAGAAAACAAGATGAATAGGTCCAAGGAATCTGATGTGGTGGTGGGGAAACACCCCATCAGTTATGGGAACCATCCCTTACATTAGTAAATAGACTTCTACTGTTTCCTCTTTGATTCCATATCTGGGAATCAAATTTTTACTTACATAGGAACTAAACAAGGTAGAAATCAATTCCCTTTCTACTTGCTGTGAAAGTTACGACATTAGGAAGAATGTATTTATTCAGAGATGTCCCGAATGCATTGTGGGAGGGACATACAGATTTTCCAAAATATTTATAAATGTGTTGAGGGAAAGTGTGATACATTTTTCTCTAAATGCAAAGAAAAAGAACCACGAAAGCAATGTTTGAGAAAATCTTTTGCATCCAACTTCAGTCGTCTTCTAAATACAAATTGCACCAGAGGCAATATTCTGTGTTAGCATCAAGTAACCTTTGCACTCGTATATTTAATGACTCAAATGCAGTTCACTTGATACAACATATACAAGCACAACGCTATTTGCTTCAATTCACAGTTATTGTCCAAATTAACCCCTAGTTGCCCTGTGAAGAAAGTCAGATGCTTCATAACCTGTTTTATGGTTATGCACAGTCTCGGCCAATATTGCGTATTGTAAAAACAATACACCCTGGATATATACACATTATTATATTTTTTAGGTACAGTGTCATGAAAACGCTCCCAAGAACGTTTTCAGTGAATCAGTCCAACATTGTAATATCCCATGGAAAGATAATTCCAGGTTCCTAAATTTGTTATGCAGTGTTGTAAACTTTTGAGGATTCGAAGTTACATTTTTTGCCGTTTTTACTGTCTGCTAAAATACTTTCTGGACTCTGTCCAAGAAAATATTTGAACATACTCTTATACAGATACCTCTGCCTCCAGTATCTAGTCCGCCCCTTCAATACAAGTATTATCCATACTCTTGTATCCTGGAAAGCTATTATCTATATTTCTCTTGATTGGAATCACCAATAATCTCCACAAGAACACGATCCTTCACTAAAATAGTGGAAACGATTTACATCCCTCACAATAATTTCTCTTTTGGCAATCCTAGAAATAAACTTAGCAGTACCATGGCAGCTTTTGCAAATACGGAGGTTTTTGGTGACCCGAACAGATGTTCCAGGACTTGTGCTAATAAGCCCAAAAGCAATTGCCAGTTTTTCACTGTGACTGCATGGTCGAAAATCATTTTCCTTTCCTATATCATGCATGTCGATGTCAAACACACATCCTTCCTTGCTCATCAATCCAGCGACATTATCTATAATTGCATAAATTTCATTTGCTTGAGGATGTGTTCTATCTCCTGCAAGGAATACATGAATCTTGTTCTTGACCTGAATCCAACTGCTTCCTTGCCTCTTTTTCAACTCCGAGTTGCTTAGTACTGTTCTAACCCTTTCTACTCTCTCCCATTTTCCAGCTGCCGCATAAATATCTGATAGCAGAACATAATTTCCAGGATTTTCAGGCTCTAACTTGAGAAGATGTTTTGTTGCGTGTTCCCCTAACTTCACATTGCAGTGAATTCTGCACGCACCGAGCAAGGCACCCCATACAGCTGCGTCAGGTTCCAATGGCATCTTATTGATTAACTGGTGTGCTTCATCCAGGCGACCAGCCCGGCCAAGTAAGTCAACCATGCAAGCATAGTGCTCTGTTCTTGGAGTAATGCCAAAGTCACGACTCATGCAATTGAAGTATTGCCAACCTTCATCCACAAGGCCTGCGTGGCTACATGCAGATAAAACACATAGGAAAGTTATATGGTTTGGCTTCAAGCCTGTTTGTTGCATTTGTGCAAACATTTCAAGGGCATCCTTGGCATACCCATGCATTCCATACCCTGAAATCAAGGCAGTCCATGAGGCCTCATCTCTGTTGCGCATTTTATGGAACACACGAAGTGCATACTGTAGATGCCCGCATTTAAAATACATATCTACGAGGCAATTTTCAGCAGTATTGTCTGCATTATGCCCATTTTTTATGATGTAAGCATGAATCCATTTTCCTTGTTCAAGGATTCCTAGGTGGGCAAATGCTGGTAGCACACTTATCATGGTCACCCTATTGGGTTTCAAACCTACCAGTGGCATTTGATGAAACAGTGTCAAGGCATCACCAAAATACCCATTCTGTGCATATCCTGCAATCATCGCAGTCCAAGAAACTACACCTTTCCGAGAAAACACGTTAAACACTTCACGAGCATTTTCTACAAGCCTGAATTTGGCATACATGTCTATGATAGCAGACCCCAAATAATCATCTATTTCAATTCCAGTTCTTATAATGTAAGCATGGATACACTTACCCAACCGCAGATCAGCTAAATGCCTACAAACCGATAGCAAACTTAAGACGGTAACAGAACTAGGTTTAACATATTTCATCTGCATATCATAGAAGAGTTCCAAGGCCTCGTTAGTACGTTCACGGAGAGCATATCCTGCAATCATAGCATTCCATGATATCACATTTCTTTCAGACATTTTGTCAAACAATTGTCGTGCTACCTCTAAACTCCCACATTTAGCATACATATCTACAAGGCCAGTTCCCACATAAATATCGGAACTAAGTCCGTTTTTTACTATATGACTATGAATCTCTTTACCCTTTAACAGTGCAGACAAACCAGCACATGCCTTGAGCACATAAGGAAAAGTAAAATTGTTAGGCTGCTTTCCTTCGCACTGCATTTGATAGAAGAACTTAAGTGTTTCCTCAAGGGGTCCATTGCAAGCATAACCTTTCACCATAGCATTCCACAACCTCACATTTCGTATGGACATTTTTTCAAACACTTGGCGTGCATCTTTCATACTTCCACAATTTGCATACATATTTACAAGTTTAGTTCCTAAATATTCATCTTGTTCAAGCCCACTAAGGAGCATGTGGGCATGGACTTCCTTACCATCTGCTAGTAATTTCATATCGCTACATGCCTGCAACAAAGAAAAACAAGACTTGAAGTCCAAAGGAATACTGCTGTATTCGATGGTACTTAAAAGAGCCAGTGCATCTTTCAATCTGCCCTCCTTGCACAGAATGTTGATATATTCATTCCGCTGCGAGATTTGTTCGACTGCAGTCGATGCATTGGCCACAGCATTTGAATGGGTGGAATTTTTCAAGCGAGGAATATTGGATTTAATAGTATGGGAGTGAAATTGAGGACACGGGCATTGGGTTTCGTTATTATGAAATTGATAGGAATTAAGAGCGTAACAATGGTGAGAACCAGGGGATTTGCGGACCGGTAGCCATGGCAGGGATGAACACGAGAAACCATGTGTGATATTATACATCTGGATCTGGTTATGACAGTCGATACAATTGTAGAAAAAAGAGGAATGATTATCTGAAAGTTGCACTGCAGCAATAGATACCTGCTAGGAATGTTTAGAGGCTTGGCAGATTTTTTATGAGTTGAATTGTCAGTTACATTAAACGCAGGCCCGGTGAACCGTGCTCAGTGGACTTGTAAAGTACTCCGCGGAGCGGGATTGATAGGAAAATAATATAAATAGAATACACTCGCAGCAACAAAATAATTCTTTTCAACTGGGCTATCTAGATATAAGATAATGCTATTAATATAATAAAATTATAATGAAAATGAGTTGAGTAGTATATTAAATTTAAGGACAAATATGTCTATTAAAGTGAAAGTGAAAGTGTGAAGATAAATTATATTTTTAAATATTTTAAATATTTTAAAGATAAATTATATTTTCAAATATTTTACATATTTTGTCATATGAATAAATTTGTTATAAGGTTTTTGTAAGAGTTTATGGAAAAAAATGTGTATGTTTTAAATGGATTGAGACAAAGACTTGAAGGAAGGGCCACTAAAGATGTTGAATTTTTTTTAATTAAAGTATGTATATATATTATATAAAATAAAATATAATATGTATACATGTTATGGGGTTGTTTTTCATTCAACTTTAAAGAAGGAACAAGGTGAATGGAGTAAGTCACCTTTTTAGTATAGAGTATTGTAGAAGCAAAATCATTGATAAAATGGTGAAAACCAAATTTTTTTTGCAAGAAGAGAGTCAAGTATTTTTGATCCTTTGATCCTTGTAAACTATCATTTAAATAAAACCATCATTAATGTTATAATAAAAGAAGTATCTAAATCCTTAAAATAATTTTCTTATCAAAACAACACAAATCATAAGAAAATAATAATTTGACCTAATATTTTTAAAAAGTTATATGTTTTACAAGCTTAAGTAAAAAATATAAGCTACTTTGTGGAAGCTGATTTCTCTATAAATATTAATATAAAGGACAAATTTATATAAGGATTGAATGCAATAAATATTAAAGGTACATGCTCCATGCCTTTCAAGGAGTGTGAGGGAAAATCTATTTTTTATTTATTTTTCATGAACCTCTAATAAATGTTTTTTAAGTTTATGAAAAACAATGCCATTTTTTTGTTTACCTATGGGGTATTCTCACGGCTCAACCCAATGCCCAACAACTTGTATCTTGGGTACTTGAGGTGAGACTAATCCTCCTAGGGATGCACAACTGCCATACAAGTGCATCACTTTAATCCATACCTAAGATTTGAACCCAAGATCTTGGGGAGCATACCCAAGACTTAAGCCTCGTCCACGATCATGCAAAATGCCATTATTTTAGATTAGAGGAGTGTGGTGTGAGAAATAAGTTCAATTCAATTTTTTTTAATATTTTAATGTAAGAACAATTATAAGTTTTTATATAAGCAAAGTTGTAAATGAATATTTTGACAACGCATTTTGATGATAAATGTTGCAATGTGTTACTTATTTAAAAAAATGTTGTAATAAATAATTTTAATAATTATGTGTTGCAATAATTAGTTTTGATGATAAATGTTATAATCAATAGTTTTGATACTAAATGTTTTAATGAACAATTTGACAAAAAATATCATAATGAACATTTTTTTGCATCACTAAATTGATAAAACATTGTAATGAACATATTTTTACATCACTAAATTGACCAAAAATAATTTCCAAATTATATTTGTGTTGTCACACAAGTTTGCACCCTACTAAGATATTAGCTTAACAAACTTGTGATATATGGACACACTCCTAGGCCCGTGGGTTGCTCAAAAGATGGTCATGTAACTCATTTTTAGAGTTTTGTTACTCATCTCTTCAACATTGTAATCATTTCTCCTTTTTGATTTCAATGAAAAGTAGTGAGTTACTCTTCTAAATCATCTTGTTTCTTTGCTGTGGATGAATGAGTTGAAATTTATTATTGTGATTTGTCTTCAACCCTTTATTTCTTTGTTCATTTCAAGCAATGTGTAGCAAGAAAGTGTATTCTTAGTACACATTGTATGTTGTGTATAACTATTGTACACTAGTATTTTGAATTTGTGAAACATAGTTTCCTTCACATTGATCATTAAAAATAGTGCCTCTATATGAAGTGCTTGTGTGTACTAAATAATTTAGATTGAGTTGTGAGGATCAAATCTTATGATAAATTAAATTGTGAGTGAAGTTATCATTTTAGATTTAAATTCGGTGTATCACCTCCTAGAGTTACTAGCATTTTATTTCAAAGCAATCATTTTCTCCTTTTTCCCTATCAAGAGTTATTTTTAGGTGATTCATCAAGGGAACCAACCCTCTCTAGAGATTCAAGCTCAAAACTTCATCATAATTTTCTTTTCAGGCAATAAAATTTAGATATGATCTTTAGGTTTGCATTCCATTAGTCATCTTAGTCCAAAACACCCCTAGTTAGTCTACACTCTTGCATTTACCCTCCACTAGTCAAATAGGTTTTTAGCATCCCACCTCTTGGTCATTATCCTTGGGTCTATCCATCATAACACATCCTACATTGCCTATTGTTATAACTAGCTATCAAAATTGTCAAAGTCACTAGAATTACTTTTTTGACACCTAGACCTGTGTTTTTTCTCCTTGTTTTGCAAATATTCCATATTTCTACATTTTTGCACAATCTTCCTACATTTGTATTTTTTTTCTACATTTTTGCACATTCAAACTACATTTTTGTTTAGATCCTGCATTGGCGCACCATATTCTTGCATTTTCGCTCACTAGTTATTGTTTGCAGGGTTTCATGAGTCTTGCATCTATGATTCACTAGTTTTGCATTTCTATGAAGGCATACTTGCATTTTTGCATTCTATTTTATGTTTTTGTTACATATTATATAGTTAGGTTTCCTTTGGTGTTGGTTATGAGCTAACCCTAATAGATTAACAAGTGATGCAACTTGTCTATGAGTCCAAGACTTTATTTGAGACTACTAATGTTTTGTGGTTGCATATTTGGCTTTGGGTTTTAGAACATTTGGATTTGGTGCTTAAAATGAACCCTTGTTTGTCCTAGATTATATAACATTTGGATTTGGTGCTTAAGAGAACACTTCTTCACAAAAGCATAAAAAAGTTAGATAAACATCAAACAACACCAATGCCTTCATGAAACGCTTGATTCCCTTGTCTTCATATCTTCCAAGATCTTGTATGAATGGAATGTGGGTGCTCTAAGTTTTGTAGCACAAAGCATACGAAGCTATGAGGAACAAAGACAGTTGATTGATAAGTAAGTGATAATAGGTGTAGCAAGGATATTGATAATATGATAGTAATGTGGATGGAAATGAACTCTCAAAGATGCTATATGCAAGGGCAATATCTCTAAGGGATCAAGATATCAAGTGCACAAGATAGTTTAAGACCACAAATGTACTCGATCATGCAGTTTCTAGATGTGAGGAGAAAAATATATTTTATATAGAAACCTCATAAAAACCAACAGTTGAGATTAAGAGGTGCTAGAAGATTGAATAGGATTAGAGGTTAGGTAGGGTTTTGGTAAGAGTGAAGGAGATTAAGAGGAATGATAAAATGAGTGGCTAGGATTGAGTGGTTGGTAGGAAAGGTGTCGACTTAGGTCATAAGAGACAAATGAAGAGACATGTGACAAGTGGCACAAGCTCAAAATTTTGGAGTTGATCCTTGTGATTGCAAGTGATTGACCAATATGGATGAAAGGGGATTTATGAATTTATGAATTTTTAAATAATAAATGAAGAGGCTAATGAATTAATTAATTAAACATAAATTTGTATTTAATTAAAAGATAAATTTCTTGATTTCATGAGGACATTTTTAGGTGTCTACAACTATAATTGGGGTCTATTTTATGAGGAATACATGTAGTGATGTATAATTAAAAATAGGAAGAAGGGGATATCTTGAAGAATCATCTATGACTAATTTTGTGTGGAAGTCATAAAATATGTGTATGTATCATCCTAAAAAGTTAGCACCTATAATTGGATATTTTACTAGGACCTATTAGACCCCATTTTGGTGATTTTGAGGTCTGAATGCTTGTTATGCTCGATCCTAGAAACTTGTCCTTTCTCCCCCTGCTTCTTTTCACCTATCCCAACATCCCCTCCAAATTATGGCCCATTTTCTAGGGTACAAAACACCATTGTTCCAAGCAATTAGGGCCTAAATTTTGCCAAGGGCTCGATGTTGGGGTATTAGCCAGAGATTTGATTTTGTGGTTGGCCCGGATCATTTTTGAATCCTAAAATGATGGAGTAAATATAAAATGACCTTATCTCTCCTCATTTTCATATCAAAACCATACTAAAACATTTGCAATCAAGTTATCAATATTTTCAAGCAATCGAGAGCAATTGAGCATTTGGATTCAAGATTTGAAGGCAAGCACCAAAGATCAAGATCTCCAAGTCTCCATTTCTTCAAGATTATTTAAGTTAAAAGAAATCTTCTCCAATTAAAGCTAGTTTCTCTCTCATGAGGGCCAAGTATAGGAATTATCAATCAAGAAAGAAGATCCTTCTTCTATTCTCCTTTTCTCTCCTTCATTGCAAGTGATTTTCAAGCATATCAACATTCAAGATCTAGGAGTGGCATTCATAGATTCATGCATTTGTGATGGAATCCTTGATTCTACATCACATTCCAAGCTCATCTCTTTGGATTTTAAGAAAATTCAAGCATCTTCATGTGTACAGACAATTTCTACATCCATCCATGAGGGTGTTAGGATTAGGTAATACTGAGAGGGGGGATGAATAAGTATTACATAACTTTGATCTTTTCAACTTTAAACAATTATAAACAATCCAAAGTAATATAGAAATGAAAAGATCATAAAAGCATAACACATTCATTACACCATGATTTGTTCTCGAGGAAACCTTGGCCAAAGGGAAAACCCCGGTGGTGATGGTACCCACATATATGCACTAAAGTATAATATCCATGTTAGGAGATCTAGCCCTGCTAGGAGCTGATTGTTACATAGTACATTCCTTGTTAGAGGAATACAAAACCCTATTAGGGGTATACAAAACACCTGGTTAAAGGTGGTGAGCACACTTCTCTTACAAAAAATACTTGTCTCAAAATAGTTCTCAAAAGGGGAACAATACAAGCACTTATCTTGCTTAGATATTTCCAATTGTAGCTCGGCCTCTTTCTGATCTCACACCTGATATTTTCTCTTCTATTTGCAAACTTACTTAGTCATCATTATAATGCTATACTTCACTTTTACAAAAACACTCCATACATATACAAAAGCAGCCTTCCAGTTGGCTTCACAATTATCATGCAAAACATAATAATAACTTATGCAAATGTTATCTATGGAGTTAGCACTCTTACAATACTAAAGAGTCAGAAATATGCTTTATTCACCTGTATTAGCATGTTACCATATTCACTTTTTCTTCCTTAATCTTCAAAACTATTCATATACCCTGTTATACTGTTTTATTGCCTTTGCATATCTTTCGAACACTATATCTCACAGATCTGGTAACCAAAACTTATGCGATCTTAACTGAAGCATGTGAATATCCCAAAGTACCTCCAGTTAACTTCGCAAGCCATAATACCATATATATCTTCATCGCTGACCAAAACTGTGCCATTGTACCTTGTCATCCTGATTTTGTACTTAGTCATTTTCATGACTGAGACTCTGGTGGCAATCTCCACAACATGCGATCACTCTAACATAAATGTTGCCATAAATGACAACCCTTAAGTGATTCCCAGTACTCCAAAACATCATATGCCAACAATCTCTCCCTTTGGCATTGATGGAAACACTTAGAAAAATGACAAAGTGTTACAATACAACTTTCTTTTTCTTTGCTAAAATTTTGTTTCTTTTTTATTACTTTTTCTTCTCCTTTTTTAATTTTCTTTTCTACATACAACTCTGCATATTTCCTTCTCTTCCTCATTTTTCCTTTTTCTTCCTCTCCCTTTGACATCAATGGCAAAGGTATTCTCAAAATTTTAGAACTTAAGCACAAGTGGTCTAGTGCTTACTCACTAGATTTAAGACATCTTGGAAGGAGATTTCCAAGGTCTTAACTTCCTCAATCCATGAGCTTATTAGTAGTTCACTGACATGGATTAATCCATTCAGTGCATACGACGTTGTCTCTGCTACCTTAAGCTCAGTAAGAGTAGAGACTGACATTGAGCCTTCAACCTTTGTCATCTCTGAGAGATGAGTCTCCAACATTGAGAGCTTGGGAGTCAATAGCCTTCTCAATGAGCCAAATCTGTCTGCAACTCTCCCTTTCTCCATTTCCAGTACTCCTATCTTGTCCAATAGCCTGGATGTCTCCTTATCTACCTCTCCCACAGGTTGTGAAGATGATTCATAATTGTCCATTATCCTGTCAATGCTAGCCCTGTCTTTGGCTATGGCCTCCTCAACATTCTTCAAATGTCTGTAGGGATTTATGCAATTTAGCTATAGAGTTTCTTGCCTTGCGCTACACAACTCTTGGCTTTAAGAGTGGTAGCCTTAAGAATGCCTAAGTCCCATGAAATGGACTTACAAACTTCGCTCAACTTCTTCTCCAAGAAGTTCTTTTCTGCCTTCACCTCTACTTTTTTTAGCAATGAGTCAAAATGACTATCAAAGCTATCCAATACTGTACCAAGATTTTCAACCTCATCCTTGTCTTTTAGAATGAATAGTGAGGGGAGTACCTTGTTCAATGTTTCTATAGTCCTGACCATTATCTTAGCTCTTTTGTCTCCTTTCTAAACTGATCTCTCCTTAGCTTTAGCAAAAGCCATAAATGAAAGTCTCATCAGCTCATCTTCATCCATGCTATCTACATCAGAACTGACTGGCTTGGCCACACTTGCCAATAATAGAGATGAATTTAGTCTGACTTCAATAACCTTTTCTGATTTTGGCTGTCTTTCTTGCTTTTCTTCTTGTTGTAACTCCTTCTCTTGTGCCTTTTCTTCTTATTTCTCTTCTGATTTTCCTTCCTCTATTTGTTCCTGATCTTCATCCTTCATCGCACTGTCTATATTATCCATAAATGGATCATTTACATCCTGCGAAGTGTCAAGCCTAACAGGCACACTAGTGACAAATAAGTTTGGTTGCGTGCTAACTTGAGCACTTTCATCTATTTCTTTTGAACTCTCTCTTAAACCCAATGATATAGGCTTAGAAGCCTTATGAGGTGAAACCCTTTTAGACATGTCATACATTAGAACTTGGTCTAATGCCTTTTGGGTGTCCTCAATCACCTCATCATATTTTCTAGCCATAATCTTGACTAGTTTGGTCTTTGTCCTTAGTAGGGGTTTCAATGCCTTTATGATTCTTTCTCTTTCCTGAATTGACACAATCGGCAACATATCATCAATTGTTTTATTTCTTATGCTCTCATCTTCCAAATGTGCTAACTATTTCCTAATTTCCAGTTTGTTGTACAGGTCTTTGGGGACACTTGCTTCAACTTCCAACAAATTCTTCTTGAAAACTAGCAAGTGCTCAATGATAGTGTCCTCAATGATTGCTTGGTCCTCAGGGTTATATCTTTCATAGTATCTATTTATTGATATCAGATTTCCATCTTTGATAACCCTTTTCTGTAGTGATTTCATATCTATTTTCCACAAGGATTGTAGACTCTTTTGAACCATTTTCTCTTCCTCTTTCTCCATTACCTTCTCTTCCTTCTTCTCTGACTTTCTCATATTTCTCCCTGTATGTACCCCATCTTTCTTGAGTAGGGTCCTTTTCTGCTACCAATACATGCTCTACTTGCATAGTTAGTACTTCAATGCTTACCTCATATCCCATAGGATAACACCATTTGGTTCTAGGCTCAACTGCTTCAAAGAAAACACAATAAGTTTCAACCATGAAACCGATAGTGTTCTCATATTTCTCTACTAAGTTTTTTGGAATCCTATACCTTTCTTTCATCTGCCTCTGCATAATCTTAATCATGCCAAATAATTCTCCATCAACCCAGCCTTTTTTCTATCTTCTATAGTATTCTGAGATCTGTAGACCAATGGGTTCATTGTCTTTCCATGCTCTAGGGTGCATGCCGGGAAAGTTGTGAATGATATGGATGTACATGTGAACTAGCAATGAACCAAACCTAAATGCCTTAGATTTATCCTTCTTTATAACTTTTACATTCTCAATGAATTGTTGAGCTAGTATTTCACAAAGGTTTTACTTCTTGTTCTCTTTAACCATTCTATATGCCATCATTATAACTCCAGCTGATACAGAATTAAGTCTAGAACTGTAAAACAACTTGTATCCAATTAGCATTGCTACCAATCTGACATCTTGTAAATAAACATCATCTACTGTCATTTCCCTCTTATCCCATTTGGAGTGTGTTAGGGTTTCGACTTCTTTTCTTAGGTTCTTCTCACTAACAGGTAGGGCTCCTTCATTGTCAAGGCCTATGATATCATGGATCAACTGAGCGCATATCTTAATAGGTTGGTCACCTATCCATAAGAACTAATCATGAACTCTACTCAGAATGATATTGAACCATTCAACTTCCATGAATTCAGTGAGTCAGGTTAAATTAAGTATTGACAGATCTTTTAGATGTTTAAATTCTTCTGCCAAAGACCCATTTACTTCTAACATACTGTTCAACTCATAGAAGATGTCAACCCCCCCAATAATCTCATACTTGTAGTGTATGTATGCCCTAATATCCTCTACGTGTAACACACCTACGGGAGTTTGAGAAAACGCCCCTTCCGGATCATGCTCATAGGATTTGAATGGATGCCTTTTGAATTTGTATCTAGGTCTGTCTACAAAATCATAAACTACTGGTGCATCCATGACTTTCCAAAGAGATTTAGGTCTAAATACCTTAAATGCACTTGAATTTGATGTTTGGCTTCACGCGAACACAAAATCTCTCTGCTAGATCATTGTTCTGCTTTCACACTTTAGATCTCCTTAGTTGCTGATCAACAAATGGTGTAGGAATGAGATCCCTTAAGTCTTTTATCTATCACAAGTTGAGTGTGTGCATTAAACATGGGTAGCTCAACTTCGCATGTCGTCCAGTCAATGCAAAACTCATGAACATAGAAGATGAATCTTCAAGTGCTGCAATCTCATCCACAAACTCCACAACATCTATACACATCACACCTAAGCTCGCATGAGCTTACTCCACTTATACAGGGGCTAGATAATTTCTATTGTCTGCATCCAATGCTCCCCATAAGGACATGAGCCCTTCTAGGTTGATGCCTCAAAGAACTCATCATGTGAAGACACAACATCATCAATAATCTCTCCCTAAACCACTGCCTTATTTAGAACTTTTACTTGCCATATCTTCTCATCCTCTGATTTTTTGTATTCATTCATGTAATCATTTAGGCTTTTACAACTGTCACCAATATTCTTCCTTATAACCACATGTGGTGGTCATTCTGGTTCACTAGATCTCCTTGGTCCTCTTCTATTGTCATCTCCATTGTATCTACAAAACTTCGCAATGTGTCCTAGATTGTTGCATTTGTAACAAATAGGTGTCTTCTTCTTTCTTTATTAGTTTGTAGCTTACAATACCTTGCTGTGTGCCCAAAGTTATTGCATTTATGACATGTAACCTTGGCTGTAGATTCTTCTTTGACATAGTATTGCTTATACCTGGACTGATCAGGTTTTCTACAATCTACTTTCTTGTGTCCATACTCATAGCAATTAAAACAGTAGCTGGTAAAGGGCTTAGAGTTACCTTTACTTCTACAATCTCTTTTCATGTGCCCAACTTTGTTGCATCCAAAACATCTACCTTTGAAGGGTCTGAACTATTCTCTAGGTTCTTCATTTTTAGGCCTTTCTTTAGGAATAGGTCTTTCCTCATTCTTGGCTTCTTTTGGTTCTTCATGAGTTTTTGAACTTTCAACTTCATTGAATCCACTCATATCTTCTTTAGATTTTGGTCTTGCTCTTTGTTCATCACTCTTGTCATTGCTTGTGTGTAATTTTTCAGTGAGTAATTTCGCTTGAGTGAGTTCACCTTTAATGATCTGATTGTATTTATCTAGTTCTTGATATTTATCCTTGTAGTGGTCAAGTTCGGTCCTTATTTGTCCTATCTACAAGTTAGCTTATTTTAGTAACTCTTCAAATTTGTTTCTTTCATCCTTTTCATGCTGAATCTCCTTGATCATCAAAAGATTGATTTGTTCTTTTTCTTGCTCCAACTTCTTTACTTTGTTTGATGTATCATTGCGAGAACCTTCTTTAATTTTCTCCATAAGGTCTTGTCTCTAATTTTTTACAATCTCAAGCTGTTCTTTAAGTTTCCTCATGAAGCCTTCTGCTCTTCTTAACTTAAATTTTAATTCGCCATTCTCAACTTTCATCTTATCTAGATCTTCAAGTGCAGCTTCAAAGTTCTCTTGCAAAACTTTTGAATCCATTCTGATCTCCCTTAAGCTGTTAGACTTTTTCTTCAAGGGCTAGTAGCTCTAATACCAATTGTTAGGATTAGGTAATACTGAGAGGGGAGGTGAATCAGTATTACATAACTTTGATATTTTCAACTTTAAACAATTATAAACAATCTAAAGTAACACAGAAATGAAAAGAGCATACAAGCATAACACATTCATTACACCATGATTTGTTCTCGAGGAAACCCTAGCCAAAGGGAAAACCCCATTGGGGATGGTACCCACAAATATGCACTAAAGTATAATATCCCTGTTAGGAGATCTAGCTCTATTAGGAGTTGATTGTTCAATAGTACATTTCCTTGTTAGAGGAATACAAAACCCTGTTAGGGGTATACAAAACACCTGGTTAAAGGTGGTGAGCACACTACTCTTACAACAAATACTTGTCTCAAAATAGTTCTCAAAAGGGGAACAAAACAAGCACTTATCTTTCTTAGATAGTTCCAATTGTAGCTCGGCCTCTTTTTGATCTCGCATATGATCTTTTCTCTTCTATTTGAAAACTTACTTAGTCATCATTATAATTCCATACTTCGCTTTTACAAAAACACTCCATACTTATACAAAATCAACCTTCCAGTCGGCTTCACAATTATCATGCAAAACATAATAATAAATTATGCAAATGTTATCTATGGAGTCGATGCTCTTACAATACTAAAGAGTCAGAAATATAATTTATTCACCTATCTTATCATGTTACCATATTCATTTTTTCTTCCTTAATCTTCACAACTATTCATATACCCTGTTATACTGTTTTATTGCCTTCACATATCTTCCGAACACTGTATCTCATAGATCTGGTAACCAAAACTTATGCGATCTTAATTGAAGCATGTGAATATCCCAAAGTACCTCTAGTTAACTTTGCAAGCCATAATACCTTATATATCTTCATCGCTGACCAAAACTGTGCCACTATACCCTGTCATCTTGATTCTGTACTTAGTCATTTTCATGACTGAGACTCTGGTGGCAATCTCCACAACATGTGATCACTCTAACATAAGTGTTTCCATAAATGACAACCCTTAAGTGATTCCTAGTACTCCAAAACATCATATTCCAACAGAGGGTTTATGCAAGGTAAATCTGTCATTTTCCTTTTTACACACTTTCCTTTATGCAATCTCTTTCCATTTTTAAGGTTGATTCCTAAACAGGGGTCTGACTAAGGCAAACCCATTTAGAGAACATTTTCCCCCATTTGTTATTTGTGCAGAAACATGTTATAGAGCCACCAGATCATGATCATACACACTCAGAAAGATCCATAAAGTTTCAATTAGAATTGCTAGGCATATAATGAGTTTCGTCTTGCACCCTGCATTTTCAAGTCAAATTTCACCTATAGATTAGATCTAAGCTCTAGCTTTTGTTTTTGTACTTTTTCACTCATTATCAGTCTGTATTAGTTTGTTATTTCTATTTATTTGTAACTTGTCTAATTAATCACCTTAATCACATTAGTACACCATTTTTATTTTACATATCACATATTTTAGTCAAGGATCATTCTCCCACTTAGTATTTGAGTCTCCTCTTGAGCCTAGTGTGGCATCTTCCTTCTGAATGAGTAATTGTAGAAAGGGGAGGTGATTTTCTCATCTTTATTGATCACTTCCCTTTTCTATTATATATAGTGTATAATGTTTGAATGATTAGTTTTATTAGTGTCTTTAGTGTCCTTGATGGTAGATATATATTGTTATGCTAAAGGTAGTGAAAAAGAACTTCATTCCTTTATTGTCCTCTTTAATCTATTGGAGATGAGAACATTTTTTAGTTCCTTTGATCTTATAAGATCAAATTTACTTTTTATGAGCAATTAATTATTTGGAGGTAATTTTAGAAGGGTTATTGGCTAGAAAAAACCAATTTATTTGAAGTTGACCTCTTAGAGACTTTTCATGTAATGCCCTGCCAAGGAACCCTTGGAAACATAGGGTCAATTAAGTACTAAACATTTTTTTTTGAAACATTAAGATATAAACATCATAACAAGTGCAATAAATAACCACAAGCATAAGTAATAAAACAAGCAACAATCCTCATACGGTTGTGCACAAGCATAATACTTAAGATTACAATCAAAGGTTCCAATAAAACTCTAATTACTTGGCAAGAATGGAAAGACACATTCAAGTCACCACATGAGAATGATGCTGATGGAAATATGTTGATTCTTGAAATTTGGCTCAGTCTGAAATTACATAGAATCTCCCAAAATCTAGAATCTTTATTATAACTCCCATGAATTTGAAACCACTCTCAAACATCCTAAAAGTATTACATAAAATGTAACTTAAAGTATAAGAAAGAAATAATATGTAACTTACACTTAAATGTTACATTTTATGTATCGCACTGGTGTTCATATCAAACTATGAATACATGAAAGACATCATGGGGAAAAAGGGTATATGAATATGAAATTATATTTTTGACTGGCCCTCGAGAAATGCTTACTATTTCATATGCGCTAAAGTATATGCACTAAAAATAAAGAGTATGCGTTAAAATAGGTGTATGTATTAATTTGTACAACATATGTGCTATTATGTGAGTCTTATGTGCTAAACTATCTATGGAGTGGCACAAATAGAATTAAAGATTAAAAATAAGGGTTTTATTAACTCAAACATTGGGTAGGCTTGCCAACACCAATGTATGGATAAATAAAAATCTTTATGCATGCAAGGGAGTACTAGATACACATAAATCAAGGAAAATCACTTGATAGCATGAATGCATAAACATAAAGGAAACTACTCTAATGAACATAATAAAAAAGAGCATGAATATATATACAACCATGAGCTAGGTGAAAGTATAGAATGGACCACTCAATGCTTAAAGTCTCTATCTTTGGAGGGGCCATCACCTATACACTAGGCCCCAGTAGTGGTAAAGTGCAACACCACCCTACCATGTGGAACCCTTAGGCCCACCCCACCATGCTCATAGACATAGTAACCCAACCACAAACATATGGTAAACACACACACTAAGAAGGGCTAAGACTCATCCCAAATAGATGTATACAATTAGAGGATAGTAAAGAGTTCCAATGCAAATGCAATAATCCACGGAGATCACTCAACAAAAATCAACATCCAAAATAACCAAGAACCACATATCCACTATTCACTAGGGTGCTACTCACAACAATAAGATCTAGACATGAAAGTACCAATCATAGGGAGTATCTCTGCCTGGACGAACCAATACTGACATCCAGGGCTTAGTTACCAACTACCACCCACACAAGTCACTCATGACATCCAGAGATTTAATGGATTTCACTACCCGCACGAGTCAATTTTTGACATTTGAAGATTCCAATTACTCTTGATTAGTGTTAATACCCAATTCATTTTATTATGTTTTCACTTTTAAAGAAAACTCCTTGACACATCCATTGCAACCACTTTTGGGCTAGGGTCTACGTAAGGAGCTTACTCCCTACACCTACTTAATGTACCTAGTCCAAGGTGTGACATCCAAGAAGGATACCACACACACTCAAACTTAAGAAGGAAACCAATACCAAAAGCTTTTCCACACTGTTTATATTAAGGACATGAAATAAAGACTTACTTGGTCTACACCAAGGATGTGATAACCCATAATTGTCCACTCAATCTACATTGAGGACATAAGTATAAAATGAACTATCTAATTGGTATACACCAAGGGCATGGATGACATAAGCCTTAATTAGAGGATACAACATTCCCAAACAAAGGATACAACATTCCCAAACACTCAAAACATACAATCGAGTGAAAGCAATAAAAAGGGAACAACCACTACACTACTCAATTGGCCACTATGCCAAGAGTTAGGATTTTGAGAGGATACATCAAACATATCATGGAAATATGAGGAATGATGATAAATCACAAAAGGCACTTAAATCCCAAATTTGAGCAAAAAAGGGCAATGTACAAAAAACAACATTTTAACATGAAATAGGTAAGTTTGGATCACGATAGTAATTATTTGGAATGTCCTTAATCCATTTTGGCTCCATGATCCTATCAAAAACATGGAGTACTACAACCTCTCATAAATTAATTATGCTGAAAACAACAACATACAAAATTGGTGGCATGTAAAATGATGCGCCTAGAAAAATACACAAAAATAAAACTTGAAGAAAAGATGCAAAATTAAAACCCATTTGTCCTTATGGTCCAACTCACCCAAAAATACAATAAAATCGTAATTTTGACATTGTGGGAGAAAAAAAATAGCCTCATAGTGGAGAATTTCAAACTAAATACATCATATATACATACAAACCCAATCAGGTGAAATAAACAGAAATGAAAGTGGGAAAACTATTATTTAACATCCCGCAATGCAAAAGCAAACAAAAATCAACTGAAGCAAACATGTAATGGATAAAAACATGAGAGCCCTACCTCTCACCAAGTTGAAGACACTGAAACATAAAGAAGAAAATGAAAACTCCACATGATTGTGAATGGCTCCACAAGAATGAGAGAAATCATGACACAGTTCCAACGAGCCACTACCCACGAGATCCGATGCCCAGATCAAACCCAACAAGAAAAATAGTGATTTTCTCCACATAAATTTGGAGCAATATCATGAAGTCTCAAAATTGACACGTGAGGAATAACTCTAATTCGTCCAATATAAGTCACTTTTTGCCAATGAGCCAAAAAAGGCTTAAATAAATCACTTAAATTAAAATTAAAAAAACTATAGATTTTCAACATAATATAAATAAATTCTAAATAAAGGGAGTTCAATTATGATAAATTAGTTGGCAAATAAAAATAAACGCTAAAATAATTAAATCAATATTTGATTAAACCTCTTCTACGACAATTACAGGAACTCTAATACACAAACACACAACTAGTCTCTCACAAAATGCATTATGAAATCTGGATTTACCAGCACATACCAGAGGGATAATATTATAATCATGGGTACATCGTCCATACAAGAACGATATTGGCTAAAACATGAAAGGTCGATGAAACTATCTCCTGTGATACTACCAGGGATAAAGACACACTCAAATCCTACAACTCAGGTAGAATGGAGTCTGGCACCTATTCACTAAAACACACAAACGTCAAGTGCATATGCTCATAATATAAATAGTCGAAACACATAATATAACAATAAAATGCGTAATGGAACACTAACACTCTAGTGATGCAATCAAACATAAAGAATGTCATGACACTGGTCATTCCATTTTCTACTCCTTTGTGTACATATAATTTAAAATAAATAATGCATTTAATTTAAATATAAAGCATTAAAATAGGTATTTAGGGCACTATGAGCATAAATTAGAAGAGGTCAATAATTGCATATAAGGCACAATATAATAGGGCATCCAATAATAAAATCATCCTAATAACATAATCAATAGTTTCAAATACAAAATACACCACATATCATCATAAGGCATCATGTCGCATCAAATAGCATCATCATGCATATATAATCAAAACTTTAAACAACAACATAATCTAACCATCTATCATATCTAAGATACTGGCAACCAAAATAATGTACTGTCATCGAATACATCTCATCATGCAAATAATTATAGAATAAAACAAGAGTCTATCTCAGATAAAAAATAATCATGAAACAAAATGCAACCATGAGAGGCACTACATTTCAAGTCTTCTACTATTAGTAATAGATTTCAACCATAATCATGATGGAACAAAGTGCAATACTAATGGTTCTTTCCCACTAGAAAATCTAATGATCTTATTGGGGTTTAGGCTCAACTTTCTTTATTGCAAGGATGTTGTTAATATAATCACACTGCTTAAGGTAGGCGATATTGAGATTGAAAGGAATGTATGAAGGAAGAGAGAGGGAGTTAGACATATAAATGGAAGATGGTCTGAGAGGGTCATTGAAAGGTCTAATCTAATAGCAAGATCGAAAATAGAGGGGGGATCTTATAATTTGGCTCAAAATATAAAACCGGTCAAGATGACTCATTTTTTTTTAAAGAGCCTTCATGATAGTTTTGCTAAGTGAAGGATTCAATATTAGTTTTTCTCACCATCTATAGCTTTTAGAGTAAGTGTACATTGCTTAAAACTTAAATTATTAATATAAATGTAGGAGTGAATGGACCTATACATTTGTTGGCACCTTCTCTTCAATCAAAAGAAGAGTGTTCACTTCTATACATGGTGTGTATAAGAGTGAGGATTTTAAAAATTACTAATGTCAATTTGTCTTTTGTATAATTACATAAGAATTGGTTGATCTAAGAATATCATGTCTTAGTGTTTAGTCTTTGTAGAATGTTAAAAATCAACGTTTTTAACATTTTCTAATTAATGTCAATTATAGGGAGAAAGTAGTCAATAATTTAAGAGTGATGTAAACTAATGAGTCATGGCATTTTTAATGAGATTCAACATATTATTTGTTAAAAAAATATAAAATTATTTCTATCATTTTTCAATCTAGAAAAAAATGGTTCAATAATAATCCTAAGCATTTAATTTATTAGTTTTCCTAGATATCTAATTAATCTTTTCCCTAAACAATTACTTGGAATCCTTTTGAATTTTAGGCTCAAGAAGCTTTAGCCTGACCTTTTTATAATTGTGGAGAATAAAAAATAAATTAAACATCTATTTCTATCTTGATATCTATATTTTAGGCTATGCTTTTTTGATGAGTTGATTTTCCTTTGTCTATTAAAATGTTCTACATGATTTGAATTGTCAATTTACTAGAATAAAAATTCACACACGACTTTTTGTGATTAGATTTTATATTATACAAGCTTACCATCTTTCTCAAATAAAACATAAAGTCATTTACATTTCTTAAAGTGAAAAACAATAAAATTAAAGAAAAATTGATCAATATACTTATTATTCACAACACAATAACAAATAAATGAATAACTGATTTGAATTATTACCAAAAAAAACAAAAACTATAATATTATTGATCAATTTCATTTAACTTAAATACATTTTCAATTCATTTAAAAATTTATATGAATTGCGAAAATCTTGTAGTACTAATTATATAAATCTATTATAAAAAATTCCATCTAATAAATAGATAAATTCTTTCAAGAGCTTAGAACAAATTCAATAGAATAAATAATCTCAAGAATTTGAGTCCTAAAAAACCCTATAAATTATTGGTGCTCTAAAAATTCTGTGATAGAATCCTCCATTTTAAAAATTTAAGCCGTAAGGTTCTTACCATTTCGCCACTCTATTTTAACATGTTGTTTTCTGAAACTGGAAGAAGGTTCTCGTAATTGCATTTGATAGGCAATGGAATCTAGTTTTCAAGCTCTGTGATGGCATTCGGTATACTAATCAAATACTACCACTTACCTACTAAGTTTAAATGGGATTCAGTATACGTAAAAAATCATTTTCCACATTCAAACCAAACTCTAGTTTCCAATCCATCAATGCTCAATGTTGTAAAGAAGGGCAATTGGAAAAGGCATTGGTTTCAGTGTACCAAGCCAGAAAAGCATTAGTTCCCGAAGATTATGCTTCTCTCTTGCAGACATTCACCCAAATGAAAGCTATCACAGAGGGCACTCAGCTGCATGCCCACATGCTCAGAAGCGGGATTGGAGAAAACCGTTTTTTGGAAACTAAACTTGTGAGCTTGTATGTTGCCTGTGGAAGAATTCTCAATGCTAGACTAATTTTCGATAAAATGTACAGCGAAAATGTGTTTGTATGGAATGAAATGATCAGAGGATATGCATGGAATGGACCAGAGGAGGAATCCCTTGCAATGTACTACAAAATGCAAGAGGTAGGCATTAAACCCAATAATTACACATATCCTATTGTGCTCAAGGCATGTTCGAGTCTATTGGCTTTAGAAGAGGGCAGGCAAATTCATTACGATATAATTAGGAATGGTTTAGAGTCAGATGTTTATGTGGGTGCTGCACTTGTAGATATGTATAGCAAATGTGGAAGTGTTGACGATGCACGCCAACTGTTTGACAAAATGTGTAAACGTGATGTTGTGTCGTGGAATTCTCTGATTGCAGGATATGCTCAGAATGGAAATGCCAAAGAAGCCTTGAAGATATTTTGTCAAATGCAAGAGGCAGATGTGAAACCCTCTGCTGTTACCATGGCGATTGTGCTTCCAGCGTGCGCCCAACTAGCAGATTTGAAACAAGGTAAGGTAGTTCATAAGATGATTCTTGGATTGGGGTTTGAGTCACACGTTGCTGTGCTCACTGCGCTTATAGACATGTATGCCAAATGCGGGTGTGTACATAATGCCAGAATTGTGTTTGATAGAATGCCTACAAGAAATGCTATATCATGGACTGCAATGATTGCAGGATATGCACAGAATGGATTTAGTAATGATGCTTTAGACCTCTTTCATCAGATGCAATTAAACAACATTGCGCCGGACTTTCCATCAATTGTTAGTGTACTTCGGGGATGTGCCCATTCGGCATCTGTGCAACAGGGTAAGTATATTCATGCCTACATAGTTCACAGTGGATATGATGAGGATATAAATGTAGGCAATTCCCTTGTAGCTATGTATGCCAAGTTTGGAACTACAGAGGATGCGTTTCAGTTCTTTGATTCCATGCCTAAAAGAGATGTGGTGTCATGGAATGCAATGATTGCAGGTTATGCCCAAAATGGGCATGCCTGTGAGGCATTGACAGTGTATCAACAAATGCAGAACCAAAATGTGAAGGCCGATATAACAACTATGGTGAGTGTGCTCCCATCATGTGCCGATTTAGCTGCTTTGCAACAAGGCAAGTATATCCATGGATATATACTTAGAAATGGGCTTGAGCTGAGTATTTCGATGGGGAATGCTCTCATAGACATGTATGCCAAATGTGGGAGGGTACAGATGGCCCATCGGTTGTTTGATAGGATGGCTGTAAAAGATATTGTTTCCTGGAATGTAATGGTAGCAGGGTATGGATTGCATGGGCACAGTAAAGAGGCGCTCCAACTTTTTTCTCAACTGCAACAAGATGGCATTGAACCAGATCACATCACTTTTATATGTATTCTATCTTCATGCACTCATGCTGGCCTTGTGGATGAAGGCAAGCAGTTCTTCAACTCTATGAACAGAGACTATCGTATTACACCAAGGATGGAGCATTACATATGTATGGTTGACCTTCTTGGGCGTGCTGGATATCTGGATGAGGCACAAAACTTAATCAAAAGTATGCCATTTGAACCTGCTGCTGGCATATGGGGTGCTTTACTTGGTGCCTGCAGAATTCATTGCAATGTTAAGCTTGCAGAACATATAACTGCACATCATCTTGAGTTGGAGCCTCATAATATGGGATGCTATGTTCTACTCTCAAATATCTATGCTGCAGCTGGAAGGTGGCATGATGCAGAAAAGGTGAGGGCAGTGCTAATAGACAAGGGGTTGAAGAAGAACCCAGGACGCAGTTGGATAGAGATTAAGAATAAGGTTCATACATTTGTGGGAGGAGACAGATCGCATCCTCAGTCAGAGAAAATTTATGCTGTCTTGGGCTGTTTGATAAGAGAGGCGAAGAAGGAAGGATATACACCTGACAAGAGTCTTGTAAATCAAGATGTTGAAGAAGAGGAGAAAGAAAACATTATATTAAGCCATAGTGAGAAGTTGGCTATTGCCTTTGGGTTCATCGCAACAAGCCCTGGAATGCCTATCCAGATCACCAAGAATCTCCGCATCTGTGGTGATTGTCACTGGGCCATCAAGTCCATCTCTAAGATTATAAGACGAGAAATTATTCTGAGAGATATTAACCGATTCCACTGTTTCAGAGACGGGTTGTGTTCTTGCGGAGATTATTGGTAATGTTTATTGCAACAATATTAATGAACTTCCATACTTCACATGTTTCTCTGAAGATTTCTTCTAGAAATGCAGACTGAATGTCATCGTTACAGAAATAGTGAGGTATACAATTTGTTAACATGGAGCCAGCGTAATAAGTTGTACCAGGAAAACAGTATTATATGTCAAGAGCTACACATAATAACAATCTTTGATGTAACATCTGTATTATAGCTTACCATAATAAAAAAAATAACAACTAAAGTTAATTTGCATGAATAGATTTCTGATTTTTGATTGTGTATTTGTTTTTAGCATCAACGTTTTGGATCACGGAATTTGGATCACACTCCATGATCTATCATCAGAATGAAAGAGTATGCAGGATAAGCTAATTTGCTCAGATTTAGTTACCAAGTTTGTACTAATCTACTCGCTAATCTGATTTTTCACTAAAACAACGATAGTAAATCTCTTCCAGATTAAGTAAACTAAGTGTAAGAGATGAGGTTGCACCAGAAATATGAAATGAGAGAGAGTTAGAGTATGTCTAGTTAAGTGATTGCAAAAGGTGCACAATAGTTGAAAATTGCAAAACTGACATCAATTTGGAAGTCGCATGTTTTGGCCACAATCAGCTCATTCTTCGAAAGGTGCATTTGTGTCCTATAAGCGCACTAGTGTTTTGTGCATGTGCGCCAGTGTCGTCAATACTTGTCATGAGGATTTTCTTGCCCCTATTGATGCTTGTCTCTGTCACTGCAACACTTGTATTTGATATTCCCACTATACATGAAGAGAGAAGATTTTGTGCCTAGAGGCTTTTTTGGGAGATCGGCTCAGTCAAACCCCCATTAGCATGTTTCATCTCGAAGTATTAGGAAAATGTTAAAAGTACATGGTCCAATGGGTTCTAATGTATGGAGTTGTAACAATGGTGGTTTGTGCAACAATAATAGGGATGGCCTAGGAGCTTTTCAAACGAGGAAAGTGTGTTTAAGTGCAAGAGGAAGGAGAAAGTTATAGTGGATGGATCCTGTTTATGAATATTTTTCTCCAGTAGATATTCCTAGCACCAATTAATTGTTGGAAATATGTTATGATTAGGGTTGGCAAGGGAGATTGCAAGGTGGGGAAACACAATTTTTGATTGGAGGGGACACTAGTTGCTAGTGGTATTTAGGTGGACACAAGCATGAATGCTAGTTTTTGAGGTGTCGACAAAAGGTGTTTGCAACAGAGGTAGTCTAGTTATGGTTATAAGAGATGTTTTTGAAATAGCTTGGGCTAAGAGAAGGTTAAAAATGGTGCAAACATGTCTGTTATTGGTGATCACCAAAATAGATGCAAAAGAAGGTGACAAGTTGTGAAGTATATACTTTTTGTTATGCCCATAACTTTCTAGTGTGTTTTGTGTAATCAGTGTAGGGCTACCATAACTCTTAAATAAGCTACATAATCTTTATTATAATCATATATATGTATTTAGGTCATAATAGGAGTTACATATCAAGTATCTAAGTTGGCCTTCATGGTATCCAAGGCATAAATATGATATATATGGGCTACGTTACCGGATACGCTTGCTGACTGCCTGGATCCGGATGCAGAGGCGGAAGCGGGTTCTGATGCATGGAGAAGGATGAATTTGTATCTATTCAAGGTTCGACGGCTGACTGTGTCATTGGAGGATTTCCTGTTTATTAATCGCTGGATATTAATTTCCTCTAGATGCTATGTGTTTTTTTGTCCCTGATGCTGACTTGCTTCTTTGATTGGATTTGGAATATTGAATGGACCAAGGGTTGTGTTTAATAGTTTAAGCTGATAGTTATCCTGTCGCTACATATACGTAGCTTGCTGGGGAGGAGTGACCAAAGGTCGCGTCCTTTGGATGGTCGACGACAGTTTTTAAACTTGCCAATTTATAATAATCATTATTTATTTTGAATTTGTATATAATATAAAAATATTAATATAAATATTATATTACATATTATATGTATTAAGATATATGAATATTACAATATTAATATTAATAAAATATTATTATGAAGATTATATATATATGAATATTATAATATGAATATTAATATTATATATTATAATATTAATATTTTATTATATATTATTATTCATTTATTCTATTATAGTATCAAATGGCATTTAATATTTATCTTTATCAATGATGAAGTATCATACTATCAAATGATTTAATTCTATATATTTCTTGCATTTTTTTGTATATATATATATATAAACGCACCGTAACTATTAAATAAGCTACGTATTCATTATTATAATCATAACATATGTATTTGGGTCATCCTAAGAGTTATATTTAAGTATCTAAGTCGGCCTAGGTGGTATCCAAGGCATAAGTATGGTATATATAAGAGGTATAGGGTAATTAAATATCATCATGGCTTTACCTAACGCACTGCAGTTTATAGTAGTCTAAAAATCATAAAAAAACATCATGTTGAGTATTTTGAGTTATTGTTGAAGACTATTGGAGGTATCCCCCTCAAAGTGGACTAGGAGGTTGCCCCCTCAAAATGGTATATTATTATCAAGTATTTGGAAAATATTTCCTATTATATTCATCTTGTGCAAGTTATTTCATAACATTTTTTATCTCTGCATTTTGCCTCCATTTTAGTTGGTCAATGAGCTACAACAAATCAAATAAACTAAAGTAAATTTAAATGTTATTCAATCCCAAACATAACATACAACAAATCAAATCCAATCTACATATCCACCACGATTTTGAAGCTCCTAAACATCTAAATACACAACAACATAGAAAAATATAGAACAAACCTAAACAAGTAGTCTAACATATCCAAAAACATCCATAAGTTTCAACCTTAGTCTTATAGAAATCCAGATCTTGTTCAATTTCAACTAATCCTTATTTTGTTATCAAGAAATATTGTTCCCTGTCATGCCCTTTTGGTGTTGTTACTACAATGTCTAGGCATAGCAGTGGGACGTGCCAGTTAAGTAGATTGTCCAAGAGAGATATTTATTTACCTTTAAGGAAATTCACTTATACTTCCCAATCATAGCATTCATCTGAGAACGTAGATATAGATAATTACACCTATTTTAAGTATTGCACTTCCTGCACTTAATACTTAGGTGAAGCGTGCACTAAAAAATCAGTCACATCCTTTTTTTTTGGACATGAATTCATCTCAAATAAATCAACACAATTGCAAACATAATCTTTTTTTTATTTGAATAACCTACATTTAAATTTAAATCTTTATACCAATTTCTGCATCGAAATTTATGTAACAAGATATCTGCCTAGTAAATCAGAAGCATGCTAGAATAACCCCCTCAAACCAAAGTCTCAGAGCGTACTAAAGTCAAGAACTAGGATTCTCCTGGACATTTAGGTGATGGTGGTTGGTTGCTTCTCAAATATTGTTGAATCTGTACTAAAGTAGTCTTCTGCCCCATAATTGTTTCTCTGTTTTGTTGTTATATTTTGTTTTCTCTGCTGTTTTTCTTAGTTGTTCATGAGCTGTTAGGCTGCTGTTTTTGACCGGTGTGGACCTGTTTTGATCTCCCTTAGGACAGTTTGTGCTCAGACTCGGGATCCTTTTTTCACTACTGTCTAATAAAAAACAGTGTGCATATACGATAACACAGTTTTCACAACTTATTATATGCACTGGAATTCAAAACTACATTATATTGAAAAGTTGAAACAAAGTAATGGCCATATTTTGCCTGCCAATCTAGGGTCAGCACAGTTGTTAACCTTCTCTCTGTCGGTGGTTTTAATTAGAAAATCACCAGTAATCGCCACAAGAGCAAACCCCATGCTTGAAATGATGGAAGCGGTTTACATCCCTTAATATAATTTCTCGGCTTGCAATCCTGGAGATGAATTTTATAGCATTATGGCAGTCACCACAAACACGTAGATTTTTAGTCAC
This sequence comes from Chamaecyparis obtusa, assembly GCA_027943335.1. Taxonomy (NCBI): domain Eukaryota; kingdom Viridiplantae; phylum Streptophyta; class Pinopsida; order Cupressales; family Cupressaceae; genus Chamaecyparis; species Chamaecyparis obtusa. Next base: position 666,633 of record BSBK01000993.1, on the reverse strand, counting down.
CTGGATGGGTATCCCTGGGCTTGTGTTAATAAGCCCAAAGGCAATGGCTAACTTCTCACTATGGCTGCAGATGACGTTCTTCTTCTCTTCTTCGTCTACATCATGCAGCACAAAGCTTGTGTCAGCTACATAACCTTGAACATTCATCTGTTTTTCCAAACTCCACAGAACTGCATAGATTTTCTCTGATTGTGGGTGTGATCTGTCCGCTGCAACAAAAACATGAATCTTGTTCCTGATCTCAATCCAGCTACATCCTGTACTCTTTTTCATTCCCTTATCCTTGAGCATTGTTCTCACCTTTGCAACATCATTCCACCTTCCAGCTGCTGCATAGATGTTTGAGAGAATAATATAATTTCCAGCATTATCTGGCTCAAACTCCAGGAGCCATTCCACCACCAATTCCCCTAACTCAATATTGCCATGAGCTTGACAGGCAAAAAGCAGTGATCCTAACACACAAGCATCAGGTTCACATGGCATTTTTTTAATCAAATCATATGCTTCAGTCAGATGCCCAGTTCGGCCAAGAAGATTAACCATGCAAGTATAATGTTCCACCCTGGGTAGGATACAATAATCCCCGCTCATCAAATTAAAATACCGCCAACCTGCATCGAGCAAACCCGCATTACTACAGGCAGATAAAACTCCAACAAAGGTGATATGATCAGGCTTCAAACCTATAATCTGCTGCAGTTGAGAAAAAAGTTCAAGGGCAGCTTCGCCCTGCCCATGCATTGCATACCCTGCAATCATTGCATTCCATGACACCACATCTCTATTAGACATTCTGTCAAACACAGTGCGTGCAGTCCTTATACTCCCGCATTTTGCATACATACCAAGCAGAGCATTCCCCACATTGCCATAGCCCTCAAATCCATTCCTTATAACATAACCATGGATCTCCCTACCCTGTTGCAGAGCTGCCAAATCCGCACAAGCTGGAAGAACACTCACAACAGTTGCCCGGCTCAAGTTCAATCCCGCATCCTGCATTTGGGAAAAAATCCTCAGGGCCTCACTGGCACGTCCATTGTGAGCATATCCTGCAATCATTGCATTCCATGAGACAACATCTCGTGCGGACATTTTGTCAAACACATTACACGCATCGTCAACGCTACCACATTTGCTATACATATCCACAAGAGCAGCAGCCACATAAACATCAGACTCCAAATCATTCCTGATTACATCAAAATGAATCTCTCTACCCTCATTCAGATTCAATAAACCAGCACATGCCTTGAGTACGAATGGGTATGTGAAATTATTTGGTTTTACACCGACCTCTTGCATTTTATAGTACAGTGAAAGGGACTCCTTTTCTGATCCATTCCACGCATACCCTCTTATGATGGCATTCCAAGCGAAAACATTGGGTTTCAGTATTTTGTCAAAGACTAGGCGTGCATCGTCCAGGCTTCCACAAGTGGCATACATTGTGAGTAATTTGACTTGTAGACATACATTTTTGTGAAGCCCACTGAATATAAGCATGTGAGCATGGACTCTCTTGCCTTGTGCAAGTGCTTTCAGCTGGATACATGCGTTTAAGAGCGAAGAATATGCAGTGAAGTCCAGACGAATGCATTGATATTCTGCTATATGTAAAATGTGCAGCGCTTCGTCCAATCGGCCTCCCCTGGATAGTATGGTTATGGCACAAGGTTGGTATTTAGATTTAGATTTTGGAATTCGATTGAGAGAGGGAAATGATGGATTTACAGTAGTTAATTTGAGTCTGTTGATGGCGTTGAAATAGGCCATTCATGAGTACATCCAATCCATTGTGACAGTAAAATTTGCTGGCATTGTTGTTTCCACGAATAAATTTGCGATCCAAATTTATCGAGTTGAATATCGAGAGAGCCTTTCACTTGTGCAAGCGAACTTTGTCATCCGCGGGTTCATATGTTTTAAAAATTTCCCGGTGTTTCACTTGGCGTATTGAACTGCTTGAAGGTCGTTACACCAAGTAGCGTCGGTTATATCTTTATTGAGTTGTTTAAAAATATTTAAAAAGAAAAGTTATAAAGAATTAGGGGTGGAATGAAGATAAAAGAGGAGGGAGAAGTTACAACACACGAATGTTATCTTAGATTTCATTGGTGTATGGGTAATACTAATGTGTATATATTTGCTATTCATATTCAAAGATTTTATCTAGATCCTTAGATTTATCATTAATGACCTTGGATTATATCTATGAGCACATGTTTGTGTCAATTTTATGATTTCAAATTAAACCTTGTTCATTCTTACCCACTAATTGTTGTGAGTTTACTCTAACATTTCCACATCTATGTTGGTTTGTGTACTACTTAAAGACATTCATTTAATCATGTCAAAATTGTATAAAAATGTTGGAGCATTAAAATAACATCCAGGTTAAAGAGCTTAAAGAAGAATTTATTCTACACTATCTACATTTGACATCATTATAGACCTAGTATAATTGCTTATCGTCCTCTATTTTTGATCCAAAACCATTGAATATATTATTTTAGGGATTTGAATAAGATAAACATGACATTCAAAATTCAACAAATTTTCCAAAGGTGCTTCTAAACACCATCAATCCTTTTTGAAATTTATATTAAAAGGCCACTATTAGTGAAGTCTAAGAATCAATTCATTTATATAGGTTAGTTCAAGTGCATTTATAAAATCAATTTTGCACTCATAGAAATCAATTCTATAGTCATATATCTAAATTAGAGTGCAAGTTAGTTAATCTGCATGTTATAATGCAACCATCTAACAAACCTTAATAATATAGCTAAATATAACATCTTTTAAAAAAATCATAGTTGACTTAATAGTTATTATTTTTAGTCCTAACTTATTTACCTAAATTAAATGTTGACACAATTTCTTTAGATATTTAATTAGTCTAAATATATATCTAAGACACATATTTTTCTTTACTTTTTTTTGTTGACCCAAATTTCTCAAATCCTAGAGTTTTTTTCTTAAGGTTTAGTCTTTATTTCTAGAGGTATAAAACTACTTGGTTTAGTGTACACCTTTCATTTAGTATTTGATTAGGGTTTGGGTTTTCTTATGCCTTATCTATTACAACTTTCTTTAGGGTTTTGTTCTACATTCAATGATCTTAATTTCAAGGGCCTTATAAATCCTTGTTCTTGGCTCTAGGATTTTATTTGATAATTTATTTTAATATATAATATCTTACTTTTTTTATTTTATATTAAATTTTAAATTTATATAATATCATTTGGCTTTTACCTTTTTAAATTATATTGCATTTTAGGGCCACATCCACATATTCATATTTCCTTACAAAAAATATCATTTTAATTGTTAAATGGCCTAATCTACTAAGAATGGTGTCTCTAATAATTTTTACATGATTTTTTTATTACTCCTCTTATCGAGTATTATATTGAAGATTTTATTCACGAATGGTCCATTATTGCTACTCTTATATTTAGCATGATATTGAAGATTATGAACACAAAACATAATTGGAGCAATACTATGCCCTTAATCTATAGTATGAAGAGGGATATAGGTAGCCAACTTGTGGCTAGCATAAACAACAATTAAGATATATGATTATTTTTATGGCCTTATATAGCTAGTTGGTCATCTAAGTGAATTGAATCCACGACATGTTGGATTAATTTATGGAAAGTTAAGTACTGAGAGGGGAGGGGTGAATCGGTACTTCAAAACACTTTTATCTAACTTTATAACCATTCACCGAATTCGTAACTTTGCATGTAATAACATAAAAATATGTAAAATAATATCATAACACAAACTCATAACACCATGATTTTGGTATCACAAAAATCCTTGTTAGAGGATAAAAAAATGCGGTGGGGATGACACCCACAATACTTCACTACTGCAGTATAAAGCTTGCTCGATTAGAGCTACAATGTTAGCTATTTCTGGTAGCTTACCCTGTTAAGAGTATCAACTCTATTAAGAGTCTAAAGACTGATTAAGTCTACCTCGCTTAAGGATTTTATAACTCTAATCTAAGAGGTGTACCTTGTTAAAGGATTTACAATATAAGATCTGTTAGGATCTACTCAGTTAAGAGATTTTACAATTCTAATTACACTTTAATCAGTACATAAACTTGTCTGTGATACTTGCATCAACATATGCTTTTCATACTCATTATGCTTAATTACAATTTACGTCATACTATACTTCTCTCACAATATCAATTCTGTACTCGGTAACTTAAAATATAAATCACATTCACGCTATGTTCTTACTGCTTTGTTACTCGGTGGCTTCTTTGTTCATCATCCACTCTCTGCAATTTCTCCTTCACATCATACATTCTCTCTGATTTTTACACTTTGATCCATTATATACTTAATTCTAGAAGTGGTGGAAACATTCTAGAATCATCTCCTTAAGAGGTGGTAACATTGGTTCCTTCTCCAATATATATCTCATTTAATTCTCATTGGAAGATCCCACCTCGTAATCATGCAAAATCATTATGTTTAAATCTCCAATGCTTCAACAAACAATTTCCTCTAGATTTGTAAACTGTTTCCTTCTTGGTGTCCAAATTCAATGTATATGTAGATTCTTCTTGTGTTAGCTTGTGCTGCTCGGTAATACATTTTTATTTTTCTCGGTGTCATGTATCTTCTCTTGGTTTGGTAAGTATTGTAGCTTGGCACTACTCGGTGTGCAGTGCTCAATTTTCCTTGCTCAGTGTCTGCTCCTTATTTCTTTACCGAAATTACCTTTTCCTTACTTCCCTTTATCGACTGACATATATGCTTTACCAACTTGACTATCCTTCTTTATCGAATGACTTTGATAATCACTATGACTTAGTCATAACTAATGACAAAAAAATAACTCTATAGGAGTATCAATCTCCCCCTTTGGCATTAGTTTGTTATCTTTGTTAAAAACTTCAAAGTCATCAAAATTTTTGTGTCCTTAGCAAAATCTACCATGTAAACACTTCTCGGTAAAACTTCTTATATCTCCATTACTTATTTTTACTTATTACTCCCCTTGTAGTAATAATTATTGTACACATATCTATCCATACTATATATCTTCTTTTATGACTATACAATCTTATCCTTTTACCATAACACTCTATTATCCCCCCCTTTTAACAAAAATGCCAAAAACATTTACTTACTATTTATCCGGTGGAGGGATCTTATCAAAAATAGTTTTATACCTCTCTTGTGCATCCTTTAGTGATGCCTTCCATGAATCCTCTATTGTTTGTAACAATATAATTTTTTCTCCAATATCAGCTGCTAGACTTATCATGCTATACACAACACTTACATCCAGGGTATTTACTAAGTCTTTAGCTTTATGAGTTTGCTTCTGCAGTGACTCTATCTATGGTATAAAAAATGTTTGTAGCTCCATGAGTTCCATTCTTATTTTATTCTCCTCTTTCCTTAACTCATGTTGCACTCCCATTAGGTTCTTAAGCCTTTGATAATATAGCTTGAAAGTATCAGGATTAGTTATTACCTTTTCTAACTACCTAGTCAGCTCCTTTTCCAGTGATTCATCTTTTTCTCTTATATCCTTTAGGAAATTAGAAATCAAAAAGATTTTTTGAAACAATAAAAGAATATCTTGCAATTCTTTTTCTTACTCAGTAACCAATACAAAAAGTGTTACCTTGTCAAGTGCTAGTGATTGAAGTAATTCTTCAATTATTTTATCTTCCATCTTCTTCCTATGGACTTGCAACAAATATTCACCGGCCTCATTACCTGGTTGGTTAATTGGACTCTCCAGCTCACCTAATTAGCTTTATATACTACCTTTTTCATTTATGTCAGCCTCAGGTACAATATCTTATACAATCTCTTTAACATTTTCAAGTACATTAGTTTTCTGTTTCTTTGCAAATAACTTGTCTTGTGCTGCTTTCCTTTTAAGTAAATCACAAAATTTTGATAATTCCTTGGGGCTCATGGTAGAGATGTCAACTTTTGGTATAACAATAGGTTGGCTCAATTCAACCGTCTCTTTTTCATGTTTCCTCTTCTTTGATGTCTTCTTTACGACTTGTGCACTCTCTCCAGTAGATAACTTCACATTAGAAGTTGTGGTAGTAGTATTATCCTCGGTTTTATCATATTTTTTCTTCCTTTTTCTCTTCTCATTTCTTTTCCTCCTTCTTCTCTTCTTGTTTTTCTTCTTTCTTTTCTTCTTCTTTATCCTTTTCCTTCTCTTTGGACTTCTCCTTCTCTGGTTCTACAATTTCAATAGGGATCACCAACTCTTGATTTTGATCTTTGGTAGTCTCACTCTTTGTAGTGGCCTCAGTATCCTTAATTTGGTGCAGTCTCCTTTTCTGGTTCGGTGAGGTCTTCAACATCACTTGGAACATCATGTGTAGCCTCCGAGATAACTTCTTCAATCTCAGGAAAGTTAAGTATTTGTTCTAGCACATCTACATGCCTCTACTCACCAACCACCACTAAAGATTATTATTCAAGGCACTGTAGGTACATGAAATTTGCACCTTATTACAAGCTTAAAGTCCATAATGGCCAACTCAGCATCACATGGATAACCACGATTGCTACTACTCGCACCTACAGACATAAAAACATTCAACATACAAGCATCTATAATTTATTCTTGCCTCTAAATATCAATCAAAGAAATGGTGCCCCTGCAAGGACAAGCTCTTGCAACCTTCCAAGAGAGCATGGACTTCATTCACTATATTCTAATAGATGAAATGAGTTTCATTAGACTTAATTTATTAGAAAAAAATGATATGAGGCTGTGACAAGCATTCCCTACTCAGAATCACATTCCCTTTGGAGCACACTCAATTGTTCTATTTGGCAACTTGGGACAACTACCACAAGTGAAAGCCATCCCAATGTATGCTTCAACTTCCTATGGTGGCACACTATGGTGCAACTTTACAACTATTGTTACACTCAACAAAGTAGTTTTCCAAATTGGAGAAAATCCAATTCAAATTCAATCTTGCACACTCCATTCTAATTTATGAAATACAACACCTACAATTGTAGATTGACAGCTTCTAATGTCATGGTCAAGTTCAACACTCACCTTAGAAGAACACTCTTTTTTAAAAATTATACATCTTTTTTCAACAAATGAAATAGTCTTACTCCATAACAATGAATGTTTCTATCTTTAGCAAAGCTAGTTACCTTGTCCAATGTAGAGCAACTTAAAGGATTACCTTGCTCAAACCCAGAAGAAGAATAAATTCAATCTAAGCTCCTCTTATGTATTGGCCAAGAGGTTATGCTTTGTGTAAATTTATGGGTACAAATCGGACTTGTCAATGGAGCACTTGGAAAAGTCAAAGAAATCATATACAATGATGGTGAACAACCATCTTAGGTTCCTTTGTTTGTCATTGTTGAATTTAAAAACTACATGGGTCCATTATGGGACAACAAGAACCCAAAATATATTTCAATGTTCCTAATAATCCATGGCATCCACTGTCAAATACCACTAAAAATGGCTTGGGCCTTAACAATATACAAATCACAAGGGCTTACACTTCAAAGAGAAAAATTGACATCGAAAACATTGACCGACAAGGGCTAACATTCACAACAATTTCAAGAGTTTTTGAACTTGCAAACCTTCGCATTCAACCAAAATTTACATTTGAAAGATATGCAAGAATGCAAAAAAAACCCTATTTGTTGCTTGCTGGAAAGAAGAAGAGTCATCTTTGATGAGATTATGAAATACTATTCCTTCAAACACAACCAAATAATTGCAAACACTGCCAGTGCATTCCTTAATTAATTTTATCATTTATTCCATTAAAAATTCAAAGTTGATGAAAACAATAAATGTATTGATTGAAAATCTCCATTCTATACAAGGTTTATGCTATTTTCTATGCATAAAAAAATTTGGCTCTTCAACTATAATTGTCGATTTGAAAGAATACATGTATTATTTGTACAAATTTAATCTATGCATTATTTTTTATATTTACTAAAAAATTACAAAATTCTTTGTTTGTATGAAATCGTGGATATATAAAATGGTGCAGCATAATGTGATTTTAGTTTGTACAATTTTAAAATATTTACATCTCCAATTATTGTTAAAAAATATATACCACAAAAATCTATTTTACAAGAATGTACAATATTAAATTGTTCTTTTTATAATATCCAATTTTATCTAATGTACATTTAATCAATTAATATCTGAATATAATCAATATAGAGTAAAATAAATGAAATTACCATTTAATTTACATATTTCTTATTGGTGTATAAATTTTATACTATTACAAGATATTTTTTGTAAAATTAACTATATTATAATTAAAAAGATGCTTAAAATTAAATTTCTTTTATTTCATATTTAGAAGATCCAACTTTTCATACATAGTTAAAATAGGAAAATACAAATATTACAAATAATCAAACAAAATTTAATAATAACCTATATTGAAAAAATATAAAAGATTAAACAAACATTTAAAATAATCAAATTATTCTAATACATTTACAAACTTCTTAATTAAGTATGTTCTATTCCTAGTTATGAAGCAACTTAAATATAAAAATTTAACCTTTGCCAATTTTAATGTATGACAATTATATGCAATTATACTTAACCTATCCCCTTAAAAATAAAATTACATTTTGAAGTTTTTTTAAAAAGTGTAAGTAAAAATAGAAAAAAAGTACCATTTTTACTGTACTATAGTCCTCTTCAACGATTTTTCTATTCAATTAATTAATTTTACAAATAATAATCCATTACTAAGTAAAAAGAAAAAGCAAATTATGTTCGACCTAAATAAATATTACGATATACTCATTGCATACTAAGATGAGATTGCTAGCAATATAAGTGAACAACAATTAATAAAAAAAAAAACAAATTTATTTACACTCAGCACCTTATTATTGACGCTCGCCCCTTGTTATTGACAGTGGCAGAACGATGATCAACATCTGTAATGTAAAAATAATAAAAGGCGTTGTTTGTTGGTGTCCTTGACAATGAAACCGAATCATGAAGACAGCTGCTGCACTTATTTAAGCCCTCCCTGCCGTGCCTGTGAATCATCGTTAGAGCTTCACATTGCATGCAATTAGAAATGGGAAACAAATCAGAATTCATCATGATATTGTTTGTGCTTCTACTGATAGTAGGCGGCAATAAAATAGTGGAAGCTCAAAGCTGCGACTGCGTTGTCTGTGGTGACAAGTCCTACTGTTGCGATGCCAATGTTCCCACTGTTGTGGAGAAAGTACCCACTGATATTTGTACGTGCATGACCTGTGGCAGCGATATCTTCTGCTGTGATAACCTAAATCCTAATTTTGCTCATGCTAAAGAGCCTGAGCCCATCATATAAATGGATGTCCTGCGCCTTCGCCCATGATATGAATAAACTAGAATAAGGCTGTATTACCATATACAGCAAGGTTGTGTGCTCTGTGGGGACAATAGCCTCTTCTGCGAGGACATGCTCCTGGAGTATATGAAGCTCAATCGATATTAGCCATGTCTATTTGGAAAACTGTTCAGCTTATGAATATGTAGAATCTTGTTTGATAGATGATGAAAAGTGAAAGATGAATAGATATTTCATCAATATTAGATGAATTTTTATATTAATGATATATATCTGAAGTCATATAACTGCTTATACCTTTTTTTATTGATTCTATGATGTTTTCCACATATCTATATTGTGTTGTAAACTTATGTATATAATGTACAAAAAATCATTTTATATAGATCAGAAGTTATTGGAAAATCAAACCATCTCTTTATGAGCTTACCCTTCCTTATGACACAATCGTCTTGTTGTTGAGCTTGGAAAATAGATGTACAACATTATGTTCAGTTGTTACTAGATGAGACAATTATATTGCTATCAAAGTTGAAATTTATTGACTACTCTATATATAGTAGTAAACTATTATTTTCAATAAGAATGAATTTTAGAATCTAATTCTTCTTTAAAATGATAGCTTGATCTATTGATAGAGGTAGGATTAAATGTATAACATTTTCGTAGAGATGTAGCACAAACATCTTGAAATTAAAATGGTAGGTGTTGAGCTTATGAAGTCATATTGAGAATTAGATCCCTCTCACTATCCACTATAATAATTATAACTAAAAGTTGTGAGTTTTGGATTAAGGCAAAATCAGGTTTTGAGGGAAACCTCGAAACACCTTATAAGGATTAAAAAAGATATTAAATAAAGACTACTATAACAAAACAATGCTAGAAGAAAGAAAACCAGCAGTAAAACCTACGACAAAAAGACAACACCAACTACTAGACATAAAAAATGGGACATAAAAAAAAGACGAGAAAAACACTAGGCCAGAGCTTTTAGAGTAGCGGTCACTTCCTCTTCAAAGACAGTAACATCATCCACAACCTCATTGAGGGCCTAGGGGGTGTTTGGGATATACACCCTCTTCCTTAGACTAGCCCGAGTATGCATCCCAGGACCTTGAGCAACAACCACGTTCACCCCTTCATCTAGAACCACCTAACCAGCATCCCTTTTTGACACCATCTTCTTTATTTTTCAATTCAAGGCCCTAAGCTTTTAAATTGTAACATCCATTTTCTCATTACCACCATGAAGATTGAGGCGAATACTCTCTTCAAGATTCTTCTTGGCCTGAGACTTCTTATCTAGTTGATCCTAAATATTGTTCAGTTTGGAATATATGTTGTTCAATTCAATATGCACCCAGTTGTCAATGGCACTGGAAATATTGGCTCTAAGCTCTAAGCGTTCTTGAGGAAAACCTATGAGGAATCTAGATTTCCCTCGGGTGGGCTAAGACTCAGATGCACCGTCAATTCAATTAAAAGTTGTGAGTTCTACATACACATGACTTTGTATATATGAATGCCCTAGAATACTTCAATAAAAATTTTATTGACACTACATCCCATACAATCTCCTTGTTAACACACGATGAATAAAATATGTGAAGTAACATAATGGAGTGACTCTTATTTCTTAGTGTTGTAAGAGATAAACTAATCTAGCTTGTAGGGTCAAGTATGATTGGAAGCATTAATCTTTTGGAAATTTTTGTAATGTTGAGGGTATGATGAGTATAGATATTTTCATCAATCTACTTGTGTTTCTCTTTCCTTCTCTTAAACTCTTGTTGCAAAAATTGAATGATGGTGATTTTTTTCTCAATAGATTTTTTGTAGTAGTCAATTATGTCCTAGATGTTCTTCATAAGGGTCCCTTGGTTCTCTTTTAGATTAGACATTTGATCTTCTATCAACTCACTCACACTCAACTTAATTTCCTTCTTAATTTCATACACCTCCTTATCAATCATACTCTAATAAGAAAATGTGGGAATTATATTTTTATAGCCTCCCATATAACTTCTTGGATAGATTCCTCTAGTTGTTCTTGTGCCTTGTTAAACACCAAAGACTATAGGGTTTCAATTTTTTTCATATTGGGCCAACTACCATTTGTAAGGCTCATTAATGAGGGGGTTTGACCCAACGTTAAAGGAGAGTGGATTAGACTAAGAAGGTTAGGAATCACCTTCTAATCAAGTTTAGGAAGGGTTTAGGAAAGTTTAGATAGGTTTAGGGTTTTCTAGAAGATTCTAGGGTTATAGGATTTAAATAAATATTAAATTTATTTAAGGATAGTGACATTATTTATCAAATAATGACTCAATAAATATGAGGAAAATCATTTAAATTTGATTTAAATGCTTTTGGCTAGGGTTTCTTAATTAAATGTCTTTAATTAAAATAGGAGAGGAGATAATGACAATAAAAACTAATTAATTAATTAAATAAAAAATTAATTAATAAATGATGATATCATCAGGGGTTTCTACAAAAATAAAATATTTTTATTTGGCAAAGGCATTTTAGGTGTCTATAGTTACTAGGTTCAATTGGCGTGTGGGGTGACTTCAAATCAATTTTCAGTGAATAATTTGGTGAGAGAATTTGTGAGAGTTTTTTTTTTGTTAAGGTCATGGATATTCACATGAGCAATAGTGAGTTGGTCCCTTATTTCAACATCAGATTCATGAAAGTATTGAAGATCTCTAAGAATTGAAAACCTCAGGATGCAATGACACTACTTGTATACTTGGGTGTATTTGACAAAAAGATGAGCTACAAATTAAGGAATGAAGACCCAATAATTCTACATGAGACTTTTTAGATTGCAATAGACATTGAAATAGTTTCCAAGTATGGGATGATTAGAAGACTCAAGCCCGAAAGAAAATCATTATATGCAAGTGAATGGTGTACCTCAAAGATTGTAAATAAATGTTAGAATAATGACCATCTTTTTGCCCCAAACTTGACTTCATCTCAAAGTGTTGGCCATGCTTTTTCAAATTTAATCTATGAGTCACTTAATAACGGAGTGTGTATGATCAAATCATATATGTTTTAAATTATAACCATTTATCATGCACTTATTCAATATTATGCATGTATGAACACACATTTATTATGAAAGTGCCTAAAGGAGCTATTTGAAACAAGTTCCAACTTGTGTCCTTAAGAAGATAGAATTCATTTGTGTTTGAAATGCAAGATGGTAGTGAAAACATTGGTGCAATTGGTTATGATTGTTTCTATTTTCTAAATCACTTGGAATGGATTTTTGTAAAGAATGATAATGGATATGACAGTAAAGTGTTTTATAATGAATGTTAATATATTTTGAAGGAAGGGTGTGACATCTATATGTCATGTGAGTATAGAAGTTTCAAGTTGGTGTGTGATGGTAAAATTAAGACTAGTAGCAGTACATGCTAATGATGTTGTTTATGATTAGATGTTTGACAGTGGAGATTTTAGATTGGTGATATTGATATATGATGATAATTAGATGTTTGACAAAGGAAATTATTGGTTTTACCTTTTTGGGGGCCCACAAATGTCAATATGAGGATAGGTCTGATTTTCAAAAGAAGATGTACATATTAATTAAGGAAACCAATGAAGTAAGCACCTAGTTTTCTCCAATAGATATCTAGTTCCTTGATATGCCTATAAGGGACATACATCCCAACTAGAGAAATTGTTGGCAACTTCAAATTCTGAAGGAATTTGAAGTGCACATGACAAAAAATTGACTAAGGCATATAGGTACACCTCTAAAAACTTTGTGTGAATGGTCTACTTTGAGCATGAATATGTTGGAGACTAGTTTATATTAGGAGAAATGGTTTTTGGAACATGTTCTCCTACTATCATATAATACATTTTCCAAGTTACAACTTCCCACAATTAATTTTAATAAGTTTTTCAAGCACTTGGTTTGAGGGGTCTACGAGGGCTCAAAATTTGAACATTTATAGAAGCTTGCATTTCAAGGTCGATTGAATTCATTTGGTAATTTTGTTGAATAAAAAATAAACCCAATTTATTTGGGTTTATTGGCTTCACTATGTTAAAATAATTAGAAGGCCAACTTTGAGAGCCAATTATTCATAATTAGTCAACTATCATGATAAGCTAGTTCCTTCTCTATATTCTCAATATGTAAATGAACTCATTTGCAAATTTTTGGTGTCTTGGTAGTACACTTGATGATTTTTTAAGTCTAATCCAAATGCAATTTATTCAGTTTTTAGTTTGCAGGTTCTATATAGTTTGAAGTGGTCAACTTTGACCATTAATAGTTCACACTAGAAATGGATTTTTGAAAAATGCTTTGGCAGATATCTTTATGGTATCTAAATGAATAGATTCCATTAGTGGTGGCTCCCCAAAATGAGGTTTTATATTTTTTAAGACATCGAGTTGACAGGGTTTTATAAGAGTTAAAAGATGTGTCTAGTTGTAGAGAGTATGAAGAAGTCAACTTTGAGCTTCAATATCTCATATGTCTGGAAGTTTTATGTAAATCCATCTAGATGTTATACTTTTGTATGAGGATTCTACACATCTTTACATTTCCTTGGATCCAGGAAGTCATTTGATTAGTTTTTTAATGTGTTTACTGATGTTACCTACTAGTTCTAAGCAATATGCAAGAGGGTAAAAGATTAAACTCAATGGTTTTTTTCCATGTTTTTTATCAAGATGCACATTGAAGTGGTCTCACATCACTTTCATGGCCCAATTGATCCTGAATTAATTTTTTAGGTCAGGCCCACAATGAGACCTAACATTTCCCAAGAGAAAGTTATGAAACATTTACGGATTTGGGGGTAAAATATTTAAAATTATTTAAATTAAAGTGATTTAAATTTCTATTCTTGTGAGGTTAGTGCAACATTTGACAAAATAGAGAAAGATATTGCTCATTTTCTCAAATCAAAAGGGGTTAGAATAAAATTTTTATTTGAAATCATTATTTAATCAATGATTTTAAAGTTGTCATTGGAAATCAAATAAATCATAAATATGTCCCCTCAATAAAGTAATGAAATATTTGTGGGTCCCATTTTTTTTCACATGGGGCAATTATAAAATTTAAAATATTTTTTTTAAAAAATTCAATATGCATTTGAATGTACATTACCTTTTTGTCTGGCAGTGAAGAGTCCCCTGAAAAATCAGCCATGTTAAATGAAAATCTCAATGAGTAATCGAGTTGCTCAGTGAAAGAAAGTTTTAAAAAGATAGGGGAGAGGGACCAGTAGTCATGAGGGCTAACTTCGTCAACATGTAGTTGTTGCATGGAATATTGTCAAACCTTCATTTTTTTATAGAAATGTTAAATACACTTAAATACCTACAACTAAGGTTTGAAGGTGTGACTCATCACACAAATCATTAAAATAACACACCCAGTGAAATGTGCCCAAAAAATGACATTTTAAAGATATGACCAAAGCTTAATTTAAAAATCCCTAGTAGTTGAATTTAAAAATATCATTTGTTATTTGGATAATATTGTATTTCTATATAAAATATAACATATATACAACTTAAATGGACCAAATACCTATTAGTAATCATAAATATTTGTCAAATCTAACTTTTATGTCCAACACAAAAGGACCAATATTTCAACACAAATAAAAAAATTATTATTATAAAAATAACATATTATTATATAAAATACAACTTATATCTAACACAAAGGGACCAATAGTTGAATACTAAAACTTATTGACAATCTCACACATTTCATGGGAAAATACAAGGTATTTATTGTGTTCACCTTTTATATTTATGATAAGGCAAATTGTTAGTATGAAATACTCCAATGCATATGCATTGCTACCCCAATAGTTGTACACATAAGAATAATCTTTGTATACTAAGATAACAATACTTGTTTAAGTGAGCATATTATTTTTTAAGTGACACACATATAATAGATAGCTATGATATTTTATTTGAGACAAAAATATATTTATTTCACTTGTTAATGAATTTATTTATGTGCTTTTACTATAACATTTATAGGTTATGATGTGTTCAAGTATTGGTCCATTTTTATCAACATTTGGAGATTTTTATATTTACACATGGATAATTTAGTTACAATATATAGTAAAAATATGTGGTAAGACTAGATAATATATTCAAAAGTGGGTGATTGACTATTAGACCCCGCACGACTACTAGTCCCTCTCCCCTAATGCAAGTCAACATGGTGGTTTATCTCGGGTGCTTGGCAAAAGAAATTATATACTCCACTATGGCTAATATGTGCCCTAATTTGTGCAGAGAAGAATTTAATGTTGAGACACCTCAATCCCAACAAAAAAATACTAGGTAGATGCAATTCCAAGGTCCACGAGCCTCACTAGTTTCTTACCAGCCTGTGCACGCCAGTATGGAAGATTTTAAATAGAAATGGGTATTCACTGTAATACCCCAAAAATGGGCTATAGGTTCATTAACCTCCTACATCCTCAAATCAAATGAAATCGACATCGAAGTCCTAACCTAAGGCACATCTGAACATCATCAAATCCTAATTGATTTTATCCTAATTCTGCATTGGAGAATATTCCTAGTAATATTCCTAATTTAATCTTATCTTTAATTTAGTGATTATTTGGCGATAAATCATATTTATCCTAAAGTTTGATTAATTGAATATTCTAAATATTTAATTAATTAGATTTCATTTTTCTACTTAATTATCTAATTAGATTTAATTATATTTACTCCTAAATTGTATTATTTAATTCTGACAATAAATAAAAAATCTTATGACTAATTGATTAAATTCTTATTTAATTAATTAAAGAAAATTGTCAAATTTAATGATATAGTTTTCGAATAAAATTTTTGATTTAATAATTGACTAACCCATAAATCAATTATTCTAAAATTAAAAAATCAGTTAAGTTGAAGATAAATCACTTTATTTATTTAATTAATTCATAATTAATTGTGCACATTCAAGGAGAAGTTAAACTTTGAATCAGAAAATCAATTTCAAGTTGTTCTAAAATTAAACTCAACTCTCTTTTGAGTTGAAAGCTGATCTCAACTCTTGATTCAAGTTAAAAAGTTGTTCTTGCATGATTTTATGAATTATCTATTTCTAATTTCTTGTTGACTCAAAAATCAACCTGAGCTCACCAAGAGTGATTTATGGCTTTTCTCATGCACCCTCAAAGCCCTGGATTTCTATAAAATCAAGGCTCAGCTCTTCATAATTCATCTCATATCCACAAAATTGCATCCTCACGCTGGTGAATTGACATAAGAGGAATTATCAAAGCTTCTTGCGAATCAACGTTTTGTGAGATCAATCTTGTTTTTAATTCATTCTAGTTTCATATTTTATATCATTGTTAGCTTAATATTGCATATCATTTCAATCCACCTAGATCAATTTCATACAGTTTTTCATCCTATTGCATTCAAAATATAAAAAATCTAGATTAATTTGCATCCATAGTTTCATCCATTCTTTTACATTCAAATCCTTCGTTTAGGTGTTGCATTGTCACTGGTCTCAGTTTTATCTGAGAATATCATACTCACACCTACTAGAAGGTAGTAAATCACCTGGTTAGTTTAATTTTCATGTTATTGCATGATTTTGATTTTTTCTAACCTCTAATGTTTTACTGAAGTGTTGTGTTCACAACTAGGTAAAATTTTCACACACACATTTCTGGCACCCACCGTGGGGCCCTGAAACGGGTTTCCCTTCCATTTCTATCAATTTCTATCATTTTCTTGTCATTTTCTGGTCAAAACTATGATTTTTATTCTCTATCCATACATTTTTTGTACGAATTTCTGAAAAAAGTTGTACCAGGAAGATCCCACAGTCATACAATAGGCTACTCTATCAAGGCTCGTATCAGAATCTACCCATTGTCATTTGGAAGATCAATTGTCATATGAATAGACACCCATTGTCGTACGAGTTTCCAGACTGTCATGTGGGAGGTAACCGACTATCGTATGAGTTTTGACACCAAAATTCAATTGTCATTTCAAATTTCCAGGTAGTTCTTCAAATTTTATTTTTAGATTTGGACTAACAGCTAACCCTAACAATTGAAATTTTCTATTTCTGATTGATATCTGCTTATTCTAATTGGGAAAAAGTGCAATAAATTGCTAAAATCAAGTAAAATCTAGTAAGCGCGTTGCAAGGAATTTAGGTATTCTCCTCAAGCTGATAACATTTTGATTTGGATTAAAACAAACTCTCACGTGTCAGGCTTGTGTGACTTTTACTGCTTTAATATCATAGACTTCAATTTTTGGGCTATAAAATGAACATAGATTTGCTTTTAGCATATCTGTTACACATAGTAAATGGGCCCTATGAACACTATTTGTGGATGAGCTTGAGAGAGTGGGCTACTTCATTTGTTTTCTCATGCATGCGAAGCTCTTCTTGATGAAGGATCCCCTTGTAGGTAGGGAAGGATACTGAGATTGTCTTGCATTCTACTGGGTTTGTAGTCCTCAGCTTTGGATTGATACATTCTCTCTCTGAGAAGGTTGATAAATCCCAAGTTGTTGACATAACGAAGCTTGGCGAGATAGTTTCAGTCTTAGCATGTCGGATTAATCTGTTTGCTTTGTCTTGGTGAAGTGAAGAGGTTAGGGGATTATGCTCTACTTCCTTTTTGGATAGTACCAAAAACCCAGAACCTTGAATCTGATCTAGTCCCCATGTGGTATCTTTTGTGAGTCATTTTTAGAGAGGGTTAATCGTAGTGGACATTCCCTTAATTAGGTCAACCACGTGGGCAAAACCTCAAGTGGTAATAGCCATTTTTGCCATGGTAGTGATAATCGCTATATAAATATCCTTGTGGAGGAAATCTTCACGGGCGTAATCTCTTGTTGGGTTGTCAGATCTCCCTAGCAACTCCTGATGTATTAAATTCTTGGATCGTGACAAAACCTCAGTATGCCTGGATTGGAGTTTTCCCTCTTGAGATCACAAAAGTTGTAGAGTTAGACCATTACTACAAACCCTAGTGCTGCCAAATTTTCATTTTTCTAGGAATATGTCCGTTATTGAAAAAAAACTTTTTGGAACATACACAATTAGCACTCCTAGGGATTAGCACATTCAATCACTTGATTGTTCATGCGTAGGGTTGCTTTGTCCCTTGTTCATTGTTTTTAGACATCCTTGGAATCACTTGCTTACTGTTTTGCATGCTTGTTTATCTATTTGGTTACTGAAAATGAACAATCTAAGAATAATCTTCAAACCTGGATAGAAAAATTTGTGAACAATCTGAAACTGAAAACCTAAAATTTGAAAAATTTGAAGCAAAATTCCTTTCTGGACTCAAAAGTCATCTTACAAGGTCAGAAAGTCATACAAGTTTTTGGAAATTGTCATTTCATAACCCCTATATTGTCGTATGATAGCTTGTATAGTCTCATACAAGTTTTTCCACCAGTCAAAAACAAAAGTCAAAATCTGCTATCAACTATTGTACAAGTCTTGCAATTGTCATTTCAGAGCATACCCATTGTTGTACGAGCCTACAGAAAGTCGTTTGAGAAATCTTGAAAAAAATTGCCAGAAAGTTGTTAAAACTGTCAGAGACCCTATTTTTACCGCCTATTTCCAGAATCTATCAAACAAATCACTGTATCAAGAACATAGTAGAAACTAGAAAGAATCCAATCATTTTTCCTAAAGTGGCCTCTTAAGTCTTTTTTATCTTGTGTCAAAACCTTGACATATCACCAATCTCTAATGAATCTTTATCAAAATGGCTAAGTGTTGCGAGCTCGTGTCCGCTATCTTTTGGACATCTACCCATACTACCAGGACATAGTATCCTTCATTTACATCCATATCTATCTTCAATCAAATCCAATCTCGACAAGGTTACGTCATTCGATCCTCTTGAATGATGTCATTATTTAGTTGTCTTCATCTTGCTCTTTTGTTTCACCTAAGGTTAATGGTGGAAACCCGAGCTTCATCATGAAAACAAAGAGAACAACCCACAATCTCTTTAGAGACATCTTATATGCTTGCTCAAACAATTCATCAACCCTATGCCACAACTAAATTTGGAGAAGACACTCTTGACAATATTTTCTTAAAAGGTGGTTACGTTACCCCTCCTGCATCAATCCACGTAGGTAATCTACCACCAACTCCTCCTTTCCCGATTCACAGAAGCTATCAGACTACTCCACATCAATCTATCCCCGATAGCTCTCATCACATCAACATGTCTCAAGGAGGAGGATCCCAAGGACAACATTCTCAACATGGTGCGGATCAAGAACCCACACCTGCTAAAATTTCCCAATATCAAAATGATGATAACTTCAAAAGAATGATGAAGCATTTCTTGAAGGAAGATAGAGAGGCATACTTCCTCGAGTTAGCTTGTCAAGGAGCTAAACTTCCTCCCAACTTTAATGTCAAAGATATTATCACGCATGAGGAAGAAACTCTAATCACCGCTATGATGAAACAAATGCATGCCATGCAAGTCAAACTTAACAAAATTGAAAAAGAAAAGGAACCTAAAGAGTTCTCCATGGAGACTCTATGCCCTTTTCCATTTGACAAAGACTTGTACATGCCACCATTCCCAAAGCAAGTGGAAATGCCTAAGTACGATAAGTATGATGGAAACTCTGACCCTCAAGATCATGTTAGGGAATTGTGTACTCAATATATGGAGTTCATGCACAAACCAACCTATCTAATGCATCTCTTCCCTCGATCCCTAGGATGGGAAGCCATTCATTGGTTCTCTAGAATGCCTCCTACAATCAAAACCTTTGAGGAGTTAATTAAATTGTTCTATCAACAATACTCCTACAAAATTCAACATTTGGTCACTATGATCAACATTTTCAATCTGAAACAATATCCAGGAGAACCATTCTTGACTTTTCTCAAAAGATGGAGAAAATTTTTCTCTCTATATGCTAGGCCTATTCCAAAAACTAAGAAGTTGGAAATCTTCATCAACAATCTTGTTCCAGAAATCAACTATCCCTTACAAATGAAAAATCATACATCTTTTGATAAGATGGTGGATAATGTGATCAAAATTGAGAAAGTACTTGTGAGAAAAGGAGATATATCTCTTCAAAAGGACAAGTACGAATCTGGATCTAGTTCCAAGGACAAGATAAAAAACTAGAACAAGAATAAGGGCATCATCACAGATGGCATTGTTGATACTATCTGTGCCCCATCCAAGGCACCCGCTTTCAATCTCACTATTGGCACCCAAGCCATAAAAGCTTCCAAATCAAAAGCATTGTAGAGTCCAATAAAAAGCCATTAGAGTATAAACCTTGGTCTTTAGATCCTAAACGCAAGTTTAATCTTCTTGGAGAATCCTATGAATCTACCATGAAAACTCTGTTGGCTAATCACATCATTTTTTTGCCTAAGATCTGACCATTTGATCCTTAACCTAAACTAAAATGGTGGAAAGAGAACAATTTATGTGACTTCCATCATAGTAAGGGTCATAAAACCAATAACTTTTTATGCTTGAAGCATCTTATACAAGACAAAATTGATAATGGACAAATCATGATTGACAATCATAAAAGCAATAATGATCATACAACATTCACGGAACCATTTCTGAAACATGGTCAAGGAGATTCATCTTCTCAGCCTAATATGGGCACTAAAGTCAATTATGCCCATCCTGGAAACAATGCTTTCATAAACATGGTTGAACCGTGCCTATCTGAAAGCTGTAATGTCATCACAATTGTAAGAAAAGATAGAGATAATCAATCAACAAATGCAGTTACTCGATCACAAGCTCAGGCGCATCTGCAAGGACAAATCCTAGATTCATCCAATATCCCTAAGATGCCTTTCAATCTTTCATCCGCTTCTAAACAGAAGGCTACATCTAAATCTTCAAATCCTAAAGACACGAGGCCTACTTCATACAATATTGTTCAAAAACTCCAACATACAAATGCCAAAATCTCAATGTTCGAGTTGCTTCGAATATCTCCTACTCATAGAGCCATTCTAGACAAATCTCTGCTTGGATCCAATGTTCCTGACAACTTGGATCTAGACAAATTCTAGATTATGGTCAGTCATCTTACATCTCCGTAGTATATCTCCTTTTTAGAGGAAGATGATAACTCCTTGAGTCATCCGCATAACTAGCCCTTGCACATTGAAGTCTTGATCCAAAACCATTGTGTCAAATGTGTGTTGATAGATGGGGGTGTTGGTTTAAACATTTATTCTTATAGCTTGATCACACAATTGGGATTTTTAGAGATGGCCATCGATCCTAGAAAGAAGATAACCATTAAAGCATATGATGAGAAAGAAAGATCTTCCAAAGGCACCATTGCCTTACCTATCAGAACAGGTCTTGTTATCAGAGATATCACATTTCAAGTTCTTGATCTACCTTTGGCTTACAACATTCTCCTAGGGAGACCCTGGATACATGAGATGAGAGCTATTCCTTCCACATACCATCAATGTGTGAAATTCCCTTATGAAGGAGTAGAGGTGACTATTCCAGTTGACTTGTCTACAACTTGTAATGCCTTGAAGGAAAGTGCCAACAAACTTGTTCCTAATAACAGAGAATCTTCCACTAAGCAAATAGATATTGCCTCAACATCCAAAATTGAAGAAATTTCTAAAGAAGTCAACATTAAGGACAATGGTATGGGAGAATACATAATGGAACCAGTTTTATCTCTCACATCTCTCCCGTCGTCCCCTAAATCTTATGGAAAACCTTCAGATAAAGTGAAACCTAATGCTAAAGAATTCCAAGTCAAATTCAATGGAACCTTTGTCATAGAACAAGTATCTAAACAAGAATTTGAGGACTATGAAGCCGTGCTTTCATGGTTATATAAGGATGAATCTAAAACCCAGTCAATCTAGAAATGTGAGGCTTCTTCAAACAACATTCCTTAGAAGTCATATGGACCAGGGAATAAGCTGATTACTGAAATGGGATATACAGGAAAAGGACCTCCAGGATTACAGGGTAAAGGTCTTTTGTCACCTCTTGACCATCAGGGCTGCACAAACAAGAATACAATAGGTCTAGGGTATAAGAAGAAGCATTTTTTATCTTAACAACATCTCTCCTCATGTCTTAGAAAAAATTGAACCATCTACGGCTATTTGACCAAAGGAAGAAATACAACAATATGACAGTGATGATTCTAATGCCACCATTGAGCTCATTCCTTATGAGTGTTTGCCTAAAGAAATCAAAGAACTTCTTGATGAAGGGGATGATCCAATCAAAAGGATTAATGTAGTAGACACACAAGAACCTACTATGGAACAAGAGATAGTTGCACCACAAGAACCAACTAATCTCAAAGATAATCAAATAGACAAAGAAGAAGGTGGTAGCTATTCTGAGACAGATTCTCATGAGTATGAATTCAAATCTGAATCCGAGGGTAATCCTTCTTGGGGTATTCATCCTGACTTTACTCATGTCCTTAGATTTCCTAGAGGTCCAAATGAGGCATCAGAAGATGAATCCAATGACTATGAATCAAATGAGCTAATTACAAAGAAACATGTTGATGTCATTCACTGATATGTATCTAAACCCGACGTGAGTCTAGAGCGAGCTGACAAACTAAATGAGTCTGATCCACCTATGGCTGAAATGGACTTCCACAATGACATTGAGCCTATTCATGAATTGAATGTCTTAAGTTGTAATATAACCTTCAAACTCAAGCATCGGGTTAGGACCAATGATGACAGTGCCATATCCATAAACACTATCTCCCAATCTTTTCCCACTTTGACTATCCAAAACCCTGACCTTCTTGACCAAACTTCCATGAATCCGAACCAAGGTATCTTTACTTTCTCGAATGACTATGCCCTTGCTTGTTATCTAAATACAGTTGAACCTATGAGGACTTCCATTAGAACATTAGTTAAAGTTATCATGGAGATGCAACCTCCTAAGAACATTAGTCAAATTAGAACATTACAAGGGAGAGTACAATCTATTAGATGCTTCATATCTCAGTTGGCAGACATCTCACAACCTTTCACAAAAACATTACATAAAGGTGTGACATTTGCATGGAATGAGGATTGTGAAAATAATTTTAACCATATCAAGCAATATTTGGCAAATACTCCTATTTTGATGCCTCCTATTCACTAGAAGCCATTGATCCTATATGTCTCCACTACATATACATCACTGGGGACATTGCTAGCACAACATGATGAGAACAAAAAGGAAAGAGCTATATACTATATCAGTAGAACATTGGTAGCATATGAGAAGAACTATTCAATGATTGAGAAATCTTGTCTAGGTGTGATATTTGCATCATGGAAACTAAGACATTACATGTTAGCTCATACAACATAGCTAATAGCTAGAATTGATCCATTAAAGTACCTACTAAGAAAAGCTGCCCTCATAGGTAGATTAGCCAAATGGGTAGTGCTATTGAGTGAATTCAACATTGAATATGTTAAAAGAAAAGCTATAAAAGGACAAATAATTGTAGATTAGTTAGCTACTGCACCAATGATTGATGATACACCATTACAAATAGAATTTCTCAATTCATCCATCATGAACATATCTTGTAGAGCTTGGCATCTTTTCTTTGATGGATCCTATACACATAATGGATCTGGAGCAGGCATATTGTTCATCACGCCTCAAGGATACTCAATACCCAAAGCATTTAGAATAAAGTTTCCTTGCACAAATAATATTTCTGAATATGAAGCTCTCCTTAATGGCATGGAGATAGCAATTGAGTGGAGGGTAACAAAACTACACATTCATGGAGACTCCCAACTTGTAATACACCAAGTCAATGATGTGTATCAAACAAAAGATTAAAAGTTGATCCCATAAAAGAGAATGGTAGATGATCTAAAGAAATATTTCGTATCTATCACCTTTGAGTAGATTCCTAGATTGGAGAACAAGGCTACTAATGCAACGGAAACATTATCTACTCTACTATAGCAGCCTGAACATGAGCTACGCTATGAGTTCCTGGTGGAAGGACTATCTTATCTTGCATATGATTCCCACAAAACCCGCATGATCTGCACTGTTATTGGTCATGATTCATCTCGATACAAAAACCTTTTCTCCTATCTCCAAGACCAAATTATCCCTGATTCCTTTAACCGGTATGAGAAACAAAACCTTATCTGCACTGTATCCTGGTATTTCATCATTGGTAATGATCTATATAAATGAGGTCTAGATGGTACGCTACTTAGGTGTTTAGAATGGGAAGAGTCTACATGTGCATTAGATGAAGTCCATGAAGGTATATGTGGATCACATTCTAATGGTTTAACATTAGCTCAAAAAATTATTAGGGCTGGGTACTATTGGCCTGAAATGGAAAAATAAGCAATCAAATTTGCTAAGAATTATCAAAAGTGTCAGATACATGGAAACCTAATTCATGCTCCAGGAAGAGATCTAATTCCCTTTACAACACAATGAACTTTTCACCAATGGGCATTTGATCTTATAGGAGCCATACATCCTCATTCTTCTAATGGACATACCCATATCATAATAGCTATAGATTATTTCACAAAAATGGGTAGAAGCAGTTCCTTTGACACAAGCAATCGACAAGCAAATTTCTATGTTCATATGTCGGTATGGTATTCCCCATTCTATAGTCACAGATACTGGTGGAAAATTAAAAAATAGAGACTTAGATGATCTATGTACCAAATTCAAGATTACACAACATTGGTCATCTATCTGTTATCCTCAAGGAAATGGACAAGCAGAGGATTCTAATAAGAATCTATTGAAAATTTTGCATAGAACAGTTAATAAAATAGGAAGAGACTGACATCTCATGATCAATCTAGCTCTCTGGGCCTATAGAACCAGTATCAGAATGCCGAGTAGGGATACACCTTTCACTTTAGTTTATGGGTCTGAAGCAATACTCCCTATTGAGGTTGAAATCCTAGCACTAAGAATTCGCATGCATGGTCTAGTGACTGATGATGACTACATAGTGTCTAGGTTGCAAGAACTTGAACTACTAGATGAGTGCAGACAAGCAGTGTATGATCATCTTAGAGTATATCAAAAGAGAATGTCTAGAGGCTACAACAAGAAAGTCAAACGCAAAGAATTTCAGGTTGGAAATCTAGTCTTGAGAGAGAATCCTAAAAATCAATCACATAGAGAGCGCAAGGGGAAGTTTGAACCCAACTGGATGGGTCCCTTTGTTATCACTGCTACTTTTGGCTCTGGAGCCTATCAACTCTCTATGATTGAAGGAGAACAGCTCCGAGAACCAATCAACATTCTCCATCTAAAGAAATTCTATGCCTAAGGCATTCAGTGTATGGTAAAATACCTTGAAAAAATCTTAAAAATTGGAAAAAGTCCTAAAAAAATGAACATCTTGGTGAAAACCTAGCAATGGGCACCTTGATGATTCACAAAAAAATAAAAAAATATCAAAAGTACAAAAAAATTGGAAAAATGAAAAATACAAAAAAATGAGAAAAAGAAGTACCTTGGTGAAAACCTGGAAATAGGTGCCTTGGTAGAAAAAATAGAATCTCTACCAAGATGGTGAAAACCCAACAAACACGTACCACTTGTTCAAAACGCTCCATCTATCATCGCAATCTTAGTCTTTCCTAGCTTTTAGTCCTGCTTTAGTTTGTACATATCTCTTGGTTTGTTTCTGCATTCCCATTTCAATAAAGTCAATTTGTACACCAATCAACAAAAATGTCTGTATCTTATCAATGCTTAACACTTGGGGGCAATCAATGTCATATCCTATGGCCTCTAGTACATCTTAGATGAGTCGTATCTAGTCAGAGTCCTTAGAAGCTTCATTCGAGTCAGTCTATCTATCTCCTCTCCAGAAAGGATTTTACAATCAAACACAAACATCAACAACAAAATGAAAACAATTTGTGCTTCACATGCTTTTATCTCCTTGTATGCTTTTTGATTCACATTGAGATTTCTGCATATTTTGTCCCTTCGAGCTCTTCGATGATGTCCTTTATCAGATTTAGAGAGTGATGACTAGGGGCATAATCTTTTCTTTGTCTTCTGCTTGTATGTGAAAATCTAACAACTTTGGAAATGCTGGATTGAAATGGTGTCCATCTGTAAGAGCCTCCATCTTGAATTGGATGGCCATGAGTACCTCGACCATTGATACCCAGAAAATTCAAGGAGGTTTGATCTAACTATTGTCTTTTTTAGTATGTTCTTTCTCCTACTATGAAACATGATCTTACCTAAGGATGTGAATGATAAAGGGTCACTACGGGTAATTCACAATGGAATTAGAATGATCTCTTGATTGCTTGATGTGTTTGTTACGCAAGGTGTATTCAAGTCATCATGACATTTATGTTTTGATGCTTATACAAATGGCTATATCAAAATGGACATGATATTTAGGTCATCCTAGCATTTATGCCTTGTTGCTTATATCTAATACGACATTTTGAAAACAAAATCAATATTCATATGTCCATGGTTGTCTAGCCAGTGGGCGTTGTATTGATTCTTGAGCATACAAATCAATATTCATATGTCTATGGTTTCTAACTAGTGGGCATTGTATTGATTTATCTGATTACCTAAAAAATTCAATGATGAGAATGACTGACACATGATTAGTGACTAGGTCATAGGTCTTAGGTTGCATTTCATTTTGCATGTCTCTTTGCATTTTGCATGTTTGTATGATCTCACAATGGCTATATAAACTTCAATGCTTAAACGATTCTTCAAATCGCATCTTGAAATCTAACAAGCATTGAATCTCACATGAAGGTCCCTCCAACGAAACAACAAGTAGAATCTTTTTCGGGGTCAAAATCAAAATCTGAGATTGTTTATATTGTCAACTACTTGCATAA
This sequence comes from Chamaecyparis obtusa, assembly GCA_027943335.1. Taxonomy (NCBI): domain Eukaryota; kingdom Viridiplantae; phylum Streptophyta; class Pinopsida; order Cupressales; family Cupressaceae; genus Chamaecyparis; species Chamaecyparis obtusa. Next base: position 639,286 of record BSBK01000993.1, on the reverse strand, counting down.
TCGACCTTCAATCATCATAGAAATCTAGAAATCAACTTAACTGATTATCTTACATCAAACTATCAAAATTTTAAATTGGTCAACCATGGTCAACTCATGGTCAAACCTAGTCAAACTTGGTGTCCAGGACCTCCAAACAATGCAGAATGTGTTCCCTGGACGTGTACAACCAATTCTCAAATCAATTAACATGCTTCTAAACTATAACGCTGACTTTTCTTGTCAGATTTCAATTTTCATCCCGAAAGGGGCATGGTATTGCACATCATTCAAGTCTGTAAATCTAAGTCTATGATCAAAGCTTTCTTTTAATGATCAAGACAACAACCATGTTTAGTTGCTGATTCATCTAAAGACCTTGTTGCTTGGGGAAAATCTATCATCACTTGGGGCATATCAGATTCATCAAGATCCATATCAATCTAGTATCCTAATCTATCTTGTAAACTGTATCAACTTTTCTTTCCTTGGTTCTGTTGGATATATTCTTAATTTTCTAAGGTGTGTGTCCAAATTTTGGGTTAAATCTCCTTCCAGGTGTTTTGTTTGGTCTAGGGTTTGGAAAATTCATAGGAAATTGTCATAGTCGAGTTCAAAAAACCCTTACCCTAGGTTTTGTTTTTGAAAATGTCGAATTCATGCAAAAAACCTCATGTTAGCCCTTGTTCTTCTATTTCATTGTTACCTTTTAGTCACTTAAGCTGATTAAGTTGTGCATGTGCTTAATGTTTTTGTGTTCTCTGAATCGGAAAAGGTCATAGCATGTCTCATATAGTATTCGGTGAATCAGTGAACAAGTCAATCTTATGCTAAGCGTCATTTTAGTCGCGTGGTCTCTAAGTCTCCCGATGAACACCTCAACCATTCAGCAAATTGGCGAATGTGTTTGAACCCTGTTAGCTATTTTTTTTTGTCGCTGAGTCTCCTAATGTTTTGGTGGTTATTTTACCCTTTGCAAGAACCAGTGAACAAAGGCTATCTCCAGTTCGCTTAGTTCTTGGCAGTCATGCGTTAACACTCAGTGACCTAGCGAAAAGCTGTATTCGCTCATTCTCTGAATCCAGCGGTCAAGGGTTATATCAAATGGAGAATTGGTGAATACCGTGGATTGATTTCAAGATCAATGGCTTTGTTTTAATCTCAAGTATCTTTTGGGTCCTACATGTTTGACTTGGCGAATGAGCGACTGAGTATTTATATTATCATTGTCGAAGTCTGGCGGTTTTGACAATTTGTTGAAAGAAGTTTGGCAGAGGTAATGTTTTTGTGTTCGCTTATTCTGAGAATGAGTTAGTGAAATACTAAGTGATTTAGTGATTCAGTGAATCATATGGTCGTGAGTTCTCTTAAAGGAAAGGTAAAGGCTGGAAGTATTTGGTGAATGGGTGAATCAGAGGATTAGCAAGGTTTTAAGTCTTCAATTGCTTAATCACGTAAAGAAACATTCAATGTTTGAAGTATTGCGAGATTCAGAGAACCCTTGTTCACTGATTCTCGTAATCAAATGATCATATGTTTTGGTGAAGTGGTCAGCTAACCGCATTCACCAAGTCACGTGATGTTGATGGTCAAAGCTACATGTTTCAGTGATTCAGAGATAAACTGTTCACCAAGTCGTCAGATATCCGGGCAGTTAGCACTAATATCTAGCAAATGAGAGAAGCATACAGTCACTAAGTCTCAGAATGAAGGTGATGGTTAAGATAGATTCAGCGACCCAGAGAGTAAATGCTTCACTAGTTCTCTGAATAATCAGGTGGTTAAGTATCTCATTAAGTGAATGTGTGAACCCTTTGTTCGCTAAATCTCCAAGAAAATTGACATTTAGCCAGGACATTAAGAGAATGGGAGATGACCTTATTTTCTAGTTCTCCAAATGATAACTGCAGTCAAGTGCTCAAAGGTGATCATTTCAGTTGCTGATTCACTGAGTGGGTATAGAGTTAAGAATTGCATTGTGAGAACCTGCGAAGGCTTTGGTCTCTAATTCTCTGAATATGGGCTAGGGTTAACATTGTATTAAGCGATCACGAGAAGCTTTCAGTCACTAATTCGCTGAATAAGCTCAATTGGAAAAGGAGATGAAGGAAAAGAAAAGAACCGTTGCCTGTGTGGATAAAGTACATTGTCAAGCTGGAAAGTAAACTAAGTATCCGTCCAATCAGTTTTAAAAGATGGATTTCATGATGCCAACAGGGTGTTAAAGTACAGAGTAGTAATCATTGCCTTTGTGCCTTGTTTTTGAGTCTTTTAAAAATCTATCTGTCAACATCTGTGCATCAGCTAGCTCTGCTTTGAAAATTGGTGATATGCGAAATTGAATGCGGGAGCAATTAAGGATTGATTTGCAATGATTGTGGTAGTTGTACACACTTGATCTGTGTTGATAAATAAGCTAAGCTCATTGTTTCTTGTGTCCAAAATCAGTTGAAGAGAATTGTGTCATTCTGAAGTGATTTTTGAGTGCCAAGTGAATCCATTTTGCAGAGATTGGAGATAATTCTATAGCAAAGATGAGTCAACCTAAGAGGAGCACAACATCTTCCAGCAGTGAAGCGAAATCCAAGAGTGGTGAAGACAAAGGCAAACTGAATTATTCAGATGAATTTTTGAAATTGCTACCTGGTTCTAGTTAGAACAAAAGAGCTCCTGATGATGTTTTCAAAGATGTTCTAGGGTTTTGCAGAGATCCTATCACACTGAATAGCACAGGTTATACTATCTTCAACTTCTTTTATAAAAATAGAGATAGTCATATCCCTGTATGTAATGGTTGGGCTTTGGGGTTAGGGAAATTAGTAGTGCCTGATGTATTCTTGGATGTGGATTTAATTGTTTCTCTAGCTAGGCATTATGACCCTATTTCCAAGACTATTAGGAAAGAGGACCAGTCAGCTTTGGTTACTCTTGATAGGGGCTCGTTCATGAAGGCTTTTAATGTCTATACATCCTCCTCTACTGAAATTGACCTGAGCGAAGAAAAGGAGAGGTACAAGAATAACATAGGGATAGTGAAGGACCAAATGATGAAGCATATCCCAAAACATGATAAATATATAGCTCCCCTCCCTACTCACATGAATGCCCCTTACCAATTTAAATCCCTTTAGCATTACATGAGGCAAACTTGTTATGGGTTGTGTAGGGTTTTGGGAATTGATGGGGATGCAGAGTTTTTACCAGCTGATCTTTTGATGATTATCCTTGACATCCAAAATTCCTTGGTTAATACTAACTATGATTACATTCAGTATATCATTGATAGAATGCATGAGGGTTTGATTTTTGTCAAGGATAGTAAGAGCCCAATTAAGTTCATGCATTATTCTTTGCTAATGCACTTAATTTTGTTCTTCAACATTAATAATTTTGATTCAAACATGCTGAAGCCAAGGTTCAACTTTGAAGGCCAATATAATCTGGTGCAATTATGGGTGAGGAAGTGGAATTCTACTTCCAATGAAGGGGATTTTTGTATCTTTCAGAATTTCATTGTTTATCCTATTTTAAGGATGTTAGGTATCAATACTACAAGGATATCCCCAAGGGTCCTTAGTGTTAAGGAATGTAGCTTCGTTCAGATAAAATCATTGTTATTGAATTATCAAGTACACATTGATATATATGTAATAATAATAATATGTATTATAATTATTATATATATATATCCATATAATTTATATAAGTAGATTATTATCATATTGTGATATATACATATAATTAATAAGATGAGAATATAAATAAATTAATATTCATTATTATTAATATAAGTTGATATTAATTATTATTATGAGACATATAATAATAATTATGTATATTAATAATAATTACTATTCAAATGAATATATAAGTTATATTAATCTTATAGTAAGTAATAGACATGTCCCTTGAAATGAATAGACATGTCTTCTTGTCTTTGCCTTGTATAAAACCAAGAGATCGATGCATTTGGAAAACATAGAAGACAATATGACAATGCCATTACATTTGCAATCGATCATAAAATAACATGGTATCAGAGCCAAGTTTGCAAATGTATGAAAGAATCCACGTCCATGGCAGCAATAGCCATTGGCAGGAAATGAAGAAATTAACAGCAAAATATATATTCAATTATATAATTTCATATTGATTAGGGATCAACGGACTGGAGATGACATAGATTAGCAGTCCAGAACTCAAGATTTTAAAGGAATGGTTTTCAAGAACCGGTCTATTATTATTATGCTGATTTAATGGTATTGGAATGGTTTTGACAATTCTGAGAGGGAGATGTGTTTAATTGAAGAATATAACGTATGTACACACTGTGACTTGTGTGGTTAGAAATTCTTACAACCGTAAGGAGCCAAGAGGCTTGTGGTGACAGCGACGTTGTAAGGGAACTGAGAATATTTGTAGAAAACATTGAATATCATTCAGTGATAATCAAAGATCTTTATAACTAATGCTCGGCATTTGGAGTTAAAGAAAATAGGTGAAGATCTATCGAGTGTTGGTAAAAGGCTTTAACACCAAAATGGGTTTTAAGGAACCGTTTGTGCATTTGTATTGGTTGTTACTAAACTATTCATGCCACGTGGAGTCATTATGTTTGACAGAGAACATATTTAGAACCTAAATTGCTAAGTCATGAATATATGCATATCTGCAGTGATTCCACAAGAAACATTTAATGAATCTCACTCCAGTTTCAGTTTATATGATCGACATCATGCAGACTGATAAGTTGTTTGGTGCATTTTTTTAATGATTCTTAAGTCTATGTTGTTATGTTAAGTTGAACAATGTCAAGATTATAAGTCTTCAATTCAGTAATAGTAATGAATTATGCAGATCTGATGGACTGATTGTGGGAAGGCAAGACAAATTTTGGAATGTCAAACTCTGTTACAAAGGAAATTTGTGAAAGCGTTCTCAAGCTTTCAGTGGGTCGCATTCAAAACAATGAGAGAGTAGACAGGGCTACTTTTGAATAGGTGTTGGGTCCCAGGACATGTATGGTTCTATTTAAAATGCTTAATCGAGGTGTCTTTCAAGATATAAATGGTTGCATAAAGACATTTTCATTCAGAGGCAGTTTGAGAATTTAAAAGAGGTCAAGAGGTTGATGAACTTGAGCTTCAGAGGGAGAAGATAAATGATATGATTCAGTCAACTTTTGATAATCTCGGTCATTTTGTGATTGAGAGGGAGTTCACTAATGACGGTGGAACACTTCTGAGGTAAACTTTATATAATTGTTTATTATACTAATGATGCCATATGGGCCCTGTGTAAATCATAAGGAAGTGACGACTTCCAAGTGATTATCACTTGTATTTTTGATGTTATTGTGAGGTGATGATCTTACAATAACTTTCTTTTATCATGATAGACCTTATGAGAAGGCTGAAACAGATCATGATAAATGAATTATTACATGGTGGATTGAGTTCCTTAAAATGACCATGATCTCGTACTGTGATAGTCATCATGTGATGCTGAAACAGATCATAGTACTAAAGGTGATAGTCGTCATGTGACGCTAAAATAGATCACCGGTACCTAGCTATTGTGATAGTCGTCATGTGATGCTGAAACAGATCACAAATATTGAAGGTGATAGTCATCATGTGACACTGAAATAGATCACCGGTACTTATATTGTGATAGTCATCATGTGACGCTGAAATAGATCACAATTATTAATCATGATAGACCATGCGATGGCTGAAACAGATCATGATAAAGAATTCTTGTGTGGTGGATTAATTTCATACTGTGATAGTCATCATGAGGATGCTAAAATAGATCACAGTTATTAAAAGTGATAGGCAACTGAAGGTGATATACATCGTACGATGTTGAAACAGATCACCATTTTCTCATATTGTGATAGACATTATGTGATGTTGAATCAAATCACAATTATTGATATTATTGAGTTAATATAAAACATATACTGATTTTATCTTCTCTAACTAAGAAGGAGTGTTAAGGAATGTAGCTTCGTTCAGATAAAATCATTGTTATTGAATTATCAAGTACACATTGATATATATGTAATAATAATAATATGTATTATAATTATTATATATATATATCCATATAATTTATATAAGTAGATTATTATCATATTGTGATATATACATATAATTAATAATATGAGAATATAAATAAATTAATATTCATTATTATTAATATAAGTTGATATTAATTATTATTATGAGACATATAATAATAATTATGTATATTAATAATAATTACTATTCAAATGAATATATAAGTTATATTAATCTTATAGTAAGTAATAGACATGTCCCTTGAAATGAATAGACATGTCTTCTTGTCTTTGCCTTGTATAAAACCAAGAGATCGATGCATTTGGAAAACATAGAAGACAATATGACAATGCCATTACATTTGCAATCGATCATAAAATAACACTTAGGCTTCTATGACCAATGCAGTTTGTGGACAAATGGGAGGGAGATCATAATTGGGGTGATTTTTACTTGGGGGAGAATGCTACAATTTTGAGAGTTTACGGTTGCCCCCAACCCCCACATCTGTTACCAAAATTTATGCCTCCAAGAGTTGCTTGTTTGGAATTTGTGTGGCAGTTGATGTGGACAGATAAAGAACTTCTAGCCCCTCATAGGAAGGGAACGTTCACACCTAGGCAATTTAGGATAGGTGACTTCCTGGTAGGAAAGAGGGCGTTTCCACAAATTACTGCATGGTTAAATCAGTTCCAAATGGTTGCCGATGCTTGTAGACATGTAGATCCTGAGGACTTTATCAAAATTGCCAGGATGCTCTATATTCCAAACATTGGTGTGATTAAGGAACATGAGGGTTTGGATGAAGAAGATGTAGTCAGAAATATTATAGATGATGATGAGGTCAAAAGGAGATGGAACATGTACTTTGATTTGATAGACTTGTCAAAATAAGTGGTAGCTACCCAGCTTCCTTTTGAGGGTTTCTTCCCTAACCTTCCCTATTTAAAAAGAATTGACAAGATGATAGAGATGCATGACACTCTATCAAATTAGTTGGAGAAGTTGATTGACCAGAGTCAACCAAAGAAAAGGAAAGACTATTCATCTTTTGATCAAGAGGAGTCTTCTGATGAGTCCTCAGAAGGGAATAGCCCACCACAAATTGAGGATGTATAGAGTGTTAAGCTTGTTGAAGACCAACCAGAAATAGGGGATACTCCAAAGCCACCTTTGAAGAAACAGAGGCTTGAGGAAGGAGAGCCTTCAAGGCAGGAAAAACAAAAGAGAATAATTGATAGAGCATCTGCTCTAGTGCCAGGTGATAGGGTTTACCATCACCAATTGAGAAAAGCAATAAGAGAAGGAAAGAAGGCGGCCACTGATGAAATAGATAAGGAACAGTCCCTATGGTTAGAAAAGGATATCAGAGAGGTCTATCAAGAGGAATTTTTGAGTGATGACCAGTTTATTAAAACTGATGAATTCAAGAGTTTCCTTATTTGGAATAAGCAAAAAGAAGTGAGGAAACTTCTGCCTGAAGGTATGGAGCCAAGTGAAGAGACATTGAGAGCCTTAGCTTCTTATGATCCTAGCCTTGATCCTATAACTGCAGATGAAGCTAGACAACTAGTCAAGTCAAGTGGAATGCTATTGACTCCAGGATGGGGTCTAACTTCTGCATTCATCATAGATCAAATAAGAAAGCAACCACAGGGTAGCCTGTCATATGAAGTTCACATTGGTGATATGATAAGAGGAAGTGGCTATGACCCTAAATCTCAAGTTGTTGCAATGTGGTCTATGGCCCCTAGGACCCAAAAGCCATCTTTGTTAAGTATAGAGGATAAAATGGAAGGGAATAAGATTATATGGACTGTGCAGAATACAACTGACCTTGAAGTTTCCAAGGTAGTAACTCATTGGGCTAACCTGAATGAAACAAAGACAGTTCAATTATCTAAAAGGTATTCAAAATTGTTTGAAAGTGCAAACCTAGTGGCCAAGGATAGAGACTTAAAATTGATGAAGATCAAGTAGTTAGAGGATGAGTTGGCAGAAATAAAAGTTAAGCTTGAAGAAGCTTCAAAAGTAGTTGTTTTCCCCCCTGTGCAGATTGAGGTCCCTATTCAGATTGATGAAGAGGTCCCTAAGAGACCTACTGAATATTTGGAGAAGATAAGGATAGAGGCATCTTTGGAAATTATGTCAAAGATTGTGCAATACAGGCGAGATAAGATAATAGAGAAGATGGATACAGTTTATCAATTAGTTAGCCAATTGCACCAGACCAACAGAAAGGTAAATGAATCATTGGCTACTTTGGAGCCACTTCATAGTGTTTGGTGTGGGAGAACTTTGTTGTTTGATAAACTTGATAGTCTACAGGAGCATAAGCCTGAGATCCCTGGGGTAGTGACAAATTTTTTTGAAAAGATTGGCTTAGTCAGTGCTGTTTCAAAGTTTTTTAAAGGTAAGTCCAACTAGGTGAAGGCCAGGTTGTTTATGTTTGATAAGCATTATAGAAAATATCTGCCATCAATATGTGATAATAATGGAAATGTGATCAAGTTGGAAGAATGGAAACTATCAATGGATCAGTTGGCAATTACACAAGATGCTTTCCTTAATAGTGACAATACTTTGGATTTTGAGAGGTGTAATAGCATAATTGATAGTCTTTTCAAAATTGAAAATGATTGCATACGCTTTGTGGCAGAGGCCAAAAATATAACTGACTCCATGTGGGATAAGCAAGTCAGATTATTACAGGAATTGTAGACTTACAACTGGCCATTGGATGATAATGTAGCATCTTGGGAGAAGCTAACAATAAAGAAGAATAAGAGGCCAGTTGTCTAGCTTATAGAAGAAGAGCAAGAATAGAGCTGTAGATGGCACCTGATCTAGAAATTGGGGGAGAGCAAGTTTCAAACAAAGGATGATGTAGGTTAGCCAGAATGGTGGTCATCATTCATGCAACAAATTTAGCAACTGCTCTGAAATATCCTTAGACAAAGATGCCACCTGCGAAATTGTTGAGAAAAGATATTTGTAATATGTTGTTACAATCTTTTTGTCAGTTTGTAATCTTGTCTCTAGTGTAGGATCTTTTCTAGCCATCCCAAGCTTGTTGCATCCTTTCGAGGATTCCAAGATGGCTGGGATATAGATAGCAAGTCTCTGCTCATTAAGCAGGTGGAAAAAATACTCTGTAAGAAAGGTTCTTAATACAAAACCTTATTTTCTTCAAATGAGAAGATACTGTATCAACACATTTTGACCATTAATAAAAAATATTGGAGCTCTGTTACTACCATTTTATTGTCTTTATGTATGGAGTGTTTTAGTTTTCTTATGTATTTAGATTGCAAGGCATTTTGAATACATTATTCACAAGGTGAATATAGGGGATAAGCTTAAGTTTCTTTCAAGGAAAGAGTAAAATCTTAGGGGAGGTCTCTGGGAATTAATAATCCATGTATGAATTTGATGACAATTGTAGAAATTAAAAGGATGGTATGTTAGGCATGTCATTTGAGTTTTAGTATATTTGTTTTGATAGATATATGTGGAGGTAGGGTTTGACTCTGATGCCCAAGTGGATAAGGCACTGGTTCTAGATCCATTTATATTTATTGGCCACCCAAAATATAAATAATTGTTTCATTTTACTTTACTGGTACAATCATAATCTGAATCATTCTATGACAAGTTCATGGATGTGTTTTGTAATGCTTTGTAGAAGCACTGAATGAGGTTAACCTTCCTTGAGTTTAACTCTAAAAAGAAGGATGAATATCCTTAAACCATTGTTTCATGTTGCTGCTTTCATGATTTCTATCATTATATTGTGTATCAGGATAATATGGGCCATACTTAGAGTTCTCTCATCTTATTAAGTTGAGTTTGGAAGCAAGGACAGAGCAGTGAAGGAGCTAGTTCACAATTCAGAGCTCAGTTAAATAGTGAATTGATATAGGTATACCCACCTGAGTATTCATACTCAAAGTGAAGAAGGTTTTCTAACCTTAATACCTTAGTGTTTGCATTTTGTTAGATTATATCCGTTGGGAGTATATGAGTATTTGATAATCTACAGATTTAAGCACTAACAGGTTCTTCGTAACTAAAGGGTTCGGTTGTGATACCAATATGATTCCTTTGATGATCAGGTCTAGAATCAGTCACTCACTTCTTCATAATCATAAGGTTCAGAATCAGGCATTTTGACACTTTTTCATAATCATTGGTTCATTGTTGCTATAGTTGAAATCATCATGATTCTTGGTCGACTAGGAGCTGAATCAACTTTCCAATCTTTCAATTAGTTTCTGTCTCAAAATCAATTTATCTTTCAAATCAGTTTCAACATCTTTATCAAACACAAACTATCTTTGAACCACTATGCTTCACACAATGATTCAAAGAGGGGCAAAATGTAATACCCCAAAAATGGGCTATAGGTTCATTAACCTCCTACATCCTCAAATCGAATGAAATCGACATCGAAGTCCTAACCTAAGGCACATCTGAACATCATCGAATCCTAATTGATTTTATCCTAATTCTGCATTGGGGAATATTCCTAGTAATATTCCTAATTTAATCTTAATTATCTTTAATTTAGTGATTATTTGGTGATAAATCATATTTATCCTAAAGTTTGATTAATTGAATATTTTGAATATTTAATTAATTAGATTTAATTTTGCCACTTAATTATCTAATTAAATTTAATTATATTTATTCCTAAATTGTATTATTTAATTCTGACAATAAATAAAAAATCTTATGACTAGTTGATTAAATTCTTATTTAATTAATTAAAGCAAATTGTTAAATTTAATGATATAGTTTTCGAATAAAAGTTTGATTTAATAATTGACTAACCCATAAATCAGTTATTCTAAAATTCAAAAATCAGTTAAGTTGAAGATAAATCACTTTATTTATTTAATTAATTCATAATTAATTGTGCACATTCAAGGAGCAGTTAAAATTTGAATAAAAAAATCAATTTCAAGTTGTTCTAAAATTAAACTCAACTCTCTTTTGAGTTGAAAGCTGATCTCAACTCCTGATTCAAGTTAAAAAGCTGTTCTTGCATGATTTTGCATGATTTTATGAATTATCTATTTCTAATTTCTTGTTGACTCAAAAATCAACCTGAGTTCATCAAGAGTGATTTATGGCTTTTCTCATGCACCCTCAAAGCTCTGGATTTCTATAAAATCAAGACTTAGATCTTCATAATTCATCTCATATCCATGAAATTGCATCCTCACACTGGCGAATTGACATAAGAGGAATTATCAAAGCTTCTTGCGAATCAACGTTTTGTGAGATCAATCTTGTTTTCAATTCATTCTAGTTTCATATTTTATATCATTTTTAGCTTAATATCACATATCATTTCAATCCATCTAGATCAATTTCATACAGTTTTTTGTCCTATTGCATTCAAAATATCAAAAATCTAAATTAATTTGCATCCATAGTTTCATACATTCTTTTACATTCAAATCCTTCATTTAGGTGTTGCATTGTCATTGGTCTTGGTCTAATATGAGAATATCATATTCACACCTACTAGAAGGCAGTAAATCACTTGGTTAGTTTAATTTTCATGTCATTGCACGATTTTGATTTTTGCTAACCTCTAATGTTTTACTGAAGTGTTGTGTTCATAGCTAGGTACAATTTTCACACACACATTCACCATAACTGTGATAGGGCACATGAAATGTTTACACAAAATGCCTCAAAATTATCATTTAATGTTTGTGTAGTTGTAGGAATTTCATATTATGGAAGCCATGAAGCAGGGATGTATGGCTATCTATTGGGAGATTTGAATCAAGTTAAGGACATTTGCCAATGCATACAAGCTTTGCACAAAAGGATTTGTTGAAATGGTTTTTGAAACCCTCAAGCAAAAAACTATGGTAGATATAGATTGCAAAGGGTGAAATGCACAAACAAATCTCGTGAAAAGATTTTTTGAACAAAGGCTCAGATAAGTGCCAAAGGTAAGTGTAAAATCAAGCTCCATGAACTTTGGCTATCTATTGGGAGATTTGAATCAAGTTAAGGACATCTTCCAATGCATACAAGCTTTGCACAAAAGGATTTGTTGAAATGGTTTTTGAAACCCTCAAGCAAAAAACTATGGTAGATATAGATTGCAAAGGGGGAAATGCACAAACAAATCTCGTGAAAAGGTTTTCTGAACAAAGGCTTAGATAAGTGCCAAAGGTAAGTGTAAAATCAAGCTCCATGAACTTTGTCAGCATTCTTCTATCCCTATGTGTATCGACAAGCAACCTCAAAACATGAGAGCATACGCAAGGCCTATGAATTGTTGATAGGGTGCACCCAAAAAATATGTGGTCTAAAAATATCTCTCCAAATAATGCATTTGGTGGGTCTAATATCAAACACAATATCCATGCCAACATCATTCCAACTTGTGTAGCCAAAGTGGGAGTTGTGGGACAGAGTTTTGAGTCCATTAAAACATTGGAGATGAGCATTTTATTAGATTTTGCCGATGCAGATGGCCTTCTAGATATACAAAGCATGGAAGGACAATTACAAGGTATGAGCATACGTGTCAGAGTTGAGAAAAACATACAGTAAATATATTGCAATTGCAAATGCCATGAAAAAATTATATACAAAATTTGGGAGCGCAACCAAGGCATCTGGGCTTTTTCGCAAAATGTTTCCAAGAAATGTGATCTTATGGATTGATAGGATTGTAGGTTTGTTTAAATGAAATTCACAATGTGGGTTTTTGGATGAGGGATATGCATACTTTGATCGTATGAAACAGAAAAAAAGGTTACGATTGGGGTGCCAACTTAATCATTAATTGCATGGATGATTTTTCTTGGTGCCACATCCAAATAGCCATTGAAAAGGGGTGTTTTAATAAGTCGTTGTGGGTTGGTTTGTGCCTAAGCATTCAGAGAATCAATTAAAATAAGTGCACAAAGAAGATTAAAATTATTTGTAATGGTCTAATAGATGTGTTATTGCAATCCAATGATGTGGAAATTCCAATAATGAATTGTAATGCAATCTCTGAGAATGTGGCAGCTAAACTAAAATAGAGACAAAAGTCTAAAATTATGTTCACAAAGGGGATTGGTTTAGGTTTTCTTGATATCCTTAAGAAATTAATTTTAAACGAAAAAAATAATCATGAGAATTTATAAAGGATTGATTGACATACATATATATATGCCAAATGCATTAAATAAAATTAAATTTCAGAGTATTCATTGATGAGTCCAGTGTAAAGGAAGTATAGGTCAATTTGATGAATCTCTAAATATGTTATGACTAGCACTTGCACCTTTGAAGGCTGCAAGGGTTACGTCGATAGTTTTATATATATTAAATAATGTCATTGTATTGAAATTATGACTAATAATCTTTACTCCTTTCTCCCTTCCAATCTCCATCTTATCTTACCCCTCTCTTTACCTTTCACCTCTTTCTATTTATATCCCATTTCCTCTATTTCTCCTTGATCTTCTCTATCTATCCATCTATCCATCTATCCATCTATCACCTCATATATCTTTATCATTCTATCTCTTCATTTCCACCCTCTCCTCTTATTATTTACTATCTGATCCACCTATCCACATACTAGTATCTCTTCCTATGTTTTCGTCCCCATTTTCATGTCTATCAATCTTTTCACCCCCCTCTCTCTTTTCTCTTTCTACATGGAAGAAAATAATATACCTAATCGTATAGACCAGAGGGTCAAAATAAAAAATTTCAAAGTAATCATATTTATACTAATACACTTATTTATAATTAATTTATGACGTAAGTGGTAATTGGTTGATGTGGCACATATGATTGAGTAGATTCAATTTAAGAAAATTGTAACAATGTTTGTGGTTATTTCTTTTTGGAAGTATAGAAGTCCATACTACTTGTCTATTATTTTTTATTTTTGATAAATGAACATTCTTTTTTATACATCTCTTTTCTCTTTCTACTTGGAATTTTTTATTATAATATACCAGAGGGCCAAAATACGAAGTTTTAAAGTAATCATATTTAAATATTAATAGATAAGTTAATACACTTATTTATAATTAATTTATGATAATTCTTTGGTTATTTCTTTTTGGAAGTATAGAAGTCCTATTATTTTTTTATTTTTGATAAAAGAAATTAAATTTAAAATTATTAGTAAAAATAATAATAGAAATTTACATAGAATAACAATAAATTACAAATTTAGATACCTATAAACATAATGATACCTATAAACACAAATGAGATTCACCATCACATTGGAGTGGTATAAAACAAGTGAGGGGAAACCTCATTATGTCAAACAAAACTTTCAATAGAGCAAATTAGTGGCAATTGTGCTTTAATTCACCATTGTAGTACACAACAATGGACTTACAATTGTGATTTGTCACTTACCTTATAGTCAAGTTACACTTTTGAATTTTTTCAATTCAAGAGCATATCTCTATAAATATGCCTGTGTTGTATGCTTCCCAAATACAATACAATTTATTTGCTTAATGATTGTATAAAGTTGATTGTATAAACTTGTGGAAAGGGATAGAGTATATGGACACCATAATATCCACCAATGGCCTTTTGAAGCATTGAGGAAACCTTGTTGTATCACCTTAGCTCAATGTAGAAATGTTCAATAGCCTTTAGTTAATAAAAAATATAGAAAAGTTATTTAAAAAACATTTGAATGATATATCATTCAAAATCTATAAAAGAATATAATCATATGTTTATTTGTATAAATAAAAATATTAGAATGAGTTTTGTCTCCTTTTCTATAAAAAATTAACCCTTACAAATGTATTCTTTCTTTCTATATTTTTAGATATCAATTGACATCAAAATATGTTGCAAGACTTATAATTTGAGTAACTTGAGTTGCACATAAGGTATTAAAAAAATGTAACAAGACTTTGGTAATTACCTTATATATTTCTTGTCAATAATAACTAAAATAAAAACATAATGTAAAAAGGTATATGGGGGAGGGATTTAACACTCTCCCCTCCAAATCCAATGCATTTTTCACTCTAGTACCCACCATATGTTTCTAAAGTGAGTCGTCAAAATAATGTCAATTATTGGAAAAGTCACAATGAAGGAGATATTAGTACTCAGTGGAACACATAGTCCATGGCTTGTTTAATCTCCATTTTAAAAGGGGTTTGAGTCCAAGAGGAGCTATTATAATACTCACTGGAACATAATCCAAAGCTCTCAAACACTCTACTATATCCACTAGATACATGCCCAACTCTGCAATCCAAACAATTTAGTGTTACAGTTTGATATACTTTCAATAATGATTCCAAGATATATAAAATATAAAAATTACCATGGTCTCCAAACTTTTTAATAGTGCTTGTCAAAAATTGGAGAGATTTCTTATCTCTTGTGTGCATAAATACACAAACTGTAGATACTAGCAAGCCTGAAAAAGATCCATCCTTGGATTGCAGTTTCAAGATACTTTTCCTATCAATTATTTCTTGTATGCCTTCCAAACAAGTTGTAACATTGTTGAGGGATGGTTGTGTAGCTCTTCAACATATACTCTAATTCACAATAATCACATTCAATCACTTTCATGCCTTAAAATAGGACATATAAAAAATATATAATAGAAAAATAGGGCATATCATAAAATATATAATAAGGAAACATGGCATATCACAAAATTAATAATAGAAAAAGATGGGTTAGGATTTCATTTTTTCAATTCCGAGCCTTGCTTTTTTCTTATTTCTTTAATGATATACAACCCATAAGGAAGATCAAAACCTAAAAGTTTGGCTTCATTCAATAGTATAGGAAGGACCTTGTCAAATCCCTTGGATTGATGATGACCGAGTGGTTCTTTAATCATTTATTATGTATTTCTCCTCAAGAAAGTAAGACATGCTATGCTCCATAAATTAAAATCTTTATCTATTTAATAAAAAATCTCTTTTTTAAATTGTGCGCCAAGCATATGCTAATTTCAAACTAGAAAGAAAAGAAATGAAATTACCTCTGTTCCATCTTGGCCACTACAAATGCATGAATCAGAGAATTGTAACAAATTCTATCTGGCTGAAACCCTTCATCTTGCATATCCCTAAAAATTGCTAATGCTTCAGAGTGTTTCCCAACTTTTCCCAGTGTATCTACCACAATAATATAAGCGACCTTATTGGGTTTTATCCCATTTTTTCTGATCTCTCCATAGATCTCCATAACTAATCCCATCTCTCCTATTTCTCAAAGAGACCATTACAATGTAGTAATTGTGAATGTCTAGCAAAAATCAATTTACCCTCATTCATCTATAGACAAGAAATTGTTTTTTTATACATTCCATTCTTCAATAAAGCACCCATCAAGATATTATATGCACCCAACTTGCACTCCTGATCATTCACCATCATCCTAGTTCATGCTTGTGCAACATCAAATTCACATGAACTCTGTAAGAAATTTCAAAAGAGTTCCCAAATCGGACAAAAGGCCATGAGTCCCTATATCCTATACAAGTTGTGGCAAAGCATACCACTACTTTGAATCCACTAAATAAGAAGCAAGATATTTAAAGGTCCTGAAATAAAGCCACCTAATCTTCACGTGGAAGTATTTTTGATTGGTGGTAAAAAGAGGTTTTAGGAGGACCCGAAACCCCTTACAATCCTTACAAAAAAGAAATATACATTAAGCCCACTGAACTGAAACATGACTAGAAACTAGCTCGCTAAACCCAGAACAAGCACAAAAACCAAAAAACCAAAAATGAGCAACAACACCCAGCAACATAAAACCTAAAACCAAACCAACACAAAAATAGGGGAACAACAAGACCTAGGCAAACTCCAAAAGAGTTTTGTTTGCCTCTTTCTTAGCCTCACACACCTTCTTGATGGCCACATTAAAATATGAGAGCTCCAAGATCCTATCATGGATCTTCTTCTTTTTTGCAGACCATGTACGCTTGCCTGGACCTGCATCACCCACATCATCTTTGTCATCTCTGATCTTCATAGTTAGAGACCCAATATCCAACTTAGACTTGATGTTATTGAAGTATTCCATTGCAGAGCCCATAAAAAGGTTATTATTCAACATATGTTTCTTAAGGGTTTTCTCCAAAATTTCCATTTTGTTCCACATATCCTTGACGTTTTTCTCATCCTCTTTGTCTTTTTGGACTTCCATCCTCATAGACCTTGTATCCAGATTCCCCTAAAGAAGATCAACTTTGGCAGAGAGGGAGTGAAATCTGAGATTGAGGCTTTTAATTTCCTGGAAAACCCATTTCATGAGGCGAAATGAATACATCGACATTACCTTCACCATTTGGAGGATGTCGAAAGGGGGGTCAATCTTGTCATCCATATCCTCTTTAAAGAGTTGAGTATTCCTTTCCTGCATGTCAACCAATTTCATAAAGGGAATGTTCCTAGAGCTAGAAGGGTTATTGTCCTTCTCATAAGACTCCAAAATAGGAATCTCATTAGCCTCCTTCTGTAATCACCTAAAATTGGGCTAATCGAACCTAAGGCCTTATTTTCCCTAAATTTGGAATATAACCTTGATTATGTTAATTCGATATTTGATTATTAGCATAAGTCCCAAAAATTCAATAAACTCCATCAAATCCTAAATCAAGCATTAATCACTAAGGTTTCAAGAAAAATTAAGATAATTAACTCTAGGCCTATTTAATTAATTCAATCCCACCAAATGCATGGCTAGAGTTATTAATTAAAAGAAAAACATAAATACCTCCTAAATCAAACAAACACAAAAAACACACTCTAATGATTAAGAGGCTTTCACATGGATCAAGGATTAGGCCAAGATGCATCTCAACCACTCCTCATGGATGCATCTCAACCGTTGAATTCATTCTAACTCCTATAAAATAGAATTTTCAAAGGCTTCTTTCTCTCTAGCTTCTTGATATTTTGAATGCTTCTACATTCGTCCACATGTTTCTCAAGGCTTCTTAATCTTTTGGATCTCTAGCTCATTTTGATATTTAGACTTCTTTTACATGCTTGAATTGTGAGGCTTTATAATCCTTGATTATTGAACTCTCATGCTTGGAGAATTTGCTCACTAATGTCTTAATTTGATAGATGTATCCATGTTTTTCATGCTTAGACTCATGCTTAGTTAAAAATAACTTCAATTTCGTTAAAATGGCAAGAACTTTGGTTTCATGCATTTACTCTTGAATCTCTCATTTTAGTGTAGATTGTCATTGTTTAAGGGTCAAATTTGAGAGAAAACTAACCCCTTATTTCATACTTGCACTAACTAGAGAGAAATAGGATGCTTTTTCTTGTTAGTTTCTCCAAATGAATGCTTATTTTGTCTAACAAGTGATGTTATTATCCTATTGAAGTGTTTTGCTGTAGGCCACAAACTTACACACACATTTATGGCACCTACCGTGGGGCCTAGCCCTAGATTTTCTAATTTTCTTGCATTTTTAACTAACTATCACCATGCAATTTTTTGCTAGAGGATCGCATCTGGGAAGAATAGTCATATATCACATTTCTTGGATCGCTTCTCGAATTTGCAGATCACATCCTGTAACAAGGTCACATCAACTCAAATCTAGGATCACATCTTGTGATCCAGGTCACATTAGGGAAATAGGATTGCATGTGGGAAATAGCATCATTTCTGGAAATTAGGGGGAAAATCTAGGATCACATCTAGAGATTTTTATTGCATTATTGGGTTTTCTGACTCCTAACAAAATTCATTGTTGATTTCTCTGGTTTTTGGCAGCCTGACTGTGGTTTGCAAGTTGAAATACAAAGACCCAATATTTTGATTTTCTTTTAGAGGATAAAATGAATTTTAATGCATTTTGTTTTGAGCACTTAAATACAATCTAATTTCACCTTATAAACCAATTAGAGGAATATGCTTTTTCCACTTGAGGGAAAATCAAAAACTCAAAAGTTGGTTTATACCTTGGAATTAAATTGAGGAATGAATGCTAACAAGTGCATTTTTCATTTTTCTTAAAGCATTATCTTTGGATTTTGGGATTTCTAACAAGCTAACAAGCTAATGGGTGAACTTGATGTTGTTGATTGATTTTGAAAACCTAATAGTTGTTTGCATGACATTTGCCCAAGACCAAAAACAAAATATTCCTAATGCTTGTAATGTAGGTTGCCTCTAAAGAAAATTCGACACAAAAACTTCATGCTTGATTTTTCTAAGAATCTTAAACAATTTGAGATCAAGTTGAAAATCAACTAGAGGATTATGCTCTTTTCCACTTGAGGGAAAACCAAAAACTCAAATGTTGGCTTGTTATTTAGCATCAAATTGGAGTAATTGAACCTTAAATATGCATGATGTGTTTGGGATTTGTGGTATAAGTTAGGAGATTATTCTCTTCTCCTTTACAGAGAACTAGAAATTTAGAGCTTACTATCATTTATCCATTTGCTTTATTGTATACCTTTAGAGGACCTGCCGGTTGAGGAAAAAATCTCCTGGGAACAACCCAAGTGGGGACAAGTCTTTCACCGACTCTACCACCCCACTATAAAATTTGATGCTTCCTTGAGGCTAAAGCCTTGGAACACATGATCTATCTTGTCTGGGGAGATTGATGATCAATCCCAATGACAAAATTGGATTTTGGGTAGAGCGGAGCTGCTTGAATCTTACTTGTGAGACTACACACTTTCAGGTTCCCATAGGGTTAACAGCCTCAATCCTGCTTGCGGGACTATGAGAGATGGTTGTGAATGGATGCATTCATTAAAAGCTCTATGTTAGATGCCACCTAGATCACCCTCAAAAGGTTGTTATCACTTGTGCAAGGAAAATAGTAATTTGATGCAGAGGGAAGGTGATGGACTCAGATGCACAAGATGTTTTAGAAACTTGAGAGGTTTAGGCACTATAGCCTATCAACCTACTCAAAACTTTAAGGATCCAATTTTCAAAAACATTTTTAAGGAATGAACTTGGTCTATTAGAATTCTACTGATTGGAATTCAAAAGGACTCTAAGTTTTCAGACCATTCCCATACACCAATTACCAGTCCTCACAAATTGTTATAGAGGCTTAAAATTCCACTGAAGTTGACTAAAAATTTATTTCTTCACAAAACATTTAACAACCAGAAGCCTTAACATATACCTTTTACCCACTGAATATCAATTTGTTCAGTTCAATCCCACTGTTCAACGCTGTAACCTATTCACTACCCCAAACTGATTAGCATCAAAAGAAAATGTTACTCAATGTGCATCAAAAATCAATTTTTAGTATTCATAATAATCTAGTTTCTTTTCATTTGATGATGATTATAATCTTCCACTTTTAAAATATTTCAAAACCCAAGGATACCAACCACTAAGTGCTATAAGTAATAATCACAATACCACTCTGTTTTAATTTCACCAAGATGCTAGTCTTCGTGTTTATTTGAGTAACCCAAAATCATTGAAACAAAACTATGATTTTCTTAAAAGCTGATACACCATTACAATCGATTTGTAATCAATTAAACATAGATTCAGTTAAGGACAGTAAGTATTAAACTAGTTCAACAAACCCGATACCTTAATTTCTACCCCAACAAACATTAAAACTTCCTTCAAATAAATCGATACACTTCCACAACAATCAGACCATTAATAAACCTGATTTGCTTCACAACCTTGAATAACTCCCTCACTTGCTTTAATCTGCAATTACTCTTTATGCCGCACAGTCTACATACATCCAAATTAGCATCAAATAATAATACAAGTTAGTAAATTTCATTCCATGAACTAGGCCTATTTGTTCATGGAATGACCATGTCTATCTCTAAATCGGCTACAACAGAACTTAAAAGAATCGACAACTATTTTTTAATCAGTCAATGCGACAGACAATCCACTCCAATGTTAAGGCTTTTCAAATAACAAATGGAACATATACCACACTTTGTTAATGCATATGGTAACCGATTTCAAGTAATTCGAAGTTTAAAAGAAACCAAAATGAACTTTGCAGTGAAAAATTTATTTGCTAGTGTTTATTCGATTACATTCCCCTCCTATTGTAAAACAAAGACTTCAACATAAAAAAAAAGAAAGACTCCCCCAAACAACCTCTCAAAACTAACTTTAACCAACGACCTTCCAAAACTAATTCAAAACTGATCCAAACCCGATTATAGGTAACCATAAATGTTAAAGCATTAAAATAACAAAAAGCTAAACCCAATACTAACTCTTATTTGTTGACATTTGACCCTAAACAAGACTCCTAAACATTATTAAAAGCATTGATAAATCTTGGACAACATTCATCCATTACATCCTGGACATTATAAAATAAAAATATGCCAATGCACTAGAAAGTCATGATAGGTGCAAGGATCCTCCAATTAATTAGTTGACCTCGATTAGGCCTCCCATCCTCTGGATTTTCTTTGAATGTCCTTGATGTCTCTTGCATCTCTGATTCTAAACTAAATGTGTAAGGTGCTCCTGCACCATGTTCACCACCTTTGAAAGGATTCTTGTCCCAAGAATCAATCCTTGTATTGGATATCGGAGTCTAGACCTATACTTGCTGAATATGGTGCCTTGGGAAAGGAATGAAGTCCCCTAAGGTCATTGCCCATCGCTTGTACCTTGCACAAACTGTGAAAGTATTAGTACCAAAAATCTTTTTTGTAGTCTCTGATTTTGAATCAGATTGTAGCCTTGCTGCTTGTTCAATCTACCCACTTTCCTTCCACAGCTGAATATGCTTGTTTACTATCTACCCCTCAATAGGACATTTAACTGTTCCTATTAGGATATAGTTTAAATCCCAAATGTCTGCCTTTCTAGTACTATTCAGCACTGTCCTATTCAATCCATTGTTGGGTTCTTGTTTCTCATGCCAACCTATATCATCTTCAATATTTCCTTGCTTATGAAGAGGAATATTATCACCAAAACACATTAATATCTTGTTCTTATCCCTGCAAGTTAGTGGAGTCAACTTAAATTTCTCTTTCCCTTTATGAACAACATAAGTATTAGAGTAGCCATCATGAATTGTCCTCCTCATACATTGCCATGGTCTACCTAATATCATGTGCCCACAATTCATAGAGATTACATCACACCAAACTTGATCATGATATGGCCCAATTGAGAAATTGACAAGAGCCTTCTGACTAACCTTCACATTCAACTCTTGGTTTACCCAAGTGGCACTGTAAGGATTAGGATGTTCTACCAATGCCAATCCCAACTTAGAAACCATATCAATTGAAACCAAATTACTATGTGCCCCTGAATCAATGATTAGAGTACATACCTTGCCTTGGACTAAACATCTAGATTTAAATATACGTACTTGTGCTAATGTTGGTAAGGGTCCTCCTTTCCTCATGAGAAAAAATTCTCCTACAAAAGGTCTACTGCTTTAGGTTCATGAGTTTCCTCTTCTTCAATTAGATGCACCCTCCTTTCCTTGCCTTGATTAGGATCTATCCATTTAGGACACCTAAAAGCTTGATGTCCAACTTCATTGCAATGAAAGCATCTACCTGTAAAGATGCCACTTCCTCTTCCTCCTCCATTTCTTCCACCTCTCTAGGTGTGTCCTCCTCTTGCCTCAGAATTAGTTCCTTTATCCTTTTCTTCCCAAACCTGATTTGTCCTTCCTCCTCTTCCCCTCATTGGAGAACCTCCTCTATTATTGCTATTCTGTCTTTCACTCTTCTCTTCAATTTCTCCTCTATTGTAAGAGCCGTTTGGTAACATTCCTTCACACTTCTGGGGTTAGAAGCCACAAATTCATCTTGGATATTAAATCTTAAGCCACCTAGATATCTAGCAACCTTAACCACTTCATCTTCTTCCAATCCAGATCTTACACTTAATTTATAAAATTTATCAGTATATGCTTTAACATCTAAGTCTTTTCATCTTAAACCTTGCATTTTCTTATGCATTTGTACATAAAAATCTTTTGGAAGAAAGTTACCTTTCATCTTTTCTATCATTCTATCCCAAGAGATAATCTTTGCCTTACCTCTTCTTATTCTATCAACCTCCTCATGATCCCACCATAGGAGTGCATGCCCTTTAAGTTTTGTTTTTGCCAATCTGACTCTTTGTTCATTCGGTACCTCTTCACTTTCAAAGTAGGAATCCATTGATGCTATCTAGTCCAAAAGCTCTTCTTCTTTCAGACTTCCATCATACATAAGGATATTTTCCCTCACCTTATGCTGCTCATTCTTCAAAGCCTTCAATATCTTGATTGTCCTTTGCTCTTCAGGATCTACTTGTTCTTCTGCTTCTTTTTCTCCTTCCTCCTAGGTTTCTTCCTCTTCTTCACTATCAACACCTTCATCTGCTACCCTTCTTTGATTGGATTCCAGTGCTTCAAGCCTAGCCAAAAGTATATTATAATATTCCTGCAACCTTGTGTTCTTCTCCTTCAACTCCTGGAGCTCCCTGGTAGTACCTGCATTCCTTGGAGGAATTTTTACAAACAATAGTCAAACTTCCTTTAACAAAGTGTTCCTCTATCCCTTTAAGGATCTACTAGTGTGCTCTGATACCACTTGATGCAGAGGGAAGGTGATGGACTCAGATGCACAAGAAGTTTTAGAAACTTGAGAGGTTTAGGCACTATAGCCTATCAACCTACTCAAAACTTCAAGGATCCAATTTTCCAAAACACTTTTAAGGAATGAACTTGGTCTATTAGACTTCTACTAATTGGAATTCAAAAGGACTCTAAGTTTTTAGACCATTCCCATACACCAATTACCAGTCCTCACAAATTGTTATAGAGGCTTAAAATTCCACTGAAGTTGACTAAAACTTTATTTCTTCACAAAACATTTAACAACCAGAAGCCTTGACATATACCTTTTACCCACTGAATATCAATTTGTTTGGTTCAATCCCACTGTTCAATGCTGTGCCCTATTCACTACCCCAAACTGATTAGCATCAAAAGAAAACATTACTCAATGTGCATTAGAAATCAATTTTCAGTATTCATAATAATCTAGTTTCTTTTCGTTTGATGATGATTATAATCTTCCACTTTTAAAATATTTCAAAACCCAAGGATACCAGCCACTAAGTGATGTAAGTAATAATCACAATACCACTCTGTTTTAATTTCACTGAGATGCTAGTCTTCGTGTTTATTTGAGTAACCCAGAATCATCGAAACAAAACTATGATTTTCTTAAAAGCTGATACACCATTACAATCGATTTGCAATCAATTAAACATAGATTCAGTTAAGGATGGTAAGTATTAAACCAATTCAACAAACCTGATACCTTAATTTCTACCCCAAAAAACATTAAAACTTCCTTCAAATAAATCAATACACTTCCACAGCAATTAGACCATTAATAAACCTGATTTGCTTCACAACTCTAAATAACTCCCTCACTTGTTTTAATTTGCAATTACTCTTTATGCCGCATGGTCTACATAAATCCAAATTAGCATCAAATAATAATACAAGTTAGGAAATGTCATTCCATGAACTAGGCCTATTTGTTCATGGAATGACCATGTCTATCTCTAAATTGGCTACAACAGAACTTAAAAGAATCGACCACTATTTTTTAATCAGTCAATGCGATAGACAATCCGCTCCAATGTTAAGGCTTTTCAAATAACAAACATAACATATACCACACTCTGTTAATGCATATGGTAACTGATTTCAAGTAATTCAAAGTTTAAAAGAAACCAAAATGAACTTTGCAGTGAAAAATTTATTTGTTGATGTTTATTCGATTACATTCCCCTCCTGTTGTAAAACATAGACTTCAACATAAAAAAAAAGAAAGACTCCCCCAAACGACCTCTCAAAACTGACTTTAACCAACGACCTGCCAAAACTAATTTGAAACTGATCCAAACCTGATTATAGGTAACCGTAAATGTTAAAGCATTAAAATAACAAAAAGCTTAACCCGATACTAACTCTTATTTGTTGACATTTGACCCTAAACGAGACTCCTAAACATTATTAAAAGCATTGATAAATCTTGGACAACATTCATCCATTACATCCTGGACATTACAAAATAAAAATATGCCAATGCACTAGAAGGTCATGATAGGTGAAAGGATCCTCCAATTAATTAGTTGACCTCGATTAGGCCTCCCATCCTCCGGATTTTCTTTGAATGTCCTTGATGTCTCTTTCATCTCTGATTCTGAACTAAATGTGTAAGGTGCTCCTACACCATAATTGCCCCAAGAAATTCACCATATCGAGCCCCCATCAATGTTAACACTTGGAAAATATGGCCTCTAATATCCATTGCGTGTTATTGGACTGTGATATTTTGAGGAGTCTTTGGGTGTGTTCCTAAGTTAGTGAACAAGTGGTTTCAATCTCTACCTAGTATAAGACAGGTTAGGTGTGTCTGATTAAAACATTTGCTTGTAATGTTATAAATACAAACTCAACTAATTCTCCCTAAATGAACAAGCACACATCATTTAAAAGCATATACAAACACTTGATAGTCACTGGAATCTAACAAACATGACCCATTTCTCAAGAAAAACTATAATTACAAAGTTCTAGTCATCATAATATTGCATCAGGTATTCTTGAGTCGCTTCCCGCATCCCAGATTGCATCTATTCAAACTTGGATCACATTTGGTAGTCACACCATTTTCTAGGTCACATTCGGTGCACATTCCATTTCCTAGGTCACATCCTGTATTTCTTGAGTTGCATCCAGGATTCCAATTTGTTCACCAGTCACTGTTTAGGATCATATCTGGGACAAAGAGTACTTCCATACCTTCTAGAAGAAATTTTTTCACATTTTCAGATACCCATTTGGCTCATTAGTAAGTTCCTATTGTCAAAACATAGTCATCTGATAACCAGAAAGAGTCATCTTTGAGAACATCTTGTCACCTTGCATGGTCCAAATCTGCATTGTCCAATTTTGGAGTTAGTTTACCCAATCGGTTACAACCAAGTTCTCAGCTCATAAACATGGCACTTTGACACCGTTTGACACTAAAACTTTCATACTATCAGACCCATTTGCACTTTGGTTCCCAATTCATAAGTAGGGCACTCTAGCCCCATTTGACGTTGGATCCATAAAACAACATTTCAAACCCACTATTGCATCCTTGGACTCACAATCAGACATTGCAAACAATCAGACCCACTTTTGAACACAAGACATTCATTGGTTACTCAATCCAATTTTCATGGTTGTTACAAGGCACAAAAATTACAATTTGGAAACAAACCCATTCTCAGAAGGGCTACCTATATTCACATTGGAAACATGATAGAGTTCAAGAATCAATCCCTTATATGGTACTACACCCAAAACTACTCATACAATGACACCCGAACAAATAAACATGAATAACCAAGATGAATACCGATGAGATGAAAGATTCCATGAACAAAATGAACAAGCAGAACATGATAGACAAAAAGAAGAGATACAATATGATGATGATGATGAAGATGATGATGATGTAGATCCCACTGAGAAAGAATACCATAGAGCTATAAGCAACAAATGATTCAACAAAATCCTTGAAAGAGCTTTAGATGAAAACAAAGAGAAATATTTCCTAGAACTTGCTTCTCAAGGTGTGAAGTTACCAAAGGACTATGATGTGAGTCAACTAAAACAAAGAGAATACCTTAGTCCTATGTCAATTCTAACAAGACAATTCCTTGCTATGCAAAGTGAAATCAAAGAACTCAGGAAAGAGAAAGACAAACCAAAACAACAATATTCCTTAGAACACATATGTCCTTTCCCTTTTGACAAGAGACTCAAAATGATTCCATTTCCCAAAAATATCATAATTCCAAAGTATGACAAATACATGGGAGACTCAGATCCTCAAGATCATGTAAGAGAGTTTTGCACAACTAGTATGGAATTTATGCATGAACAAACATGCCTCATGAGGTTGTTTCCATGAAGCCTAGGTGGAAAAGATATGGACTGGTTTTCCAAACTATCCATAGGAATCAAAACATTTTATGAACTTGTGCAAAAATTCATACAACAATACTCCTACAACATCCAACACATAGTTACAATGTTGGATATATGCAATACCAAACATAAAATGAGAGAATCATTCTTAAGTTTCCTACAAAGATGGAGAAAGATATTTGAACGATATGCTAGGTAGATACCTAAAAATGAAAAGATGGATATATTCATTAACAACTTGGTTCCAAAAATGAATTTCCTAATACAATTGCAAGGACCACCAAGCTTTGACAAAATGATAGATAGTGCTATCAAAATTAAGGAGGTCCTAATCAAGAAAGGTGACATTACCATCAATAAGGAAAATAAAGACAAGTACCATCCCTCCTAGGACAAGTCAAGTATGCAAACAAGAAAAAAACATGTGGTTAATGATGGATTGGTTGATACTCCTAATCCAAAACCAACACCAAAAGTTTTCAATCTTACAACAAGTCTTCAAATGAACAAGAATCCAAATCCTACTGTGACACCAACAAAAAATACTAATTTCAATAAACCTCAAAGATAACCTTGGGCACCAAGGCCTAAGAGAGCATTTACACCATTGGGAGACACCTTGGAAGTGGTTTTAAAATCACTTGTGGATAATAACATCATTACAATTCCTGATCCCAACAAACCTTGGGATCCATAAGACAAACCCAAGTGGTGGAATGATAATGATTATTGCGAGTTCCATCGTAATAAATGACACAAGACCAATAATTGCTTGAAACTAAGACATGTTAGTCAAGACCTTATTGAAGAAGGAAAATTCAAGGCAGATGGACATCAAACAAATAACGATCACAAATCATTTCAAACACCATTACCTAACTATGAGAAAGGAGAATCTTCAAAGAGCAACAAAATCAACTATACATATACTAATGATGACAATGTAATCAATTTGATGGAACCATGCAAACACTCTATCAACATGATCACTCTAAGAGGAGTTAAAAACAAAGCTAAATCCTCTAATGCTATAACATGAAGTCAAGCTAAGCTCACTCTCAAAGGGGATTCAACATCTAAAGAACCAACCACAACAAGAACAACATCTAAACAAGCGGTGTTACCTCCAAAGTTTAAACTTGTGGAACAATTACAAAAGACACCAACTCAAATATCTATCCTAGAGTTGTTGAAAATCTCCCCTAGTCATAGGGAAGTTCTTGATCAAGCCCTACTTAGCACTAATGTACCAAAAGATCTAGATGTGGATAGATTCCAAGCTATGGTTGGTCACTTGAACTCCCCATATTACTTATCTTTTTCTAAAGAGGATGATAAATCTTTGAACCAACCACATAACCAACCTCTACATTTAGAAGTCCTCATTCATAAACACCATGTCAAACATGTCTTGATAGATGGAGGCACTGGTTTGAACATCTACACATACAATCTAATCAAACATTTGGGCTTCTTTAAACATGCAGTTGATCCTAGAAGATAGATAACTATCAAGGCTTATGATGAAGAAGAAAGATCATCCAAAGGATTGGTTGTTTTACCTATAAGAGTGGGACCAGTGGAACAAGATGTCCTATGTCAAGTTCTTGATCTACTGCTTGCATATAATGTTCTTCTTGGAAGACCATGGATACACTCAATGCAAGATGTGCCTTCCACTTATCATCAATGCCTAAAATTTCCTCATAATAGAGTGGAGGTTACTATTCTAGTAGATACAACATACACTTGCAATAATCTCAAGTAGATGGAAAGCATGGTTCTCCATAACAAAGAAAGCTCTCACAAGGTGAAAATATCCAAAGAAATGGTTTTGAAGATCTTTTCTAAAAAGATCAACATCCAAGAAACAAGCATGGGAGAGTACAAGATAGATCCTACAAAATCCTTGACAGATCTTCCTATATCTCCTAGAACACAAGGAATGCCTTCATCAACATTCACACCATCCAATGGTAGTGCTCTTACTATAAATGAAGGGACTGAAATGGTGAAAGAAAAAATATCCCTTGAAGAAGAAAATGAGGAAAATGCTATTTTGCAATGGCTTTACAAAGAACCTGAAGGAGATGGGAATGTTAAACATGTTGAGATATCTCCAAGAAAATATGGGAAAGGATACAAGCTTATGAAATAAATGGGGTACAAAGGAAAATGACCATTGGGAAAAAACAACAAAGGACTAGTAGAACCCCTACATATAGATTGCCAAAATCCTAAAGAAATGACTGGACTAGGCTTTAGAGAAGCAAGATTCAATCCTATAGTAGAAAGGGGTCCAATATTTGACACAGCAGAGGATTCAGATGATGAAGAAGAAATAGAAGGACAACCTATTGCTTATGAAAGGTTTTTGCTCTTACAAGGAGACCCACTATTAGAAATTGGCATTACTTTTAGGTAAAGACAAAATGAAGAACAAGTAGAAGAACCAGAAGAAGAACATGAACAAAGGGTTCCTACTTTTGACACACCTCACTTTGATGAAGAACCAAAAGCAATGAATCCACAAGAGCCATTGAAAGAAGAAGAGGAGCATGCTAATGAAGAAAATGAAGTTCCCATGACTATTGCCGACTTCTTGGGGGTTTCAAATTACAGCCAGGTAGACTCACATAAATATAAATGGGATGTCCTTTCTAATGCTACCATGGACATAGAGATAGATGTGATACACAAGTTTTCTCCTAGAGTCTTGATTGAAGAAGGAGAAAGTTCCAATGTTAGATCACTAGAGTTAGATCCGCATAAGACTAACATGAACTCTAATAATATTGAACATGACTCTAATAATCCTAACATCTATTTAGAAGAAAACTTAATAGATGATATCTTGCAAGTAATAAATGGTGATAACAACACGGTGTTGTCTCTTGAACCTGTTGAATATTTGTCTTTGAAATACCCTGACTTGATAGATTGGGATGTGTAATACCCCAAAAATGGGCTATAAGTTCATTAATCTCCTACATCTTCAATTCAAACGAAATCGACATCAAAGTCCTAATCTAAGGCACATCTAAACATCATCGAATCATAATTGATTATCTTAAATTCTGCATCAGGGAATATTCTTAGTAATATTCTTAATCATCATAATTATCTTTAATTTTATAATTATTTGGCAATAAATCACATTTATCCTAAAGTTTGATTAATTGAATATTTTCATATTTAATTAATTAGATTTAATATCTTGCCACTTAATTGTGTAATTAAATTTAATTCTATCTATTATTAATTATTAATTATTAATTATTTAATTTTGACAATAAATCTAATATCATATGAATAATTGATTAAATTCTTATTTAATTAATTAAAGCAAGTTGTCATTATTTAATAATATAGTTTTTAATAAAAGTTTGATTAAATAATTGATTAACCCATAAATCAATTGTTTTATTTTTTAAAAGCAGTTAAGTTGGAAATAAATTACTTTATTATTAAATTAATTCATAAATAAAACATGCACAATCATAAAAGCAGACAACTATCAATTATCAATTAAAGCTAAACTCTATTTTGAGTTAAAACTTAGCTTTTGCATGTTTTTGTGAGTTAATTATCCTTTATTTAAAAATAACTCAAAAATCAACCTGAGTTATTTGAGTGATTTATGGCTTTTTTTCCCATGCACCTCCAAAAGCTTTGGATTTCTATAAAAACAAGGCTCAACTCTTCATAATTCATTTCTAAAATCTCTAAAATTTGCATCCACAGGATCTCATAATTGTGCAAACTTATGCTGGAGAATTGGAATTGAAGAATCAAAGCTCTTGCGAATCGACATCTTTGTGAGATCAATCTTATTTTAGTATTCATATTGCATATCATTGTTAGATTAGCATTGCATATCAATTTTCAATAGCATTCATAGCATATCAATTTCATCTAGCATAGTTTCATATCAAGTTTTTTTCATATAGATTAGTTTCATATCAGTTTATCATTATTATTGCATAGAAATACCAAAAAAAATAAAAAAATAGCCTAATTGCATTCAATCTCATATCTAGATCAATTGCATTCAAATCCTTCATTTAGGTGTCGTCTAGGTCACTGATCTCGATTACAATCTGAGAACATCAATCTCGCACCTATTAGAAGGCAGTAAATCGCTTGGTTAGATAGCTTTCAATTTTGCACGATTTTGATTATCACTAACCTCTAATGTTTTACTGAAGTTTTGTGTCTATAGATCAGGTACAATTTTCACACACATATTTTTGGCGCCCACCGTGGGGCAACCCACCTTTGCATGCTAGTTTTGATTTTTTTTGGGAGCTAAAACCCCAAAGTTTCAAAGATTTAATTTTATCTCCCAAACGGCTTGGATTTTTGGTCTAAATTTTTTTTTTAAAGTTGGAGACATATCAGGGAAGTTTTGAAAAAAAATTCAAAATTTTTTGAATTATTTTGAATTTTTAATAATTTTTTTTCAATTTTTCATAAAAAATTAATATCTGACGCAAATCAGCATATTTTTTAGAAATTTTTATATTTTAAGAAATCTCCTTAAATTATATAGGGGGTATATTCTTTGTGTTTTAAATTTGGACATGATATAATAGCTCAAATAGTCAATTTACAAAAACTGGTCTGTTTTGGTAAAATGGGTCTCTAGGGCACAAATGGAGAGATTTTTCTAAAATTTTTGCATTTTTGGAAATATCTCTATTTTTTAATAGGGGTCTCTATTCTAAATTTCTATTTTTGTGGCCAAAATCATATCAAAAAAATCAG
Organism: Chamaecyparis obtusa; assembly: GCA_027943335.1. Taxonomy (NCBI): domain Eukaryota; kingdom Viridiplantae; phylum Streptophyta; class Pinopsida; order Cupressales; family Cupressaceae; genus Chamaecyparis; species Chamaecyparis obtusa. The sequence goes on along the minus strand of BSBK01000993.1, from coordinate 607,483 downwards.
ATCTTGTTGACTAGGTCAAATGTAGTGCAAAAAAATTAAAATTTTGTGATGGGTATGCACTTATTTTTCATATAATTCAATGCATGATATGAGTTGTCATTTGGATTAATTTCTGGTTATTATTTCTCGTAACAATTGATTTTTAGATCTAACCTTAGGGTTTTCATAAGTTGAATATATTTTGCATATCTTGTTTGCTTGTTTGCTTGTTGGAGAGTTCGTCACTTGCTTGCATGGAAAAGCTCAACAAGAATTGCTAAAAATCAAGTAAAATCTACTAAGCGTGTTGCAAGGATCCCAGGTATTCTCCTTTATCTAATAATATTTTGATTTGGGACTTAAAATAAATCTCTCACGTGTCAAGCTTGTGTGCATCTTTTCATGTTTTTGATCTATTTCTACACACTTGCATAATTTGATACTAGGTTGTGATCCCTTAAGGATTCATTAAGTAGTCTTAGAATACTTGTGATTGATCTTGATTGCTATGTTGGGTTATTGGACTCGCTAATCCACCGGCCCCTCATTTCCGCCCCGTGGTTGCAATCTCAGCGCCATAAAGGGGAGGGGTCAACAGGACAAAAGTGTTAAGTGTTCCACTTGGCAACCCTTTTGTGCTTTTAAGAACTCACTTGTTTTCTAAGTTGGGGACTCATTTTCAGCTTGTGTGAGGTGTTAAGTGTTCCACCTTGTGGACTCATCTCGTATTCACTTTAAGCATTAAGTGTTCCTCTTTCTACTTTTTGGATGCTTTTGGTAGATTTGATTTCGGGAATATATCTGTGCTCACATAGTAATTAGGCCCTATGAACACTATTTGTGATTCTTGAGAGATTGGATTCCTAGAGAAATCTTTCTTGATGATAGAATCCTTGTAGGTAGGGAGGATACTTAGTGCGTTTCACATTCAACTTGGTTAGTGCATCTTCTCTTATTGATCGACACATTCTCTCTCCAGAGAGGTTGATAGATCACGTGGGGTTGATATCACGAGCTTTGGTGAATCAAAATTGGTTAGTGCGTCTTCTCTTATTGATTGATACATTCTCTCCCCGGAGAGGTTGATAGATCACGTGGAGTTGATATCACAGACCTTGGTGGAACAAAACTTTGTCTTAGCGTGTCAGATTAATCTGCTTGCTTTGTTTGGGTTAAAAGTGAAAAGGTGTCAAAAACCTTGGATCTGGAGCCAAGTCCCCTTGTGGTATAAATCTGTGAGTCACCCTTAGAGAGGGTTAACCATAGCGGACAATCCCTTCACAGGGCAAACTGCGTTGACGGAACTTCAAGCGGTAATAGCCATTTTCGCCATAGTATTGACAACCGCTATATAAATGTCTTTGTGGAAGAAATCTCCACGGGTATGGTTCATTGTTGGGTTGTCAGATCTCCCTAGCAGCTCTTGAAGATTAAGTTCTTAGACTGTGTCAAAAACCTGGTGTGCTGGGATTGGAGTTCACCCCTTTGAATCATAAAAGTTGCAGAGTCAAGCCATTACTAAAAACCCTAGAGAGGCCAATTTTTCATTCTCAGGTATATGTGTGTTATTGCAAAACTTTTCAGAACATACACAATTAGTACTCTCAGGGATTAGCACAATTTGGTCACTTTATTGTTCATGCACAAGGTTTCTTTTGCCCTTGTTCATTGTTTTTAGATGTGCTTGGAATCACTTGCTTGCTGTTCTGTTTGGATAGTACAATTTGCAAACAATCGAAAATTGAAAACCTTAAATTTTGCAAAAATCTGAAGTAAAATCCTTTTCTAGAGTCAAAAGTCATCTCAGGAGGTCAGAAAGTCATACGAGTTTCCATCAAGTGTCGTTTCATTGCAACCCATATGTCATATGATAGCAAACCCAGTGTCGTACGAGTTTTCATGCCAGCAAATCTTCAAAGTCAAAATCTTGCAACTGTCGTATGATATTGTCAACTGTCATTTCATAGCCTACCCACTGTCGTACGAGTTTTGTCAACTGTCATTTCATTGCTACCCAACTGTCGTATGAGTTTAGCAATTGTCATTTCATAGACTACCCACTGTCGTACGAATCTGCAGAGTGTCGTTTGGAAAAATTTGAGAGAGTTGTCAGAAATTGTCAAATAGCAAGATATCCAATGTTTCCATCCTAGTTCCAGAATCTATCAAAAATATCACTGTGTCAGGAACAGAGCAGTAGCTATTGAAAATCAGTACACATGAGGAAGAAATTCTGATCGCTGCTATGATGAAGCAGCTGCAAGCTATGCAAGTCTAGCTTGACAAACTTGAGAAAGAAAAGGAACCTAAAGAGTTCTCTGTGGAATCTCTATACTCTTTTCCATTTGATAAAGACTTGTACATGTCACCATGCCCCCAGACAAAATTTGAGCAATGTGATAACCCTTATGATACCTCTTCTACGGAGAGTGACACATCCAGCTTTGGAGACTATGATGACTATGACGACAGACGACGTAATGATACCTATGACACCTTTGTTCCTAAGAGTCCTCCTCATCATTCATTCTTGCTTACTACAAATGGGCCGTCACATTGGATAGATCGTGATGGTGATCCATATGATTCTAATTTTGAAAGAGACTTTGATAGCTTTTGTGGACAATACCTTGATGATGATCCATCTACTACTGCTGAGGACTATAAAATGCATCGTGCTAGCTTGAAATGTCAATACTATAAGGATCTCTCCTCTAAGAACTCTCAGGATGAAAATAAAGATTACACTCTCAAGCAAGATCATGTTAATGTTGGACCTTTGTCTTGTGATGGTTCCCTTCCATCCCCTACTTCCTCCAATACCCGTACATTTCCTAAAGCTTCCGAGTCTTTCAAATCTTTCATAGAACCTTCATCTGATACAAGCCCTGATACTTTTCATGCGGTTCCTTATAGTTATCCTCCAGGGCTACCTCTTAAAGAAACTCAAGCTAACCTTCACTTGGCTACAAATACTTTCAATAATGCTAAACCTAAAGAGCCTATGCCTTCATATGCTATAATGCCTACTTCAACTAGTCCTCCACCATCTCTTCCCAAGTCATCCATACAATCCCAACATGCTTCCTTGTCCTTAGAAGTGGCTCCATGTCAAGAGGACTCTAAAAATGATAAAGAAAAGAACATAAAGAAAGATCAAGATCAAGAACCCTCCATGTCATCCACTCCTTTTCCCGATGTCTCTTATCCACTTCATGGTTCTTTTGATCTTGTACACCCTTTTTCATGCATTCCATCATGTCTTAAGTCTTCTCCTAAGCAAGATCAAGCTACTACTTACACTGTTGAGCTTATTGACAATCAAAATAACCTTACTACACTTGTGCTTTCCAAAGATGGTACTTCCATTAAGGTTGTTAAAAATGATGTTGTTACTTCCAATGTTGAGCCTATTGAAAATCAAGAGAAAAATTATACGCTTATGCTTTCCAAAGATCCTTGTCAAGATTAAAGTCTTCCATCTTCTTGTTCTATGACTCCATGTTCATTTCCACTTTCTACTCTTCCTGAGTCTTTACAAGCTTTGAACAATCCTATCAAAGAAGGTGCTCCTATTCAAGATGTCCATGATTCTATTGAAAATTCTAATGCTCACTCTAAAAATGCTGATATCCTTGGTTGTCATATAGATGCTGATGAACTTATTGATTATCCTTTTGCGTCTTCCACTTCCATCCTCAGACCTCTTCCACCAATACTAAGGGCTTCATGTCTACCTTCCATCTTGGGTCCTTATGTCCCTTCACTTTCCCCTCCTAACTCTCTTAATTTTCCATCCATCTTAGGTCCTTACATACCTCCATCTCCTATCTTTCCTCAAGATCAACATAGATGCATACCCTTGAATCTTTTTCATCCACCCACCCATCTAAACCAGTCATATCCTCCTTCTTCCACAAGTCCCAAGTCTTTTGGAAGTAACTTGAATGTTCAATACAAGAAAAAGAAGCAATACAAGAATCCATCAAAAAAAGATCACCATGTCTCCTCTAATAGACATGGAAACATAAAGTCAAAAGAGATATCTAAGAAAAAAACTACAAGACAAGTATGGGTTCCAAAATCCATCATTGAAGATATTCTCTCTAGATCATCAAAAGGAAATAAAAAGCCTACAGCTATATGGATTCAAAAGTCTCTCTTGAAAGAGTCTAGTGTTGAGCAAAAAGTGAAATTGACATTCAAGCTTCCAAAGGTTTCCACTTCATCTCCCTCCAAAAATATTCTTCCATTCCATGCGCCTAAACCACAACCTCTGCTATCCATTCACCATATTCCTTCATTCATGATTCCTCCATCCTCTCACCACCCTTCAAGGTATGTGTTGATGTTGAACTTGCCTTCCTTTCCATCTACCCTTTCACAATCCTTCCATGCATTATCCTTCTACCTCCTATCCTTTTTCCTCATTTGCCTATTCCTCCTATCTTCCAACCTCACTCGCTTTACATAAAACCTTATCCTCCATTTTTCTCTTCCATCTTCCTTTCCCTATCAACATCTTTGAGCATATCATTTTGAATCCTTGGCATATCATGGTTTATCCTTTCAAGGAGCATTATCTAAAAAGCTTGCCTTCCTCCAAAAATTCAAAAAGAAATTAAAAAAAAATAAAAAATGAAAACAAAGTGCCTTAGTGAAAACTTGGGAACAGGCAACTTGGTAGCAAAAGTAAAGAGAAATAAATTCATCCTATGGTGAAAACCACTCCCTTGTGGTGCCTTGGATAAGTACCATGATGAAAACCTGGCAATCAGGCATCATGCATAGTTCTTCTACATATTTCATCCATTCCATCTTCTCTCTTTGATCTTGACAATGTTGATCTATACACGAACATTTGGCTATCTTGTGAGCTATCTTCCAACGATCTTGCTTTCATTCCTTTCATGTTTAGGCTTCATGTCTATTTTCCTCCATTCATTTTCTCCTATCACTATCCATTTCCCCTTTGGTCTTGATCTAATAAAAAAAGAAAGAAAGAGTAAAACACAGTGCTATGAAGCCTCTTGACATGTCTACTCCTTTGGACTGCATCCTATCCTACTCTGGCATTACACTTTTGTGACTTATCCTATGCTGGCCTTTCATTGCTTGTCCAAATGCACTTTACATGAATTTTTTTTCCCTAGCTTGGGTATTCTTGAGGATTTTTCCCTTGAAGATTTCTTCCCTTCATTCTCTTTCATTCTCTTGTCTTCCATCTCTTCTACCAGCTTGCCAATCCCTCTTGTTCTCCACCTTACTAGACATTGGGACTGCACGATATGATCTTGCTTGGGAGTTTGCAATGGAAAAAGATGCTATCAAGTATACCCAGTATCAGAACAAGTGTCAGAACTAGTGTCAGAACCAGTATCAGAACCAGTGTCAGAACCAGTATCAGAACCAGTATCAGAACAAGTATCAGAACCAGTATCAAAACAATTATCAGAATTAGTATCAAAACAAGTATCAGAACCAGTATCAAAATAATTATCAGAATCAATATCAGAATCAGCATTAGAATGAGTGTCAGAAGAAGTATCAGAACACCTACAGGGGCTACACCTTTCACTTTAGTTTATGGGTCTGAAGCGGTACTGCCTATTGAGGTTGAAATCCCATCACTCAGAATTAGAATGCATGGACTTGTCACTGATGAAGACTACAGAGTGTCTAGGTTACAAGAACTTGAATTACTAGATGAGCGCAGGCAAGCAGTGTATGATCATCTCAGAGTGTATCAGAAAAGAATGTCTAGAGATTACAACAAGAAAGTCAAACACAGAGAATTTCAGGTTGGTGATCTAGTGTTGAGAGAAAATCTTAAAAATCAATCACATCGAGAATGCAAGGGGAAGTTTGAACCCAACTGGCTGGGTGCCTTTGTCATCACTGCTACTTTTGGCTTTGGTGCCTATCAACTCTCAATGATTGAAGGAGAACAGCTCCGAGAACCAATCAATGTTCTCCATTTGAAGAAATTCTACGCCCAAGGCATTCAGTCTATGGTAAAATGTCCTAAAAAAATCTTAAAAATCAGAAAAAGTCCTGAAAAAATGAACATCTTGGTGAAAACCTAGCAATAGGCACCTTGATGATTCACAAAAAAATAAAAAAATATCAAAAGTACAAAAAAATTGAAAAAATGAACAATACAAAAAAGAAAAAAGAAAAAAGAAAAAGTGCCTTGGTGAAAACCTGGAAACAGGCGCCTTGGTAGCAAAAATAGAATCTCTGCCAAGATGGTGAAAACCTGGCAAACGGGTGCCACTTGTTCAAAATGCTCCATCTATCAGCACAATCTTGGTCTTTCCCAGCTTTCAGTCTTTCTTTAGTTTGTACATATCTCCCGGTTTGTTTCAACATTTCTAGTTTTCAATAAGTCGGTCTGTACACCAACCAGCTCAAGCGTCTGTATCCTATCAATGTTTAACACTTGGGGGCAATCAATGTCATATCCTATGGTCTCCCATGTATCTTAGATAGATCATATCTAGTCAAAGTCCTTTGAAGCTTCATGTGAGTCAGTCAGTCAGTCTTGTCTCCAGAAAGGATTTTGCATCTACAACAACACAATCAAACATCAAAACTCAACTGAAAACAATCTATGCTTTTTACATGCTTTTATCTCCTTGTATGCTTACTGATTCGCATTGAGATTTTTGCATATTGTATCCCTTCGAGCTCTTCAATGATGTCCTTTATAGGATTTAGAGAGTGATGACTGGGGGCATAATCTTTTCTTGGTTTTCTGCTTGTATGTGAAATCTTATAACTTTGGAAATTTTGGATTGAAATGGTGTCCGATTGTAAGAGCCTCTATCTCAAATTGGATGGCCATGCGTACCTTGACCATTGATACCCAAAAAATTCAAGGAAGTTTGATCTAACTATTGTCTTTTTGAGTAAGTTCTTTCTCCTACTGTGAAACGCGATCTTGCCTAAGGAGGTGAACGATAAAGGGTCACTACGGGTAATTCACACTGGATTTAGAATGATCTTTTGATTATTTGATGTGTATGTTAAACACAAGGCGTACTTAGGTCATCATGACATTTATGTTTTGATGCTTGTACAAATTGCTATATCAAAATGGACATGATATTCAGGTCATCCTGGCGTTTGTGCCTTGGTGCTTATATCTAATCCAACATTCTGAAAACAAATCAATATTCATATGTCCATGGTCGTATAACTAGTGGGTGTTGTATTGATTCTTGCACATACAAATCGATATTCATATGTCTATAGTTTCATGGCTAGTGGGTATTGTATTGATTTATCTGGTTACCTAAAAGTTCAATGATGATAACAAATCGACACATGATCAGTGACTAGGTCCTAGGTCTTAGGTTGTATTTCATTTTGCATGTCTCTTTGCATTTTGCATGATCTCACAATGACTAAACGAACTTCAATGCTTAAACAATTCTTCAATCACCTCTTCCAATCTAACAAGAGCTGAATCCCACATGAAGGTTCCTTCAATGAAATAGCAAGTAGAATCCTTTTTCGGGATCAAAATCAAAATCTGAGATCATTCATATTATTAACTACTTGCATATTCGACCTTCAATCATCACAGATATCCAATATTCAACTTAACTGATTATCTAACATCAAACTATCAAAATTTCAACTTGGTCAACCATGGTCAACTCATGGTCAAACCTAGTCAACCTTGGTCTCTAGGACCTCTAAACGATGCAGAATGCGCTCTTGAACGTGTATAACCACTTTTACCATCAATCAACATGCTTCTGAGCTCTCAACGCTGACTTTTCTTGTCAGATTTCAATTTTAATCCCGAAGGGGGCATGGTATTGCACATCATTCAAAGTCTGTAAATCAAATTCTATCAATCTTTCATTAGTGATCAAGACAAACAATCACGTCTAGTTACTGATTCATCAAAAGTCCTCATCGCTCAGGGCAAATCTATCATCACTTGGGGCATATCAGATTCATCAAGATCCATATCAATCTGGTATTCTCTTAATCTTGTAAACTGTATCAGTTTTTGCAACCATCAGATCATAGTGTTCTTTCCTTGGTTCTTCGGCAACTGAAGGGTTTGGATGTGATACCTGCTAGTTCTGCTAAGACAATCGAGTCTAGAATGGGTCACTCACTTCTTTGCAATCCTAAGGTTTGGAATCAGGCATTTTGACACTTTTTCGCAATCATAGGCTCATTTGCTGCTACAGTGAATATTATCTTTGGTCACTCAAGACCTATTATCTCCATATCAAATCAATATCAATCAGCTTCTATCTCGTATCAATTATCAATTTCAAACATTAGTTTAATATCTTTATCAAACACAGACTATCTTTGAACCACTGCGCTTCGCACAGTAATTCAAAGAGGGGCAAAATGTAATACCCCAAAAATGGGCTATAAGTTCATTAATCTCCTACATCTTCAATTCGAACGAAATTGACATCAAAGTCCTAATCTAAGGCACATCTAAACATCATTGAATCATAATTGATTATCTTAAATTCTGCATCGGGAAATATTCTTAGTAATATTCTTAATCATCATAATTATCTTTAATTTTATAATTATTTGGCAATAAATCACATTTATCCTAAAGTTTGATTAATTGAATATTTTCATATTTAATTAATTAGATTTAATATCTTGCCACTTAATTGTGTAATTAAATTTAATTCTATCTATTATTAATTATTAATTATTAATTATTTAATTTTGACAATAAATCTAATATCATATGAATAATTGATTAAATTCTTATTTAATTAATTAAAGCAAGTTGTCATTATTTAATAATATAGTTTTTAATAAAAGTTTGATTAAATAATTGATTAACCCATAAATCAATTGTTTTATTTTTTAAAAGCAGTTAAGTTGGAAATAAATCACTTTATTATTAAATTAATTCATAAATAAAACATGCACAATCATAAAAGCAGACAACTATCAATTATCAATTAAAGCTAAACTCTATTTTGAGTTAAAACTTAGCTTTTGCATGTTTTTGTGAGTTAATTATCCTTTATTTAAAAATAACTCAAAAATCAACCTGAGTTATTTGAGTGATTTATGGCTTTTTTTTCCATGCACCTCCAAAAGCCTTGGATTTCTATAAAAACAAGGCTCAGCTCTTCATAATTCATTTCTAAAATCTCTAAAATTTGCATCCACAGGATCTCATAATTGTGCAAACTTATGCTGGAGAATTCGAATTGAAGAATCAAAGCTCTTGCGAATCAACATCTTTGTGAGATCAATTTTATTTTAGCATTCATATTGCATATCATTGTTAGATTAGCTTTGCATATCAATTTTCAATAGCATTCATAGCATATCAATTTCATCTAGCATAGTTTCATATCAAGTTTTTTTCATATAGATTAGTTTCATATCAGTTTATCATTATTATTGCATAGAAATACCAAAAAAAAAATAAAAATAGCCTAATTGCATTCAATCTCATATCTAGATCAATTGCATTCAAATCCTTCATTTAGGTGTCGTCTAGGTCACTGATCTCGATTACAATCTGAGAACATCAATCTCACACCTATTAGAAGGTAGTAAATCGCTTGGTTAGATAGCTTTCAATTTTGCACGATTTTGATTATCACTAACCTCTAATGTTTTACTGAAGTGTTGTGTCTACAGATCAGGTACAATTTTCACACACACAGGATGAACCTACAATTACAAACTTGCTATCCTTTGACAATGACTATTCCATAGCCTGTTATCTCAATTCTTGTGAACCCTTCCTTTCTTCCACCAGTGTAAAGAGTGAAACTATGATTGAGGGGGATATCAAGTTTCTTAGTCTCAAAATGAAAAACAAAAAGAACAAGCTATCTGATGGTGAAAACCACCTAGCGGCAGTATCAGATCCTAAAAAAGAAAAAGAAAAAGATATATCTGATGGTGAAAACCTCTTAAAGGTGCCAAAGGATGGGATTCTTGATATTCTCCCAAATCACTTTCAAGAAAGATCCTCAATTCTGATTGAACCTACACAACCCATTAATTTTGGGACAATAGATGCTCCTTAGCTAGTTCACATTGCTCAGTCATTGATAGAAGATGAGAAGATCCAATTCACCAATTTCTTCAAAGAAAAGAAGATCAAATTTTCTTGGTCTTACTTAGATATTCCTCGATTGGACATAGATTTGATTATGCACCATTTGTCTATTTCACCAGATGTAAAACCTGTAAAGCAAAAACTCAAAAAAATGAATCCACATGTGGCATTGCTAGTAAAAGAAAAATTGGAAAAACTGTTGAAAGATGGATTCATTAGAGCTATTGATTACGCAGAGTGGATATCAAACATAGTTCCTATTTCTAAGGTGGATAAGTCCATCAGAGTTTGTATAGACTTTAGAGATCTAAACAAGGCTTGTCCTAAGGACAATTTTCCACTTCTAAACATAGACATGATTGTGGATTTAACAATAGGTTATGAGATGTACTCCCTAATGGATAGATTTTTAGGGTATAATCAAATCAAAATTTCTCCTAAAGACCAAGAGAAAACAATATTCACATGCGCTTGGCAGACATACTGCTAGAATGTGATGTCATTCAGTCTTAAGAATGCAGGTGCAACTTATCAAAGAGAAATGACTACTATCTTCTATGACATGATGCACAAGAACATGGAAGACTATGTAGATGACACCTTGGCTAAGTCAAAGATAAGGACTACACATATAGAGGATCTGAAGAGAATCTTTGACAGGATGGAGCAATTCCAATTAAGACTTAATCCTAAGAAGTGTGTATTTGGCGTATCATCTAGAAAGCTCTTAGGGTTCATAGTTTCAGCTAAGGGAATTGAAGTGGATCTGGCAAAGGTGAAGGAAATTCTTGAAATGAAATCACCAAATATCATTAGTCAAATGAGAACACTACAAGGAAAGATACAATCCATAAAAAGGTTCATATCTCAGTTGGTAGACAAAGCACAACCTTTCAAAAATTTGATGAGAAAAGGAACTACATTCACTTGGGATGAGCAATGTGAAGAAAATTTTACCCAAGTCAAGAATTACCTAATGAATCCTCCAATTCTAATGAAACCAATTTATGGGAAACCCCTGTTGCTCTACATATCAGCTAAAGATACATCACTAGGGGTACTGCTTGCACAAGAGGATGAGACCAAGAAAGAAAGGGATATATATTACATTAGTAGAAATTTGGTCACATTTGAGCTAAATTATTCAATGATTGAGAAGGCATATCTATGGGGTGGTGTTTGCATCCTAGAAACTGAGACACTATACGTTAGCACAGAAGGTGAAGCTAATAGCTAAAATTGATCCACTTAAATACTTGTTGAACAAAGCAATGCTGACATGAAGACTTGCTAAGTGGGTCTTGATCCTAAGTGAATTTGATATTGAATATGTGGATAGAAAAGCCATTAAAGGAAAAGTGATTGTTGATCAACTTGTAGAGACACCCTTGACTGATGACAAGCCATTACTTGTGGAGTTCCCAAACAAATCCATCATGCACTTAACAGAACATCCATGGAAAATGTATTTTTATGGCTCCTTCACACAACAAGGATCAGAAGCTGGATGCTTATTCATCATGCCACAAGGATATAAAATTCCCAAGGCTTACAAAATGATTTTTCCATGTACCAACAATATAGTAGAATACAAAGCTCTTATAAATGGGCTCAAGCTTGCAATAGAGTGGAAGATCATTGAATTGCACATCTATGGAGATTTACAACTCATTATCAATCAAGTGAATGGTGAACATCAAACTAAAGATGAAAAAATATTTCCTTACAAAATAATGGTGGATGACTTGGAAAAGTACTTTGTCTTCATCACATTTTAGCAAATCCCAAGATCCAAAAATAAAGCAACTGATGCGATGGCTACTTTATCATCCATGATACAATTGGAAGAACACCAATTTTACTATGACTTCTTGGTGGAAGAACTCCCTTTCCCATCTTATGACTCACTTGAATCCCAAATTGTTTGTGTCCTTGACACCTAAGTGCTATCCATATATGCCCATATCTACTCCTATCTTAAAGACCAAACAATTCTTGAAGGCTATTCTAGAAATGAAAAGAGATCCTTCATAAGAGTAGCATCGTGTTACATAATCATTGCTAATGACTTGTTTAGATGTAGTCTAGATGGCACACTCCTTAGGTGTTTAGAACATGAAGAGTCTAATTGTGTATTAAAATAAGTTCATGAAGGTGTGTGTGGATCACACTCAAATGGTTTTTCATTAGCTAAGAAACTTTTAAGAGTTGGGTATTATTGGCCCACTATGGAGAAATATGCTATCCACTTTGCAAAAAATTGTAAGAAATGCCAAATCCATGGCAACCTCATACATGCACTAGCCAGAGAGATGATTCCCTTCATAACACATTGGCCATTTTAGTAATGGGCCTTTGATTTGGTTGGTCAGATTTACCCTAATTCATCAAGTGGACATAAATACATCATCACCGCAACTGAATATTTCACTAAATGGGTGGAGGCTATCCCACTGTCCAATGTAACTAGAAAACAAGTTTCCATGTTTATCTTGAATTATATCATTTTCTATTATGGTGTACCCTCATCGATTGTCACTGACAATGGGGGCCAATTCAAGAATAAAGACATAGATGAGTTGTGTCTTCAATTTAAAATCACTCAGCACTATTCGTCAATCTATTACCCTCAAGTTAATGGACAAGCTGAGGCATCAAACAAAAAAATTCTAAAAATCTTGCATAGGATAGTAAAAAAATTAGGAAGGGATTGGCATTTGCAAATCAATCCTACATTGTGGGCTTATAGAAAAAGCATTAGAACACCAACGGGTGAAAATCCTTTTGCACTAGTCTATGGATTAGAGGCAGTCTTACCAGTTGAGGTAGAGATTCCATCACTAAGAGTATCATTGAAGCATCTAGTCATTGATGAGGACTATAGAATCTCTAGACTACAAGAACTTGAATTGCTAGATGAGCGCAGACAATAGGCATTTGATCATCTCAAAGCTTACCAAATGATAATGTCAAGAGGATACAACAAGAAAGTAAAACCTAGAAGTTTTCAGATAGGAGATCTAGTTCTAAGAGAAAATCCTAAAAATCAACAACCTCGAGAACAAAAGGGAAAATTTGAACCCAACTGGCTGGGTCCCTTTGTCATTACAACAACAATTGGATTAGGAGCCTATCAATTGGCTATGCCTAAAGGAGATGTTTTACTAGATCCAATCAATACTGTACATCTGAAAAGGTTTTATGCTTGACATTCTTGAGGAAGCTCTTGTACAATGAAAAGAGTCCTGAAAAAAGTTCAAAAACAATAAATATGGATCCTGAAAATAATAAAAAAAAATGTAAAAACTCCTAAAAAATGACTGCCTTGGTGAAAACCTAGAAATAGCTACCTTGATCTGTCAACAAAAAAATTAGAAAAAGAGAAAAATACAAAAAAAATAGAAAAATGAAAAGAACAAAAAATTGGAAACGAGAAAAAAGAGTCTTGGCGAAATCCTAGTAAATAGGCGCCATGATAGCAAAAATAGAATAAAACTATGGCCAAGTGGTGAAAACCTAGTGAATAGAAGTAATATTGAATCACCTCTATTGAATGTTATGTATGGGGGAAAATATGAGATCCACTTCTAAATCCAAATTCCCAAGGGAGAGATCCAAATTGATCAACCAAAAGGTTAATGCATAATTGAATCAATCTATGGAGAATGAGAAAGAGGAAGAAAACCTTATATTTCCCTATAAAGGAATTGTGCTTGAAATCTGAAATAATTGAAATACAACTACTAACCTCAAAATAGGGAAAATCTAGAAAATTCCAATTTCTGATGTTTGTGTGCAGTTTTGGGCAATTCTGCAACCTGTTTCGGACTGGAAATGCCGAGACGAAGAAAACCTAGAAATCTTTTATCTTTCTGACAGCAGGTAGTCTTTGACCCTCATAAAAGGTCAAAGGATACATTCTTTATTTGAAGGTCAATTTTGAATTTGTTTGTAGATCTTGGAAGTTTTCCAAAAAGGGTATCCAAATCCAATCTCAAATCTGAAGTTCCACACCTGCACCTACAAGAAAAAGAGGATTTTTCTTATTTTTTTTGTGGGGTTTACCTTAGTCAAACCCCGGTCTAGAATCAACCTTAATATTGAAATTGAAATGGAGAATGCTAGCAAGTAGAAGAAATAGATCTAACAATGAAGCTATGCAATTCGATAGATATGCAATTGTATTTTGAATATAAACAAATGTATTGATATGAAAGATTGAACACAACAATGGAAAATGTAAATCAAAACCATGAAAGTAAATACAAAACCTCCATGCTTGTATGCTTAGAATCCATCTTGAGGGAAGAATGAATGGATCTTGAAGATGAACAAAAGGATCTTGAAGGAAGATCACACCATCATGATGGCTAGATCTAGGGTTTGAATGATGAATCTTGCATGCTTGAACCAAATCCCTTCAATGGCTTAAATACTTGAATCCTTGATCTTCAATGGAGAAGAGGACTTGAATGGAATGCTTGATCTTTCTTGAGAGAAAAGTTGATTGCCAAAACTTGATGACCAATGTCTCCTTGAGAGTGCTTGATGCATGAGATATGAAAACTTGATGTGAAAATGAGAGAGGAAGGCCTCCTTTTATAGTGAACTAGGGCACAAACCTCTAGAGAAGGCTGACATTGGAGAATTAAATCCCAATTAACCTTAACCCATAGAAATGGACCCAATTTAAAATGAAATTTAAGGATTTACCATTTTGAAACCCGAAATGGCTGACCCGGAGGTGGGAAAACAAATATCTCCAAAACCTGACACCCGAAAATCATGGGAATTTGAAATTTGAATTGGGGGTCAGGGACAAGGTTGATTCTGACCTAGGTTAAGGTCAAGGTTGAATTTGAACCTCAAGGTTGAATTTGAACCTCAAGGTTGACTTTGAACTTGAGGTTAAAAACCTTATGACCCTAGCCCAGAATGCTAGGAAATGTAGATATATACTAAAATCAGGGATAGATAGAAGTAGAATGAGGAGAACAAGTCAAATCCAAGAAAAGGGATGATCCAAGGTGCTTGACATGACACAAACCACTCACTCAGAGGGCTAAATGTTCTTATCATGGAAGTGATTCCATTTTAAGATGATACATTAAGCCCCCACTTTAGCAAGAGTATGGATTCGATGCAAACTCTTGGTAAAGGAGAAGGAGAAGAGATACTAGTGGATTCAAAACAAGATAGAATGACACTTAGTTAGGGACATAGGCCCCCAGGCTAAGGATTCTAACTCAGCATATGCGCATGAGGGTGTGAAAACAAAAGGGAAAAAGACACAAAAGAGGGGTTAGTACTAAAACCCAAATCAACTAGCATAATAAAACTTGCTAAGAAACATTTCTCATACTAATATCATATTTGGAAAGCTATCATAAAAGCATAAATGATTACATAAGAAAGACAAGAGAAACACTATAAATAACATAGCTTCATGATCGAGTCCTACTAGCATGAAAGCAAAAAAGAGAGAAAGGGAAAAGAGTGATTACCTCACCCAGTAAGATGCCCACCTTACCATGAATCACCCTGGAGGGAGAGCCCAATAGGTTCACCCATAAACTATGCTTTTAATTGTAATGCATCTTCTGATGGCTTTTGGAATACTCATAGATCCACCTTCTTGTATCACTATGAATATGAAAATGCATGTCTCCTTAGGATTTAGCAACTTATGTGTGTTACCTTTGGAAGATTTAGCATATAGATGCATGTCCCTTCAGGATTTAGCAACTTATGTGCGTTACCTTTAGAGGATTTAGCATATTTAAAATTGGAAATGTGTTTCTCTTCAGGATTTAGCAACTTATGTGCATTACCTTTAGAGGATTTAGCATATTGAATTTTTTTGAAAAATGCGTGTCTCCTCAAGATTTAGCAACTTATGTGCATTACCATTAGAAGATTTAGCATATAAATGCATATCTTTTCAGGATTTAGCAACTTATGTGCATTACCTTCCAAGATTTAGCATGTAAAAATAAAAAAATATAGTACAAGGGAGACCCTATATATGCCCCCCTCCTTAATATGGAAAAAACATACTATTTTGACATGTTAAGGAAAAGAAAGAATAAGGATAAAGCCTTCCTCAACATCAAGAAAATATCCACAAATAACACCTAATCCAAGCCAAGAAGGTCACCGCTCCTATGAGGCAATGGAAGGGACAAATGTAAAGAGATATCATGCAAGAAGTGAAAAGAAAGTAACCCTAAAGAGGGATAGCACACTATTCAGTTTCCAAGGTGAGAGATATATCAACCATGGAAACCTAATTTCAAACAACAAAAGAGGTTATTATCAAGGAAATATATCTTCAATGCAAACCAAAATTTTCATGTATGATTGGATATCGCATAATAGATAGATACTGCTTAACGAAGGAAAGAGGTGAATCTCGAAAAGACAAAAAAGAAGGAGATGGCATCCCTACCCCCCAAGTGTAGGAACAAAGATGGAAGAGGATACCTACTTCTCAATGCAAGGAGATATCTTGTTTACAACAATGTACACCATATCCTTAGCGAGGAATATTGACCCCTACATCCAAGAATATAGATAATGATGAAAAGAATATGTCACTCATGGAAAAAGGATCCTTGAAGAAAAAGATCTTATCAACAAGACCCCCACCAAAGAGGAGTGCTTTAAAATAAAATATCAAAAAGGCAAGAACAAAGATTCAATCATCAAGCCCCCTGCAAACAAGAGGAAGATGAATATTTGAAATGAGGGAAATAACTCTAACACAAAAGCAAGGGTGAGAGTTTATAAAGAACATAATTTTCAAAATAGAGAAGAAGTGACGACTTAGGACCACAACTTCTCATATAAGAAAGGTTATCCATAGTGAAAAAATCTATCAATATGTTGAAATAATATTGCAATATAAACAAATACCACTAAGTTGAGGAAAGCAGTTCCTTAGACAAAGAGAGGGAAGAAAGAACCTTTCCCCCCAAGGATGAAAGGCAGGGGATATATTTGAAAAACACATGTCCTAGAAAAGATATCTTAAAAAATAGATTCTGTGGATGATTAAAACCATAGAAAAAATAGGAGAGAAAGAATACCAATTAAGCCCTAATAAAAGACCTAATGGATCCTAGGAGACTGGATGAGGATACACCTCTTGCCCCCCAGTCATGAGACAAGAGAGGAAGAACATCTACATTATATCTGAAGGAGGGGAATCTCCTATATCAAAATTATGAAGTAATTGTAAAATTGCATGAGAGTGAGATATAATTCCTAGAGCATCTCTTTCTCTAACATATAACTTGAAATGTTTACAATCAGCCAGTAAATGTGTGTTACTATAATGAAAAGGACATTTGTATTTGTATAAAGCATCTATCGGCATAGGTCTAAAGATTTCTTTCTTGGAATTCATTAGTTCAACATATACCTTCTTAGCCACTTCTTGACGAATATTAGAGTTATTGAAGATAGGTGTGGGAAGAAGAATGTGAAGAGGATGACGACGATCAACATCACCCACCCCTGACTTGAGATTTTTAACAACCAACACCATACATATCCGATTTAGGGGGTATATGAAATGGAAACCTAATACCATGCTCATTAACTCCAAGCCCTAAACCTTTATAACCTTGTTTAGTCACCATATTATACCTGATAGTGTATATATTATGTAAAGCTTCTACAAGAGGTGATTGTTTATCATGTTTATGAGTAAAGGTTGTATAAGGTGGAATAATAGGTTTTGATAAAGTTTATTTACCCTTTCCTTTAATATCATCATGGATCAGAGGAGAAGGTAAATCAAAGAATTCTTGCACATTTGTATCCTGAGCTATAGCTTGAATCCTATCATAAGTATGAGAAGAATGAGGATGAATAGATGGAGAATTAGGTATCAAATTAGGATTAGGAAGATTAGGATTGATAATATTAGGATTAGGATTGATAGGATTAAGATTAGGATTGATAGGATTAGGATTAGGAAGATTAGGAGATGGTGTATCATCTACCAAATTCTTCACATAGTCTAAGAGTTTAATAAGGCTACCACATAAATCCTTAATGAAGGTTTTGAATGTAGGAATACTAGTTTTGGTCAACTTCACAAAAGCATAGGCAAGAGCAAAGTGAAGGGTCATCAACATAATGAAGTGAATGAGACTCTCATAAACATCACAGGTATTGTAAAGAGATGCTAAAAGAAGGGTAATAAGGAACATGACCATGCACCAAAACATATTAAAAATCTCCATAGTAAATGAAATGCAATAATTTTTTTTGTATTTTATTGAATATATAGATTTTTTTGTATTGTTGAATTTAAAATGCAAGAGCATAAACTAGATCTAAAATGCAAGAAAGGCTCTAAAATCTAACACAATAGGGAATCTAATTCCATAAAAGAAAAGGATAGTAAGTATGTTGAGTTCACCAAAATGAATAGAAGTAATATGGAATCATCTCTATTGACTGTAATGTATGGGGGAAATATGAGATCCACTTCTAAATCCAAATTCCCAAGGGAGAGATCCAAATTGATCAACCAAAAGGTTAATGCATAATCGAATCAATCTATGGAGAATGAGAAAGAGGAAGAAAACCTTATATTTCCCTATAAAGGAATTGTGCTTGAAATCTAAAATAATTGAAATACAAATACTAACCTCAAAATAGGGAAAATCTAGAAAATGCCAATTTTTGATGTCTATGTGCACTTTTAGGTAATTCTGCAACCTGTTTCAGACTGGAAATGCTGAGACGAAGAAAACCTAGAAATATTTTATCTTTCTGACAAAAAGTATTCTTTGACCCTCATAAAAGGTCAAAGGCTACATTCTTTATTTGAAGGTCAATTTTGACTTGTTCACAGATCTTGAAAGTTTTCCGAAAAGGGTATCCAAATCCAATCTCAGATCCGAAGTTCCACACCTGCACCTGCAAGAAAAAGAGGATTTTTGTTGTTTGCTTGAGGGGTTTTCCTTGGTCAAACCCTGGTTTGGAATCAACTTTAATATTGAAATTGAAATGGAGAATGCTAGCAAGTAGTAGAAATAAATCTAACAATGAAGCTATGCAATTCGATAGATATGCAATTGTATTTCGAATGTAAACTAATGTATTGATATGAAAGCTTGAACACAACAATAACAAATGTAAATCAAAACCATGAAAGTAAATAAAAAACCTCCATGCATTTATGCTTAGAATCCACCATGAGGGAAGAATGAATGGATCTTGAAGATGAACAAAAGGATCTTGAAGGAAGATCATACCATCATGATGGCTAGATCTAGGGTTTGAATGATGAATCTTGTATGCTTGAACCAAATCCCTTCAGTGGCTTGAATAATTGAATCCTTGATCTTCAATGGAGAAGAGGACTTGAATGGAATGCTTGATCTTGCTTGAGAGAAAAATTTATTGCCAAAACTTGATCACCAATGTCTCCTTGAGAGTGCTTGATGCATGAGATATGAAAACTTGATGTGAAAATGAGAGAGGAAGGCCTCCTTTTATAGTGAACTAGGGCACAAACCTCTAGAGAAGGCTGAATTTGGAGAATTAAATCCCAATTAACCTTAATCCCTAGAAATGGACCCACTTTAAATAAAATTTAAAGATTTACCATTCTGAAACCCAAAATGGCTGACCCGGAGGCGGGAAAACAAATATCTCCAAAACCCGACACCTAGAAATCATGGGAATTTGAAATCTGAACTAGGGGTCAGGGATGAGGTCAAATCTGCCCTAGGTCAGGGTCGAGGTCGACCCTAACCTAGGTTAGGGTTGAGGTTGACTTTGACCCTCAAGGTCAACTTTGATCTTGAGGTCAAAAACCTTAGGACCCTAGCCCAGAATGCCAAGAAATGCAGATATATACTAAAATCAAGGACAGATAGAAGCAGAATAAGGAGACAAGTCAAATTGAAGAAAAGGGGTGATCCAAGGTGCTTGACATGACCCAGACCACTCACTCAGAGGGCTAAACACTCTTATCATGGAAGTGCTTCCATTTTAAGACGATACACCTAGTAAATAGGTGCTACTTGTAATCAATGCTCTATCTATCCAGACAATGCTTGCACCTTTGGCCTATGTAAATACCAATTTGTATATATCCTTTAGTCACTTTTGTGACTTGCCAAATCCTAAGAGAATGATCAAATAATTATTCCTTCCTAAGATTGGAATCTATCCACATTAGCATCCTAGGTAAACTATTTTTTTTCCCTTGGTGGCATTTTATCAAATCACATTCGTTGATATGATGTTGTGTCCGCAATTGACAATAAACTATGAACAACGGTGTTTTTAAACACCAACCAGTAGGATCTAAAATGTATTTCTCAACACAACACCATGATGAAATAGTGTTTATAAACACTAAAATAGGTATAACAACTTATGGATGAAGGAGTGAAACTTTGATTGATAATAATTCTTATGCATGTGTTTGCAAGATTAATCAAGAGTGTTTTTAAACACTATAACTTCAACTGTTTGTTTCTATTATGTAAATATAATGATCATGTTAAAGACAATGAACTTTTCTTATTATCAATTTTTGATTGTTGTGCTTCCTTGAGTGACTTGATGATGTCTCTAGACTAGAGAAACAAGGACTAGGGGCATGCTGTTTTCTTTGTCTTTTGTTTGTGGTAATAAATCTTATGATCTAAGGTGGTCATGGGGAATGGGTGTCTACTATAAGTGCCTCCATCATGATTGGAATGCCATGTATACCTTGACCTATTTCCTATGAAAACTATTGGTGTAATTAATTATTCCTAATTACACTTTACTTAGTCTTACTTAGGTTAATGCATTGCATAGTAGTTTGTGATTGAGACACCTAGAAGTGTGCACATCTATTAAGCACATGGTGTAGGAGAAATTCCACTTTTGGTGTGATAGTTGTCATCACATACCTCACTGTGTGTGAGATCCACCTTTTGTGCTCTTATCACATTATCATCCTAATCCAATGCACATACTTTATTGCATATTGGAGGATGATCCACATTTGGTGGCCATGTGATTACACCTAGCATAGGAGATAGCTTATCAGCTCCTTATCATTCTCTCTTATTGCCTTTCCTATATAAGGAGGCCTATTATGTAATCATTTCATTCATTGGTGAATATCATTAATTCATTGGATCTATTCAATCCATCCTTGCATTCATATTTTCTCTCTTGTGCTTTTCTTCAACCTCTTGATTTTGATTCAATATTTTCTATTTGCAAATTCTTACATGGTATCAGAGCCATTGGAGAGTTTAGATCAGCTGATTTGAAGAGAGCTTGATGCAAGCTTTGAAGGTCCAAATCTTAGATCTGGCAACCAGCATGTGATAGAGGTATCTTGGAGTAGATCTGACCTCACCATTGCATCCAAGAGGCTGTTTCGGTTAAAATCAACTATAAACTCACCCATATTCGATGAAAGTCCAATCCGAGGCAAATTTTTTTTGCAAATCGGACCATACGGCCTGATTTGCCCTCTCTGGTACGATTTCACAAATTTATTTATTTATTTATTCTAGAATTGTTTTTTCAGAATTTTTTCTGCAAAAAATTTGTTTTCGAGTGAGGTACGGCCCAAAGTCTCTGTCTTAACAGAGAATATTCTTTAATGATATCGCCAAGCATCACCGTGTGATGTCATCATGTCAGCGTCCACATCAAGCACGAAGGCCAAGATAAGGCCCACTATGGCTTACTTGTTTGTTTAGTTATGAAGCACATTGCATTATATACAATGGAGGGACCAAGTTTGTTGTGCATGTGGGACTAAAGTCCCATAGCACCACCCCAGCGGTGCCTTCTCAAACATCACCGCTCCTCCCAAGCATCACTTCCGCGGCTCCTCCTCAGGCTAGTCTGAGATCTCCCATCGCCACCGCTTAGTGGATGTCACCCCAGTCTACGCGGCACCTCCCACCACCCAAAACACCTCTGGCAGCTCCTCCGCTACCCTTTTCCTGAAGTGACAGCACCGCTCCAAATGCGGTCTCTACGAGATCTACCTCCGCTCCGCCTAGCGGCACCACCTGGCATTTTCTCCTCCTCTGTCAGCATTCTCCATCGCTTCCTCAGCCCAGTGGAGCATTACAACCCTTCCATGCAGTGGCCTCTACCTAGCCCACATCTGCCAAAAGGGCTCCCTCTACCGCACATGCGGTGACCAGATCACCGCAACGTGGTAGCCCAGTCAACGAGCCCTCCACATCAGCCATCCACAGAGACCCCAGCACATGGATGCCCTGTCATACACCTGTAGCCACCTAGATCATGCCACATGGAAGACTGCCACATCACATCTGCCACCTTAGCATACAGATCAACACCTCAGTAGACACATCAATGAAGGGGCCCACTTTTTTGCTTGCGTCAACATTTGCCTATCCTAAAATTGACGGCCGTCTATCCCTCGTAGCATAGCTGAATTGGGTCTTTTTGATGGTCATATAACTATCAAATTTAATGTAGTATTTTTTTGATGTCATCACGGTTTGGAAATTTTCTACCCCTCACCATTTTTAGTTTTGATTTGGCAGTCTAACTTTGAGAGGCCTTAACTTGGTCATCCGGGCTCCAAATCGGGTGCAATTTTTTTTGAAATTGGGTAGAATTTCCTGAGTTTTCTAGTGGTGGTGTTGATTTTGCATTTTGGTGGCCATATTTGTCAGAAATTGTAGATTTTGTTGACTATACCTATCTATTCCTAATTTTTGCAACTTCTAGGGCTTCGTTTGGGCACATACGGTAACATTTTGAGGTGAATTTTTTTTTGAAAGTGCATGATTTTTTGTCTACTTTCTAGATCTGCAATCAGATTTGAGTGTTTTTGGGTAGACATATCACTTTCAGAAATAGGTCATTTTGGGGCTATAATTGCACTTGGTTAATCCTTGGATTTTAGTTTTCTGATTTGCATCAGTAATTTGAAGAAGTTATCAGTAGTTATCAGTCATTATTTGGTTGCAATATGGACAATTCAAAGGTTAAAATCCTCACTCCATTTAACTACCATGAATGGAAAGTATTTTTAAGTGATCATTTGTTGAGTGTTGGATTGCTTAGAATGACTCCTGGGCAGGATCATGAACCTCAAACAGGTGCTGTAGAAAGGAGAAAATGGTTTGATAGAAGAGATAAAGCACTTGGATCTCTTAGATCATCCATCTCTCATGACTTGCACTTTCATATTGCATCTTGCACACATCCTCATGATGCTTGGATCACATTGGAAGGACTCTTTGGTAAACCTGATAGAATGAGATAATTCAGATTAGAGAATGATCTCATAAGTCTTAATCCTAGGGATTTTGATAATATTCAAGATTTCTTCTCTAAGTTCAATACTATTAGATCAGAGCTTTCTTCATGTGGCATTGTTAAAGGGGATGAACAATTGATCTTTTCTATTCTTTCCAAGCTTGGTCTTGATTATTCTATCTTTGTTTCTACATTCTATGCTACTATGGATGCTCTTGGTAGTGCATACAAATTGCCCTCTCTTGATGAATTTGCAGCGCAGCTCACAAGGGAACAAGCAAAGTTGGCACACATGGGTCAGTTGAAGCCTTCCACACATCAAGCATTGATTGCAAGTGAGTCTACATCAAAGGCTTCTAATGGAAAAGGAAAGAAACACAATAAGGATCCTAAGCCTCATGACAAAGGTAATGAATCTTCTTCACCAAAAAGTATTGAATCTAAGTCCTCTTCAAGAGAGGATTCATCTAGAAGAAAGAGAGATAAATGTGCATATTGTCAAAAGTTAGGACATGATGAGCATAAGTGTTTTCAAAAGAAGATTGATGAGCTAACTCACATTATTCAGAAACACAACATTAAGTTTCCCTCATCAGTGTCTGCTCCTTCTTCTACACATTTGGCAGCTTCTACATCTCCATCATCATCCAAAGATAAAGGTAAAGGACAAGCACTCTTGGCTTCCACACATCTTGAGCAAGGTAAATGACTTCTTGATTCAAGTGCATCACATTATATGGCATCTTCTATGGATATGTTTTCTTCTATTGAGCCTTGTAATTCTCCTAATATTTTGATGGGTAACAACACATTCATGAGAGTTTGTGGGAAAGGTTCTATTCCTATGGGAGAGGGGACATTTAATGATGTTCTTTGTGTACCATCCTTGACCACTAATCTTCTTTCTATTTACCAAATCACACATGGGGCACAAGGTAAAATTTTTGAGTTCACTCTTGATTCTGTCTACATTAGGGACATGGAGACTAGAGATGTCATAGCAATGGGAGTTGTTGATCATACATCTCACTTGTATTCTTTTTCCACTTTTGTTGATAATGATGATGATATATATGATGTACCCATCCCTTTTCCAAGGGATAATTATGAGAAGACTTTTGGGCACTTGAATCATTTTGTTGTTGAGACAAGTGTTGATCTTCCTACTCCTCCACCTCCTGCTTCTTCAGACATGGGCTCTACTATTCAACAGGATGTTCATAGTGTTTCAGATCTTGCAGATTGTGATGACTACTTAGATGCATCTTCAACGCTAGTTGATTCTCATGACGTAGATTTGGAAGACATACATGAGGGGGTTTCTCTTTCCCTTGATGACTTTTTCATCATAGATGGGGACACTTCTTCACCTTCTTTGGAGATTGGTGTACTTGATTCTTCTCCTTCTTCACTTGATTTGTCACATGAAGTGATAGATTCCTTGATCTTGGAGAGACCTATTTAGTCTTCAAAGATTCATACATGGAAACCTACATCTTCTTCCTCATTCCATTTTCACAAGGATTGGCTTCTTCATCATTTGATGTATCTATTTCTTCCTAAGGGAAGACATGTTTCTTGTAAGCATTGGCTTATCTATTGTTTGTAGGTACTCTTCATCAACATGGGAGCTTCTACATTATGGGGGGGATATCATGTCTCCAACTATCCTTCTTATGGGGGGATACTTCTTTGTATATACATGATGTATGTAGTTCTTGGGGGGTCTTGAGCACTCCATCCATGCATCTTGTTTTCTTCTCTCTTTTTGGGGGAGGGTTTTTCCCATGAGGTTTTCCCTCTTTCTCCACTTTATGAGAGTTATTGCATTTCATGAATCTTGTACATGGGTACCTAACATGGCCTAGTAGCCGGGACCCATCTTGCATTGCGAGTTTAAGTGCATTCCCCTAAGTTGCACTTAAGGGGGGGTGTTGGTGTAATTAATTATTCCTAATTACACTTTACTTAATCTTACTTAGGTTAATGCATTACATAGTAATTTGTGATTGAGACACCTAGGAGTGTGCACATCTATTAAGCACATGGTGTAGGAGAAATTCCACTTTTGGTGTGATAGTTGTCATCACATACCTCGTTGTGTGTGAGATCCACCTTTTGTGCTCTTATCACATTATCATCCTAATCCAATGCACATAATTTATTGCATATTGGAGGATGATTCACATTTGGTGGACATGTGATTACACCTAGCATAGGAGATAGCTTATTAGCTCCTTATCATTCTCTCTTATTGCCTTTCCTATATAAGGAGGCCTATTATGTAATCATTTCATTCATTGGTGAATATCATTAATTCATTGGATCTATTCAATCCATCCTTGCATTCATATTTTCTCTCTTGTGCTTTACTTCAACCTCTTGATCTTGGTTCAATATTTTCTATTTGCAAATTCTTACAAAAACCTTAGTGAGGTTGGATCTATTTCCTTGCCTTTTTAAAAACTAACAAAGATGAAATATTTCTTAGTAAGGTGCATGGTAAATCGGATTATACCCTAGGATATGAATACAAAAAGAAAGGTTATTGCGGGTATACATTTACACATTATGCACTGGAAAATAAATGGTTTATATCAAACAGGAAGTAACTAAAAACATTCTAGCTAAGTGCTTTGATGTTTAGGTTGTCTTCCAACATGACAAATAAAAATGATGTATTCATATTTTTAGGATTGCTAAATATATCGGTTAAAATTCTATTATCGTAATGCGGTCCCGCTAACAAAGGCTCTATGATGAAAAACAACCTGCTTTGAATAAACAATGACTATCCTAGGTGTCTTAGTCTAGGTGCATTTCATTGGTTAATTGCATAAAGGTTCATTTTAGTTTCATATCATATTAATTTGCATTAGGTTCATTTAGATGCATTTCATTGTCTTTAGTTGCCTTGAAATTCATTTTAAATTGCATTCATTTTAATATAGTTGCATTCATTTTAGTCTTACGTAAGCATGAAAATGTTGATTCAACTATCTGAGACATTGATATAAACTGAAGATCTATCTAAAATAAAATTGATATAAGATGAAAATTCTAAAAGCATTAAACATTGACCATTTGACATGTGTGACCAAGTACATCATGGAATCATAAAGCACCTGAAACTAAAATGATTGAGTATAAATCACTGATATCCATTTGCATTCATAAAACCATCTCATATCATAAACCAGGTACATTTTGCATCCATTCATTCATACATAAATAAAAGTGAGGTGTCCATACATCACATCGCAATACATATTATACATCCATACATTCATGAAAACTTTGAAAATAACAAAAACATGAGCATATATCAGTGAAATATATTATGACATCATTTTATCATCACTTAATCTAATCTTGACCAAGTATGACAATCACATCAATATCAAAAGCATAAGACAAACATTAGATATCACATGTGCATAAATTAAAACAATCAGAGATTAGATGTCAGAGATAGTAAATAAGATGAATTAGATAAGAGCATCCATGGCAGAACTAGCATGAGCATTAATATATCATCAACATTGTCCATAAACAAGAGTATCAAGAATGTCCATTAGCATATCAAATCATGAGAATGTCATAATATCATTATATTAAAAAGAGATGAAAATAATGAGATAATGTATCAGTACAGAGTCCAGAGGACATGAAAGTACATCAATAAAAGATGGTACAAATACAAGATATCCAATGGGATACAATAAGTCTAGTGATAAAAAAATATGGATAAATATCAAGGAGGTCTACACTTCACTGGCCCCCTCATCCACTAGTACATTTGACATCATTTTTCTACAAAAATTATCAACCATTAATTAAAAAGGTTTAGGTTGCTCGGGTTATAGAAGGAAAAATTTGTTTTTTTTAAAATCCATGCCCGTGTTGTTCTCAATTTTGACAAATACCATGTCGGACAAAATTTTGACCAAGATGGGCATATAACTTTAAAAAAAAACATTTCAAATCTCATTTCATTTTTATGGTTGTAGCGCTTGATTAGGATTTCCATCTTCTAAGCTAGCAAGAATGAAGCTTATTCTAGATCATGTAGACCCTACACCCGAGGTTAATAGCACATTTTATCATTTATCTTTCGTGGAGTTTGAGGTATCTTCCGTGTTTCCTATTGTTCATTATGTGGATTGTCATTTTCTTCTAGTCATCTCTATTTGTAATATGTTGGTAGGCGATTGAATCAATGAGTATATTTAGTGGTGAATATGGTTTGACTAGGGTTTTTAAATCCTATGACCAAGAATTATGAAGGTTGTGACTAGGGTTTAGGAATCTATGTACAAATTGAACAGACAAGTTAACTGTTCAGCACAGAAAAATTAACCATTTAGAAGAAATTCAAATTTCATGCAACATGGTGTACTGTATTGTTATAGAAGTGTGGAAAGAAATGAAATTTTGCACAATGTAAAGTGAATGCTATGCACCATTGTAAAGAACTCTGCTATGTAATTTTTTGTATCATATTTTAAATTTCCAAAAGCCACACGATCTCCTGTTAGACTGAACTCAGTTCCATTGGGTCAGCGCTGTCATGAGTTCGTGACCCCGATTTGCAACTTCACCATGAATGATCTGTCCGAATAAGGAAGGGTTTTTATGTTTGAAAATGTTTTGTCATGTTGAATGAATGGTGATTCGATCACTAATTTGATGCAGGAGTGAGTTGTAACAGGAGATTGGGGAAGCCCTAGCAAACCAGGGTTTGGAGTCAAGATTTGGGGGTTTTGGTGTTGTAGGGCCTGTGAGTCTAATTTCTTATGGATTTAACCATTTTGAGTCATTTTATAACTCTGTTGAAGGTTTGGTGGGATAAGGGAATGTGAGGAGAGTAGTTGCTTTGAAAATTTGGTCATTTTTATGCATTGAAAATAGGTTCAGTCATGGTTAGGTGTGTTGGTCCAAAGTAACCCTATAAAAGCTTTTGGTGTGTTATAGAACTCTGAAAAGGGTGTCTAGAAATGTTTTCATCTTGTCAAGTGTTTTGAGGGAAGACAAAGTTATTACCATCCTAAGTCTGCTGCAGGGTTATTGGCAGCCTATTAAGCCTTTGGAATGGTTTGAAAGAACTTTGTGTATTGGAAGCATGGGAATTAAAATAGAGTCTTAGAATTCCTTGAGTCTAAGTGGTTTGAAGCCTAGGAAACCTAATCCATCATTGTGTAGTATTGTGGAGGCCTTGACAAGTTAGATCTTTTAAACATTTGAGGTTGTTGATAGGCTAGAGTGCCTAGATCTCTGAAATTACCAATTCTCATTGTGTTTTGAATAACACCACCCTTATTCCTTTTGGTTTGGAGTAATTTTATTTCATTTTAAATAAGTTATGGCAGTTTTATTAAATTATTTGAATGATTAAATGAAGATTGGATCATCAAGATGAAGATTGGATTCAAAATTACTCCAAATCAAAAGGAATAAGACTCCAAACCAATGAAATAAAACTGCCATAACTTATTTAAAATGAAATAAAATTACTCCAAACTAATGTAATAATTGTGCAATGATTATTGGAAGCCGTTCTCGACTCAATTAATGACCAGATTTAAATTGCATTCTCTGTCGCACAGAAACGGTTTCCACAAGTTGATAAACTTCTTCAATAAACTCGATACTAAGACTTGAGTTACATCCAAACGCAACATAAAACATTTAAAATAAATATTTTTTCTTTGTTATCAAATTCCATCACAACATATTCATAATAAAGATGTGCTCGATCATGATGACAATATGGATGTTAGACTGTCAAACCGAAAGAGAAAACCAAGTGTATGTGTAAGATCATGAGGGGCCAAAAGTGGTGATGTCAGCTCAAAACTTTGACAATGTAGCTGATGACTTTTTTTCCACCCAAATTTGATAAAATGAAAAGGGTATCTTAAGGAGATTATCAGCTTTCTATCGATATAATTGCTGTCAAATTTTGAATTCGGTAAGTAATTATTAGTTATTTTCTAATTGAGCTACCTCTAAAGTGCTGATTTATATACTGATTGAAAAATGACTATAACTTTCAGATGGTATATCATTTTTGAAATCCAAAAAATGTGTCACACTCTATGCTTTACCTACTATAAGGAAAAAAAATAAATTTGAATTTTGTAAAGTTTTGAATGAGTTAAGGTGGTCAAACACAAGAGTTTTTTAATTCTGAAAATGTTGCATCAAAAAATTCATAATTAATTATTTTTTTGGAATAAAATTACAAAAAAATATGTGTCACATCTGGGCATGAGTCTACTACTTATATATAAAATCTTATAATAAAATATTATCATTTGATTATGATTAAGGTGGTCAGACATACACCTACTTCTTATTTTTTTCCTGAAATTTTTGTACTGCTGCATTGAAATCTATACTTTTCACCAATCATACTAACTTTTTCTCAAAAAAGGCCTAGTAGTTTAGAAACTAAATTAAATTTACTATAGATTCTATTCTTACAAATTTTTAATATTAGGTTCATAGCTAGTTGAAATTTTCACGTCAAGTTGACTAACCCTGATTTGCTGAATTTTCATTGCCACTTAAGGGAATAGTTTGGCCCCTCATGATCTAGCACATACCCCCAAACAAAATGAGTTGTAAATAATAAAAATGAAACATTCAGGAAACACTAAACAATCACAAAGAAGAATCAAATGTAAAACTAGACTATTATTTTCATTCATCATATGTATTACATTGATCATCTCATTCCCATTGATCTCTCTCTTCACCAATTCTCCACTCTCGTACCCCCTATTCTCAGCTTCTACATTGCAGAGATAAAGATCTCCAAACTCACAACTCAGTAACTAAATCATATAACTTAGTGAAGAATACTCAAAATAGAGATCAATGGTGAAGACAAAAGGCATTCTTACATTTAGTTAAGGGTAGTCCTTAAAGAATAATATAGATCAATAGTGAAGATTAAAAGTCACCCTTACATTTAATGATGAGTCTATTATATTTGAGTCTATCAAAAAGTCATGGAAAGTTCCTTATAGATATTTGAAGAGAGTCCTATTATTCATTACATTACTTGCAATATGTATGTTGATATTTCATTGTCTCTATATATGCTAAGTGTTTATATAAGAGTGGGGATATGCTATGTAACTTTACTTAGTCATGGTCTTAATTATATAAGGATATACACTTAATCGTAGTATAAACTTGAATACAAAATAGATAATTTTAAAATAGAAATATGGTCAAATTTCAAATTTCAAATTTCATGCAACATGGTGTACTGTATTGTTATAGAAGTGTGGAAAGAAATGAAATTTTGCACAATGTAAAGTGACAAAATCAACAAGAATATCGATTTCAACCATTCTTATGATGATAAAAGATTAAATAGCTTAGATGTAACAAATACTTCAAAACAACAATACCTATAAATTTCCCCTCTGATCCAAGGTGAAATATCAATTCTTGAATGACAATTCCTACCAACAAGCATGCATATAAGGTATACCACATATCTGCCAATTATACACTTAATGGATTGGGTGCTAAGAAAGCTATAGGAATGAACCATGTTTACTAATTAGTATTACAATTTTACTAAAGAGATTAATAATCACCTTCAAAGTTACAAACATAGATTCAACTATGTTAAGCAAGTTATCAAGAGTACAATAAAACATAAGAGCATGACCAGGAGTGATTTTTGGTAGTTTAAGTGAGAGAAGAATTAGTTAATACGAGTCAAAAAAAGACCTACAGAACATCAAAATTTAATGTGGAAAGACCTAGGCTGGTTGGGAAAGAGAGGGATGTTGTTTGGTCTACATGTAGTGTTTCAATAGACTAGTGTAGTGTTGACTTTCAAGAGATTCTTATATTCATCAATGAAGTTTTGATGTCCCTCATTGTACTTCCAATTTTGATTAGTTATTTATGATATCTAGATTCTACAAGGTAACACACACAGGTGAAAAGGGTAGATATAATGAACATTAATCATTGATAGATCACAAGAGTAATAAAATATTATAAAAATATCAAAGCACAATGATAAGATCAAGATAGTGATACATCAGGGAACAATGATTGATTGACATGATAGTAGGGAGTAAATATTGCTAGACAGTATAAAAAGCACCAAATAATAGTCATTAGAAAGTAAAGGTAGTAGAAAAGACACCAAATAATAGTCATTAAAGTACCAAACAATGATTAAGGATCAAGATTAGAAATGATTGCTAAATACCTTAAATGTAGTAATATGCCATGCTATGCCAGTGCCATTGCAGAGTGGTGATAGTAATGTCCAATTTCAGATAACATGAATGTCTAAATAGTGGTCAAGGCATGTCTATGAATGGTAAAAAAATCATAATTTGGAGAAGTCACAAAAAAAAACAAAAGCATGAAGAATAAGATGAACAATCAAAGATAGGGTATAGCCATAAGAGTGTTTTCAAAGAGAGTCATGATAATAGTAGTCCTAAGCATCCATTAGAAGATAGGTTACTAGTTCAGGTCTTTCTTTGACTATATTGCATGTTGCTTTACTATATTGTTGGTGTAATGGAAATGCTTAAACATTGAACAGAGGAGAGGTTCATACAAAGATGAAGCACAATCATGAATTCTATCACAATAATCACTTCTATTACAAGGTCCAAAAATGCATTCATTAGAGGTAAAGAATGCATAATCAATATGAGTATAAGATGGTCAGGATGTTCATTATATAAACAGTGATATGTGGATGACAAGCAGTGCGACTGAGGCTCAGTGAAAGAGATATTCTTAGTGAATCAGTCATCCATAAGAGAGAAGCAATATGAAAAGAAAGGGGGTTTTCTATGGTAAAAAGAATAATGAATGAATGAACAAACTATAGTTCATTCAAATAACAACGAGTCCAGGTATGGAGTGGAGTATTTATTCAATCAATATAGATATGAATAGAGCAGCCAAAGTGTCATGTAATGCAATGGTTGAAGAGCAGTCTTGTAAGAACAATGACATTCATTTCTTGGTCAAAAGTACACTAATTTAAGCACTATCAAAAGAGTGGGGCTATGAATAATCAAACCATGATCAATAAGATATATGACAATGACCAATTACAATGTATGGTCCAAAGTGAAAATAGGTCTTTTAAGTATGACTGCCTTTTGTGGTCCTTTCACTTCCCTCAAGAGAAGATATGAATGTTTTAATAAAGGGATTGATTGTTCCAATTAGTTCATCAGAAAACCCTTACCCCCTTGTTCAAATGGACCACACGCTTGACCCCTCTGGTCTACACAACCAATACCATTGACTGTCCTAAAGATAGTGACTCTGGAAGTTGTGATTCTCTAGTTGGGATAGTCATCACACTATTCCCCTAAGCACTATGGCTTTGCCTTCTTATCCACAAGAAACTCTAACATCATTCTAAACTCTTCTATACTTTGCCCATATCCATTCCAATCCATTGATCCAATCCATTCATACTTTTCTCATTGACCTTTCAATCATCCATCATTACCAAACTTCTCATTTTTTAGTACTATCCTTTGCATAATGATGCCTTGGATGAATGTCCTTTAGTGGACTGTCACCTTATCCTCCATACTGTTAGTGAGTCATGCTACTGAGCCTCTAAAATCTTTCATGTACTTTTTGCAAAAACTTGACTTGCTGTCTACTCTCCTTTGATCTTCCATCAAGAACTACTGCATGCTCATTGTTGTTTGGCATGACTGTCATGGGATGATTGTCCTCATTGTGATGTTTCTTGTGGCTATACTTGGATTGTTGGTTGTCTTCAACTGTCTTCAAATTTTACCTTCACGGTTAACTAAAATCCTTTGAGATCAATGTTCTTTTGACACCAACTTGTTTAACATTGACTATTATACCTATTAGTT
Organism: Chamaecyparis obtusa; assembly: GCA_027943335.1. Lineage (NCBI taxonomy): Eukaryota > Viridiplantae > Streptophyta > Pinopsida > Cupressales > Cupressaceae > Chamaecyparis > Chamaecyparis obtusa. The sequence goes on along the minus strand of BSBK01000993.1, from coordinate 574,237 downwards.
CATCATTCCCTTGGCCTAGTTTTCTTTATTCAACTCCAACAACATTTGTGATTGTCACATGACCATTTAGATTGTCTTCCATTTTAGCCTTTTAAATTCTTCATAGGACTGACTGTTCTATGGTTTTCCTTTTCTATTTCTATATGGAAACCATTATCAACATGCCATCCAACATTTTCAAAGGCCGTTCATGTCTTTCTTGTAAGATTTTATAGACTGTTTCGACACAACCTTAATGTTTGGACTTACAATTGTCCACTATTTTCTTAGGCAAGACTGTCACCTCAACATGAAGGCTGCCATAATTTTGTTTTAGCACTGTCCATTGATATTTATGGGACTTGAATTTCCATCTATTGGACTATCATTTATGTTCAACATCCTTTTATAGACTGAATTTCTCAAAAATAATGAGAAATGCCAAGGCAAAAAGGTAGTAAAATATTGTGCTTTTGCACTTCATGGATTGTCTCTCCTCACAAGACCCTGCAAAACATTTTTATAATAATCTTGATTTCAATGCACAAATTAATGCCAAGAGAACAAATTATTAATCAACAAATATAGTCTATGACAACAAAGATGTATTGTCTTGCATATATTTAAATCTTTTTATAGGTCACAACAACAAATTTAGAAGCTGGACCAAAAAGTTTATGCCCTCTGCATGTGGACTATCAAAACAAACCGTGTTTGTATCTTTTCACAGTCTTCTTGAAGGATCAAGACTAGAAATCCCTACCATTATGAATCAATAATCTTAACTTTTTCAACACCTATCATGGTCAAATGTTATTTCACCCGACTATTCACCTCAACAGGGTACCACAATCATGTTTTCTTAAGTATTTATTGTCTTTTGATAAGACCCTCAAATGAAATCTGGTGTATAGAGTCTATAAAACCAAAATCATCATTTAGGAGTGTTGTGGATGGCCTTGAAAATTTAGATCCTTTACGCATGTTTTCTTAAGTATTTATTGTCTTTTGATAAGACCCTCAAATTCAACCTGTCACACTAGCTACTGACTATCAAAGCACCTACCTTCATTGCATGAATATCATTCTCTTCACGAGTGTATCATTGAGTGACTTGATTTTTAGTTCTTAGTTCATGATTGATCTCTCTTATAAACCCTATTGAGCCATAGTGTCCTTTGCATCCAATCTTTACTTCAAGCTATGATTTCATGGGAAAAGCACCTACAACAACAGAGGCAATAGCTGTAGATACAAATGAGGATATCACAGAAATCCCTAATTTAGTGTTTCAAAGAACAAATGATGGACTGTGAATTAGGCATTTCTGTGATATCATCATCTAAATCTATTATTTACATTGGAATGTAGCCTGTGGATATTGATACTACACTGGCCAAGCATGATGGAGGCATCGATTCTAATGTGAATTGTAGTACTCAAGGTATACATTTTCTATTTGAATTTTGATTAATGAATATTTAATACAAGAAAACATATTCAATTTTTTAAGGTGGATTAGTTGTGATGATGAGACATGCCATTTAGATGTTAACTGTGACAGTCTCTTGGTTTCAGGCAATGTAGAAAGAGAAGCCTAGTTCAATATGCAATCTCAATTCATATACATAGGATATCAGGTGGAGTTGAAAAACACAACAGGGTTGCATTTTTGATAGAGGTCTTTAATTGTGTATTTTAAGTTATAGACCATTGTGAAAATGTAAACATGTGTTTTTTCAACTCCACCTGCTATCCATGCATATTCTGCTTGTGTTGCACGCTCATTCTCAATTCAGAGTGGGAAAAATCTTATTTTCGATGCGAGGGAGAGAAGCCAAACACAAAGAACATGAAAATAAACATGACAACTACAAAACATAAATGTAGGTATCACAATAGCTGAGAAACATAAATGTAGGCATCATGGTCCCAATTGTTTGGAGACACAACATAATTGAATGCTATACCCAGAAAATGCAACACAACCACTATTCCTGCAGTTCTAAGTTGACACTGTGGATCCAAAAACCATATATAGATTCCTTATCTTTGGTTTTTGGATCCCACAGTGTCAACTTAGAACTACAGGAGTAGTGGTTGTGTTGCATCATCTGGGTATACCACTCAATTATGTTGTGTTTCCAAAACATTGTGACTATGATGCCTACATTTATGTTTCTCAGATGTTGTGTCCTAGGACCCCTTATGACCCTTTATAACAATTTACGACCTCTAAGAATACATCTTAGGGGTCTTAAAATGTCGTAAAGGGTCATAAGAGGCTCCTAGGAGGGGCCAGATGAGCTTCCACCTTCACGTGGTTGGCCCTGTTAAGTAGAGAATGTTAAACTATTATCGAAACAAAGAGAAGCTCAATAATTTATATCTGAATACCAATTTTGTTCTTATCAAACCATCAAAACATTTAAATAGTCTTTTAAACTTCTATTAAAAATAAAATATTTAATCAACATTTACTTACAGATTTGTGTGCTTATCTAAGTTTGATACGCAGATCTATGTATCAAACTCAGATAAGCACATAAATCTGTAGGTAAATGAAGCTTTCTTAGTCAGTTTGATTTTTCTTGAGGCTATGAATATACAGTACAATGAAAATTCTTTGTTCAATCTAATTATGCTAAATAGAAGAAAATAGCTAAATCAAAGCTTCATAGATTCATATATGCATACTAATTATAGACAAGCAATATATTCAACTAAAAGTAGGAATATATTGAAAATGGTGTCATTTTTTTAAACAAAAGTTAGTATTGGTCAAAATTTCATCCTTTACACAGTACTAAAATTGACTAGGAGGTTATACGTTCGATGGTCCATTTGACAAATTTGGGTGGATAATTTGATGACAAAATGGACTAAATTCGACCAGGATGGTATACATTCGACGAATTGGGGTGGATAATTCGATGACAAAATGGTCTCAATTTTGATTGTCACATTAATTGATTGACGTCTTATTCTTCCAGTTCCAAGGGATTGTTGCAGTCAATAATTCAACCACTTATGGGGTTGAAATTGCAACTATTATTTACCATGTAGAAAATTTACAAAAAAAGATTGACGACAGTTCTAGTCACCTATACAACCAATTTTTGTAGAAAATTCAACTAATTCTCATTGAAATTTAAGGTAAAATTTACTAGTGATCCTCTGTAGGAGGATTAGGAGGGGGTGCATCTGCTCTACTAGGTGGTTGAGGAGGAGGCATGGAACCCTCAAACTATTGAGCAATAATTGAATATAATGGGGCCCTCTAAGCGGTAGGAACAACAACACAATACAAAGTGAAGTAATATATGGCCCTTTGTCCCTGGTGGGTGGCCATATGCACATATCTATCCCTCTCAGCTCTCAGCTATGCAAGTTGTGCATCCCCACATACCCTCAATTGTGCTAACTGAGCATCTCTATCTTCTCTTAGTTGAGAGATCTAGGAGTCCCTCTCTACCCTAACCTATGCCAGCTACGAATCCCTCTTTGATAACTATGTTGTGAGGGTAGCCACCTGTAGTCTCAATGAGGCCCTCTCCTGCTCACACTCTCATAGTCTGTCTCTGTCACCACTTGGAGGAGGATCTTAACATGCCTGATACTGCTTATCTTGACCATCTCCTCCTGTAGGTCTCTAGTTATGCTTCTCCCTGTGTAATAGTGGCCCTATATCCCTTCGAGGAGGAGTGACTCATACTCTCCACTACCTGTGGCTAGTATCACCATCTGCTACTACCTACTATGCTACCACCACCACCCCTATAATCTCCACCATCACCTCCATCATCTCCACCTCCGCAGGCACTATCTCACCCTCTCCCCCTATCGACACCTTGTGCAGGTCGGGCTCAACCACCAACATCATCATTAGGATCATAATCAAGTGCATCCTCAATCCATGGGATGGCATCCTCAGGAGTAGTAAACCTAGGGTATGGATGGCTAAGGTAGAGATCATGATAATCATCAGTAACACCTGCATCATGAACAACTACCTGGTAGTCCCAATCAATGTGCTCCATATGTGTGATCTCATGTACTACCATCTCAAAGATCAATCAGGCTCCCCACTGAGCCTCCTCACTCCTGATCCATACATAAAGACATGTCTCCTATGACATGCCCTAAACTCTCCCATACTATCAGCAAACTCGGGTAATAAAAAATTGCTTAATGACATAGCGGGTCCTCCCAACATGATACCTAGTCTAGAAAAAGTATGATATCTGTCTAGCATCTAGGGGCCAAGCCTCATAGTCTAGATATGGTTTCCAAACTACATCAGTCACATCATCAAGGAGATGATGCCAATACTCTAACTTGCCCAGATGGGGTTGCTGAATAAATCTAGGATACATATATATGTATGGAAATCTGGCATCATGGTGCCTATCTACAATGGGGTGGGTCATGGGGATATGCTCCCATGCCTAGATTTGTAATACTATACTCCCAACAGTCATGGATTGAGAATGCTGATAAGCAATCTCATAAAGCTCATGGTACATATGAGCTAATATAAAACTACCCCATGCATATCTCCAAGGGGACTGAATCATCTGACCTATGACTCTGGACTAGCCACATATGAAACTGTGTTGACCTCGATCAGGCATCATTAGGCCACCTAGCAGGCTAGCTAAATATATAGGCAAATGGGCATAGTTGGTGACCATGTGGTTCCAACTTAAATAATGACCTATGATCATGTCATCCTAAAATACTCTCCTTGCATTCGCAATAGCTGTAGGCTCAGATGCCTCATACTCAATCCAGACACCCATAATGTAAACAGAAGGATCCTCCAAATGTCCTCTGGAGTGACTATCATCTCACTGGTGGGAAGGTGGAAGGTGTTATGCTCTGAATGCCACCACTCCACCAGTGTTTTAAGAAGGCCATGATTTACTAGAATATGCGGTAAATGCACTAGGCTCTGTAGACCACATCGTTTGACTACCTGCTGGTCCTCCTGACTCAATTGATCATGAAGAGCTAAGACCTGAACTAGTCTCAGAGACCTAAATGACATGATAGGAAAATTAGTCTGCACAATAGAAAATAGGGGTATCATGTTAGCATTAAACAAAAGAAATTGGTCGAAAAATTGCTCAAAGTTTAGAAAAACAAGTATACCTGGCTCAAAAATTGAGAAAAACCAAATGCGATTCTAGAAATCCTATGTGCGGATTAGGAAATACAAGATGTGATCCAATATGTCAGATGTGACCTTGTCATTTAAAATTGATCAAAAAATTTCTAGAAATTCAAAATTAACTAGATGCGACCCGAAGGGGTGCATTCTGCAAAATCCTGAATGCGATGCAGAATCTGGGATGCGACATAGGTTTGACTGGACACGATCTCGCATCTGAGGTGTGATTCAAAATTAAATTGCCTATAAATTGCACAGAAATACATGAAATTCAAGTTTTTCAAATTGACAAGGTTCGTTATTGGGGACTCACAAGTGCGTCATAATGCCTCGATTGGTCGTGTCACCTAGCCATCTCGAATTGGTGCTTCTCCGTGAATACCATGGTTTCTCAGAGCTCAGTAAATTTCCAAGGGGTAAAAGTGAAATTAAATAGTAAAAATTAACTTTTTGACCTATTTAAGCCTCCCGGGGGTCCTAGAACCCTAAGGGACCTTCTTCATAAGATGTCACAAAGGCTTAATATTGGAACTAAAATTGAAAAAGGTGATGAATATCACTTAGATGTAGTAAAAATAGAGTTACACAACAAAATCACATTTTAGAATGTAGAAGTCAAACATGGTCAAATTGTAGTCAAACAAGGGCAAATTGAGAAGAAAAGATACCCCCAGCAAGGCAAACTAGTACAACAATGATTTCTAACCAAATTAATGGTTAATATAAGTCAAACTTTAGTCAAGGGCACTTAAGGAGGGCTGAACAGAGTGTAATTACTACACAAAAATCTTGCCAGAAACTACCAAATATGATTTTCTCAACAAAGCATCTAGTTTTTATTCCATGACAGTGCTTAAACATAAGTCAAACTTGGTCAACTCTCACAAATACTTGGTCAAACTTAGTCAAACAGTGCTTCTAGGGCACTAAAATTGATCTAAATGGCTTGAAAATTCTTTCCAATCGATCTACGCTTGATCCAAGATCATTTCAATCACCGCAAATATTTCTAAATGCTTGAAACTAATGAGTTTATTCAAATTTGTTCCGATTTCAGTCCCAAGGGGGCCTAATCATACCAAAATCCAATGATTTGAATCAAATTCTTTAACACCAAGGGCATGACAGTTTTCTTCAATCAAGTTGAGACTGTTAAAACTAAAAATTCTTTTCAAAATCTCCTATCGATCTTCATTTGATCAAGCTCAGAATTGATAGTATCAATTCTTGTCCAATCAAGTTCAGAATTGATAGTTTCAAATCAAGAAAGATTTCATTCAATCAAGCTCAGAATTCTTTTATCAGTCTTCATTCAATCAAGTTCAAAATCGATATTGTCAATTCCTATCCAATCAAGTTCAGAATTGATAGCTTTCAAAACAAGTAGGATTTCATTCAATCAAGCTCGAAATCCTCAAAGTTAGAGCAGTTCTCATCACTACTCTATAAATCTTTCAAAGTGGCCCTCACTTCTCTATAAATCACTTGAGTTCAGAGTAGTTCTCGCTACTCTATAAATCTCCTAAATCATGCATTAAATTATATTTTCTTTGAATCCCTGTGTTGTTCACAAAGAAATTCAAAGAGGGGCAAATGTAATCACCTAAAATTGGGCTAATAGAACCTAAGGCCTTATTTTCCCTTAATTTGGAATATAAACTTTATTATGTTAATTCGATCTTTGATTATTAGCATAAGTCCCAAAAATTCAATAAACTCCATGCAATCGTAAATCAAGCATTCATCACTAAGGTTTCAAGCAAAATTAAGACAATTAACTCTAGGCCTATTTAATTAATTCAATCCCACCAAATGCATGGCTAGAGTTATTAATTAAAAGAAAATCATAAATACCTCCTAAATCAAACAAACACAAAAAAAACACTCTAATGATTAAGAGGCTTTCATGTGGATCAAGGATCAAGCCAAGATGCATCTCAACCACTCCTCATGGATGCATCTCAACCATTGATTTCATTCAAACTCCTATAAAATAGAATTTTCAAAGGCTTCTTTCTCTCTAGCTTCTTGATACTTTGAATGCTTCTACATTCTTCCACATGTTTCTCAAGGCTTCTTAATATTTTGGATCTCTAGCTCATTTTGATATTTAGACTTCTTTTACATGCTTGAATTGTGAGGCTTCATAATTCTTGATTATTGAACTCTCATGCTTGGAGAATTTTCTCACTAATGTCTTAATTTGATAGATGTTTCCATGTTTTTCATGCTTAGACTAATGCTTAGTTAAAGAACACTTCAATTTGGTTAAAATGGAAAGAGATTTTGTTTCATGCATTTACTCTTGAATCTCTCATTTTAGTGTAGATTGTTACTGTTGAAGGGTCAAATCTGAGAGCAAACTAACCCCTTATTTCATACTTTCACTAACTAGAGAGAAATAGGATGATTTTACTTGTTAGTTTCTCCAATTGAATGCTTATTTTGTCTAACAAGTGATGTTATTATCCTATTGAAGTGTTGTGTTTTAGGCCATAAAATCACACACACACACACCTTCCTATCTGGCTACACCTCCATGACCACTTCAATCTTTAGAGAAATATGAACATCATGTTCCTTAGAACTAGCATAATTGACCAGAAGGGGGACCTTCTAACCACCTGCATCCACTTCTTTATCCTTGTCTTTAGGGTCATCAATTTTTTCCTTAGCTTCATAGGCATGCTCTTACTTGTTGTCATCCTCACCAGAATCAATTACCAAAGCTGACAGGGACTCTTTTCTTTCCTCACCAGACTGGTTGCAGGAAGAACTTTCAGTAACCACATAACCATCAACACTTTCACCTTTAGAATCCACATCCATGCTATCCTTCTTTTCAAATTTTAATTTTTTACCTACAGACATCTCCATTGTATTCTAACCCTCCCTAATCAATTTACCCAAAGCCTTGGCAGAACCAGAGTCCCTAGGCATGGGGAGAATTGGGCTATTAAAAACAACTTTCTTAATATGTTCCCAAACTAAAAGGATAAGACCCTCATGTAGAATGGGCTTGCTCACATTCTTCCTATTAACAATGATGCTATAGAAAAGGGACTACAACATAAAAAATAGGAAAGAAACCCTAACCTTATGTCTGAAATGACAAAGCAGTAAAAAATGATAGGATTGGGTGCGCTTATACCTTCCATCCAGAGTGATATACTCCATAAGGGTATATGAACAAAGATGGGGGACCAAAAAGGTGCCGCTTGTTGGAAATTTGGCTAAGTTGCTTACACGGATGTTGTCATTATGGAAACATATGATCTACATGAAGGTTGCATAGGTTAGAGAGCTAGTATGTTAGAGGGTAATACAAAATTATCTAAGTATGAGACAATGTGTTTTTGCCAGTGAACCAAGAGACAATTTTAGCTTGCGATGTTTATTGGAGTAATTTCAGTGCTTGTGAACTTGAACATAGACTCTATGGTGACTATAGAAGACTCACCTCAGAGTGCAAGTTAGTATGGCATGTATGGAAGAAGTTATGACAATTTTACTAAAGACAATGTTAAGCCGACAGGACAGAATATGAAGACATAATTGATAAAGAGTTAAGGGATTATTTTGTTTATAAAAACAATGACTTAACAATATAAAGGGACAACATCCTAGATGTTAACTCTTGGATAAAGATATTTTGGAATATGCAAGCCGACCTAAAGAAGTTATTTGTCTTAGTAACTTGTATTAAGGCATAATGATGTAATGTAAAAGATGTAGCAAGAAATGATATATGAATGTAATACGATAGTGAAAGAACAACAAAAAGATATTGATGTAAGAAGCATAAGGTTATGTACCTTGACCTAATTTTGTAATTAGTAAATACTATATATTAATTTTTTGGGCAGTGGGTTCATTTGGTAATCACATTTTTTACTACCAACTCCTAATAGGGTTGAGGCTTCTAACAAGGCCTATAGTCCCTTAATTAGGACTAAGACACTATATGCTTGTAATAGACTCCTAATAGGGTCAACATCCTTAACATGATACTTTTGATTAGTGGATCTTTGTGGGTACCATCCCCACCAGGGTTTTCCCTTGGCTAGGGTTTCCTCAAGAACAAATAATGTGTTATGAGTTCCTTTGTTTTATTGCTATGCATATTATTTAGCTTTCTATGTTATGCATGCATTAAGATTATCTGTTATATCTATAATTGGGAAAAAGTAAAAATTTGTGGAATACTGATTCACCCCCCCTTCTTAGTATTCCCTATTTCTAACAATTGGTATCAGAGCTTAGTTACTTAGAGAAGAATCATTCAAGGAAAGCCTAGTAGCTTGAGTAAGATATCTATGGATATGGATCAACTTTAGAAGAATCTTGAAGAAGCTCTTGAATAGATTGATATGCTTACTAAAGAAAGAGATACTCTAAAAGGAAAATATGATGATGCAAAGAACCTCATTGAGAAATTGAAAAACAAGTTGAAAAATCTGAAATCTGAGAAGGAATCTAAAATTCACATTGAAGATTTTGATGACAACTTGGAAAAGGAAAATGAGATCCTTAAACATGAATTGAAGATAGAAAATCTGAAGCTAAGTCTGAAAGATGGAAATGGAAAGAATGAAGCAAATCTGAAATCTGAAAATGAAAATCTAAAACTTGAAAATGAAGGTCTAAAATCTAAACTTGGTAAGGTAACATCAAAACTTGAGAAAGTCAATTTGCAGTATGTTGAACTTGAAAAATACAATACAATTGTGAAAGGAGAATTGACTCAATCTAAGTAGCAACTTGAAATACTATATTCAGCTAGTGAGAATATTGATGAACAAATATCTTATCAGAAACCATTCTATGATAAAACTATTCTTGGATTCAACACATTCAAAACAAATGAAGAAAGCAAGGAACCATATCTAAAAAATATCTGAAAGTATAGATGAGAAGAAGTTTGATGAGACTAACAAGTTTGAAGATACACCTAAGACAGAAGATCCACCTTAGCTAGAGGAATCACCTAAAGGTATGCAAAGAGAATTCAAAGGCAGATGTTTTACTTGTAACACTATTGGTCATATGATGAAAGATTGCACAGGTAGGCAATTCAAACCTCTTAATGGTTATTGTTATAATTGTCATGGTTTTGGACATAGCGCTATTGAATGTAGAAAACCTAAATTTGTTGAGAATAAAAATAGTAGTAGAATGTTTAGGAATACTAACTGAATAGATGTAAAATGGATTCACCTCTATTCAAATGTAAAGGAGGAAATATGAGATCTATTCTCAAAACCCAAATTCCCCAAAGAAGAGATATGATTTGATCAACCAAAAAGTTAATGCACAATCGAATCAATTTTATGGAAAAGAGTAGGAAGAGAGAGAGTAAATCCAATATTTCCCTAAATGTGGAGGATTATGTTTACAATATAGAATAATTGAAATACAAGTACTAACCTCAAATTAGGGCAGATCTAGAAAATGTTGAATTCTGATATCTGTGTGCACTTTTGGGAAAATCTAAAACTTGTCCTGGACTGGAAATGCCAAGAAAAGAGAAAACCCAAAAATCTTTCCTCAAGATGGCTCAGCTCGAGTTTGACCCTCATAAAAGGTCAAATACCACATTCTTTATTTGAAGTCTGATTCGAATTCTGTTCACAAATCCTAAAAGTTGGCCGAAAAGGGTATCCAATTTTTCTCTCAGATTTGAAACTCTGCACCTGTGCCTGCAAGAAAATGGGGGTTTTTATTGTATGGGGGGTTTGTCTTTGTCAAACCCTAGTTTAGGAATTAACCTTGAAATTGAATTGAAATGTATTGTGCATAAACAAAGTAATTGAAATAAATCACCTCGCTTATGTTGAAGTCCTTGTAGAGGATTCAAATCCTCAAATCCACAAGTAGGAATGAATGTAGGATGTAGGATGTCTCCAATCAATGGTTTTTGATCTTCAACACCAATCTTGAATTGATCTTTGCATATGAGAAGGCTTGAATGAATGGAGAAGGATGGATCATCAAAGGGGCTCCAAAGAGATTGAATCCTTCAATAGCTAACAATGGATCTCCTTGATGAATGGATGTTTGAACACTTGAATGCTTGAAGACTTGCTTGCACTTGAGAGCTTGATTGCAAAAATTGATGATGAGATATGAAAACTTGATTGCTTGATGTCAAAATGAGAGAGGAAGGCCTCCTTTTATAATGATCTAGGGCACACTCCTCTAGATGGGCCACCTTGGAGAATTAAATCCCAATTAGGTCCTCACCTTTAGAAAATATACCTAGATTAAATGCAATTAAAGGATTTACCATCCTGAAACTTGAAATGGCTGACCTAAAGGTGGGAAAATAACTTTCCTGAAAGCCCGAAGCTCAGAAATTAAAGATCTTGAAAATTTGGAGAAAGGGGTCAATGTCGAGGTTGACCCTGACCTAGTCAGGGTTGACCTAAGACCTTAACCTAGTCAAGGTTGACCTAAGACCCTAACCTAGTCAAGGTCAACCTAAGACATTGACCTTTTTCTCAAGTTGACCCAGAATCAAGTCAGGAGGTCCCAGGGATGTCCAGAAACTTAGAATTGATGCCAGAATAGGATAGAATGTCAGGAATAGAAATAAAATCCTATGATTACTAAGATTAAGTCTAGGAGGATCCATTTCTAAATCCTACCTAGAAAATGGAGCCATGGAAGGGAGAAATTTAGGAGAATCCTTAAGATCCTAACCCTAATTTCACCTAGAATGAAGAAATCAAGTGCGGGGAAGAAGTAGAAAGCAAGGAGAAAAGCCAAATACATGCAAAGACCCAATCAAGGTGCTTAACATGAACCCAAACCACTTACTCAGAGGGCTAAATGCTCTTATCATGGAAGTGCTTCCATTTTAAGATGATACACTAACCATGCATATAAGAAACCTACTGAAGATATGAACAAAAGAAATGGAGTGATATGTTATAGATGCAACAAGGTTGGAAACATTGCTAGAAATTGCAGATCATAGATCAATCAGCTTGGATCAAGATATGGAAATAATGGAATAGTTTTTCAGATATGAAACAAGATTGGACATACAGCAAGGTTTTTCAGAATGAACAATAGAGTTTTTCATCCTAACCCTAACCCTAGAAATCATGCAACAAGAAATGAAGATGCTAGTAATAGTCAGAAAGGATGTTGTGGTAATTCAGATGAAGTAAAGTTTTTTAAAAGCATAAATCAAGGAGACATATTCAACATTGAAGGTAATCAGGAAGGTGAAGTATCAAATGGTAAGAATGTATCTTTACCTAACCCATCTCAAAGTACTTAATTTATGAAAATTAGAGTAGAATAGGAACTTAAATTAGTGTAAAAGTTGATATATGATGAATTAAGTCTTGCACAATTAATACAAGGTATTATATGATGTACTAATGCTATGGATAAGAGTGCAAATAAAATATTATGTTTTGTGAGATTGCAAGAAGTTTTAAGTTTTGCAGGTTAACATAATCAACTTTTTGGAAAGAAGCGGCAAAAGAATTGAATACGATGTTAGATCTAAGTGAGATTGAAGTAATAAAAGGTCACGATCGGTATTATTTGATCATCAAAGTGAATTCAAGTGTTAAGGAGATCAAGGAGCAGTGATTGGAAGCATTTAGCAATGATTTGATGAAGAATTTATGTGCCGAATCTACGCAAGCCCTAATATTGTGAAATCAAGGTATTTTACTTAGCAGATCTTGAAATTAGTTAAGGAATTAAAGGAAGTTATGGATATTTCATTGATTCATACTGTCAGAGATAAAAATAGACCTAAGGTTAAAAGGGAACCAGTAGAACCCTTGGAAAATGATCCTAGGTTAGCCTTATCATCCGTACCAGACAGAGTGTTACATCTAAAGAATATAAGAAGTTATCTTGGATGCAAACTAGAGACTCTTGATGTTAGTGATTTCACCAAGGAATACCTGAAGATCTACAATCAGGACATGACATTGAAAGTAGGGTTTGAGCACTTGAAAGATAATGAGATCATCAAGTATGCACTGCAATATGAATTTGACAATGAACAATGTACTAAGATAATCCTAAGTAGAATTCATAATGGGAAGTTTTGGCTAGATGACAAAGTGATAGATATCACAAGTAATTTGATTCATGAAGTAACTGGCCTATCTAAAATTGGAACCATTCCTTTGAATGAGAAGAACATGAGAAAAATAGTCATAGATAACACAAATTCATCCTATAATGGTAGAGGAATTGTGATTAGTAAGATTCAACAAGATGATGTTAGATACTTGTGTAAGATCCTAGCAACTAAGTTTTGTGCAAAATCAAGAGAGGATGACATGGTAGATGGAATGATACATGTGGCTTATCTAATGTGTGTTGATAAAGTGCAAGTTGATATGTGTGAGATTTTGAGAATTCAACTGTTTGAGAATTTGGAGAACATTAAGAAGAATAAGTATTCAGAATTTAGGTTCTCATCCTTAATCACTTATATGTTTTTTCATTTATTGAGACTTACACCATTGGAAATGACTGGAATGATGGCCAAACTACAATGGAAAGGATAAATAAAGTATATTTGAGGCATGTTGTTGATAAAGTGAATGAGAGTGCAGTACTGGTAATTAAGACTTTTCAGAATTTGATGACAAGTAGATCAAGGAACCCACAGTCTCTTGTGGAGAAGTATAAAAATGAAATATGTTTCATGGTTGATATTGACTTTACATACATTTATGTAGTAGAACCTAGAGTAGAGTTCATAGACCCTCTTGGCTATGAAATATTAGAGATTGAAACTGAAGAGTATGTGAGAAGGTTACTGAAGTGCAAGATTGATATTCATAGTAACAGGTTTGGAACCTTTGAGGAGAACTTCAACTCCACAAAGGAAATTCTTGAAGAAAAACAATCAAAGAAAAGAGTTGAGAGTACAATTAAGAAAATCCTAAGAGATACAGGGATGACTGAGCATGAATTTTTGGTAAGCAAGCAGACAATAGTATCAATTAGAGAAATTGGACAGAAAGAAGTCTTGTCTATACCACCTTTATCATCAATTGCAGTACAACAAGAAGTACCACAAGTTAAGGTGAAAGTCGAAGAAATAGAGAAGGACCAAGAAATAAGAAAATCCACTAGGTCAACTTCCTCCACACCTAGAAAAAGAGTAAAAGAGATTGCTACTAGACCAGGTAAGAGGTAGAAGACTTTGGTACCATCAGTTCAGATAAAGATTTCATAAATCAAGGATGATGAAGTTACTATTGTCAAGAAGAAAACATGGAAACCAAGAATTGAAAGAGTAAATGAAGAGATTATATAAGATGGAAACTTTAAAAACATGAAGAAATATTATGACTTATATGATTATGCAGAAAGATTAAATCTAGAGAATGCAGTGGTCAAGCATATGATTCTATTTGATAAAAAGTTTAATACAATACATGGTAAGATACCTAATGAGTTATACAAGAAACTTGTAAATATGAAGAAGAGAGCATCAGAGGAAGACATAAATATTAGAGAAAATCTTGTAAGAAAACTTTGTGATGTGAGAGATGATGAATACCTTAAACAAAGCATGAAGGCTCTAAACACCCATTTGAGAACCAAGAAGAGGACTATTTAGATTATGGGAGGAAAATATGAAGAAGTTAATGCAGAGACAGAGCAAGAAATCATCAAGGTTATGATAGAGAATGCTGGAGAACCATCGGTTGTAGTAGATCAAATAGGACAAGAAAAACAAGAGGACATTCCCTCTTCACCAGCCATAAATATTGAAGATGAAGCTATGAATATTGAAGGAACTAAGATCACCTTGGATAGTGATGATAAATTATTCAAGAATCTAGAAAAAATTGTTGAAAATTCGGCTTTTGAAGAATGAAATAGTGCTAAGGGAGAATCAGAAAAGATAGAAACCATAATTGAAGAACCCAAAGTGACAGAGATGCAAGCACCTATTCCCACTCAAGAAGAAATCAGTCTTACACCTAAGACTGGAAAGAAGAGTTAGATTGGATCAATGTTTGAGAATTTGGGAAAGGAAGTAGATGATGATGATTAGATGGAATGGATCACATCCTTGAACAAGATCATTGGGAAGAATAAGAAAGTAAAAAGTCTTGAAGGATGCTTGAAGGAGCTTACTAAGAAGTTACAAGGTATTGTAGCTACACAAATTGTAGAAACTGACCCTCTAGAGAGAGCTAAGAAAGTAATGAATACTTTTGATAATGAATTCACAAATATGTTTGATATAGCAAAAGTGAAAGCTCAAGCAGCTTATGAAGCCAAAATACTTTTGAACATTAGCCAAAATATCAGGAATGATATCAATAATCTTGATATCTGTATAAAGGACTTGAGGAAGAATTTGGAAAGAGGTAAATATTTATACATTCAGTGTACAAAATCAGAGACTTTGGTAGCAGAGGAAGATCAGAAGATGAAGATGAAGGAAGCAGAAATTCAAAATGAAACAAACCTTCTTTCAAGCCCCAATATGAAGGTATTTTATATTTAGAAGAAAATTCACAAGATTTATGATGAGATGAGAATTTTTCAAGATGACAAGGACAAGAAAATGAAAAGATTCACTCTTTTAAGAGAGCATATTTCTATGAAACTAAGCATTGTTGAAGGAAAACTGGAAGAATGTCTTGTAGCCAAGACAACTTTTCAAAAGTTTAGCTTTGAGAATCTCCAAGCATGTGAGATAACATCTTATGGATTATGCACACTACTCAGTGTGGCAGATTCAATCAAGAAATCATGGGAGAAAGAGTTAGAGGCAATAAAGAATGATTTTGTAGATTGTGTTGCAAGCCTACTAGCTTTGCAATACTGAATCAAGGTATAAAACTTTTTTGATAACAATTTTGTAACCCTCCTTACTTTTTTTTGTCATTGTTGTCAAAGGGGGAGAGATATATAGCAAAAAATTGATAAGGATTTATACTCTTATGGGGAGTACTATATAAAGATAAGTTTTTTGGAGTTATAAGGATAGTATATATGTATTTTATACTATGGCCATAATTTTGAAGTTTTTGAGTCTAGGACTTAGCCAATTTTCCATATGCTGCCACCAATGACAAAGGGGGAGATTGTTGGAAATTTAGCTAAGTTGGTTACATGGATGTTGTCATTATGACAACATATGATCTACATGAAGATCACATAGGTTAGAGAGCTAGTATGTCAGAGTGCAATACAAAATTGTCTAAGTATGAGACAATGTGTTTTTGCTAGTGAACTAGGAGACAATTTTAGCTTGTAATGTTTATTGGAGTAAGCTCAGTGCTTGAAAACTTGAACATAGACTATATGGTGACTATAGAAGACTCACCTTAGAGTGAACGTTAGTACAACATGTACGAAAGAAGTTATGATAGTTTTACTAAAGACAGTGTTAAGCTGACAAGACAGAATATGAAGACAGAATTGATAAAGAGTTAAGGGATTATTTTGTTTATCAAAATAATGACTTAAAAATATAAAGGGATGGCATCCTAGATGTTAACTCTTGGATAGAGATATTTTGTAATATGCAAGCTGACCTGAAGAAGTTATTTGTCTTAGTAACTTGTATAAAGGCATAATGATGTAGTGTTAAAGATGTAGCAAGAAATGATATATGAATGTAATAGCAATAGTGAAAGAACAGTGAAAAGATATTGATGCAAGAAACATAAGGTTATGTACCTTAACCTAATTTTGTAATCAATAAATACTGTATATTACTTGTTTGGGCAGTGGGGTCATTTGGTAATCACATTTTGTACTACCAAATCCTAACAGGGTTGAGGCTTCTAGCAAGGCCTATAGTCCCTTAATCAGGACTAAGACACTATATGCTTGTAATAGACTCCTAATAGGGTCAACATCTTTAACATGATACTTTTGATTAGTGGATCTTGGTGGGTACCATCCCCACTGGAGTTTTCCCTTGGCCAGGGTTTCCTCAAGAACAAATAATGTGTTATGAGTTCCTTTGTTTTATTTCTATGCATGTTATTTAGCTTTCTATGTTATGCATGCATTAAGATTATCTGTTATATCCATAATTGGGAAAAAGTAAAAGTTTTTGGAATACTGATTCACCCCCCCTCTCAGTATTCCCTATTTCTAACACCACTTTTATTTTTGGTCTTCCAAAGCCCATAGTGCATACACACTAAAGCGCGTGTGCCCTATAGGTTGTACACACTATGTAAAAATATTGTAAAGTGTTTTTTTTGTTTGAAAAGCCCATTTTTCTTTCTACAAACCCACGTTTGCAATGAAAGAGGGCTTCCTAAGTGCGTATGCAAAATCATTTTGTGTGTTTAATCCATATGTTTTGATAAAGAATGGCTCTACAATGTCATCAAGTTTGAGCCGGAAGAAGAGGTAAGTTCTTTTATAGCCCATGCCTCTTATTTGTATTGAAATTTTAGTTTTGAAGCAATTTATTTTTGTTAAAATTTATTTTCTTAGATTTAATGTGTAATTAAGATTTTAAAATTGATTTTTTTAA
Organism: Chamaecyparis obtusa; assembly: GCA_027943335.1. Lineage (NCBI taxonomy): Eukaryota > Viridiplantae > Streptophyta > Pinopsida > Cupressales > Cupressaceae > Chamaecyparis > Chamaecyparis obtusa. The sequence continues at coordinate 556,580 of BSBK01000993.1, read as the reverse complement.
TTGTCAAGAATAAATTATCTCCCTAAAAAAAATCCTCAACCACACCCTCCATCTTCTCCTCATGAACAAATGAATGAAGAAAATAACCAAGAAGATGAACCTCAACCGCCTCCACCAATCGAGAAACCTCCTCTTGGAACATAGGAAAATTTGATCAACCAAATTGAAAGAGGGAAAAAAGAATTAGAATCTTTAGTTAGGAGGTTAAAAGATTCTATTGCTACAAATCTTGGAAGGGAAAGACTTGCAAGATCATTCGAATCAATCTTGACCTATGTAGGCTCGGTTAGTGGGCAACTTAATTTATGACATGATTAAAGAGAAGAACAAAAAAAATATCATGCAAATAAATTATCATATGAGGACATAAAAAATAAAAAAAACTCAAAAAGATTGACATTTGCAAATTGTTTAAAAAACTAGGGTACACTGATACTCTTAGAACTACAACAAGGAGGTTCCCAATTCATTGGTGCTTGATTGAAGACATAAAAAACAACTTTTGGGAGAGATGGTGGATGGTATTTGATTCCCCTCCCTGTAACAATCATGAGGTTCCTATATATTTCTTGAGGAAAATCTATTGCAAGTTTGCACTCAAGGAGGTGCCAAATTATTTTGACTTTCTAGATTCTTAGGGTAGAGGAGGGGGTCATCATTTGATAGAGCGGGGGAATATCATGACCCTAATACACCTAGGGTTCCTATTGGCAAGCCACTAGTGGATCATGTTAGTATTCCTTCTGTTGTGAAGGAACATGTAGAGGTGGATACACTAGGCATGATTAGTGCTCTGACAGAGACTCTCATTCAGTGTGCCACTCCTTTAGTTGAGGGTGACCATGCTCAATCTTTGAGGGGACATATTTGTCAGTCATGTGGATCCTTGTGCACATTTGGTACTACCGAGAGAGAGGAAGAGGATCATGGAATGATGATAGATGATTTTCTAAATATGACATTTGGCATTGACACACAAGTAAATATTTCCAAGTTCATTAAATTTCTTTGATCATATTTCATTTATAAAAGAATAACTAATTAATTTAGTATCTATTGATTATGATCAAAATTCAGGGAAAGAGTGTTGGTGGCAGTGACAATGGCAATGATCCTCCTATCCCCTTATACACATCATCATCAAGTCCACAAGTATGTATTGAATAAAACATTTTAATTAATATATTTGATTATTATGTAATTATATGAATGATTGTATCATAACTTACTGTGCATGTGCATTAGTTCATTGGTGGACCATTGACATTCACAATAGACAATGAAGGGCATTGTACCACTTTCCTTTATGTATCTCTATTTGTATGTTAATTTGATTTACTTAATTATATTTAATTAATAAATGAATGAATAACAAAATTACTAGACAAATTATGATCAAAATTTAGAGGCAAAGTGGTCATTGTGGTGATCACATTCTTTCACCTGGCTTTATGATGTCATCATTGAGTCCACAGGTATATATGTAATAATGCATTATAATTAACATGTCAGTAGGACATTCTTATATGAATGGTTGTCTTATAAATTGTCATGTACATGTGCACTAGTTGAATGCTGGAACTTTGACATCGACACCGCACACCAAAGGATGCGGTGGAACCTTCACAGAGGTATCATTTATTCATTAGTAGGGTTGTAATAAATATATGTAATCTTGATAACTACATAATACTTTTGTTGTTTCATTTTCAGTTATTGACATTAGAGACTCCTCCTTCTATTCATGATACTTTGGATTGTGGAGTAGAAGCAACAGTAGCTAGCTCTAAAGCACTGACTGAGGTATGAAAGAGATCACTTAACTTTAATTGTTATTTTAATAGTTTGTATTGAATTTTATAATGATATTCATATATGTATTTTAATTATTACTTTTATCATTTGTAGGGATTTATTACTCTAGATTGTCAGCATGCGCCTTCGATGGATGCACATCATGATTATTTACTAGCGGCAAGAAAATATTCTATTTTGTGTCATTGTATAACTCAATTTTGATGTATATTAGTTATTGATGCTTAAATTTTTTTTTTGTCAACTCGAGTTGTAGAAGAGTCTAGACAAGAGGAATAGTGAGTGCACTCAGAAGACTACAACATCCATTACGTTTCCATCAATGTGATGATCGAAGACAACTCAAGATTTGTTTTCTTCCCCTGGTAGGAAAGGACTAGATTAGGGATATAGATTGTATGCATATATGGCATTAGTGGACATATTTTTTGGATATTATATAAGTGATATGTTGTAAATCCATTTGGATTTGTGGAAGCTAATTTAACTGTATTGAATATATTCGATGTATGACATTATTGGACATATATATTTGGCTTCATGCCCTATGAATAGTTTTTTTTAATGTTTTAGGTATACAATTCATGTGTTTGGTGTATTGTTGTATACTAAATATGTTTATGGGGATGTCTTGTCCTTTGTAAATTTCCCATGCCTTATAGTTATGCTTGTATGTTTATTGATGTATATTGTTACCATATGATTTATACTTTATTAGAATATGAATGTCATGCATAGGTGGTGTGTAAGACACTCTAAACACATACCCTTATAAAAATATAATAATCAGTAACAAGTGAGACAATCTTCTCACATCAAACATCCTTCATAAGAATCCACTATCTAGGCTTCACCCAATGCACTTGCATTGGTTGGTTCAAAACTATCGAACTATCATTCTAGGACTACTCCTAGTAATCTTCACCAGTCATAAAATGGCATTTTTCTCCAAATCTTCCCAAAAGACTTCAAAAACTAATCAGTGATCTGGATCAAATCATTACATAAAATGGATTAATAGCCATGTTACAACATTGCAAAGACCTTATAGGTATTGTATCTTCTTCAAACTAATTAGTCACCCAAGTGACCCTCTTTCCTTCATTAGGGTTCCCTGCACCTATTCTTCCATACAAACCACATGGTGTAGTAGTCTATCTTCATTTAGTGATCTTCAAACTATACACACTAAATTGTGCACTTCTCTAAGTCATTACTTCTAAGAGGATCCATGAATGGGAAACCTTGAGAAAGCAGCCTAGAGCTCCCTAGGCATGGAGTCACAAGGATGTTTGATAGTGCTCTCAGATAGAGCTATTGAGGCATGCGACCTTGCTAGTAAACCACACAATGGGAGATTAAAAAAGACAAGGGAAAGAATGCCAATATCTTCAAGAATCAACAATGGAAATGCAATGCAACTATGCTAAGAATGAAGATGCAAGTAAGCTATGGAAATGAGAGTATTACAAACCTTACTAATTAAGCTATGTGAGCTAATCTAAAGTATAAAGGAAACTAAGCTAGATGCCATGAAAGATTAAGCTAAGAATGCAAGAATGGAAGCTAAATGCATTAAGATCTCCAAAGCTCCAAAAGTGTCCAAGAAATCCTGCAGCATAAGATTAGTATTCAAAGTTGGGATCCTAGAATGAGAAAAGAGCTCTCCTTTTAAAGGAATTGAAAAGGAATGGACCATGGAGATTAAGAGGAAAAAGATTTAATCAAGGGTGGAGCTTGAAAGAGGAGCAATTCATGTGGAAAAATCTCTTCCAATGAGAAAATAAGAGTTGACTTTTGTGTCCATATGAGACAAAAAGGCCTTTTCTCCTTTTTATAAAATAGGAATAATGCTTTATTTGTGCAACTTAGGATAAGAGGAAAAGTGGGGGCTTTTTATTTAATAAAAGGGGAGGGAATTCCTTTTAAATAAATAAAGACTTAGGATAAAATGGTTAGCCCATAGAAAATAATTGAATAAATGATAGAATTAGGATTTGATCAAGGAAATTGATATTGAATTGAAAAATGTTGATTTTTGAAAAATATTGATTTAGGGATTTGATAAATTGCTGAATGGGGGCCCAAAGTCTAGGTGACCATTTTAGGGTGCATACATTTACCCCTCTTTAAATAATGTGAGATTGATTTGGGATCACATGTGGTCAAAGAGTGGAATTGAAATGTGAGATCGGTTTGGGATCAAAAAACAACCCAGATGTGTGTTCGACAGATGGGAACACATCAGGACAAAAATAGGCATAAGCTGAAAGACAAGACCAACACACCTGTAAATAGGAAATTGTTAAGTCTCAAATAAGAGATAAGAATCTCAAGCAAGGTTTGATTGATAAGCTGAATCAAGGATTGAAGTTGATAGGTACTGACCCCTTGAAATCAAAATTGAAATTAGGTAGAGGAGAAATAGTAAATTGATAAATCTAATCAAATCACTAGAAATCATAATCGAAGGTGAAAGATGATAGGATAACCATCAAGCAGTGAAGACATGCCCTAGTTTGAATAGGTTTGACTGAGAAAGATATAGGATAAAAATGAAGTCAAAACTCAGAGAGATGAATCGAATGAAAGACTAGAAGGTTGAAAGAGATGGGGATGAAGAAATGAAGATGCCCCAACAAATATTGAAGGATCAGGCCTCAAATGGTCATCCAACTGCATTGAAGAAGGAGAAATTTTGAAATGCAATTTTGACAATCAAGATGAACTTGGATTTCAAATTCAATCCTGAAAATGGATCCAAGACATCGAAATTAGCCAGGGGTGCAATTTTTGTGAAATTCCAAGATACTTTGAAAATTGGTCAAAAAGTCAAAATGCTATAAAAGGGGGTAAAAAGGTCATTTTAAAAATCATTTATCTTAATGTGATTTGAGAACTTTTGAGAGGTTAGAGAGATAAAATGGCCTAGCAAGCAGGGATTCTGGTACACAGACATTGGTTCGAGTGCACCTGGTTGTACAACCAACCTCCTCAGTATGGTGCCCTGGTAAGTTTTTAGAAAAAGTTGCCCTTTGAGTCATTTATGAGAATTTATTGCATTTTAAAACATGTTTTAATTTTTTTTAAATATTTCAAATTTCACCAATGTGAAAGTTCGTACGATACATATAAAGTATCACACCCCTTTGATATTATTTATCATGTGATAGTTCATGGGTCCATAAAGTATTGCACAGGTGTTCAATCTAGTATCACATGATACCGAACAAAACATCGTGTGATCCTATGCAAACTATCATACTCAAAAATATTATCCCACTATTATTGAGGAAAGTATCGCATGATACTTTATCAAAAAATAGAATCGCAGTAGTGTAATAGGAAATATCATATGTTTCAAATTTTGAGCAATATGACATGGGTCTAGACAATTTTTGTGTTTAAGATTGTTTATACTAATTTTAGACATCCATCATGATATGTTCTAACATCTGGTTTGGGGTTGTGGCTTACAGAACTTTCTAGTGCTCCTCATTAGAGCACCGAGAGTGACTGGGCTACGGTGCGTCAGAGATCTTGATACTCCTAGATGAGATGACTTGATTGCTGTGGGATTTGGGTTCTTGCTAGATATGCCCCATATTTAGGTAGTTCATGGGCTACTGACAGGGTTGGCTGAGAGGTGGTATAGTGAGCACACCACCTTTCATCTGCCTACTGGAGAGGTGACTATCACCCTAGAGGATGTCTATTAGATCCTCTGAGTATGTAGCCATGATGATCCCATGAGTATAATCATGTTATTAAATGTGCATAGATGTAAAGTTTCCATATGATAGAAACTAACATGATTTGTTTGTTGACACAGGTATACTATGATTAGGATCCGACCGAGGGGCGACAGGGCATCCAAGACATGTTCCATGATGTCACTATTATTGATAGACACCTCAGTTGGGACCGGCTGATCGAGGAGTTTGGTCAAGATTTTCCAATTCCATGCATAATGTGCTCTATAGTAGCACATGCACTAATCAAAGATAGGAGCCAGAGAGGGTTTCCATTAGGCTGGGGTAGATTGGTTGCCAACTTGATAGCACACCCTCGATAGATGGCATGGGGCCCAACTATCCTAGTAGACATGTACCATGAGCTCCATGAGATCATCTATAGGGAGAGCAAGACATGGGCATGCAATGCATTTTTAGCATAGGTATGGGCATGGGAGCACATTGTTATTGTGTGCCCACATGTGTAGCCTATGGAGTGGACCCCCTATATCTATAGGTACATAGGTTTTGTGAGCTAGCCTCATAGTAGGGATTTGACATACTACCAAAGACTACTAGATGAGCTCACATCATTTCAGTGGAGACCATACAGGGTCCGTGAGCTATGGAGTAATCAAGAGCAGGAGCTGGGATATATGCTATGTAGCCAGCCACTAGTAGGGCAACATTCTGAGATAGTTGAGCGCTTCGTCATCTCCCAAGTATGGAGGCAGTTTGGTCAAAAACATAGAGTACCCACAAAGATGACCACATATGCCTGGGTCAGGGATGAGGAGGGAAAGGGATGGCTGCCGATGTTGGACTACCAACTGGTAGTACAAGACACCATAGGTATACACAAGGAGCCATGGGACTATCTCCTAGATATGGAAGATGTAGGTGCAGATGTAGCCTATAGGGTAGAGTGGCATAGATATCCATTTCCATGATTCATGGTTCCTAATGCACAGTCAACAACACAAGGTGGTGATGGGGATGACAGAGACATGGGAGATGGAGGGAGGGTGAGGGAGACAGGATAGGGATCTCAATCTAGTGGTTGAAAATGGTCATGGAGATAGGTTTTTGATGATGAGGGAGATGATGTGGTGAGATTAGTTCACCGATGGGTGGACGCTGGGCAGGATCAGCCTGTAGGGGAGGGGAGGATCTCAGAGCTAGGATCCAAGTTTTGGAGACTGAGATGCAACAGCTTAGGATTACCATTGCCATGAAAGATTAGTAGTTAATAGATGCATGAGCTGAGATAGATTAGTGGGAGAGAGTAGCATAGGTTGACACTACAGAGATCCTAAGAGAGGCAACATAAGCTACATATTATCATGGTCTCTACATACAGGCTGTACCTGTAGCACAATGAGCACCACTATACTCTAAGAGGGCTAGGAGATCTGACATGGTACCAGAAAGAGTAGTAGCAACACCTCCACCACCGCCACATGATGGAGGGAGTCAGACTTAGGTCTAGGGTGTTAGATGTATAGAGACATATCCTGGGACATTATCCAGATTTTGGATCCCACATTGTATTTTGTATCATGACATTCATATATATATGAGATTTACTAGATTTGTGATGTATCTTGTGTATTTGTCCCACTTGTGATGGATGTTTCAGTTTTATATTATCTTGTGATATTGCTCAAAATGTATGATATATGCTCATTTGTAATCTCTCTCATAGATGTATGTTTAGTTCTCATGTTTATGATGTAGACTCATAATTCTGAAAATGATCTTTTTGTGATATAGATAAGATTAACCCCTTGTGATGATAGGAAAAGGATGTGATGTGAAAGATAAGGAGTGAAAGACATAATTGAGAAATAGTGAAAGCTGAGCGTAGTTGACTGTCAAGTCCATGAAAGATGAAAGGAGAGCTCTCTCCATATGCAAGATGAAAAACTAAACTAACATGAACCTAAAAATGCAAGCTACTATGAAAAGTGGTGTACTTGCAAGGTTACAAAGCTATTAGACTCTAATATTCATCATTGAGCATTATTGGTAGCATCACAAGATCATACAATACACACTAGTATAACTATGTGAATTTGAATATGATCTATATCAGATAGGTATGTGGGAATCCCACCTAGGCATCAAAGACATATAGGTCAAGATGACTAGTGCAGTGAGATTGCCTAAGTTTAGTATGGCAGGATTATGCTTGCATCAAGACACAAGAAAGTCAAGATGAATATAAGCATGCACTTGCAAAAAAAGTCAAGGATAATGCCTTGTAGATCTCAATGTCAAGTGGAACAAGCATAAATGCTAATGAAAGTTAGGACCAACAAAATATACCCACAAGGAAAAAAAGAAATAAAACATGTCCACGTGCCCCTAGTCTTCTAGCTCAGCATCATCAAAAACTATTAGGGAGAGAACACTCATCAAAGAAATCATCATAGATAGCACACAAAGAAATAAAGTCAAACAAGTCTCAATGAATCGAGTGTTTAATTGTGTGTGTGTAGGTCATATAGTCAAACTTTGAGTATCACGTCTGCCAGTGGAAAGTATCATATCATGCTAGACTGTGGGTAAGATATCTGATAAGTGTTGAGAAACACTTGATGCTAGGGTAGTGTTGAAAAAAAAAGTTGGGGTGGTGTTGAAAAACATCATTTGCAAGATGTCCTAAAGTCCGACGCATCCTAGAGACCAAATCTAACAAAGTTATGCCCCCTAGACAAAGACAAAGACCAATTCCAAACCAAGGAAACAAGGTCAAGGCATGATGGAGAAAGGCTAAGTGTCGAGGATGAGTGCTAAGAAACAAGGGTGCAAAGGCCTCAAGTAGCGCCTATTTCCAGGTTTTCACCACTTGGGGATTTTTTTGATTTTTCAATTTTTTTGTATTTTTGCTACCAAGGTGCCTGTTTCTAGGTTATCACCAAGGCACTTTTTTCTATTTTTTTAAATTTTTTGAATTTTTTGTATTTTTTCAGGACTTTATATGCTTTTTAGGATTTTTTTAGCATCATATATAAAAATTTTTGGAATTTTTTCAAGACCAATAAATATGTACAAAGGATGCCTCCAGACATAACAAGCATCATGGATAGAACTTCTTAAGGTGAAAAAAATTGATAGGATTAGGGAGCTACTCTCCCTCTTCAGTAGATAAGAAATAAGCACCTGTCCCAAAAGCAATAGTAATAATGTATGGTCCAAGCCAATTAGGTTCAAATTTTCCATTTTTCTCTCTATGTTGTTGGTTCTTAGGGCTTTCCCGTAAGACAAGATCTCCCACTTGAAATTCTCTAGGGAAAACCTTCTTGTTGAATGCTTTGGACATATGCTTTTGGTAGACCCTCATGTGATCAAATGATGCTTTATGCTTTTCATCTATAAGTTCTAATTCTTGGAGTCTCACGGTGTGATAGTCTTCATCTGTCACTAGACCTTTAAGGGAAACTCTAAGTGAAGGAATCTCCACCTCTAAAGGTAACACTACTTCAACACCATAAGTGAGGGAAAAAGGAGTAGCCCCAGTTGGAGTATGAATACTTGTACTATAGGCCCACAAGGCTAGATTTATCTGTAGATGCCAATCTCTACCATTCTTGTGAACTATTCTATGAAGAATCTTAAGAATGGTTTTATTTGAAGCCTCTACTTGTCCATTTCCTTGCGGAAAGTAAATGGAGGACCAATGTTGTTTTATCTTGAACTTCTTATAGAGTTGTTTAAGGTCCTTGTTTTTGAACTGACCTCCATTGTCAGTGATTATTTTAGAAGGCACTCCATACTAACAGATGATATGGTTCAAAATGAACAGTGAAACTATCTTGCCCGAGGCAACAAAAAGTGGAACAACTTCTACCCATTTAGTAAAATAATCAATAGCAGTGATGATGAATTTTTGTCCACTTGATGAGTTGGGATGAATTTTCCCAACAAGGTCAAAGGCCCAACACTAAAATGGCCAATGAGAAATAGACAGAATAAGCTCCCTGCCTAGAGCATGTATCAGGTTACCTTGTTTCTGACACTTTTCGCATGATTTAGCAAAAGCTACTGCATCTGTCTACATGGTAGGCCAATAGTACCCATGCCTAAGGAAGCTTTAGGCCATGGAAAGACCATTGGAATGTCCTCCAAAAATGCGCTCATGAATGCTAGCTAATGCTTGGTCAGACTCATCCTTTTCCAAGCACCTAAGAAGTGTCCCATCTAAACCCCTCCTATATAGATCACCAGAGATAAGGGTGTGGCAAGAGGCATTTTGGGTTATGTTTCTTCATTCAGAGCGGTTGAAGGTTTTAGGAATAATGCCATCACATAGGTATGAGTAAATGGCACCATAGCAGAATGACTCATGGCCAACAAGGGTACAAACAACTTGGCTTTCTTGGGAGTCATAGATAGGGTAGCGTAGATCTTGCACCAAGAATTCAAATATGGACTCATGTTGTTCTAGATGGAGTGAAGCCAATGTAGCCATAACATCAACTACTTTATTCTTTGCTCTAGGGATTTGCTGAAATGTAACAAAGGTGAAATATCATCTCAATGAATCAACCATTTTCTTGTAGGGTACCAATTTTTCATCCTTTGTTTGGTATTCTTCATTAACTTGGTTGATTATCAATTGTGAATCCCCATAGATATGAAACTCTATGATTCTCCATTCTATTGCCATTTTTAGTCCATTTGTGAAAGCCTCATATTTAGCAATGTTGTTTGTACATGTGAACAATAGTTTGTAAGACTTAGGAATTGTGTACCCATGAGGAGAAATAAATTACACTCTAGCTCTTGAACCATTTTGCATGAAAGATCCATCAAAGAACATCTTCCATGTTCTTATAGTCATGTACATTATGTGCTCATCTGGAAATTCAACTTGAATAGGCATGCTATCTTGAATGGGGAAGTCAGCCAATTGATCTGCAATGGCTTGTCCTTTTATAGATTTACACTCAACATACTCTATGTCAAATTCTAATAAGATCATCATCCACTTAGCAAGTCTACCTATGAGAGCAGCCTTACCAAGAAAATATTTGAGAGGATCAATCTTTTCTATGAGGTGTATTTTACGCGCAAGCATGTAATGTCACAACTTTTGGGAAGCAAACACCACCGCCAAGCAATATTTTTCAATACTAGTGTAATTGACCTCATATGACACAAGAGTATGATTGATGTAATATATAGCTCTTTCTTTTCCAGTGTCATCAAGTTGAGCCAATAATGCCCCCAGGGAAGATTCTATTGCTAAAACATACAATATGAGTGGTTTTCCTAGGATAGGAGGTATTAAGATTGGAGGATTAGCCAAGTATTGTTTGATTTGGTCCATGCTTTTCTGACAATCCTCATTCCAAACACATTTAACCCCCTTATGCAATGTCTTATTGAATGGTTGAGCTCTATCAGCTAGTTGTGAAATGAACCTCCTTATAGATTGAAGGCATCTTTGAAGACTCCTCATTTGGCTAATGTTTTTGGGAGGTGGCATATCCAAGATTGCTTGAACTTTCTCTGGGTCCACCTCTATTCCTTTGGCTAAAATGATAAACCCTAGAAGTTTTCCAAAGGTGACTCCAAATGCACACTTTTTTGGATTTAATCTTAGTTGGAACTGCTCCATGCAATCTAGAATGACTTCCAAGTTTCCTAGGTGTATATCCCTTTTCTTAGATTTTTCCAAGGTGTCATCCACATAATCTTCCATATTCTTATGCATCATGTCATGATAGATAGTTTTCATAGCTCTTTGATAAGTAGCTCCTACATTCTTTAATCCAAATGGCATAACATTCTAGCAATAGGTTCCCCATGGCAAGTGAATGCAGTCTTTTCCTAGTCTTTAGGAGCTATTTTGATTTGATTATACCCAGAAAAACCATCCATCAATGAATAGATCTCATAACACGCGGTCATGTCCACTATCATATCTATGTTTGGAAGTGGAAGATCATCCTTTGGGCATGCTTTATTAAGATCTCTAAAATCTGTGCAGATGCAAATGGATTTGTCATGTTTTAAAACTGGTACAATATTGGATATCCATTCGGCATAATCAATGGCTCTTATAAATCCTGCACTGAGGAGTTTTTCTAGTTCTGCTTTGATGAGAAGAGCTATGTGAGGATTCATTTTCCTCAATTTTTGTTTCACTAGTTTTATACCTGGAGCTATGGACAAGTGATGCATAATGAGATTAGTGTCCAACCCTGACATGTTTGAGTAAGTCCAAGAAAAATTAATCTTCTTACTCTATAGGAACTTGGTATATGCTTCTTTTTCCTGTGTTGATAGAGGTTGAGCCAAATGCACTATTTGTGGAGCCTCTTGTGTACCCAAATTAACTAGCTGTGTAGGCTTGACAAGCATTGAAGATCTGTCTTGAAAGTAACTTGGGAGATGATCAAGTACCTCATCCTTAGGCACCTTAGAGAGGTTTTCACCCTTGGATACATCCTTTATTTTTACTTTTTTAGGTTCTGACACCACCACACAATGGTTTTCTCCATCAGAACTCTTATTCTTTTTTTTTCTTTTCTTTTCATTTTGCGACTAAGGTACTTGATATTTGGTTCTATCATGCTTGTAGTTGGTTCACTAGTGGAAGAGATTACGGGCTCAAGGGCATTTAGGTAACATTCTATCTCATAGTCATTTTCGAAAGTTAAGAGTTGAGGCTCTTGATAGCATTGAGACCAATCAATTAGGTGGGGATTGGCAAGGGGTAGGTCAATGATGGGTTCAATGTTGTGGATATGTATGGTATCATCTCTAGTGATTGAAAAGTTAGGTCTATCAAGTATCCCTCTAAGGTACCCAAATCAGGATTCATCCTACGAAGTGAAGCATCATCCATCAAAGAAACTTGCAGATTTGAATCCACTAATCCTACACTAGACTCATTAGCTACCTCAGGTTGGGAACTTAAGTATGGACAATATCAACATCCATGTCAACTATAGAAGAATCATAGAGAGATTCCCACTCATACTCATGTGAGTTTGTATCTGAATCTCAGCTGGGATGTTTACACCAAGGTTATTTATGGCATCTAGATGTGGAAGCTCTAATGTCACCAAGGATAACACCTTCTTGAATGCCATTCGTGTATTGATGTTCTTGAATAGGATCCTCAACATGATCTTCAATAGTGGATTCTTCTTATTCTAGTCCTGAAACTGTTGTATGGGCAACTGGAATATCTGAATCTCCCCAAAGGAGATTAGTGGAAGGGACCCAATCTTCACACATATCCTGTTGGTTTGTCAAATTGGGCATATGCCTTGTTTCATCCTCACTATCTGTCTCACCAAGGATAGGAATAGGGTTCTTGTTCTAATTTTCAAAACCTAGGCCAACCATTTTTTTAGACCTGCGGCCAAAGAGAGCATGATCAAGTGGTTTAGCTCTATCATCTAATCTATGAATGAGAGGACCATGACCTGGATAGCCCATACTTTTGACAAGAGTGTAACCTCTTCCATATGTCTTAGGAGAGGGGGAGAAGTTCTCATTATGCATGTATTTGTCTTCTCTATAGATCCAGTCCTTGATAACCACCTCTTCCTTTTCATCTTGAATAGGAACTGAGGATTCTACAAATGTACCAAACAAGGTCATGGCTGAAGATGAAGGACACATCTCTTGTGAAGGCTTGCCATAGGATCTAGGTGAGACTAGTAGTTTTGTAAAGGAGTCAAGTTGATACCCCCCCATACCAAGGTCTATGGACTTGAACTTATTCTTGCACTATGCTAGAGTTGTATCAAAATCCTCTGCTTCCCTGTTGAGAGGGACATGAGTCTTTGCTGAAATTGCATTTATAGATAATGTGCTATCCCCGGGCATACATAATTCTACTCCACTATAGGGGAACTTAACACATTGGTGGTAGGTGGATGGGACTACTTGCATGTCATGGATCCATGGTCTACCAAGTAGGATAGTATATGCTAGAGAACCAACATCAACAATTTGGAACAAAATGTCATTTTCAACAAGGCCAATCCTGACAGGAAGGATACACAACCCTTTAGAACTTCTCTTTGCCTCATCATAGGCTTTAATGGTAATTTTATTTTGGGTATCAATAACTTGCTCAAAATAACCTAGTATCTTCAAGAGACTCAAAGAACAAATGTTGAGCCCAGCACCCCCATCAATCAACACACGTCTGAAATGGGTCATGTGAATCATGAATTTGACATGAAGGGAAAGATTATGTGGATGGCTCAAATCTTTGTCATCTTCTTCTGAGAATGTTAGGTAATGAGGGCTAGAAACATGGTTAACCATGTTCTGGAATTGGTCAACATCTATGTTGTTAGGAACATTTGCTGCACACAAAGTATCCTCAAGGATACACTTATGTCTTGGAGATAATTCCAAGAGTTCAAAGTTTGAGATTTGAGCTAGCATTCTTTGTAACTAGTCAACAAGATTATAGCTCATTTCAGGGATGACTGCTGATTTGGTGGTGACATTCTTAGATGCCACTTGCTTGGGTTTGCTAGACTGGTTGGAACTAGGACCTCTAATAACCACAAGACCTTGACTTTGGCTTCTTGTAACAATGTTAAGAGCTTGGGATGACCTTTCATAGTGAGGACCCCTAAGTACCACCACAGGCTCTTCATCAAATATAGGAGGAGAGCCCACATCATAACCATAAGGATCTTTGTCTCTCATCAAGTTGATACTTTCCTCCACAACCTCAAGCATATTGACCACATTTTCTATAGCTATGTAGGTATAGTTGATTTCAGCCTTACCATTCTTGGTTTTAGAGGTTTCCCCCTTCTCATATTTAGGCAAAGGCTCCTTGAATGCCTTATGGTTTGCATTAGTGTTCAACCCATCAATCTGAAGTTTGCCACTCTCAATAAGATCCTGAATGATGTGCTTTAGTTTCCAGCAATGTTTGATGTCATGTCCAATGTCATTTTGGAATTTGTAGAAAGCTTTTTCATTTCACCAATGTGGCTTAACATAAGGTATGTGGAAATTTGTTGGATCTTGTGGTTGTGCAAGGTTATTCACAACAAGCATCTTGAAAACAACCTCAAACTAGTCACCCAATTTAGAAAAGTGTCACCTCTCTTTTTTAGGCTTATCCTGATACTTTGGTTTATGCTCTTTTTGGGTGGAGGATGTGTTGAGCTTCATAGCTTGAACTTCACTAGAAAAATGGAGGACTCCTTGATCCTTGGGTTGAGAAGAGTCCACAACTCCGTTGTTGACTACTTTCTTGTTCTTGTTTTAGTGCAAGTGCTTGTTTTTGTCCTTATTAGAGTTGTTAGTATTCTAACCATTGTTGTTATTGCTATGTTTGGTCAAAATGCCTTTCTTTTCAAGACATCCTCAATTTGACATGCGGTTTTGACCATAGTGTCGAAGGAATCAAAGACCATCTTTTGAACCTCATACCGCATTTCAGGCACCAAATTGCTAACAATGATATCAATCCTTTCATTCTTAGGAATAGTCCTAGAATAGCAAGAGCACAATTGTCTCCACCTTTGTAAGAAGGTAACAAAGGATTCCCCTTGGTTTTGTTTCAAATTGCACAAGTCTAACATAGTGACTGATCTTGAAAAGTTGTATGAAAAATGTTGAACAAATCTATGGACAAGTTCTTTGAAAGTTTTGACATGAGGGGTTATGTTGGTAAACCACCCCATGGCTTGGCCCTTGAGACTCCTCAAAAGTCATCTCATAAGATAGGAGTTGTCTTGGTAAAATTCAAAACTCATGATGTAGAACTAATGCACATGATCATGTGGATCACCATTGCCGTCATACTTTTCATACTGGGGGATTTCAACTTTTCTAGGAAAATCCTTCATACTCACACTTTTTCCTAAAGGATCGGGACAAATAGACTCAAGTGAAAAGGAACTTTTAGGCACCAACACCTTTTCCATCATACGCTTGAGTTTTTTGATCTCCTCTTCTTGAGAGGGTCCTTGCTTCTTGATTCTTCTATCCACATCAAATTTGTAAGGGACTCTGGCACCCTTGTTAATCAAGCTCTTTAGGAACCTATCCTTGTTTTGATCAAGATACTTCTACACATATTTTTGGAATAGTGGTTCTTATTGCATCCTCATAAAATCTTGATCATCAAAACTTGCACTACTTCCTCCATGTTGAGAGCCATGATGAGCTCATTGGGAGGGTTGTCTCAAGTTCCTAGGAGGTGTTTGTCTCCTATGTTGTGAAGTCCTCCTTCCTCTAGGACTAGGAGATCTTGAAGGGGTCCTTGACTCCCTTCTGCTTTGTGGGGTTCCTGAGGGAGTAGATGGTGGAGAATTCTTTCCACTATTGGTACCCCTATTGTTGAATTGGTCATTGAGTTGTTGGGCTAAAAGCCTATCTTGTTCTTCTTGGACTGCTTTTGGTTTCAATTATAACAAGGCTTTTTGTTCTGCCTCTAGGATTCTAAACCTTTCTTCTTTAGTAGCTTGTTCATCCAAAAAGGCTTTCTTTTCACATTCAATTCTTTTAAGCCTCTCATTTGCATACCTTGAGGTTGTTTTGAGAGGAGAGTTGGGCCTTGAATGTTTGAACAAGTCGTTAGTAAATGCTGCATTCACATGATCATCACAAGATTCATTGTTCTGGTCTTCATGTTGTGACCATGCATCTTGGTGAGCTCATCCATAATTTCTTCAGCTCTTTGATGGGTATCTAAATATCTTGAGTTGATAGGGGTTGATTCAGGTTGATTGTCATTACCAAATAGCATGTTATCCCTATGTCTTTGGAAAATGTCATCAAGATTTTGATCCATGGCTTGTCTCTCCTTTCTAGTCATGGTGTAACTCATGTCCATATCTGATTGAGAAGGTGCTAAAGAGGTACTCAACTCACTAGGATTGCTCTTTGGGTCAAACCAAGCTTCAGACTCACTCCTAGGTGATTGATCAAAGATGGGTTCCTTTCCCTTTCACTTTTGACAAGTTTGGACTAAGGGTAAATGATCAAAGACAACTTGAGGTCATTTTTCTTGACTAACTTGGTACCTTGTCATAACCAACATGAAAGAAAAAGACCCTTGGTGATAAGATGACCCTACGAAATGTCAATACCAAACTAGGATATTAAAAGTGTTCAATTGTCCAAAAAGAGATGGTAAGATAGAAAATTGCAAAAGGTGTAAATCAACACTGCAATAGAGGTATATAATAAAAGGATAAGTATCCTAACACATATGGATCAGGAGGATGGATTTAACCAAAATATATTTGAAATTGAATTTATATGGAAGTGAATTGGATAAAAGACTACTAAGACTCTCCAAGTGTATTACCAAAGAATCTAAAGGTTTACTTTTTCAACAAGGATGATTCCTAACTTATCAATGACAAGCAAGATTACTTTGTAAAATCAAAGAGTACTAACTCAAGGGGTCAAAATATAGGAACCCAAGGTACAAACAGGCTTCCAACGGTAGAGTAAGTAACCTACTAAAATCTGGATCGACTAAAGGAAGGCTAAAAATGGAAAAAATTAGACAGACAACAAAAGACTTTGTGTGATAGTTTCTAGGCTAACAGGATGATACAATCTTCCAAAATGATATTTCACATGAAGCAATACGACAGTTTCTAGGTAGCCTATGAGATACTTTCCAGGAAAGTTGTGCGATAATTGTGTAGCAACAAAATATCGCATGATAAATCTCAGTACAGTGTGCAATGATATTTCAGGATCATACGACTCTTGACTAGTGAATGTAAATATTTCAGTTTTAAGGGCAATTCAGTGAAAGTTTCAATCTGATGGTTGGATTTTTTGGTTTCAAACATAGTAGTAGTAGTAATCAAACAAGTTTACAAATAGTAGGTGATCAAACATGTCATAAAACACTTGCACAAGGGCAAAATAAACCTTGCCAAGACAACCAATTGTGATATCAAAGCAAAGAAAATCCTATGAATGCTATCATGATGTTTGATTATTTGAGAACATTTTCATGGGTAGATAACAATGAGAACACTTCAAGCACTTACTAGCCTAAAAAGACAAAGGGTCAATACTTAACAACTTGGCCCACACTTGATGCTCCATTGCCTCATAGAAAGTGGTTGCCCACAATAGATATTGACTTTGTCATGGAAGTGCCAATGACACAACCAAAGGAACATAGATGGTGAGTAATCTTGGGATGATCTAGGTTAGTTCACTAGGATCAATCCTTGCACCAAGAAGCTAAGCAAAAAAATAGGGTGGCTTCTATCTATAATTCTTAGTAAGGGCTTTCATTTGTAATACCCCTCTTGCTCCCCAAAGGGACTCCTTACCTTGTAGCAAGTAATGGACCTCACGGCCACAAGAGTACCTTATGCATTCTTTCTTAACATTTTCCTCATGGTCACAATCCCACAAGTACTCACATCAAGAGAAGACAAGTACTACATCTACCAAGGTTTTGTGTCCTTGATAGCCTTGAGTTTATAGTGGGTTAGAATAGCCAACAAAAAGCTTGTCCCCACTTGGGTTGTTCCTCTTGATTGCTCAAGAGCATGCCCGCTAAAGGATTCTAAAACTAAACAAAGAGTGGATCAAACTTTGAGTTTCAAGATTTCTATTTCACCTCAAGGGTGAAGAGCATACTCTCCTAGCTCAAAAATTTCTCCCAAACACACCAAGAAAAGGTTCAATTACCCTCTTGCCTTCAAAATCCAAAGATGGGTCAAGATTTTTGTTTCACCACCAGGGTGAAGAGCATACTCTCCTACCACAAAAAGATTCCTACAATAAGATATTAAGTTCCTATGAAAAGAAACAACTAGTATATGTCGCACTTGAAATGAAAGCAATTAAACAAGCACTTGATTGGTTTTTATGCATTGGGCAGCCCTACAAAAACCATTAGTGGTCCTTGTGCATTTGGAGCTTTGACATGCATTCTTTTAAGCAAATATTTCAAGCAATGAGAGCACCTACAAGCACAACTTGTTAGCCCTATAAAGGTTAGCACATCAAAATCAAGAATAATCTGCAAATAAACCTCTGTTCTACCACAACAAATCAGAAATCCAAAGAAAATAAATCAAATCTTGCAAAGAAATGTCCAAAATCACTCACTGCTAGGCTTGGGTGATAGTTCTCTCAGAGAAAGAATCGTACGATATTTCTCAGTATACTTCTACAATACTTTATCTCTGTGTGATATTTTATGCTACCTGCATGCGACAGAGTACAAAACACCAATGTGACAGAATCATGCAACGCGTATGATACTTTTATTGGAAAAGTATCGCATGGGTATACAAAAACTATTGTATGATACTGGAAGACTATTGTATGATATTCTATCAAAAAGTACAGAAAAATAGCTGAAATAGCAAGCAAAATATGATGAAAATTTGACAAAAATGCATAAAAAGAAGGACAAAACAAGAGCGTTCTACCCCATGGTGGGTGCCAAAAATGTACACACTAAATTGTGCACTTCTCTAAGTCATTACTTCCAAGGGAATCCATGAATGGGAAACCTTGAAAAAGTGACCTAGAGCTCCCTAGGCATGGAGTCACAAGGATGTTTGATAGTGCTCTCAGCTAGAGCTATTGATGCATGCAATCTTGCTAGTAAACCACACAATAGGAGATTCAAAGATACAAGGGCAAGAATGCCAATATCTTCAAGAATCAACAATGGAAATGCAATGCAACTATGCTAAGATGAAGATTCAAGTAAGCTATAGAAATGAAAGTATTACTGATGCAAGATGCAGTTGTTTTGTAATATCTTGGGTGGTAAATGCCTATATAAAGAAGGCATTTGAGCATTCATAAGCAAGTGCTCAAGGAGTTCAAGCTCTCACATTGCAAGCTCTCAAGTTTTAAGCTCTTGGATTGTAAGCTTTGAGGATGTAAGATCTCTCATGTTGTAAGATATCTCAAGTTGTAATGATTTTCAAATATTAATGTATGCTTTATAAAGCATTTTGTCTTCTCTTTGTCTCCATGTTGTTATGGATTTTCTCATGAGTTGGTAAGGGTTGTGTGGCCCTTCATCAGTGGTATCAGAGCCAGAGCACCCTTCATCAATTACAAGCCTTACTAATTAAGCTATGTGAGCTAATCTAAAGCATAAAGGAAACTAAGCTAGATGGAATGAAAGCTTAAGCTAAGAATGTAAGAATGGAAGCTAAATGCATGAAGATATTGAAAGCTCCAAAAGTCTCCAAGAAATCTTGCAACATAAGATTAGTATTCAAAGTTGGGATCGTAGAATGAGAAAAGAGCTCTCCTTTTAAAGGATTTGGAAAGGAATGGACCATGGAGATTAAGAGGAAAAAGATTTAATCAAGGGTGGAGCTTGAAAGAGGAGCAATCCATTTCCACAAATCTCCTCCAATGAGAAAATAAGAGTTGACTTTTGTGTCCATATGAGACCAAAAGGCCTTTTCTCATTTTTATAAAATAGGAATAATGCTTTATTTGTGCAACTTAGGATAAGAGGAAAAGTGGGGGCTTTTTATTTAATAAAAGGGGAGGGAATTCCTTTTAAATAAATAAAGACTTAGGATAAAATGGTTAGCCCATAGAAAATAATTGAATAAATGATAGAATTAGGATTTGATCAAGGAAATTGATATTGAATTGAAAAATGTTGATTTTTGAAAAATATTGATTCAGGGATTTGATAAATTGCTGAATGGGGGTCCAAAGTCTAGGCAACCATTTTAGGGTGCATACACAAACAACATCAACTTACATCCATACATTAATAAACTACAAAACAAGGATATAATACATTTCTTCACTCATCCTTCTACTTGCATCTTGAGGGACACTTCTGCCCGGAGTGGTTGACATTGTTCAAGCGACTCTGTGTGCCAAACGAGGTTGTCAATAGAATTTACCTATCTATTTGGAGTTTTTGGAACAAACGGTTTGATGCTATAAAGTACAGTTTAAAATATAAGCAATGTTTCTCATTTCAACTGAGGAACACTATGAGTTTTGACATCGACCAAGACTGTGTTGCCAAATTTAAACAAACATGAATCTCTGAAAACTGAGATAGGTCATTGTAGGCCTTGGCAACATGGTCCTGTAGCACTTGACAGTTTGATGCTACCTCATACGAGCTCTGATACATGACCTCGTAAAGATAACTGATTTGATGATGAAGGGACCTTGAGGGACACTTCGGCCCAAAGTGGTCGACAATGTTTGAGCAACTCTGTGTGCCAAATGAGGTTGCCACTAGCATTTACCCAATCATTTGGAGTTGTTGGAACAAACATTTCGATGCTACGATAGACAGTTTGAAAGATACGCAATGTTGTCCATTTCAATTGAGGAACACTTTGAGTTTTCACATTGACCGACAATGTGTTGCCAAATATAAATGAACTTGAATCTCTAAAAACTAAGACACATTATTGTTGGCCTCAACAACATGGTCCTATAGCACCTAAAGGTTTGATGCTACCTCTCACGAGCTCTGAGATATAATTGTTAATATGATTTAGAACAATAGAGAGGGGGGTTGAATCAGTTGTTCTCAGGTCTTGATGTATAAAACAATCTCATAAAATTATCCTTAAATCAGATCCAAAACTAAAACAAACTCAGTCATCACTGATTCAATAATAGAAACATCTAACAATGTAGTCCACTACCTAGCTATAACTTAACCTGCAAAACATAGTAATGTTCAGATCTAAACATTCACACAAGTATAAACACTAGGTTTTATAGTGGAAACCCAATTTGGGAAAAACCACTTTGTAACATGCTACTATTATTTTCACTCTTCTAAAGTGAGCTCAGTAAAAAGCCAACCTTATCAAAGGTTATAATACACACTGTCAAATGTGACCTGGTTAAATGATTTCAATCACCCTGTTAAAAGTGAGCCTAGTCATAGGACTTACATACACTCCATTAGAATGCAACCTTGTTCAAAGGATTTAACATATGACTGTTAGGTCAACCTCTGTTAAAAGGATTTTGACTATTACAATGGTTAGAAAGTAGGAGCAGTATTATTTGAAAAATATACAACTCACTTTGCAAATATCAGACCTGATTCCGTACACTAATGCTGGTTTACTAACTTTGAAAATTTTTCCACTTCCATCTCTGATCTGCTCAAAACTTTTCTTCAAGAAATCACCACCATTCTCCTTCATCCTTTTCTGCTTATTCAGTCAATAAAACTTTTCTCTTCCAACATTCTTTGTTCACCATGTGCATACATATCACAATGTTTAGGTTCCCTTATATTTTCCTCAATTAGGTTAACTCATCTTTTGTCGCTCAATCTCATTCGTAGATCTTAGGGTTAGGTCAAATTCATTGAATCTACCTACTTTATGTTCTTCACCTCCTTTTCTAGAATCATCTCAAATCTCTTAAAGATTTATAATAAAACATTTCAAAATGCATTTAATGCTTCCAAACAATTAATAAATAAAGTCAACACATTTTACATAATCCAAGAATTCAACAATGTTGGCTCCAAAATTAAATTCTCTTCAAATATAAATTTTTTGATGCTTGGTCAATACTATGATTGTTCACTCGGTTTTCATGTAGAACACTCGGTCAATACTAAAACTGTCTCCTCGGCTTGCACTATGTTCCTCAAAAATTTACTGATGCTCGGTTGACACTATAATTTTGCTCATCATATACTAACTCAGTTGACACTAGCATCACTCAGCTTAGACATGATTTTTCCATTCTTTGCTCAGTTAAGCCTACCATTTTAGTCTTTAGTCTTACTAAGATAAACAATACATTATCTCATCATAGTGCAACATAGTCAAGTACCCTTTGTAGTATCAAGATAAGTCAACCTCTCCCTAGGTGCTATTTTTACCAACCTTGCTTATCCCCTTAGCAACACTCAAATAGATATAGTACTTTGCTAAGTAGCAACAGTCTTACCAATTAAGGTTTGACATCAATGACAAAACAATAATTGTTTTAATTCAGTTTCCAACAATCTCCCTCTTTGGCATTGATGACAACACCATATGATATCATCTGAATAACACATGGATTACCAATCAATCCAAAATCTTATCTATCCATCAGAAACTTATTTATAATATCCTTAGCTTCATTCTAATTTAGAATCCTATAAGCCTCACTTGTATGACCATCAGAAGTATTTAGATCTCCCTCTATCCTGATTCTTCATTTCAATTTCATGTGCTATCATATCTCATGTGTTATCATATCAGTACATTCTCCCTCTTTGACAAAAATGCCAAAGAAGTAACTAAAACATACATCCATCAGATGTAGATAATATATGTGCAACTCAGTGTTTCTCCCTCTATCATCTTGCTTATGACTGATTCCTTATCTTTGCTTCTCTTCACAACTCTAGGCCAGCCCTGAAGTGTAACAATTTTCTGCATCAATTTGTCAAATGTTCTATTGTAACACATTTGATGTAGTGTTCCTAGCTTGTCTAGGCAGCCTCAGTTAGGGGAAGAACCCCTAATTGACTTCTCAAATACTCATGAGCTTCTCTGGGTAAAGCTTTAGTGAATATGTCTGCTAGTTATTCTTTTGTATTCACATATTCCATTTGGACTTCTTTGTCTTGTACTAATTCTCTCAAGTAGTGATACTTGATTGCAATGTGTTTGGTCTTAGTGTGCATCATTGGATTCTTAGAAATATTGATAACACTTGTGTTGTCACATAAAATAACAACAGGTTCAGTGATTTCTGTTACAAGTAGTAGTTGCCGTTGCACCAAAAGATCAACCTGTTAATGCCCGATACAACCACTAGACTTATAGAAGACACAGGAGGCTGTTAAACCATGTCACAAATCCCAAGGGGAGCACTGAACATTTTTTCAACAATCTCCCCCTCAGCGTTACCTGAGGGTTTTAAGGATTCAAACCTGTGACCAAGCTTTGATACCACTTGTTACAAGTAGTGGTTGCCATTGCACCAAAAGAATGACATGTTAATGCCCGATACAACCACTAGACTTATAGAAGACATAGGAGGCTGTTAAACCATGTCATGAATCTTGAGAGGAGTGTTGAACATTTTTTCAATAATTTTTTCTTTCATGCTTATCAAAAATTGTTTTATCCATACCAAGTTTGAACAGTTCACTACAACAGCAACATACTCGGCCTCAGCAGTAGATTGGGAAATGCAATTTTGTTTCTTGGTTGCCCAGGAGACTAATCTCTATCCAAGAAAGAAAGCTCCACCACTTGTACTCTTTTTGTCATCTACATTTCCTACCCAATAAGCATCTATATAAACTCGGAGTTCAAATTTGTCATCCTTCTTATAATATAGACCATAGTCAGCAGTTCCTTTCAAGTATCTCATAATTCTTTCCACAGCCATCATATGTGTTTCCTTAGGATTAGCAGAAAATCTTGCCACAATCCCAATAGCTAATGCAATATTTGGCCTACTGTGTACAACATATTACAATTTTCCAATCATAGATCTATATAGAGTCTGATTCACTTCTGCAGCATCATCATTCTTAGATAACTTTTGTCCAGTAACCATAGGAGTTCCCACTGGTTTATCATCTTCCATCCCAAAAGTTTTTAGTATTTAATTAACATACTTAGACTATGTAATGAAAACTCCATTCTTCTTCTGATATACTTGTAAACCAACAAATAATTTGATCTCACCAAACATACTAATTTCAAACTCAGTTTGCATTTCATTTGAGAAACTTTTACATAATGCATCTTGTCCACCAAAAATAATGTCATCAACAAATTTTTTTTCCAACAAGATACCTTTACCTTCTTCATCCTTCATGTACAAATTGCTTGTGTCATTTGTTCTTGAAAATCCAATCTATATCAAGTAGTTGTGCAACCTCTCATAACATGCTCTAGGTGCTTGCTTCAATCCATACAATGCTTTGTTTAGTTTGCACACCATGTGTCTTCTATTTGGATCAATAAAACCTTATGGTTGTTCTATGTAAACTTCTTCTTCTAGTATACCATTCAAAAATGCAGACTTGACATACATTTGATATACCTTGAAATCTTTATAAGTAGTATATGCAAGCAGAGTTCTTACTCCTTCCAATCTAGCTATAGGGGAAAATGTCTCCCCATAATCTATGCCTTCTTCTTGTGCGTAGCCTTTGCATACCAGCCTAGCTTTGTTCCTAGTGATTTCACCATTTTCATTCATCTTATTTTGAAATACCCACTTTGTTTCTATAAAATTCTTGTTTTCAGGTCTCGGCAATAGAGTCCAAGTATCATTCTTCTCAATCTAGTCAATTTCTTCATTCATTGCTTGTATCTAGTCTTCATTCTCCAATGCTTCTCTAGTTGTCTTTGGTTCAAATTCACATAGTAGACATGTTGGATCCTTAGTCTTACTTCTGGTCTAGATTCCAATATCTTTGTCTCCAATTATCTGTTTAGGTTTATGATGTATTCTCACATATTTTGCCAAAATAGGTTTTGCTGTTCTCTCCTCTATTTCATCATGTTCCTCAATAAGATTGTCAGATTAAACTTTATAATTCTTGGCAACCTCTTCCTTATACTCAACAACATTTTCTTGTAGCTTGACATGTTCTTGTTCTCTCTTGGCACTGTTTTCTTGACGCTTGGCAGCTTCTGTCTGTCGCTAGACATTGCTTACCCGAGACTCGACATTAGGTGCAAGTCTGTTCCTTGCCTCTTCTTCCTCTTGATTGTATACAAAAGATCTATAATCTTCTAGTTCTCTTTTACTGTCAGCTTCATTTCTTTTTGCATACTCATCAATTTTGACATTCACACTTTCCACAATTTTGTTAGTGTTAGAGTTCAAACACTTATAAGCTTTACTTTTTGTGGAGTACCCTAGGAATATGCCTTCATCACTCTTAGCATCAAACTTTCCATTCCTAGTGTCTTTTAATATATAGCACTTACTTCCAAAGATTCTAAAGCATTTAACACTCGGTGCATGCCCATGCCATAATTCATAAGGTGTCAGATTTGTACCTTTCTTGATCTATACTCGGTTAAGAGTGTAGACAGTAGTGCTTATAACTTCTTTCCAATATTTCTATGCCACATTCTTTTCAATCATCAATGTCCTTGCACAATCCATGATAGATCTATTTCTCCTTTTTCCTATACCATTTTGTGGAGGTGTTCTAGGTGCAGACATCTGTCTTTTAATTCCTCTATCATTGCAAAATAGATTAAATTCATTTGATGTAAATTCTCCAACTTGATCAGATCTAAGACATTTCAGGTTCCTACCTATCTCCTTTTCAACCTTAGCAAAATACCTCTTAAAATATTGAAAAGCTTCAGATTTTTCTTTTAGAAACATCACATGCATCATCCTAGTATGATCATCAACAAATAAGATAAAGTATCTAGCACCATAGTAACTTTGTACACCCATAGGTCCACAAAGATCAATATGAACCAAATCTAAAATGTTTTCAGAAGTAAAGGATTTGCTCTTGAAACTTGACTTTGTCATTTTTCCTAATTGGCATTCCTTGCACATCACATTCTCAGGTTTCTTCAATCTAGGTAGACCTCTTACCTTTTTCTTCTTACTTATCTCTATCAGATTGTCAAAGTTAACATGACACAACATTTTATACCATAACCAAATATCATCAAGTTGTGCAATCAAACATGTCTCTTTAGATAGGTCAAGATAGAACAAATTACCTCTAGCCCGATCTCCACTTCCAATCAGTTCTCCAGTAGCATTAAAAATTTTAGCTTTCTTGTGATGAAATTTCACTCGGTAACTAGTTTTGTTAAACTAAGCAACACTTAACAAATTGTAATTAAGACCTTCAACCCAATATGAATTTTCACAAGATATCTTATCAGTTAGTTTAATCAAACATTTTCCTCTAACAAGACATGGTGCATCATTACCAAATTTTACACTTTTACCTCTGTAATGATGTAAGGTCTCAAACTTATTTTTGTCACCAATCATGTGATGTGAACAACCATTATCAATAATCCATTTATCATTCTTCTTCACATAGGATATCAATGCAATTTTTTCATCCTCATCAGATTCATCTTTCATTGCCACATAAACTACCTCAATTTTAGAATCATCACTATTAGTGTCAGTCTCTTTTTCAGCAATGTAACAAGATTTCTTACCTTTTCCCTTGTAGTCTTTGTTCCATTGGTAGCTTCTGTCATCTTTTCTATCTTTGTGTTTTCTTTTCCTTTCATCATCTTTATCCTTCCTATCAACACATCTAGCAGCTATATGACCAACTTTATTACATGCAAGACATATAATAGGGAGTTTACCTTTATACTTTCCTTTTCCCCTTCTCAGTCTTCTAGCCATAAGAGCTTCTAGATCTTCTAGGTTTTTATCAGAGGTGTCACTGTCACTTTCACTATCACTTCCACTTTCAATTTCACTAATGCATCTTTCTTTTTCTTTCTTTGGCTTGTTCAGAACTAGCTATGACTTAAAAGAAGATTCAACATTTCCAATGCTTCCAACATTGAAGTTATCATAATTAGAGAATTCAAAAGCAGTCTCCTTACCAACTAAACTTTCCAAAGTAAGCACATTAGTAGAGTTACATCTATATTCTTGAATAGCTGAGATCTTAATAGCATATAAGGATGTAGGGTTCTTAATACTTTCCCAATTGTAATTTCATCATCAATAGTCCCATTAGCTCCTCTAATAGCATTCACAACTTCTTTTATTCTACTACAATATTGTGCAATGTTTTCACCTTCTTACATTCTCATTTCATCAAACTTACCTCTAAGACTCTCGGCCTTTGCTTTCAACACATTCAAGTCACCACCATAGATCCTTGCAAGTGTGTCCCACATATCCTTTGCAGTTGTGTAGTCCTTAATGTCCTCAAATTCTAGATAGCTTAGGGAAGATGCAATTTCTAGCATTGCCTGATTATGTCCTTGCTTAGCTCTCATTTCTTCGGCAATGAAAGGTGTGACAGGTGAGACATAACTGTTCTCAATGTAGTACTTTGTAGAGTCACCAATACTAGCCAGATGTAGCTTCATCAAGCTTCTCCATGCAGGGAAATTTTCCTTGTTCAACTTCGGTACCTCCTTCTTATATATCTTGATCATTTTCTTCAAGCCCCTTTAAACTTGATATTTGTCAACACTTAATAATAAGCAACTAAGCTCTGATACCAATTGTTAATATTATTTAGAACAATAGAGAGGGGGGTGAATTAGTTGTTCTCAAGTCCTGATGTATAAAACAATCTCATAAACTTATCCTTCAATTAGATCCAAAACCAAAAAAAACTCGGTCATCACTGATTCAATAATAGAAACATCTAACAATGCAGTCCATTACCTAGTTGTAACTTAACTTGCAAAACATAGTAATGTTCAGATCTAAACATTCACACAAGTATAAACACTAGGTTTTATAGTGGAAACACAATTTAGAAAAAACCACTTTGTAACATGCTACTATTATTCTCACTCTTCTGAAGTGAGCTCGGTAAAAAGCCAACCTTGTCAAAGGTTACAATACACACTATCAAATGTGACCCGGTTAAAGGATTTCAATCACCCTATTAAAAGTGAGCCTAGTCATAGGACTTACATACACTCCATTAGAATGCAACCTTGTTTAAAGGATTTAACATATGACTGTTAGGTCAACCTCTGTTAAAAAGATTTTGACTGTTACAATGATTAGAAATTAGCAGTAGTATTATCTGAAAAATATACAACTCACTTTGCAAATATCAGACCTAATTTCATACACTAATGTCAGTTTACTGACTTTGAAACTTTTCCATTTCCATCTTTGATCTGCTCGGAACTTTTCTTCAAGAAATCACCACCATTCTCCTTCAGCCTTTTCTGCTTATTCAGTCAATAAAACTTTTCTCTTCCAACATTCTTTGTTCACCATGTGCATACATATCACAATGTTCAGGTTCCCTTATATTTTCCTCAATTAGGTTAACTCATCTTTTTCTGCTCAATCTCATTCGTAGATCTTAGGGTTAGGTTAGATTCATTGAATCTACCTACTTTATGTTCTTCACCTCCTTTTCTAGAATCATCTCAAATCTCTTAAAGATTTATAATAAAATGTTTCACAATGCATTTAATGCTTCCAAAAAATTAATAAATAAAGTCAACACATTTTACATAATCCAAGAATTCAACAATCTCGGCACCAAAATTAAATTCTCTTCAAATATAAAATTGCTGATGCTCAGTCAATATTGTGATTGTTCACTCGGTCTTCATGTAGAATGCTCGGTCAATACTAAAACTGTCTCCTCAGCTTGCACTATCTTCCTTGGCAATTTACCGATGCTCGGTCGACACTATAATTTTACTCAATTTATACTAACTCGGTTGACACTAGCATCACTTGGATTAAACATGACTTTTCTATTCTTTGCTCGATTATGCCTACCAATTTAGTCTTCGGTCTTACTAAGATAAACAATACATTATCTCATCATAGTGCAACATATTCAAGTACACTTTGTGGTATCAAGATAACTCAACCTTTCCCTAGGTGCTATTGTTACCAACCTTGCTCAGCCCCTTAGCAACAATCAAATAGATATAGTACTTTCCTAAGTAGCAACAGTCTTACCAATTAAGGTTTGACATCAATGACAAAACAATAATTGTTTCAATTCAATTTCCAACAATAATTCCGTAAAGATCATTGATTTCATGTTGAAGGGACCTTGAGGGATAATTTGGACCAGAGTGCTTGATAACGTTTGAGTGACTATGTATGCTAAACAAGGCTTCCACTAGCATTTACCTGACCATTCAGAGATGTTGGAATAGACACTTTGATGCAACAACAAATGGTTTGAAATATACACAATGTTCGATGCCTCTTTGATGAGATCTTTAACATATAAAACTATTAATTTTAGTCTTGAATAGCCTGAGTGCGCTATATCATGTGCGCCCTATGAAAAACCAAAAAAGTGTAATGCATACTCTTGCATATCACAAGCACCCTATGAGAGAGAGAGAGAGAGAGAGATGTAGGCACCAACCAAATCTAGGGTCTTCAACACCCCAATCTACTATCCAATTGGTTCTAGGACCAATTCTTAATCCAATACCCACTCTTGGGTGTACACACTTGATGGGCCATATAAGGCACTTCTCCATATCACATCACTCCACTTCCAAAAATGGTGGAGACAAGTATATGAGACCTTCACAAGAAAGCATTCTCCCTCAACCGGGATCCCACTAACCCCCAACACTGATTTCTCAATCTAGGCCTACAATCATTGTAGCCTTTTGCACCCTGATTTTGGTCTCTAGTTCCCAAAATTCTTGAACACCCTAGGAAACTAATCACTAATCCAAACACCCTTTTGGATCCCTTTAAAGATCCTAGAATCCTATAGAATAATCTTGATCTAGCACCCTCGAACTCTTACTAGGTTCACAGGCCTAATTGGCTAGATTAGACTAGAAACTTACTTGGAATGGAAAGAATGGGTTCTCAAGACCCCCAAACCTCTTAGATATCATTGAGTTAACTTATTCAACCACTTTTATCATTCTATAGGGTCCTCTTGGTCCCATACACCAACTGTCCCCACTTAGCCACTTCTTTCCTAGCCAAACACATAGAGATATTTGACCTAGGGCTGGATGGTTGAAGGCTCAAACCTTCTCTTCTTGCTTCTAGCCTTTGGAATCTTTGAAACCATTCCCCTAAATTGTATTCTACTTATTTTTATGAGGATTTATAGGTGGAATGAAAAGCTAGGGCACCATCTCTACAAAACCCTTAAAATCAGGGTTGTTAAGACCAGTCTAGACCAAATTGGACGAAACATTTGTTTGCCAAGTCCAAATGAATTTAGACCAAAATAATTCAAACATTGATTCACTCTATTAATTCAAACAATTATTAATAACTCATAACCAAATTGTACATGATTGTACAATCCACTGGTATCACCCAGGTTTCTAAAATTTCAAGGTTTTCTTATTCAATCTTCAAAGCCCCCATACAACTATGATCTAACCTCTTGATTGATCATCCAAATAGATTAAAATTCCATTAGAATGGCTAGAACCACCTTTTTAGGGGTTATTAACCAATTTCTAGCATTTGGACAACTTTTCAAAAGTTTTCGAGCAACTTTCAAAAGTTACTTTACAACTTTGCTAATTTTTGTCCTAGGCTCTAATTAGGCCATATGAAGACCTAAATGGATCAAGCTCATCCATCCTAAGCCAAATCTACCAAATCCTACCCAAAATCACTTATTCTAAGCATGTTAGACCTTTTAGTCCAATTGAGAAACTTGGTTTGTAATACCACCTAAGTGTTAATTGACCTTACACATAGTCTCTTATTACATCCTAGGAATCCAAAATGATCCTATCAAATATCTACCCTCTCCTATCATCCATGCCTTCATAGGAGTGTCTCAGTGCCCTGCTCCATACTCCCTAGGCCAATAAAACTCAAGTCTCTAGAGTTGGTAGATCATACACCTTGTATCCCAACTTCTCAATTGTTGCTTCAGTCAGCCAAGTAGCATTTTCTATTGGCTTGTCTTTCCACTTGATGAGGTAGTCATGGTAGACCTACCTTCTAGTCTTCTTACCTGCCCTCTTGTCAAGAACATACTCAATCTTAGGTGCTTGAGTTTTAGGAAGGGCCTAGATAGTTTCATGATCATCCTTGGGTAGTACTTCTCCCCTTACATCCAACATCTTTGGTCCTTTATAGGCATAGAGATCAGAGATGTTAAAGGTATTTGATAGCCCAACATCTAATGGAAAATCAATCTTATAGGCATTCTGACCATATTTTCTAAAGATTCTGAATGGACCAATCTTCCTCATCATCAAATTACTATGCTTACCCTCTGGTAACCTTTCCTTATTTAGGTGAACCATCACCATGTCACCCACTAATAATTGTGCATCTCTTCTCCTACTATTTGCAACATCTTTGTTTTTCATTGTCACTTTCTCCAACTTGCTCTTTACTTCTTTGTGTATATCCCTCATGACCTTTGCAAAATCATTGGCCTGAGCACTGTTCCTCTCCAATTAACTGACTTCTCTCAACTCCATCACACCCCTTGCATGTGTGCCATAGACTATCTAAAAAGGACTATGTCCTGTACTCCTGTTCATGGAGTCATTGTAGGAAAACTCTTCCTGAGAAATCATCAAATGCCAAGTAGAGTCATGCTCCTTGGTTAGGCATCTTAATAATTTTCTAAGAGACCTATTAACCACTTTAGTTTGACCATCTAATTGAGGATGGTAGGAAAATGAAAAGGCCAAGTCTGTCCCAAGTTTCTTATACAAGGTCCTCCAAAAGTGAGCAAGGAACTTGGGTTCTCTGTCTGAGACTATGGATAGAGGTAATCCATGTAGTCTTATGATTTCTTTGAAGCAAATACCTACAACATGTGAGGCATCATGACTAGTCTTACAAGGCAAGAAGTGGGGCATCTTAGAGAGCCTGTCCACCACTACACACACAATATCATAACCTTGCTTGTTCTTAGGAAGCCCAAGCACAAAATCAAAATTGACAGCATCTCATGGTCTATTTGGGATAGGTAAAGGAGTGTAGAGACCTGCATTATAAGTTCTTTCTTTTTCCCTTTGGCACACCATACAAGTATCCAAAAATTTCCTAACATCAGATGGTATTCTAGGCCAATGATAGAATCTCCTCACTAACTCTAAGGTCTTATCTAGTCTAAAATGGCCTGCTAGACCTCCATAATGATTTTCCTTCACAATATTCTCTCTCATTGATCCCCTAGGGATACACAATTGACTTCCTTTGAAGAGTAGTCCCTACTATAGCATATAATCTAAGAAAGTACTATGATACTACCCTATCATGTCTTTGCATACCTTGTATGCCTCCTTGAAGTCTTCATCTTTCCCATACATCTCTTTGATGGAATGAATCCCCACATTTCAAGCCTCATCTCTTGGATTGTTAGGTTCTTCCTATTGGAAAGTTGTCTATACTAAAGTATATGACTAGATATAGTGTTTTCATTATGGAAACAAAGTCATATAATAGTTTGGAGTCAGTGCACTAAGTGTAAAGATCAAAAATCAGTTAAGTGTTGAAGATTGGACAACATACAGAGCACCAAAGACTTAGATCATCAACACACATGTGTATGGATGAATTAAGGTATGTTCCCTAGAAGTTAAGATTTTTAGACTATACATATGCTTAGTCTAAGAGCACATAAATAGATATGTAAAGATGTGAAAGTTATAGTCAGTTGAAGTTGCACAGCCAGTGTGTGCCAGTAGAGAACATAGCATAGAGCCGATAGTGACTATTTTGGTTTGCGATTGTAAATTAACGTTGCAGAGGCTATGTGCCCATTGTATTTGGGTTGCCGACATATGTATATGTATAATTTTAAGAATGCTTAAGCCAATTCATTTGGAAGCATTATTTGTAATTAGTTATAGGGCCGACCTAATTGTATAATCGGTATGAGTGCATAAATATAAGGTGTGCCCATTGTATTCGGTATGGAAGTGGAAATAAAGTTGTGAGAAGAAGAGAAGAGGTATGCAAAGAGAGCATATGATGTATTAGATCTTTTCAAGATGTCAAAGCATTAGTGCACCAAAGGAACTGATCTAGCAAGAAGTGTCATAGTAACAGTTCATCTGCATATATAGTGTGTATCTGATTCAGCAGGTTGTAGCCTTCATCATTTGAGAAATGAGCTCTAGGACAATGAGTCCACTCCCCTAATAGAGATCATTGTAAAAGACTCCTAACAGGGTCTGACCCTTAACAAGGTCTACTATACTAAAAGCATTGTAAAGCTACTCCTAACAGGGTAAAGGATCTTCTAACAAGGATCACAAAACACTAGTGTAGATTATTAGTGGGTATAAAGTCCCACCAGGGTTTTTACCTATTTGGGTTTCCCCATAACCATATTAGTGTCATGTGTTGATTTCATGTTTCATGTTTATGTGAATGTTTAATTCAGTACTTAAGAATTTATAATTTAGTATTCAGATTAAAGTGAAAAGTTAAAATACAGTGAACACTGATTCACCCCCCCCTTTCAGTGTTCCCATTCCTAACAATTGGTATCAGAGCTCTGGTACTCAGCAAAGGAGTTTAACCACTTGAGGAGATCATGGACAAAGAATATTTGAAGAAGAATCTTGAAGCAGCTCTTGAAGACCTGGACAACTCAGAAAGAGAAATTGAAAAAATAAAAGAAAAAGTTAGTGATGCTCAATTAGTTATCAAGAGACTAAGAAAATATTTGAAGGGATGCTCTAACAATGATCTTGAAAAAAAGGTCAAGAAGTTGAATGAAGAAAATGCATCCTAGTGAGTCAGCTTGAAGAACTTGATGACAAATTGATGAACAATCAAGATGTCTACAATGAGCAAGTAAAGGAGAACCTTCAACTCAATGAAGAATTAAGGGAAGAAAATTTGGGAATCTTGGATCTAAAGAATTGCAAAGCAAGATTGGAGTCTGAATTGAAAGATGCAAAGAACCACATTGACAAATTGCACACCAGTTCTAATTTGATAGAATCTCAGTTGTATGCAAGAAGAGTCAAAGGAGACACTAGCTGCATTGGATACAATGAAGCACAAAATCAGATTGATAAGATGTGAGCAAGAAAGGAGACACAAAAGGAATCTACTGATACTAAGAAGACTAAAGATCAAACCAAAGAGAATGGTAGTCCTCCTAAAAATGAGCACAAGCCTATTGAATTCACCTATTTTGCATGTAAAAAGCATGGACACATTGCAAGGAACTATACAGAGGTAAAACCTTTTAATGGTTGTTGTTATACATGTAATAGATTTGGTCATAGAGCAATAAATTGCAAGACTAGTAAGAAGAATAGGGTTTAGCATGATCAAAGAAATTAGAATCAGACCAATGCAAGAAGTTCTCAAAATGTTACATGTCAGATATGTAACTATAATGGTCACACAACAAAACAATGTAGAATGGTGACTCATGTCAATGCATCGAGGAATAATAGATCTCTAGTGATTTGTCACACCTGTAACAAGTCTGGACATATCTCAAAGTTTTGTAGATCAAGGATTCAAGGTCAGGAAAGCCCTAAAAAGGCTGAAGAACCAGTTTTGGATCTTGAAGAAAAAGTCAAGTTTGTGAAGGCATCAAAAGATGCGAGCATGATTTGGTCAGATGTAAAGAAAGAAAATGTTGATGGTAATGTATTGGATGCATCCCTAGTGGATGCACCCTCTACATCTACATGAATGGCCCTTAGGGTCATAGAGGGAGCTAATTTAGCTCTAGACCCCTGCGTGGCTGGTATACTCATCCTCAGAGTATGCACCTTTGGACTTAAGCTATTGGAGTGTATTGGAACCTTTGTGAAAGAGCACACACACTGATTGTTAGTGGAACTTGAGTTTGAAAATTTGAAGTGACAACCTGGTTTATGCAAGTTGCATTAATGGAAAATTTCTTACTTTAAGTACACAAAAAGTTGTTTGTTCACTCATTATATTCATATTCAGAGTGATTGGAGAGCAGATTGAGCCTTGGAAGTTGTTGTGAAGATTTAAGATTGAGCTATTAGTAATTTTAGTGCATTTGATCAGTTGCAAGAAACCCTAGCTCATTGCACTGATTTGGAAGCCATCAGAACATCTCAGAGATCATTTGAGAAGCGAATATCAAGTAAGTCATTGCCACTCCTATTGTTTTTGATGTTGCTAAGAAGAAGCGGTATGTTTTCAATAGGCACCCATTTAAATCAACCCTAGATGATTTAGAGGGAGCATTCTCCTACATGCCGATGGGTGTCATGCATGTAGAAGACATAAGGGCTTACATCTATTATAAGAAGGAACCTATTGGACTGGATAGGTTAAGGGTGCACATGGACACAATGTTGAAACCAGAAAAAATGTTCATGGATGAATAAACCAAATGGAATGATCACCCCATTATTGAATATGCCATGACATATGAATTCTATGAAATTGAATGGATTAAAATATTGTTGAGAAGAATCCATGATGACTTGTTTTGGATTGGAGATGTACCAGTAAGAATAACAGGAGACCTAATTCATGAGATGATAGGCCTTTCTAAGATAGGCACCATCATTCCTATGGGTAAGGATGTTAGGAAAATGGTGGAGCAAGTGTGTAAATCCAGAAGTGATAAGTGTGACATGACCATTGAGCCTATAGAGCAACTAGACATCAAATTGATATCAATGATATTAGGTTTCTGATTTCATCACACTAGTAGGGTGAATAGTGTGTTTGCGGGCACTATTCTAGCAGCCATCCATCTTGTGCAAGAAGATGGAGAGTTCAACTTGTGTGAGATCATGTGCACATAGTTGATAGACAATATCAAAGCCATCAAACATGATAAGACTAAGGTATTCAAGTTTGGGTCCCTTATCATCTATATGTACCTTCATATAGTTGGTAAAGTGCCAGACTTGTATCTAGACAAGTCCATTCCTACCATGCCATAGATATCAAACAAAGCATGCACTAAAAGCACACTTAGAGATTTCATTACTTTGGAATTGAAGACCTTCAGAGAAAAGATGCAGATGAGGTATAGGATTATTGAGAGTATTGTAGAGAAGTATAAGGATACAATATGATTCATGGTGGAGATTGATACTATATGTATGTAAGTTGTGGAACCTAGGACTAAGTGGATTCATCCACTTGGGTATGAGGTTGAGGAATAAGTTCTTGAAGCTTATGCATAGGTATTGCTATCACCCCCTAAGGATGCCAATGAACCTAGGTGGGGAACCTATGAAGAAAAGACTAGAGAAGTTGATGTTAAGCTGAACAGTGCTGCAACAAAAAGAAAGGTTGCAAAGGTCACATCAGAGATTCTAAGGATTCATGGTGTATCACAAGAAGACCTTGATAAAGCAAGGGATGAGAAGATTTCTCTAGAATTGAAGAGTGTAGCAGAAGAACAAGAAGATCCTAAGGTAAAGAAGATAAAAATTGAGAAAGATGATAGTCAAAAGGATAAGGAAGATAGTACTCCTTCTATGCCCAAAGATACTCCTCCACAGTATAAGCCTTTATTCAAGAGGAAGAAAGAAGCAAGCACTAGTCATCCATCCTCACTAGAATTAAGGAGAAAGGAAAACACTCAAGCACCTCCTCAAGAAGGATTTAGACCTAGCCTCAAAGTTCTATATGAAAGAATTGTTGATGAGGGAAGGTTTGATCAAATAGGGAAGTTCTATGAATCATACAGTGAGATTGATAAGTTTGAAATTCATGGTATGATTATCAAACATATGATAAATTTCAAAAAGATAGTTCTTGAATTGAAAATAGAAATACTAGATAATGTATGGGACATTCTAGAAAACCTTAAAAGACAAGAAAATGAAGAAGACCTAAGGATTAGGGAAAAAGTGGTAGAAGACACTCTACCTGTATGTTCTAAAGAATAAATAGATCTGATATTTAATTTGGTAAAGCCACACCTTAGAACAAAGATGAGAATTCTTCACATTATGAACAAAGATTATGAGTTGATAACAAAGGAAATAGAGAAGGCCTTTGAGAAGGTGTTGTTGGAACAATAGATCAAACCACCTACTACACCCATCACTCATGCACCCATCAAGGAAGATAAAGTGGTAGAACCCACTAATGTACCAATGATAGGTCCTCAGGACTCATCACCCATAGCAGAAAATCAAATAGAAGTAGATCAGTCTGCGCCTATGATAGAATCACCCAAAGACAACACAATTATCATAGATAATGTGGAAAAAGCCATGGAGGCTACTGATAAGGAGTTGGAAAAGTTTAAGGAAGCATTTTTCAACACTAATGAAGCAAAAAACTTATGCAGCAATACCCCTTCCACTTAGCAAGAAGAAGTAATCATAGAAAATATATCTAATGAGAAAGAAGAAGAAAAGAAAGAAGGAGTAGGGGTAGAAAAGAAAGATGATTCTTCTATTGATTTGGTCAAGGTGAAGCAAGAGGTGATGGATAACACTTCCATCACTCCCTCCTTGACATTGTTGTCAAGTTTCACACCTAACACTAGTAGTTTGGACTCCTGGAAGGAAGAAGACTTGATTAAGTTTAGTGTCCTAGCTAT
Source organism: Chamaecyparis obtusa (assembly GCA_027943335.1). Taxonomy (NCBI): domain Eukaryota; kingdom Viridiplantae; phylum Streptophyta; class Pinopsida; order Cupressales; family Cupressaceae; genus Chamaecyparis; species Chamaecyparis obtusa. The sequence continues at coordinate 518,894 of BSBK01000993.1, read as the reverse complement.
GGAGAAGGTGAAGGAGAAGCAAGTAATGAGGAATCCTCTCCTGGTGGAATCAATAAATATTTTGAATAGTTTTCTACCAGAGGATAAGAAAATGGTAAATGTACATTCAGTTGATGATGTAAGCACAATCATCTCTCAGTTCAAAGTAAATTTTTCTAGCCTAGAAGAAGCTGCAGCCATAGTGGTAGAGGAGAAATACTTAAAGAAGAGACTCAATGAACTAATGAGTAATTTTGCACTAGACTTGAACTCTCTTAAGTCTGGTTAGGCATCATTGAAGGCATTTACAGATCAAGGAAGGAAAGTTATTGCAGAATCCATGGATCAGGATAAGTTCACTGATGCCCATCTTAAGAAGATAAAAAATGTAGAGGAAATGATTGAGAAGGTGAAGATTTTAGTGCTAGACATAGCCACTAATGCAAACATGTGCAACAATTTCTATCAAGGTCAGTTGGACATAATTGAGAAGGCAGAGAAAGAAATGGAGAAGATAAGGTCTAGATAGACTCAATTGAGGAATGCTCTTGTGCCCTCACTAGACATTCTCAGTCAAAACATAAAGGAGATTGATGTGACCATGATAACCTATGATCAAGTTCCAAGCATAGAATTGGATAAGATGGAGAAGCTTCAATATGCATTATGTACCCATCTATAGATAGTCAATTCTCTGATAACCTTTTGGAAGAAGGAGATCCAGAAACTCAAGATTGCATATCCGAATGTTTTCCCTCAGTCAATGTATGTAGATAAAGTTTTTTTATGCACATTTGTCATTAATGTCAAAGGGGGATTTGTATAGAATATGGAGTACATATATGTATAGGGAGATATAAGATTTTGTATAAAATGTATAGAAGACAAAAAAAATTTGTGTAAAGGAATAGTTAGAGACTTGGCCATATTCCTTTGTTGCCATCAATGACAAAGGGGAAGATTGTTGGCAAGTTGTCTATACTAAAGTATATGACTAGATATACTTTTTTCATTATGGAAACAAAGTCATATAGCAATTTGGAGTCAACGCACTAAGTGTAAAGATTAGAAATCAGTTAAGTGTTGAAGACTGGACATCATACAGAGCACCAAAGACTCAGAGCATCAATGCACATGTGTACAGATGAATTAAGGTATGCACCCTAGAAGTTAAGATTCTTAGACTATAACTATGCTTAATCTAAGAGCGCATAACTAGATATGCAAAGATGTGAAAGTTACAATCAGTTGAAGTTGCATAGCCAATGTGTGCTAGCAGAGAATAGAGCATAGAGCCGATAGTGACTATTTTGGTTTGCAATTGTAAATTAATATTGTAGAGGCTATGTGCCCATTGTATTTAGGTTTTCGACATATGTATATGTATAATTATAAGAACACTTAAGCCAATTTATTTGGAAGCATTATTTGTAATTAGTTATAGGGTCGACCTAATTGTATAATTGGTATGAGCGCATAAATATAAGGTGCGCCCATTGTATTTGGTATGGAAGTGGAAATAAAGTTGTGAGAAGTAGAGAAGAGGTATGAAAAGAGAGCATATGATGTATTAGAGCTTTGCAAGAGGTCAAAGAATCAATGCATGAAAGGAACTGATCTGACAAGTAGTGTCACAGTAATAGTTCACCTATAGATATAGTGTGTATCTAATTCATAAGGTTGTAGCCTTCATCATTTGAGTAGTGAGCTCTAGGACAGTGAGTCCACTCCCTGTTAGAGTTGTCATATTATAGCTAATAATTAATTAATTTAATTATTAGTCTATTATACTCTACACTTAAGTTAAACTTAGGCATCTTATTATTCTTTAGGGTTTCGGTATCCATTTATAAGGATTCCCTCTTTGTATTTTATTCATTCAATTATTGGATCATAATGGAGAATAGATTATTGTATTGAGATTCTCTCTCTCATTTATTTTACTCAATCATGGCTTCTCTTTCTCAAATCTGTGATTACATGCCTCCATAGCTTTTTTTCTCTTTCTGTGATAGGTGTTTGCATGCAGAGATTCTTGGGAGCTGTGGGTTGCTTTTCATCAACTCCAACATGGTATCAGAGCTTCAGATCTTCATGCCCCTATTCATTATTTGAGAGGGTTTGGTTGTGTTCTTTAGATTTGTATTTTTTGAGAAGCTTTTTATGTGGATTTAGTGGGGACCTTTTTTTCTGGTCATTTTGGGCTCAAATGGACATCACTGTTGCACTCAAAGCACCCAAAAACCCTATAATCCATATAAAATTTGTCCATTTTGGACAACTTTGCAATTTGAGGCAAATTTTTTGAGCCAAGAGCCATAGGGCCCTGGCACACATCTCGAGGTGAGATGAATTTTTTTATTTTTAATTTTTTTTCCAAAAAAATGTGCAGCATTTTTTTTTGGTTAAAAATAAAAATAAAAATAAAATCTTTTATGCATTTGATTTTTTGGAATGAAAAAAAGTTTTTTTTGTAAAACTTTTTGACTTTGCATGCATACCCAAAAAAGGTACTGACAATTGACACAGGTAGGTACGTCAGACTTGCGCACTAACATCATTAGTACTTATGCCTACATCACCATGTCATGATTAAATTTGACGTGCAAGAAACTGTCATTCTCTTTGAGTTTTTTTGTTCTTTGGAGCTGTCTGTGGTCTTTTGGCCATATCTTGAGCATACGGTATCGGATTTTCAACTTCTTTATATCATCAAAAAGCTCTTTCAACTTATTTTTCCATTTTTTATGGCATTTTTTTTTGTCAAAGTTGATGTTTGTTTTTTCATTGTAGGAGCCATATCTTGGTCATCCGGACTCCTTTTTGGGCAAACCATATATTGTCGAAAAGCTAGTTCAGTGAGTTTTTCAATGGTAGGGGTCTTATTTTCTAGATTTTACTCCAAGTTCTTTCCCCTCTAATTTTTTCACTTTCAGACTCTGGTGGATTACTTGGGTTCTACAAGTCCTGGGATCTCTGCTTCTATTCTTCTGTCTCACCCTTCTTTCTTTCTTCTGAGCATTGTATACTTCTCTTATGTAGCATTCTCTTTTCTACAAATGCACTAAGATAAAGTGTCTTCTTTTGTATATGTGGGATCTTGTTCACCTTCTGTATGTTTGTACTTGCACTCCATTATAAATTGCCATGAAGGGGTTATGATGTTTTGCCTTTTGTGCTCATACACCTTTGTCAAGTGAGTGTCCCTTCCATGACATTAGCCTCATGTTGCGTGTCTAGAAGATCAATTCTTCTTTGACACCGCCCTTTATCCTGTGTTTGTACCCTCTTTTTCACTGTTGGTGTTCATGATTCTTCTTCTTGCATTTGTTTCTGACATTGCATTTCAGTGTTCCTATCTCACCTCTCTTTGTTTAGCATTACGGGGGGGTTAACCTATTGGTTCTATTGTGTCCTTGGTTTGTTTGAGTGATCTACATATACAATTTTTGTTCCTATGTACTAGGCAGATGCAGTGGCTAGGCACCTATGCATTTTGGTGAGATGGATCATCTACTATATAGACACTCATTCATTCCTACTTTTGGAGGCCACCTCTTCAATTGATCATCTCTTCAAACTTTGTCTTCTCTACTTGATCATGCACTTCTTCAGTGGAGGTTCCAACAGTTACTTATGACAGTGTTTACAACTTCATGCTTCGGAGATGCTATACATGCTTTTCCTTGTTCCTTTCTTTTGGACTTTCCCTAGATTGGAGGCTTTGTTTCCTTCATCTAGTTTATTTCTTGTATTTGGGTACTTGATCAGGCCTAGTTGTTGGGACCCATAGTTCTTTCATGCATTTTGTTTTCATGCATCTTTTAGTCCTTAGTTGTTTAGCTTCTCCCTAAGTTACACTTAAGGGGGGGTGTTAGAGTTGTCATATTATAGCTAATAATTAATTAATTTAATTATTAGTCTATTATACTCTACACTTAAGTTAAACTTAGGCATCTTATTATTCTTTAGGGTTTTCACCTTTAGGGTTTCAGTATCCTTTTATAAGGATTCCCTCTTTGTATTTTATTCATTCACTTACTGGATCATAATGGAGAATAGATTATTGTATTGAGATTCTCTCTCTCATTTATTTTTCTCAATCATGGCTTCTCTTTCTTAGATCTATGATTACATGCCTCCATAGCCTTTTTTCTCTTTCTATGATAGATGTTTGCATGTAGGGATTCTTGGGAGCTATGGGTTTCTTTTCATCAACTCTAACACTCCCCTAATAGGGATCATTGTAAAAGACTCCTAACAGGGTCCAACCCTTAACAAGGTCTACTGTACTAAAATCATTGTAAAGCTACTCCTAACAAGGTAAAGGATCTTCTAACAAGGATCACAAAACACTAGTGTAGATTATTGGTGGGTATCAAGTCCCACCGGGGTTTTTACCTATTTGGGTTTCCCCATAACCATATTGGTGTCATGTGTTGATTTCATGTTTCATGTTTATGTGAATGTTTAATTTAGTACTTAAGCATTTATAATTCAGTATTCAGATTAAAATGAAAAGTTAAAATATAGTGAACACTGATTCACCCCCCCTCTCAATGTTCCCATTCCTAACACCTCCTGCTAAGGGCATCAACAACCTTATTTTCTATCCCTTTCTTATGTTTTATTATGAATGTATAGGATCGTAGATATTCCATCCACTTCACATGCCTGTGGTTAAACTTTTCATGCCTAATCAGGAAGCTCAATGCATGGTTATCAGTATATACCACAAAATCCTTGGGAAACAAGTAGTGCCTCCACTTCCTTAGTGACTGAACCATTGCATACATCTCCAAATCATAGGTGGAGAACTTTTTATTTGCCTCATTTATCTTGTCACTAAATAATCTGACAAGAAGTGTCATAGTAATAGTTCACCTGTAGATATAGTGTGTATCTAATTCAGAAGGTTGTAGCCTTCATCATTTGAGTAGTGAGCTCTAGGACAGTGAGTCCACTCCCCTAACAAGGATCATTGTAAAAGACTCCTAACAGGGTCCAACCCTTAACAAGGTCTACTATACTAAAATCATTGTAAAGCTACTCCTAATAGGGTAAAGGATCTTCTAACAAGGATCTCAAAACACTAGTGCAAACTATTGGTGGGTATCAAGTCCCACCAAGTTTTTTACCTATTTGGGTTTCCCCGTAACCATATTGGTGTCATGTGTTGATTTCATGTTTCATGTTTATGTGAATGTTTAATTTAGTACTTAAGCATTTATAATTGAATATTCAGATTAAAGTGAAAAGTTAAAATATAGTGAACACTGATTCACCCCCCCCCTCAGTGTTCCCATTCCTAACACCTCCTTCTAAGGGCATCAACAACCTTATTTTATACCCCTTTCTTATGTTTTATTATGAATGTGTAGGATTGTAGATATTCCATCCACTTCACATGCTTGTGGTTAAACTTTTCATGCCTAATCAGGAAGCTCAATGCTTGGTTATCAGTATATACCACAAACTCCTTGGGAAACAAGTAGTGCCTCCACTTCCTTAGTGACTGAACCATTGCATGCATCTCCAAATCATAGGTGGAGAAATTTTTCTTTGCCTCATTTATCTTCTCATGAAAGAAGGCTACATGCTTTCCCTCCTGGCTTAGGACTTCTCCTATGGTCCTATTACTGGAGTCACACTCTATTGTGAAGACTTTACCAAAGTCTGGCAGAACTAGGATAGGTTGTTCTACAACTTTCCTCTTTTAAAAATCAAAACCCTTTTCAGCTTCTTGAGTCAAAACAAAATGACATTTCTTGCCTCCTTTTATAGTGTCTATCATGGGAGCACTCACATTACTAAAACCTCTAATGAATTTCTTATTAAAACTGGCTAAGCCATGAAAAATCTTTACCTCACTTGCTATCCTTGGAGTGGGCCAGTCTAGTATGGCATCAACCTTAGATGGATCCATCTTGATATTTCCCTTTGAGATGACAAAGCCTATGAATATCAATTCCTCCTACAAGGAAACACACTTGTCCAAGTTAATTCTCAACTTTTCCTCTAGCAATCTTTTCAAAACTTGCTCCACATGTTCTAGGTGTTCTCCTTTACTCTTACTATAGATGAGTATGTCATCTAGGTAGACAACCACAAAGTCATTGATGAATGGCTTAAGCACATCATTCATGAGCCTCATGAATGTGCTTAGTACATTTGAGAGACCAAAGGGCATCACCATCCACTCAAATAGCCCTTCATTGGTCTTGAATGCTATCTTCCACTCATCTCCTTCCCTCACCCTAATTTGGTGGTCTCCACTTTTCAAGTCCATCTTAGAATAATACTTTTCCCCATCTAGGAAATCCATCAAATCTTCCATCCTTGGCATGGGAAACTAGTATCTGATAGTTATCTTGTTTATAGCCTAGGAGTTAGTACACAACCTCCATGTACCATCCTTCTTTGGGGCTAGTAGGGTTGGCACTACAAAAGGACTTATGATCCTTCTTATGAATCCCTTGCTTAAAATGTCTTCAATCTGCCTGGCCAATTCTTCATTCTGACTAGGTGTTAGCTTGTATGTTGCCTTGTTAGGAAGTGTGGAACTAGGTATGAAGTCAATGCAATGACTTACATCTTTGATAGGGGGTAGTGACTCTGTCCTACCATCTACAATCACACCCTTATACCTCTCTAAACATTCATGCACCTCCTTGGGTCCCACTTTACTTAGTGGTTCCTTATCTTCTATACTGCACCCTTTTCTCTCTCCCTTGGGCCTTACCATAATGGTATAGCATGGAGTATCCTTCTTCTTGAGCGTGTTCAAGAACTCCTCTCCTACAGCTAGCATGCTGCTGGCTTGAGGAGTCTCCTTTCCATCCTTTGGTAGGGGTCGGATAGTGAACTATCTTCTACCCTAGGAAATCTCATATATGTTGGTCTTTCCATCATGATGTGCACTCACATCATACTGCCATGACCTCCTAATAATAGATGATAAGCATCCACATTAGTCACATCACATAGGATTTTGTCATTATAGTCTCCTATCTAGAACTCCACATGTACCTGCTCATTCACCAAAGCTTGCTGCTCCTTATTTAACCATGACACTTTGTATGGGTTAGGATGAGGTATCTTCTTCAAGCCAAGCTTACTTACCATAGAAATAAAAGCTAAATTATTAGTAGAGCCAGAATCTACTATCATCTTGCACACTTTACCTTTCACTTTACATGTTGTCCTGAATAGAGTCTTCCTTTGTAGTGGCTCCTTGGCTAGAGGATTCTTCAACAAGGTACTGTTGAACATGAGGAACTCTCCTTGTTCTAGATCTACATTCCCCTTTTCTCCTTGCACAATCTGTGTGTCATCTTCTTGGGCTAGGTGTATGCTCCTATCTCCTCCTTGATGACTATTCCCAATTTTATCAAGGCACCTTGAGGCTTGGTGTCCAACCTATTTGCAATTAAATCATCTTCTAGTGAACACTCTTGGAGTCCTTCCTCTTGATCTCCCTCTACTATTGATTCTTCTTCCTCTATAGCCTCCTCTAGGGATGGCATCACCTTCTTGGTTTTCCTAAATACTAGATTCCCCTTGGGGTCTATTGAAATATCCTCTTCCATTGAATCTTCCTCTTCCTCTATTATTGGCTCCTCTTGCTTTTTTTTGGGAGTCACCCTTCCTCCTTTGTCTTTCCTCAATAGTTAGTGCCATTTGGAAACAAGAGTGCACTAATTTTGGATTGAAAATAGTTAGTTCATCTTGGATTTTATACTTGAGACCATTCAAGTATCTTTCCAACTTCGACTTCTCACTCTCAGTCACCTTGGCCCATAGAGAGAGTTTGTGAAACTCTTTTGTATATGCACCTACATCCAAGTCCTTTTTCCTAAGGCTCTACAAATTTTTGTGTATAGTGACCTCATAGTCCTCTATTATGAATTATCTCTAGATGTCAGATTTCATCCTCTTTCATGTGGCTATTTGGTTCTTTCCTTCATCCGCTCTTTCATTTTGAAGGTAGTTCCACTAGCTAAGGGCATGGCCCTTCATTTTGGATTTGGCCAACTTTACCTTTTGGCCTTCTGACACACCTTCACAATCAAAATGATTGTCCAAAGTCTTTATCTAGTCCACACAATATTTAGGATCTAGTTTGCCACAAAAGGTAGGTATGTCTATCTTGGTGTCTTTTCTCCCCATCTTCTCAAGGACCTCTAAGAAGACCCTTTGATAAACATCTATTCCTGGCCTATTCCTCCAAGGCTCTCCTTCTTCTTCCTCATCCTCTCCTTCTTCGGAGTCCTCTTGGGTTTCTCTAACCATTTTCCCTTTCAAATTATCCATCTCCCTCTTTAGGTTTCTATTTTCTTCTCTGGTGGCCCTACTCTCTACCATCTGCTCCTTGACCAATTTGGAAAACTCCACATTAGTGATTCTCAAGGGAATCTCTCTCTCCCCTTCATTTTTTGACATCTTGTCTTCTCTCTACTATCCAATCAGGATCTTGGTGGCTCTAATACCACTTGATGAAGAGCTATGCAACCATGAACCAAATCTAGGGTCTTCAACACACCAATCTACTCTCAAATTGGTTCCAGGACCAATTCTTAATCCAAAACCCACTCCTGGGTACGCACACTTGATGAGCCCTATAAGGAACTTCACCCTATCACATCACTCCACTTCCAACAATGGTGGAGAAAAGTATATGAGACCTTTAAAAGAAAGGATTATCCCTCAATCGAAATCCCACTAACCCCCAACACTAATTTCTCAATCTAGGCCTACAATCCTTGTAGCCTTTTACACCCTGATTTTGGTCTCTAGTTCCCAAAACTGCTGAACACCCTAGGAAACTAATCGCTGATCCAAACACCCTTTTGGATCCTTTTAAAGATCCCGAAAGCCTGTAGACTGATCTTGATCCCATAATCTCCAACCCTTACTAGGTTCACAGGCCTAATTGGCTAGATTGGACTAGGAACTCTACTTGGAATGGAAAGAATGGGTTATCTAGAACCCCAAACCTCTTGGCTATCCTTAAATTACCTTATTTAACCAATTTTATCATTCTACAGGATCCCCTTGGTCCCATACACTGACTGTTCCCACTTAGCCACTTCTTTCATGGGAAAACACATAGAGATGTTTGACCTATTATCCGGAGATCAATCTGTTTCATTTCTGAGGGGGCATTATCATAGTATCAAACCTGCATCAATATTGAATCTGGGGCATTAAAATTTTGAGCTATTATCAATGGGGCATGTTGAATCATCAAACAAATCAGTTTTGTATCAATCAATCAAGTATCAAATCAGTGATCAAGACATAAAATTTTCTTTGAATCAATGTGCTATGCACATCAATCCAAAGAGGGTGTTGGGACTAAAAATGCGACATGGGTTTTGAGTACCATGTTAAATTTTTAAAGTTTGAAGCCCTATAAATGGTTTTCATGCATATGTACCTGGCTATCATTTTGAAGCCTATGAGGTGTTCTAGGTGTTTAATACACTCCATTCAGTATGTTCATGCATTCCATAATGTTATTTTGTCATCCCGAATCATTCCGTTGAGTCCCATTTTGAGCAAATGTCAAGTTGCACAATTCTGCTTAAGTGTCAAACAGAGTACAATAGCCCAATTTATCTTGCATCCAGAAATGTTTCATGACCTACTACTTTGAGGATGTTTAGTATGCGTATCAAAGAACCTATGTTCCAATTTTCAAGTCATTTTGAATCCGTTTGATTAGGTTTTGAAGCCCTCAAAGTTGGTAGTTTGTTGTTGTCATGCACTTGTGTAATTGTTCAGAATTATGGAAGGGCCTGTTTGACTAGTCATATCTTTGACCCAGTTGACCTTATTGAGAAATTTATTTTTGCATCATATTACAGGGGTCAAATACTTCTTATGTTTTAATTTTAAGGTCATGACGAATCCATTTTCTCAGTTTGCAAATATGATTCCAAACACAACTTTTGTTGTCTTACAAGTTATGAAATGTGCAGATTGATCCGTACCCCTGTTTGAGATGTTATAACTTTTGATCCATGATTGATGAGCCTAAACAGGTTGTACCACTATGTTCTAATCTTAAAATACTACAAGTATGCCAAGTTAGAAGTCTTGATGAATCTTTTAGCATACTTTCCCAGGGTCATTCCGTATGCACAAATTACCATTTTATTATGTTTCCCAGTTTGTAGTTCTGATTGCCAAATCCACCTTGTTATTCATCATGAGCTATATTTTTTGAATTATACTCTCTTTATGACAAAGAAAAAATGCCCCTTTCTTTGGATCCTAATGTCATGTTTAGCCTAGTTTTCAAAGCCATTTCCAAACCCAGTTTCTATGTTTCTCACTATTTCTTATCCTGCTTTTTACTAACGAGCTAACTTTGGTGATTATTTGTAAATGGCCGTTTGATCCTTTTGGTGATTTGATTATGGATCCATGTTCCCTGTATGAAGGTGATTTAGTGTCCTAGATGCCAGGTCTTGAAATTTTCATTTGGACAGTTTTAAAAGCTAGTTCCAAAGCCATCTTTAGTGATTCTGGCAGTGCGAACAGGATTGGTTTCCAAGTGACCCTGTTTGATCATTGATAACTTTAAGCTCGAATCTTTTGGGAGGTTCTCCTTTGGCCGGCATACTATAATGTTGAAGGTCAGCATGTGTGCTTGGTGGCGCTCTCCTATCAGGTTGTTCAGCCAGTTTTTAAGGCCACTTTCAGGAGCCAGTTAGTGCTATTTTACAGTTTTATAAAAGATGTAAAAGAGAACTGTGTGACTATATTTTGATGCACGGCGTGCTTTATTTACATTTGAAGGTCAATGACCAAATGAAAGGAATGATAAGATGGGGAAGTTTGCAAAGATGTCTATGGGTCACATTTGCATGTTATGGATTGTGTAGCCTGTTTCGGAGAAAAGGTGCTTACCCATATTGCCAGGTTGTCGACAGATCTCTTGCAAGTCCATATCATGATGTTTCTATTGGCATAGTTAGCAAGGATGATGATATTCAGATAATAGAGTAGAAGATATCTGAAAAAATACATCTCCCACCAATTTCTAGTATATTGTTAACAAGTTTAGCTTTCAATTTAGTGATAATTATTCTCGGAGCCTATTTTCTTTTGAGGCTATGAGATCATGGAGCAAATACCTGACAAAGTTCTGAACAAGTTGGCCACAACTAAGTCTGTAAGATAGCCAGGGGCACTTATTTTTTAGCATGTTCTAGTACCTCCTTACTATGAATGAATTCCTGTATATGGACAAAGACAACAATAATGGCATCAGGTTCTAGCTAGGAGATTCAAAAGAAAGTATTCAAATGACCTAGGCTCTGAAATAATGTAAGTTTGAAGAGAAAGCATGGTGGCAAAGGCTACACATGCATATGTAAATTTTTTTGAGAGGCCATGATGCGTAATGACCAAAGGAGTGCATATGCCAGTGTTTGAATGCCAAGTTGAGATTTGAATGGCAGGATATGTGATTACAAATGGAAGCTGCTTGGTGATTGCAAGGAAAAGCGCAGGTTTGGAGTGGTGTATGTAAAGCAATGAACCAAGTGTTGTTACACACCATGGTTTGGCATTTATATGCAAATTAAGGGACCTTCGCATGAGTTTTAAAATGGAGGCCAGCATACCAAACAAGGAAATGGGAACCTTACACAAGATGCCAAAGACTTCCAATGCATGTTCTAAAAATTGTGAGGTGCACTTGTATAAAACCACTAGTGTGGGGGCGGTGAAAATAAAGAGGATGTCTCATGCAATGTCAAATATAGTGGGAGGCTACCATGATATACCAGCAAAAAATAAACAAAGCTCATGTAATTCTATGGGGGGCTTCTCATTGGGAGACCACATGTGTTAAATAAAGGGGTTTTCCAATTTGACAAGCTTTCTTTAGTCAAAGGAATTGGGGCTTCATGCAGCTCATAAGATGCTAGAATGATATGAAGGCAGCTGTGTGAAACAATATATGGGGAGCCTCCACATAAAATGAAAGGGACTGCTCATGATGGGTACAGAGGAAGTCTCACACAATATTAGTGGAGGCTTGGGTAGTTTCAAGGAGAAGCTATGTAATGTGCATAAGACAGGGAGCCTCACGCATTTGGAAGGAGCTTCACACAATGATTGAATGGAATACTGGTCTGCGTGAAGGGAAACTCACACTAAGAGAGTTGCAAATCATTCCATGACTAATGGGGCTACTAGCATAGAAGAAGACCTTGCACAGGAAAATGGAGAGTGGCATTGTATTTCAAAATTGGAGGCCCATGTCAGCAATATGGGCATGAGGTATTTCAAAGAGGACTCACACATTGCCAGCGTGAGGCATTGAAAGGGAATGCCAGCTATGAGTTTGGCCAACCGAAATAAAGTGAGACCAGTATTTCAAAGAGGGAGGCCGCCTATATAAGGGTGCCTACAAGGATCAAATGAGGCCAAACTATAAAAGGGGCTGCTCATGCCAAGGAAGAATGGTAGGCCAATTGGGGCCTTGTGCACTAGGGGAAGCCCACTCAAGTGTAAGTTGAGGTTCATGTGGGTTAAAGACAGTCAATGCAAAGCATATAGACTCATGCACCATGCTAGGACCAATCAGTAGAGGAAACCATCTATGGCAGCTTTTGTGATCTTTCATACAAGGATCCCATGGCGAAAACTTACCCTTGTGTTAGATCTTTTCTAGCAGGTATCAACGATGTTTATGTTTGTTGCCATGTCTAATGCCATGGGATTGTTGGAGATGGTTGTAAGGATACGCATGCCACAGGAATAAGCATTGAGCAATAAAATGATGAAGTCCGTACCAGTCATTCATGCATGCCAAGGTTTTGGTAGGGTGCGTAAGTTTGTATTCACTGGGCGCACTTTGGCTTCAAAACACATTTCCCAGGTATATGCCACATGTAGTGGAAGTTGGACTTTTGTAAACTATGACACTTGCATTGTATTGTAAACAAAGAGCCAAATGGCGCTTGGAAGGCCCTCTTGGCTGGAGCTCTCTATGTGTGGCAGGCCCCACAAGTTTTGGAACAAAGTGCAGGGAAGTTCTTTAAAACTCTCAAAGGATTAGTCCCACATTCATTCGGAATGGGGCATTTATAGTGCATAAATACAACAACCCTCACATAACAAAATAGAAAGAAGAATAGGAGGCTATGCTCACATGATTGCTCACACGGCCACCTTGGTTTCTGAGTCGATGGGCCCGAAGACAAGAATTTTTGCAGACAAGTGACGATGATGGCTAGGATGAAGGCTGACATGTGGCACTTAGTCGCGGATTCACTGAATAAGCTAGCAGTTACTACAAACATCTGGCGACTTGGAGATGACTATGGTCGCGTGATCGCTAAGTTGTGATGGTTAAGGCCATATAATTATGAGATTTAGAGAGCATTTGTCACCCATTCTCTGAATTCATCACGGTTAGTGGATTCCATTTCGGAGATTCAGAGATAAGCTAGCTACTAGTTCTCTAAGTCCTGACAGTTAAGTGAAATGCATTTAGAGAATTGGAGAATGGGCTTAGTCACCCATTCTCCAAATGTTAACCCAAGGTCAAGTCACATTCCAAGAATTGGAGAATGATTATTTCGCCAGATCGCCAGGTTTTAACTACAGTTAGCCGGATCATTTGGAAATTTCAAGAATGCACATGGTTGCCAATTCTTCAAATAAGGCGGCTAACTTGAGGTCAAGTCCAAAGAGCAAATCACAGCATGACACTTGGCGCTTCCTGGTAGTTCCTGAGGCATGTGCAAAAAATAATATAGTAAATTGCAGATTGAAAAAGAATTTAAAAAATGACATAGTTGAAACTATAGGCTAAAATCTAAAGATTTAAATGGTTAGAGCCTATTCACGGATTAATGTGTCAGAAACTCATTTTTTATCAGAATATATAAGTGTTATATGTCACCGAAAAGGTCTTGAAATGAGGAATATAATGGAGGAGTTTATTTTCAGTTTCAGTGATGTATGTAAGAGCAGTTTGGGTTTCAAATTTCGAGGATCAGAATTAGGATCAATTTGTTGAAGACATGATTGCTGGAATCAGATCATTTTTGAGAATTAGTTGCAGATCAGAGGAGAGGAAGGTTGAAGATATTTTGTGCTAAATGGACAGCTATCAGTGGGTTTTCCAACTCTCATTTTCTATATCTCTCATTTTCTCTCATTTTGTAAGGGATGGTGAATTCACAGCTGCTTAAGCAGACTTCATTTTTGTCCAGTTTTGGAGGCTTTGATCTATTTTGAATGTATTGAAGTAGAAAGATATTAATAACATATAGTGGAATCTCCTGTTTCAAATCTATGGTGTCTTTTTATATGTTTATTCATGCTCTCATATTTTTAGTTTGTAAGACATTCTAAATGTGTTGGTTACAAGGTAATTGTGCAAATTACTTGTGAGTTTCCTTCAAGGAAGGAGTTAGTCTTGTGATTAATCCTAGAGGGCTAGGTATTAGTATGAGAATTTGATACTTGGGTGTGAAAGTAACATGATAGTTTGTAAGGCACTCTATCCGGGATTGTATTTGTTTTCTTATTAATTATTTTTCTGTGGATTTGCATCTCATTGGACTCTTTGGCCAGGATTAGGCACTAGTCTAAGTTCTGATAAGTAGTTCTCATCATCAATCTTTTAAAATCAAGTCATTTTCCATTTCCTGTTTAAAAGCATGAATGTTTAGAATCTGTACTGAATAGTATAGACATTGTTGGTAATTCATTGAAGAATTGGATCCAATAGGTTAGCCTGCCTGAGTTTTAAACTCAAAGAGAAGAAGGGTGAATACCCTTGTCGCATTTTCCATTTTTTTGCAATGATTATTTACTTTTGTTAATACCATGGATTGGCTTTCTAAGCTCTGCATCAGTTGCAGCAAAAGACATTAGTAAATCATTGTGAGAAACCCTAATCCACTATAGGATTTCATTATGAAGCAGTGAATCTGAAGATAGGTACACTTGCCTGGGTCTGTGGAGCCCAAGGTGAAGGATGATTAAATCCTTGTTAATTAGCCTTTTCCCTGTAAGAATCTAGAATCAAGAGTCTAAGAGTCAAGCTTAATAGCTATAGTGATTCTACATGAAAAAGAGCTAAGAAATTTGTGACTCTACTGGGGATGGAGATGACAAAATCTTATTGAAACTTTCAGAATATCTCTGGTTTTAGAAGCTACAAATCATAATACCCCAAAAATTTTGATTTTATGGAGAAGTGAAGGTTAAAAGCTCATAGGAGCTAATCATTTATTTACCATTTCTGAACCAGCTTGTGAAATTTAATTCCATACATGTTGTGGGTGGTGACTTTGTTTGAAATTGGAGAATACTGGTTGTGTTGTGCTAGTGTAATTTGTGATTATCAGTTGTTATTTGATGTCTAAGATTAGTAAGTTTAAGACATTTGTTTCCTTGCTTGGCTAAATCAATATTTGAATCTGATTTTATGAAAGAGTCAGAAAAGAAATCTGAAAATTGTTCAGATCTCTGTTTGTGAATAGCCTGGAAGTATTTTTATTTGTAGTAATTTGAAAAGGGATTATGTGAGTTTGCTGGTTGGAATGAGTTTCCAGATTTAAAAATAATGTCCAAATAGCTTTTGCTGTTTGATATTTGTCCCTTGCAAGGAGGTGGCGACTCTACAAAAGAAGAACTGGATGGAATTCCAAGAAAGGCTTTAGATCTACCTTGTGTCCAGTAAAGAAGAAAAAAGAGTAGCATCTACAAATCTTATCTAGGTACTCCTAAGTTTTTATAAGACATGAAAGTCCCTTAATAGGTGAACCAGTCACTAAAGAAAAGGGAAATTAGTTTCAAAGTTTGTCATAATTTTTGGTTGAAATTTCAGTTTCAAGAAATTAGAAGTATGCTATGGTTTTGTGAAGATAATGGTTGCATAAAGTCATATAGAAATCTCTGTGACATAATATGATGTGTTGATCAAATAAGTGGTTAAAATGGAAATTCCAGCATTCATGAAGCAAGATGTATTTTCTAAATCTGAAGTTTATGAGTAGCATCTTGGAATTGCTAATATAGAAAAAGATATTGCATTGAGTTGGCAAAGAGTCCAAGAGGAAGCTCTATTGATTTTGAGAAAAAGAGTAGGAGAAAGGAAAGAAGAGTCAGCATATTCATTTTATAAAAGGTTTTCTAGTACATTTGATAAGCTTGTAATGGATATTGATTTCCCAAAATTAGAGTGGGTGCAATTATTTGTAGAGCTTTGTGTGCCAGAATCCCTTGATTGGTCAACTTCTTGTATAGAAGAAACATCTAAATGTGTTAGAAGATGGATAGATGAAATTGAAAATACTAAATCTAAACTTAGTTGTGTTGATGCTTAGTCTACTTGTCCTAGTAATGTTGATTATAGTGCTGATAGTGAAGTCTATGAAAAACAAGACAATGAGGAAGAATCTGTAAATTGATGTGATTTCGTTGAGTTTGTAGAGTTTCCTTATTTTCAGCATATAGATGATGACTTCTTATTTCAACCTGAGAGTGATTCATGTGAACAACAAGAGTTTGAATACGATGCAGATGAAAGTGATACTGAATCTTTTGCACAAAATGATATAAATAAAGAAGTCTTGTCTCTTGTTTTCAGCAAGGAAGATGTATTCAACATTGAGCAGGAGATCAAAGAAAATGGACAAGAGGTTCAACACACGCTAAGTAGTGAGAAGATTTTAGAACTCCTAGATGATGATTTTCAGATGTATGCACACACATTTGATTCTAGAGTTTCATGCCCGGTAGACATATGTTTTTATAAAGAGAGTATTAGTGAGGGCATCAAATGTGAGAGATATGATGAGTTCCTTTCTCCTATTTTTGAAATTCATGACATGAAAGTTAAGAGTACATATGATTGTGATGAATTTGCTACTGTCATGTATGATGAGTATGAGGATTTATGTACTAGTGTAGATTCAGATTTTCATGAACCTAGTCTCACTAATTCTTATATGTGCCATGATGTTGAAGAGAAAGACAAATCTGAATGTGTATTTTCAGATTTACAAGTAAATGATGAACCATTAATTGACAATGCTTTCCCATGTTTACAAGATGTTGATAGGAGTTATGATCAGCAAGATTTCTCTTATTTATTGTAGTCGGATTTTTGTTTAGAGGCATTCTTTTTTAGTTTGCAAATTGATGTAAAAGAAGCTTATCTTGTGGTGCAAACTAATGTTTAGAATGTGGATGTTTCTTGTCATGAGAGTGAGCTGGAATGTTTCTTTGTCCAGCAAGTCAGTAATAGGGAAGGGTGTGATGATGTGATGCCACACAATGATCAACATTCACAGTATTTTGGTGACTTTGTTTTGCCAAGTGATGATGAGTTTGCTGATTGTCTTTTGTTTGATGTGCTAAAGGTGAACAATAGTGTTTTTTATCAAACACGTGGAAACAATAATTTTAGTTTACCTCCATTGCATGGAGATGGGAATCATTTATTTGACATAGGTAAAGACTGATTTCAGTTTTGGAGCTTTGGGCCTTTGTAAATAAGCTTTGTGTTTGTATAGTTTCTTTATTTCCCTTCAGTTGTGTGTTGTCCCTGCTTTCAATAAAGGGTTTCCAGTTTTGAAGTAAGAGGGGGTTCCTGGTTCAAAGTTTTGAGATGTAGCTGAAAAGTGAAAAGGCTGATTCTCTTTGGGTGGTCTGCTTCTACCATGAGATTCTATGGTTCTCTGCATGCTCGCATGGGGCACATGTCCACAGTCAGAGCCACTGTTGGGACTAAAAATGCAACATGGGTTTTGAGTACCATGTTAAATTTTTAAAGTTTGAAGCCCTATAAATGCTTTTCATGCATATGTACCCAGTTGTCATTTTGAAGCCTATGAGGTGTTCCAAATGTTTAACACACTCCATTCAGTATGTTCATGGATTCCATAATGTTATTTTGTCATCCTGAATCATTTGGTGAAGTCCCATTTTGAGCAAATGTCGTGTCAAATAGAGTACAGTAGCCCAATTTATCTTGCGTCCAGAAATGTTTCATGACCCACCACTTTGAGGATGTTTAGTATGTGTATCAAAGAACCTATGTTCCAATTTTCAAGTCATTTCAAATCTGTTTGATTAGGTTTCGAACCCCTCAAAGTTGGTAGTTTGTTGTTCTCATGCACTTGTGTAATTGTTTAGAATTCTGGAAGGGCCTGTTTGACTAGTCATATCTTTGACCCAGTTGACACTATTGAGAAATTTATTTTTGCGTCATATTCTAGGGGTCAAATAATTCTTATATTTTAATTTTAAGGTCATGACGATTCCGTTTGCTCAGTTTGCAAATACGATTCCAAACACAACTTTTACTGTCTTACAAGTTGTGAAATGTGAAGATTGATCCGTACCCCTGTTTGTGATGTTATAACTTTGGATCCATGATTGATGAGCCTGAATAGGTTATACCATTGTGTTCTACTCTTAAAATACTACAATTATGCCAAGTTAGAAGTCTTGACGAATCTTTTAGCATACTTTCCTAGGGTCATTCTGTATGCACAAATTACTGTTTTATTGTGTTTCCCAGTTTGCAATTCTGAGAGCCTATCTTTGTTTGATTGCCAAATGCACCCTATTATTCATCATGAGCTCTATTTATGGAATTATACTCTCTTTATGACAAAGAACAAATTCCCCTATCTTCGGATCTTGATGTCATTTTTAGCCTAGTTTTCAAAGCCATGTCCAAACTTAGTTTCTGTGTTTCTCATTGTTTCTTATCCTGTTTTTTACTAACGAGTTGACTTTGGTGATTATTTGTAAATGGTTGTTTGATCCTTTTGGCGATTTGATTATGGATCCATGTTCCCTGTATGAAGGTGATTCAGTGTCTTGGATGCCGGGTCTTGAAATTTTTTTTTGGTCAGTTTTAAAAGCCAGTTCCAGAGCCAACTTTAGTGATTCTGGCAGTGCAAACAGGATTGGTTTCCAAGTGACCCTGTTTGATCATTGATAACTTTAAGCTCAAATATTTTGGTAGGTTCTCCTTTGGCCGACATACTATAATGTTGAAGGTCAGCATGTGTGCTCGGTGGCGCTCTCCTATCAGGCTGTTCAGTCATTTTTTAAAGCTGCTTTCAGGAGCCAGTTAGTGCTATTTTACAGTTTTATAAAAGATGTAAGTGAATTGTGTGACTATATTTTGATGCACGACGTGCTTTGTTTACATTTGAAGGTCAATGACCAAATGAAAGGCATGGTAAGATGGGGAATTTTGCAAAGATGTCTATGGGTCATATTTACATGTTATGGATTGTGTAGCCTATTTCAGAGCAAAGGTGCTTACCCATATTGCCAGGTTGTCGACAGATTTCTTGCAAGTCCATATCATGATGTTTCTATTGGCATAGTTAGCAAGGATGATGATATTCAGATAATGACAAAATACATCTCCCACCAATTTCTAGCATATTGTTGACAAGTCTGGCTTTCAATTTAGTGATAATTATTCTCAGAGCCTATTTTCTTTTGAGGCTATGAGATCATGGAACAAATACCTGACAAGGTTTTAAACAAGTTGGGCACAAATGAGTCTATAAGATAGCCAGGGGCACTTATTTTTGATCACCTTCTAGTACCTCCTTACTATGAATGAATTCCTGTATATGGACAAAGACAACAATAATGGCATCAGGTTCTAGCTAGGAGACTCAAAAGAAAGTATTCAAATGACCTAGGCTCTGAAATAATGTAAGTTTGAAGGAAAAGCATGGTGGCAAAGGCTACACATGCATATATAAAAAACTTGACAGGCCATGATGCGTAATGACCAAAGGAGTGCATATGCCAGTGTTCGAATGCCAAGTTGAGATTTGAATGGCAGGATATGTGATTACAAATGGAAGCTACTTGGTGATTGCAAAGAAAAGTGTAGGTTGGGAGCGGTGTATGTAAAGCAATGAACCATGTGTTGTTACACACCATGGTTTGGCATTTATATGCAAATCAAGGGACCTTCGCGTGAGTTTTAAAATGGAGGCCAACATACCAAACAAGGAAATGGGAACCTTGTGCAAGATGCCAAAGACTGCCAACGCATGTTCTAAACATTGTGAGGTGCACTTGCCTAAAACCACTAGTGTGGGTGTGGTGAAAATAAAGAGGATGTCTCACGTAATGCCAAATAATGAGGGAGGCTACCATGATATACCAGCACACAATAAACAAAGCTCACAAAATTGTATTGGGGGCTTCTCATTGGGAGACCACACGCGTTAAATAAAGGGGTTTTCCAATTTGATAGGCTTGCTTTAGTCAAAGAAATTGGGGCTTCGTGCAGTTCATAAGATGCTAGAATGATATGAAGGTAGCTGTGTGAAACAATATATGGGGAGCCTCCACGCAAAATGAAAGCGACTGTTCACGATGGGTACAAAGGAAGTCTCACGCAATATTAGTGGAGGCTTGGGCAGTTTCAAGGAGAAGCTGCATAATGCGCATAAGACAAGGAGCCTCATGCATTTGGAAGGAGCTTCACACAATGATTGAATGGAATACTGGCCCGCGTGAAGGGAAACTCATGCTAAGAGAGTTGCAAATCATTCCGTGACTAATGGAGACTAGCATCGTATTTCAAAATTTGAGGCCCATGTCAACAATATGGGCATGAGGTATTTCAAAGAGGACTCATGCATTTCCAATGTGAGGCATTGAAAGATAATGCCAGCTATGAGTTTGGCCAATTGAAATAAAGTGAAACCAGTATTTCAAAGAGGGAGGCTACCTATAAAAGGGTGCCTGCAAGGATCAAATGAGGCCAAACTATAAAAGGGGCTGCTCACGCCAAGGAAGAATGGCAGGCCAATTGGGGCCTTGTGCACTAGGGGAAGCCCACTCAAGTGTAAGTTGAGGTTCACATGGGTTAAAGACAGTAAATGCAAAGCATATAGACTCACGCACCATGCTAGGACCAATCAGTAGAGGAAACTATCTATGGCAGCTTTTGTGATCTTTCATACAAGGATCCCATGGCAAAAACTTACCTTTGCGTTAGATCTTTTCCAATGGGTATCAACGATGTTTATGTTTATTGCCATGTCTAATGCCACGAGATTTTTGGAGATGGTTGTAAGGATATGCATGCCATAGGAATAAGCATTGAGCAATAAAATGATGAAGTGCGTACCAGTCATTGGTGCATGCCAAGGTTTTGGTAGGGTGTGTAAGTTTGTATTGGCTGGGAACACTTTGGCTTCAAAACACATTTCCAAGGTATATCCCACATGCAGTGGAAGTTGGAATTTTGTAAGATTTAAATACTATGACACTTGCATTATATTGTAAACAAAGAGCCAAATGGCGCTTGGTAGGCCCTCTTGGCTGGAGCTCTCTATGTGCGGCAGGCCCCACAAGTTTTGGAACAAAGTGCAAGGAAGGTCTTTAAAACTCTCAAAGCATTAATCCCACATTCATCTGGAATGGGCCATTTATAGTGCATAAATACAACAACCCTCACATAAAAAAATAGAAAGAAGAATGGGAGGTTGTGCTCACGTGACTACTCATGCGGCCACCTCAGTTTCCATGCCAGGGGGCCTGAAGACAAGAATTTTTGCAGACAAGTGACAACAATAGTTAGGATGAAGGTTGACATGTGGCACTTGGTTGCGGATTCATTGAATAAGCTGGTGGTTACTACAAAGATCTGGTGACTTGGAGATGACCGTGGTCGTGTGATCACTAAGTTGTGACAGTTAAGGTCATATAATTCTGAGATCCAGAGAGCATTGGTCACCCATTCTCCAAATTATGGCAGTTAGTGGATTCCATTCGGAGATTCAGAGATAAGCCAGTCACCAGTTCTCTAAGTCCTGACAGTTAAGTGAAATGCATTTAGAGAATTGGAGAATGGGCTTAGTCGCCCATTCTCCAAATGTTAACCCAAGGTCAAGTCACATTCTGAGAATTGGAGAATGGTTATTTCACCAGATCACTAGGTTTTAACTGCAGTTAGCCAGATCATTTGCAGATTCTAAGAATGCACATGGTCACCAGTTCTCCAAATAAGGTGGCTAACTTGAGGTCAAGTCCGAAGAGAAAATCATAGCATGGCACTTGGCACTTCCTGGTAGTTCTTGAGGCATGTGCAAAAAATAATATAGTAAATTGCAGATTGAAAAAGAATTTAAAAAATGACATAATTGAAACTATAGGCTAAAATCCAAAGATTTAAATGGTCAAAGCTTGTTCATAGATTAATGTCTCAGAAACTCATTTTTTATCAGAATATATAAGTGTTATATGTCACCGAAAAGGTTTCGGAATGAGAAATCTGATGGAGGAGTTTATTTTCAGTTTTAGTGATGTATGTAAAAGCATTCTGGGTTTCAAATTCTGAGGATTAGAATCAGGATCAATTTGTTGAAGACATGATTGTTGGAATCAGATCATTTTTGAGAATCAATTGCAGATCAGAGGAGAGGAAGTTTGAAGATATTTTGTGCTAAATGGACAACTGTTAGTGGGTTTTCCAATTGAACTCTCATTTTCTATATCTCTTATTTTCTCTCATTTTGTAAGGGATGGTGAATTCACAACTGCTTAAGAAGACTTCATTTTTGTCTAGTTTTGGAGGCTTTGATCTATTTTGAATGTATTGAAGTAGAAAGATATTAATAACATACAGTGGAATCTCCTGTTTCAGATCTATGGTGTCTTTTTATATGTTTATTCATGCTCTTGTATGTTTAGTTTGTAAGACATTCTGAATGTGCTGGTTACAAGGTAATTGTGCAAATTACTTGTGAGTTTCCTTCAAGAAAGGAGTCAGTCTTGTGAGTAATCCCAGAGGGCTAGGTATTAGTATGAGAATTTGATACTTGGGTGTGAGAGTGAGAGGATAGTTTGTAAGGCACTCTATCCGGGATTGTATTTTTTTTCTTATTAATTGTTTTTCTATGGATTTGCATCTCATTGGACTCTTTGCCCGGGATTAGGTACTGGTCTAAGTTCTGATAAGTAGTTCTCATCATCAATATTTTAAAATCAAGTCATCTTCCATTTCTTGTTTAAATGCATGAATGTTTAGAATCTGTAATGAATAGTATAGGCATTGTTGGTAATTCATTGAAGAATTGAATCCAATAGGTTAGCCTGCCTATGTTTTAAACTCGAAGAGAAGAAGGGTGAATACCCTTGTCGCATTTGCCATTTTTTCTGCAATGATTATTTACTTTTGTTAATACCACGGATTGGCTTTCTAAGCTCTACATCATTTGTAGCAAAAGAGATTAGTAAATCATTGTGAGAACCCCTAATCCACTATAGGATTTCATTGTGAAGCAGTGAGTCTAAAGATAGGTACACCCACCTAGGTCTGTGGAGCCCAAAGTGAAGGAGGATTAAATCCTTGTTAGTTAGCCTTTTCCCTGTAAGAATCTGGAATCAGGAGTCTAATAGTCAAGCTTAATAGCTATAGTGATTCTACATGAAAAGGAGATCATAAAGGGGCATTTGTAGACACCCAAAATTGGGCAAGTGTCTTAGAATCATTCAAATTTGCAAAATCTTAGCCAAATGCTCTAATTTTCATCAAAATGGATCAAATCAATTTTAAATTGACATTTATTAATCAAAATTGGATAAAATCATTTAAATCAAAGCATGACATTAAATAATTAAATACAAGATTAAAAGGATCAATCACACTATATAATTGATTTTAATCAATTAATTGTATAGTTTTAAATCAAAAATCAAATTGAACCTAT
The DNA here is from genome assembly GCA_027943335.1 of Chamaecyparis obtusa. Lineage (NCBI taxonomy): Eukaryota > Viridiplantae > Streptophyta > Pinopsida > Cupressales > Cupressaceae > Chamaecyparis > Chamaecyparis obtusa. The sequence goes on along the minus strand of BSBK01000993.1, from coordinate 495,168 downwards.
TCCCTTACATGGCTAATTTAATTAATTGATGGAATTTAATTAATCTTAATATCTTTCAACATAATTTGAGAAACCAGTAAGAATTGAGAACATGATGCACATGGATCACTCCAAATTGTTGAATCTCAATCACTCATTTTCAACTTTGAATCTCAATCACTCAAATTTGTCTACTTGTCCAAACCTTTGAGATAATCATTTAAATTGTCACCCTCATTTAAAAACATTTCAAATTTTTTGACTCAACCAAGGCTAAATCAAGATCAAGTAACTCTACCCCCTACCCTTGGGATTTTACTATAAATAGAAGTCAATTTGAGAGCATAAACATCTTAGAAATTTGAATGCAAAGCATCATTATTATAGGCAATTTGAGAGAAATTGAGAAATATTTTGAGCAATTTGAGAGAAAATATTATCAAATTGAGAGCATTTTCACAAGCATTTGAGTTTATCTTTGTATCAAAGTGAGGATTGAGAGCTAGATTTAGGCATTTAATCAATTTTCTCATTCTAGGATTGTCACTAGTAGAGAATAAGGCTGAGAGCTCTACTTACCAAGCTTAGATAGAGAACCATGAGATGTTAAATGTAATTCTTTAGACTAAATTGCCATTATCTTTTTATAGAATTGTTACTAATTGTCCTAATTTCATGAAGGTGTAAACACACACAAATGGCACCCACTGTGGGGGCTTTGAGCCTCATCTCTATCATTTTTATCAAATTTTGTGTATTTTTGCCTTCACTTTGATGTTAATTTTGTAGAAAACAAGAGAAATGATGCTTACACAGGATTTAAAGATGCCTATGAGCATTCTGACGCCACCTAGAAGGAGTTGACTAACACTTAGGAGATTCTTTCTATCCTATCTTTTCTTCTTCCAACACCTATAAAGTAAAGTATTATGTTTGAGAACATAAAGCGTCACCTAAGATCTAAGAAATGACACCTTTTAGCTATCCTTTTTCGCCTATGATGTTTTATCTTACACAATTTACAGTTATTTGTAATGCTTAGCAGCTAAAGTTTTATGCTTAGTAATTTTGAAAAGTTGCTTGAGTCACTAGAAAGTGACACCTGTGACCTTTAAAATAATGCCTACTAGATTTTAACGGATGCCTATTAGCTGTTCTTTGCCACTTCTAATATTTTATCTTACATAATTTATAGTTATTTATAACGCCTAACAGATAAATGTTTACACTTAGTAATTTTTAAAAGTCACTTGAGTCACTGGAAAGTGACTCCTGTGACTTTTAAAATCATGCCTGCTACCTTTTAACTGATGCTTATTAGATGATAAATTTCACCTATTATTTTCTGCTTAATTTTGTTGTTAGATTATTAAATTTTGTTTTCTTACTCTTTGTCTGTGTTTTTCCCACAAATGAGCAGACACAAGAAAGTACAAAAACCAGAGAGCCACGTTACTCAAGAAAGCAAAGAGGTAATAATTCAAACCAAATGTCTAAAAGAAATTCATAATGCTTTAATTCTAGATAGTTTGGGGTTAGAAGAAAAGCTTTATGCACATTACATTAAGGTGTTGGATGCTTATAAAAAGAAATTTCCTACTTTGAACTAAGTTGTTTGCATTAAGTTGTTAAAATTTTCTTTGCAAAATCTTAAGAACACTTAATTGCACTTCAATTTGTTCCTTTTGGTTTCCTTCACTTTGTATGGTTGTGTTGACTAATTTGTTGGAGGTTCCAGAATGGGAACGATAGCCACTAGGTGAGTAAGAAAATAAAAGTTAAAAAAAAATTTAAAAAAAATGCCTAGCCTTTGCTAGCTATGAAAGAGGTATTTTTCATATCAAGCTTTCTTTGCTTAAATTGTGGCTTTTCTTTGGATCTAGCTTAATGGGGAAAACCTTACTATTGTCTAAATTGAACAAACATTAGGCATATGCTCTCCATTTTACAAAGTGGATCAAAAAGAAAAATGTGTGAGTTCAACTTGGTAGAAAGAAAGGGAGGAATTAACCAAACATTTTATTTATAAGAACCTCCTTGTCAAGAGATTGAAAAAGAAAAAATTCTGCTTGAAGTGTTTCGAACAAGGAACAACAATATGGATATGCTCTTCACTTTCTAAGTGAACCAAACTCCCAAACTTGTTGAACTAAGTTTGATTTATTGTTTTTCTATTATGCTAGATAAATTAGATCTTTAGAGGGCCTGCCTCCTAAGAATTGCCTTATGAGGATGGTGAGAGGGAATGACCCAAAGTGGGAGACAATCACTTTTGTTGTGATACCATCCGACCCACTATAAAAAAATACATTCCTTAATAGGAGAGTGACTAGGTTGTGTGCAAGTATTCTTTACTTCCTTTAGTAGTCCTTTTGGGATTGTACCAAATCGCGCTTTCATGCGTGTGGGAAGCCCGCAAGTGGGTAAAAGAACTTGACATGATCTAGAATGGAGGTGTTCATTAAAATCCTATTAAGTAGTTGTAATACCCCAAAAATGGGCTATAGGTTTATTAACCTTCTATATCAACAATTTGAATGAAATCAACATCAAAGTCCTAACCTAAGGCACATCTGCACATTATAGAATTTAATTGATTATCCTAAATTCTGCATCAGAGAATATTCTTATAAATATTCCTAATTTATCATAATTATTCTTAATTTAATAATTATTTGGCGATAAATTATATTTATCCTAAAGTTAATTAATTGAATATGCTAAATATTTGATTAATTAATTTAATTCTGCCACTTAATTATTTAATTGAATTTAATTATATTTATTCTTAATTATTATTATTTAAATTTGACAATAAATCAAAATTTTGATCATTAATTGATTAAATTATTATTTAATTAATTAAAGCAAGTTGTCATATTTAATGATATTATTTTTTAATAAAGTTTGATTTTAATAATTGATTAACCAATAAATCAATTGTTATTTTTTTCTAAAATTAGTTAAGTTGAGAATAAATCACTTTATTTTTAATTAATTCATAATTATCATGCACAATCAGAAAAATAGTTAACTTCAAATCATTTATCAATTTCAAGTTGTCAACTTTCTAAACTCAACATTTGATGATGAGTTGAAAAAGTGAACTAAAACTCTATTTTGAGTTAAAAACCTATTTTTGCATGATTTGCATATTTTTGTGAGTTAATTATCTCTGATTTCTTGTTAACTCAAAAATCAACCCGAGTTCATCAAGAGTGATTTATGGCTTTTCTCATGCACCCTCAAGCCCTAGATTTCTATAAAATCAAGGCTTCAGCTCTTCTAAAATCATCCACAAAATTTCCATACTTACTTTGGCAAATTGACATCAGAGGAATCATCAAGCTTCTTACGAATCAATGTTTTGTGAGATCAATCTTGTTTTCAATTCATTCTAGTTTCATATTTCATATCATTGTTAGCTTAATTTGCATATCATTTCAATCTATTTAGATTAATTTATTATCAGTTTTTCATCTTATTGCACATAAAATACAAAAATATAAATTAATTTGCCTTCATATTTCATTGTTTTCATCATTTTAAATCCTTTGTTTAGGTGTTTCATTGTCACTGATCTCGGTCTAATATGAGAATATCATACTCACACCTACTAGAAGGCAGTAAATCACCTGGTTAGCTTAGTTTTCATTTCATTATAGATTTTGATTTTGCTAACCTCTAATGTTTTACTGAAGTGTTGTGTCCACAGCTAGGTACAAAATTCACACACACATTTCTGGCACCCACCGTGGGGCGCTGAAAAGGGTTTCCCTTCTATTCTATCAATCTTCTATCATTTCTCTATCAAAACTCCCCTACTGTTGCCTATTTTGGTGTTTTTAAAGTAGTTTTTGAGGTTAAGGGTTTCAAGTTTTTTTTTAGATCTCTGTACGGATTCTCTGTATGATTTCTGTTAGTAATCTTCCATACATCTCTTTATGGATGCCTGTGTGAGATTTTCATCACACCGTGTGAAGTTTTTCTAGTTTTACCACTTCCTCACGTGAGACTTCATCTTTCGTCACACGAGACCGCACTTCCTCGCATGAGACTTCATCTTTCATCGTGCGAGACCATACTTCCTCACGCAGGACCACATCCTGACTCACGCGAGATTTTGCTTCAGAGACATAGAATTTTCAAATTTGTACTTTCAAATTATTGATTTCTTAATGCTTACTGTTTGTTGTTGATTTGTCTTGATTTTGTACTTTTAGATGTGTGCTAAATTCTGGATTACAGAGCATTGGACCTAAGGTATTCTTCTCAAGTTGATAATATTTCAATTTGGATTAAAATAAACTCTCACGTGTCACCCTTGTGTGACTTTTCTTGCTTTCATATCACATATTTCATTTTGGGCTATAAAACGAATGTAGATTTGCTTTTTACATATCTATTACACATAGTAAATAGGCCCTATGAACACTATTTGTAGATGATCTTGAGAGATTGATCTTCTTTCACTTGTTTATTCATGTGAAGCTCTTCTTGACAAAGGATCCCCTTGTACGTAGGGAAGGTACTGAGAGCATCTTACATTCTACTAGATTTGTGTGTCTTCAACTTTTGATTGATACATTCTCTCTCTAGAGAGGTTGATAGATCATAAGTAGTTAACATCATAGATCTTTGTGAGATAATCTTGGTCTTAGCATGTCGGATTAATCTGTCTTCTTTGTTTTGGTCAAAAGTGAAAAGGCAAGAGGACTATGCTCTACTCCCTTTGTGGGTAGTATTAGAAACTCAAATCCTTGAATCTAGAACCAGTCCCCATGTGGTATCTTTTGTGAGTCACCTTTAGAGAGGGTTAACCATAGTGGACATTCCCTTAATTGGGTCAACCATGTGGATGGTGTTAGCACCTTGAAAAAATTTCATGACTCTAGCCCTTTTCTTCTGGTCTCTATAGTTGTTTTTAGGTCTCTGGCATAAACCCTTAGTTCAAATTTTTGAAAAACTAGCCATTGCATAAAAACCCCTTTGTAATGCCCTAGCCTTATTCTATTTTAAAGTTACTTTTTCGGGCCACTTAAAAGCTTTTAAATGAATGTTCTTTATAGTTTGGCCAGCCCCCGTTTAAATTTTTCCTAAGTTTTTACCCCCAGCGGCCTTTATTTTTCCTATAGTCCTCAGTGCCTAATTTTTCCCTAAAGCCTAAGTCTCAGCAATTAATATTTCCTATGTTCTGGCTTAATATTTCCTGGGCCCAGCCTTCTGACACCATCTTGATCCATTGGTTGTCGTGAAAGCGCAAGGGTTTTGTCAGAGGCTTGCACTTTTGCGATGATCATTGATTCATTTTCATGACGTAACTTTTCAATGTAGGCAGGACCACTACCACATAAGCACACGTGGTGAAATTTTATTGGCTAAAAGAAAAGATGATATGGCAGGGTGGGGTCAAGTTGTTAGTCACTTGAAAATCTAGAGGTTGTCGCATGATCTCAAGGAATATTCTTCCCCTTTGCGATCATGTGACAGCCATCGATTTGGAATCTAATGTAAAGGCTGTCAATGGGTCCAAGGTAACACGTAAGCATAGTTGGTGGTATATGATTGGTCCATGTATTAACACATTGGCAGTTGTCAATGGGACCTAGTTTTTGAATGCATCAGAGGGTCTTGAAATTGTCAGTAAATCAGTGATGGGTGCTTGTTCTCATGATATGTGTCAGAGCTATGCACTCTTAAGATGGCTATTGATTCTCTTTATGACACGACGCTTCAAACAAGTGGGTCCAAAGTGACACATAAGTACAAATGGTAGGCTGTGATTGGTCCATGAGGTGCTGAGTCAACTTTTGTCAGAGGATCCTATGTCAGAGACTCTACTAAGTAGTATAAAAGGGTTGATCCAACAGTTGTCATAAGATCTGATAGAATATGTTAGAGGCATGCGAAGATGAGACAACCATTGATCTCTCTTCAGGTGGGCCCAGTTTTTAGTCTAAGGTTTTGGTGGAGCGGCTATATCTTTGGCGGTCCTAGATAAAAGTCTTTAGTGTTCGTGCATTCTCATAATTATTTGGCGGAGTTCTAAACTTTCAGCGAATGGGCAAATAGGTGTATTCGCTGAATCTCTAGATAAGTAGCAGTGTTTCAAGTTTTTTAGTGAATTGGTGAAATGTCTTTGGTCACTAATTCACCAGATAATCAGTGGGCCCTCAAATTTTTATGTATTCACCAGTTCACAAAGAGTAACCTGAGGTTAAGAAAGGACTGCGATTCAACGAAAAGCTTTGTTCGCCGAATCGTTTGACTTGACCATGGTTATGAAAAGCATTAAGAGACTTAGAGATCCCTTTGGTCGTGTATTCGCCAAATGGATAAAAGGTTAAAGACTTGTTGAGGGAAGTGGGACCATTTCCATGGTGTCACTGAGGTGTTAATTTCTGATTGGTCAAGCTATATGATGTGGACATATGTCAGTGGGGCTAGATTCTTCAAGTGGTAGAGGGAAGAGATCGATGGTGGGCGTATAATTTGATAGAATCTTTTAAGCTCATGAGGGCATGAGACTAGCCGTCGATTTGGAATCTAGGTCTCAGTGACATGGAGCTAATTGTGGGTCTTGTGTCAATGGTGATCAAGCATCAACAATGAATGAGGTGGTGACAGGTGGCATAAAGTGGGCCTAGGCGGGGGCCAAAGGCTTAGAGGTTCTGACAAAATTCTTAGCGGCTTGAAAAAAGTTCAAGGTGGTTCGCTCATTCACTGAGTAAAATGGTGAAGTGCTAAATGGTCTAGAAATTTGGCAAAGGAAGGTCGTGTGATCACTAAATACTTTAGTGGTGACTTAAGGTGTTCTACGAACTGGCGAAAACCTTTGATTGCCAGTTTGTCAAATGTGACCGGGGTAAGTTCTTTTCCTTTGTTCGCTAAGTCATAGGGTTAAGCGGTGAGTTAGTATTTCATTACGTGAATAAGGAAAGCTTTTGTCACATGGTCACTAATTGTAAACCAGGATTCCTATAATAGGTAAATCAAAAGGCCCATGAAAGGGAGAGATCGAATGGTCACAACTTAAAGTTGATCTAAATTCAAATATTAATCACTGATATGTTGTAGGTGCCATGGATATGACCATTTGATTTCAAATTCAAATTTGTAAAGGGTTTCCAAGCGACAAAAAGGATTGAAATTGAATGCTTTCATGGCCTAATTTGATTTGTTTGGTGGCGCTTGTGTTGCAGTGTGGTCCAGGATGTTCCATGATCATTTGCAGGGGTCTGTACTCTGTTCATTGTGCTCGAGGCATGTTGCAGGTGATCGAATAGGTTGACAATTTGGCATTTTCATGGTTCTCAGTACCTTCTCAATGAGATTATCATGATTGAGGATCAATCCAGGATCTGTCTTCTCCTGGTTGCTTGGGTTTCTTCCCCTACATTTAATTTTTGACTGTTTCAGTTGGTTTAGTGGATGAAACCCTAACCCTAGTCATCCGTAGCTTGTTGCAACCTTTTTTGGGTTTCCAAGATGACTAGGGAGTATATATTGTAGCATTTTTGTTTTTGTAAGGGTTCCAAAGCTTTCTTTTTGGTCCCTAGTTATTGATGGTATTATACTGAAAGAGGAGCTGATTTTGGGTCTTTTTCCTATCTTTGTGTTGTTTTGATTGTATATTGATCCTGAATATGTTAATGAGAATGCTATTGAGTTCTAATCTTGCATTTGTGTATGTCTTCTTATTTCAGTTCTGAGCTCATATATGTTAATTTCACAAAGTGGGTTATCATATGGTAAATAAAGAGTATTGTGAAGTCATCTCTGAGTTCCTAACAAAGTTAGGATTAAAGTCTTTTAGGTGAGTTCAGTGAGTTTACAACCAAATAAGAATCTAGTGTCCATGTGTTTGAGGGAGAGGGGTAATAGGAAAAGCACTTATTCTGAGCCCAAGAGTGTTTGATTTAAGATCTTTAGCTGATATATATAATCGGGTGACTCTTTGCCCTAGGTTAAGGCATTGGTCCATCCTTTGGAGGCATTTCATTGTCATCAACCACACACACACATTTAAATGATAAAATATTTCAATCAGTTAGTAAAGGACATAGTTAAATATTGTTTTGAGACTCCTTTGCAGAAGTGAGTCAAGGGTACACCCACCTGAGCATTAAGGCTCAAAGTGTAGGAGGATCTCTTCTGATCCTTATTAATTGGCCCTCTTCCTTGTAGAATTTGGAGTGGTGATAGAGTCAAAGTTATATTAAAGTTATCCATCAAAGTATAAATCTACAAGTTGAAGATCAAAGGGAAATACCAACAAAATGGCAACTCTACTGGGGAGAGTCTAGAGATAAAAGTTTGCAAAGTGCACTCTTGTTTTCCTATTGTATTTAGTTAAAAATTTCCCACTTTGGTGGGTGGAAACTCAAAAGGTTAGAACCAGTGTTATAGACTATAAATCATGGACAAGAGGAGGAATACTAGGTCCTTTTTCAAAAAAAATCTGGAGGTCACTCCGGAACAATTGCCTAGACAAGAGAAGAAGAGTTGGATCAGAAGAAATGGTGAGTCTACTAGTGCTCCCATAAGAGAACAAAGAAATACCAAAGGTAGGGCACCACATGTTTCCTCAAGTAAGGAAGGTTCATAGGATAGAGTTTCTAGATCAGATGGTGTTCGCTCTGAAGATAAATTTTATGATACCCCAGAGGTAGTATTTCAAGATAAGGGTCCATTGCCTACAGGTCAAGATGAACAAGATAGAGAGATGGGTCTTGAGATTGATTTAGATCTTGATGAAGATAATTTCAGAAGGGAGCCCATGAGACCGAGGCAAGTCTATTTCCCATATCAAAATCTCATTGATATGGATGTGTCATCAGGTTTTGATGACATTATGATAGACCCAAATGATTTAAACTCACTAAGGTTGCAGTTGGTAGAGCAGGATGCTATACACAAAAGGTTACAAGAGGAGAGAGATGTTGAAAAGGTGAATGCTCTAATAGAAAGATAGTCTCTCCTTAGAAAGATTAATGAAATGAAGGAGAGAAACAAGATGCTTGCTTCTTCTCCTAAGACTTTGCAGCATGATGTTTTTGGTGATCTTGAAGCTTTGAGGAGTGAGTAGGAGCGCTTACTACAAGATCATGAGTTTGATAAGGAGGGCCCTGTGGTGAGACAAGTTCAAAGTTATGCTTCCCTCCCTAAATATAAAGATGGGCATGAGATCACTAGGCCTGATGTTGCCGCTGGTGAGAAAGGAAAGCAAAAGATGGTGGGACATCAAACAAGTAGATCATTGAAAATACTGAGGGTCCCATCACCCAATTCAAATAAGGACACAAAGATAGAAAGAAGAAGAAAAGAAAATGAGGACCTTGCAAGAGAACTAAAGAGGGCTGAAATTGAAGCCTCCATTGCAGAAAAGAGAAGAAAGATCTAGTTCTTGAAGGCTTCATTTGCAAATGCTCTTGGTCCATCTGCTAATGAACTAGGTATGCCATCTATGACTACTACTATTCCACTTAGTAATGCTACTACTAGTTCAATTCCTTCTTCATCTGCTAGGATAGGTGCTAATCCTAGACAATAGTCAAATGCACAAGTAGATGGAAATGTAAATGCAAATGTTGATCCTAGGGTTAATACTAGTTCAAATTTTCAGAGAAGACCTATGCAATTAGAGGGCTATAGGAAAATTAGTTTTGATGGAATTCCTGGCTACCCAAATGCTTTCCCAAATGATATAAGAGATAAGGTACCTAAGTTTTCTAGTAACAATGCTATTAGTTGTGAGGAGAATCTTATATTATTTGTTGATATGCTTAATGATTATGAGGTAGAGCATGAGGATGTAGTCATGAAATTATTTGTTCAATCTCTAATGGAGGATGCTAGAGATTGGTTTAAGAGACTTCCTGATAAATGTATTGATACTTGGGATTCTTTTGAGAGATGTTTTAAAGAGCAGTATGGTGATAGGCCTAATGCTAGTTTCATGTTGAATGAATTCAATACCATAAGGAAAAATCATAATGAGTCCACAGCTGAATTCAACATGAGATTTTAGAAGGGTATGCATAATTTATTTCAAGTTATGCGGTTAGATGACAATGTTTGTCTGACCACATACTTTAATGCATTTGATGGAAAGATGGGATACTTGTTGAGGGACAAAGAACCAAGAACTCTTAGGGATTCTTTTAGGATTGCTGTCAATATTGAGAATAATATGAAGATATCAGGAAAATTGGGTGGGAAGAGAGATGATCCAAAGTTGTTTGGAGACAAGAAATACAAAAAAGAAAGTGATAGGAATGTTGGAACTAGGAGGCAAGAGGAAGATAAATTGGATAAGGTGCTCAATGCACTGAAGGATTTGAAGGCACCTGAAAATAGGAACATCAGTGCTCCTACCAATGAAAGGCCTCAGTTCAACAACAATTTCAATAAGCAGAATAGATTACAGAATTACCCCTACAACACCCAATGGAAGGATGGCAAGCCTGTTGTCCCTGCTGCAAGAGGAAACAATGATAGAGGTGTCCCTAACCCTCTACAAAAAGCTTCAATAAATGTCATGGAGGACATACCTTGGTGTTTTGCATGCCAGTCTCCTCATTCTATAGAGCATTGTGTGGTTGCACATTCTATGGCTGCAAATCAAGATTGTGGCAATGAGGAGATAGATCAAGAAGAAAATCAAGATGATGTTGGATGCAACATGGCTACTTCATATCTAGGATATGAAGATGATTTTGATTTTGATGAAGAAGCAGATGTAAATGTGAGGAGACACACTCAGGTCCTTTTTCATCAAGAGGTTTTTTTCGATAGTGAAGACATTGATAAGAAGACATGTAACATGAACTCTTCTTCTGAGCCAGTAAATTTAAGAAGACCTTCTAGAGAAGAAATGGATAGGATTACTGTAGAAATGATTGCCCAAGTGCAAACTAGAGGCATGGTGGCAAGGAATACAAATGAGAAAGCTACAAGAATGTTTATAAAGAGTGCCAACTCTGGAGAACCTAATGAGAACAAATCAAAAGGTGATCACATGGTGAAAATCAAGAATGTAAAAGGTAAGAATTGTGAGCCTAAGGGAGTTGGAGTTGAAATATTTTCTAATGAGATTGAAAAGACAATTAACACAATGGCTAAGAATGAAAAATTGAGGGTGGCCAATACACCTAATATATCATATAAGAAAAAGGATACTAAGGCAGTGTAGATTGAGATTCCTTTCTCTGCTCCTGTTGATATGTTATTTGTATTGTCCCAAATTACAGTCAAGGTTCCATTGTCAGAATTGTTGAGGATCCCTAAACACAAAGACAAAGCTATTGCATGGGTAGATAATGTTCATAATAATGATGTTGCATGCAATGGATCTCAGGATAAAGCTTTGAAAGGTGTTGCTGCTCAGGGAATTGTATCTCAAATTCCTCCTATATATTTGGATAGTTCTGTCAATGCTACCTTGAAAACATTGATCCAATCTTTTTAAGTGTCCTTGTGGATGGAATGAAACTAAGAAATTTTATGATTGATAGTGGTGCCTCTAATACTATCATGCCTTTCAAAATCATGGAGAAATTGGGCCTTAAAGTTGATACAGTTCAAGGTAGATGTTGTGCAATGGATCAGAGGGAGGTACCAGTTATTGGGACTATCAATGCAATGCCATATAGGCTGGCAACATATCTAGAGAAAGAGTTAACAATGAGTGTTTTGGTGGTGGACATCCCTCCTCATTATGGGATGTTGTTATCTAGAAGGTGGATTGCTTGTATGGGTGGAAGTTTACAGTGTGATTTGTCCTATGCCACTTTCAAAATTGATGATCAGTTTGTCAAGATTGAGCAAGAGCCAAGAGTATGCCACATGATTGAAAGGAATATTGACAATGAGACTACATGTTTTGTGGATATTGATATTCATTCTTTTAGGGTAGAGATCCCTATACTTGAGAAGGAACCTATTTTGTCACCTATTTCTATTGAGGTAAGTGTTATTTCTGTGAAGGGTGATTTGTGGGTAATGTACTTTGATGGTGCAAATTGCAAAGATGGTGCAGGAGTAGGTATTTTACTTATTTCTCCTAATGGAAACACCTACAAATTCTCTTTCACATTGAATTTCTTTTGTACCAACAATATAGCAAAATATGAGGCATTGCTGTTAGGATTGAGGTTGGAAGAAAGACATGGTATTAAGTGCATAAGTGTTGTTGGTGATTTTGAGTTGGTAGTGTCCCAAGTCAGGTCAGTATATGCTTCCAAGAATAAAAGGTTAAAACAATATAGGAATGCAGTTTGGGATTTGATTGAATGTTTTGATGCCTTCAATATTGAGTGGAAGGATAGGAGTAACAATAAGATGGCTGATTTGTTAGCCAATATTGCAATCAATCCCAGTGATATTACATTTACTAGTATTTCTAAAGTTGAAGTTCAAACTAGGCCTAGTGTACCAGACAATATTGAAAATTGGTAGGTTTTTGATGATGATAATGACATCTTGAAGTTTATGAGGTGTAAAGATCAGTATCATGGTCAGGAATTTGATTGTTCAATTTTGGTTGAGTCAGTAGAAGGAAAAGAGGTTGTCTTTGGCAATGAAGTTATTCAGCTTAGAACTAACAAGGTGCCCAAGGGGCTTGTTGTTTTGGAGACTATCTTTGATAACCAGGATAGAGTTCAAAATAATATCAAAAGAGAAGATCGTGCTGATCTAGAGGAGATAAATCTTGGAACACATGAGGCACCTAAGAAGGCATACATTGGTAGGGACATGTCTCACAATGTGAGAAAATCTTTGATTAAATTATTGAGAAAATTTAGGCATGTTTTTGCATGGTCATATGATGACCTAAAGGTTTATAGAGAAGACTTATTTCAGCATATTATTCCTTTGAGAGAAGATGCTAAACCTTTCTGGCAAAAACAAAGGCCTATTAATCCCACTTTGGTACCCAAGATGGAGGAAGAGTTAATGAAGCTGAGAGATGCTAGAATTATCAAGCCTATTAGGCACTCTTCTTGGGTTTGAAACCTTGTACCTATGAGAAAGAAAAATGGTGACATTATACTTTGTGTGGACCCCAAGAATTTGAACATCAGCTCATTAAAGGATAATTATTGTCTACCTAATATGGAAGCTATGTTGCAAAGAGTGACCAGATCTGAATTGATGTCTATGATGGATGGTTTCTCTGGTTACAATCAGGTGATTGTGAAAGAGTTAGAACAATTCAAGATAGCTTTCACAACACCTTGGAGGACATATGTTTATGTGAGAATGCCTTTTGGTCTCACAAATGCTGGTGCTACTTTTCAGAGGGCAATGGATGTTGCCTTTTCATATTTTATTGATGATTTCCTTGTTGTATATCAAGATGATTTAACTACCTATTCCAAGAAGGGAGAAGACAACTATACTCATTTAGAGAAAATATTTGTGAGGGCCTTGGAGTATGGCATTTCATTAAACCCAAGGAAATGTGCATTTGGTGTCATGGAGGGAAAGTTGCTTGGCCACTTAGTTGGCAAGCAAGGAGTGAGAATTGACCCTGAGAAGGTAGCAGCCATTGATAAAATTCAGAGACCAAAAAATGTTAAAGGGATTCAGTCCTTCTTTGGTCAGGTCAATTTCTTAAGGAGGTTTGTGACAAATTTTGCAGAGGTTACTAGACCTATTTCTAAGATGTTGAATAAGTGATCTGTAATCAATTGGGATGGTGAGCCTGATGAGGCTTTCAAAAATATTAAGCAAGCTATCAAAGATGCACCAGTGCTTAAGGCACCTGATTATAATGTCCCAATGTACATCTTTTCATTTGCATCTTTTCACACTATTGCTGCAGTTTTGTTACAAAAGAATAAGGATGGTTTTGAGCAACCTATTGCATTTTTCAGTAAATCTTTGCAAGCTACTGAATTGAAGTATGACATAAATGAGAAACAAGCATATGCACTTGTGAAGGTAGTCAAAGCTTTTAGATGTTATTTGATGGGAGCAGTTGTGATTTCTTTTGTGCCAAGTGCAGCTGTGAGGGATATTTTCTCACAGCAGGAGGTGTTTGGGAGAAGATGCAGATGGATCAATAGGATCCAAGAATTTAACATTGATATCCAGATTACTAAACTGGTTAAAGGAAAAGGATTGGCAAAACTAATGGCTCAATCCAATCTTGATGCAAATCAGATAAATCAAGCTGAAATTGATTACACATGTGATATGGATGATTGTGTTTGGTATCAAGATATTATCTATTACTTGAGAAACATGGGATGTCCAACAAAAATGAATGATAATCAGAAGAGGACATTGAAATTATAGGCCATCAAGTATGTAATTGTGAAATGTAAATTGTATAGAAAGAATTTAGATTGCATACTTTTTAAATGTGTTGATGAAGATCAAGCTAACAAGTTGTTAAAAGAAATGCATGAGGGAGTTTGTGGTGGACATTATATGGGTAAGACAACTGCTCATAAAATCTTGAGAGCAGGATTCTGGTGGCCCACAATCTTCAAGGATGTAGAACATTTGGTAAGGAGATGTGATGCTTGTCAAAGGTTCTCTGGTAAGGTTAAATTTTTATGTAACATGCCATTGAAACTAGCAGAAGTACAGGCTCCTTTCCAACAATGGGGAATTTATTTCATAGGGGAGATACCAAACAAGTCAAGTGGAGGACACTCATGGATCTTGGTTGCCACTGATTACTTTACAAAGTGGGTAGAGGCTATACCTATAAGAAATGCAACCAGCAAGGTGGTAACTAATTTTTTGTTGAATAATATTGTTACAAGGTTTGGGTGCCCTGAGAGAATAGTAAGTGACAATGCAATGTGCTTCAGATCTGCTGAATACAAGGAATTCTGCAAAGGTTTAAGAATTTAGATTTCAAATTCTTCACCTTATCATCCACAAGGAAATGGACAGGAAGAATCTACTAATAAGAGCATGATGAAGATCCTCAGGAGGATTCTTGAAAAGAATAAGAAGGAATGGAATTCAAAATTGCCATTAGCTCTATGGGCTGATAGGGTGACTATGAAGAAGGCAATTGGTTGTGCACCACTTAACTTGGTATATGGAATACATGCAAGAATGCCTCTAAATAATTTATTGGAAATGTATAAATTTGTGCAATTATATGATGATGACATAGATGATGAGGTGCAGTTGAGAATTGAGGACCTCATTAGGTTGGATGAGACTAGAAGAGAATCGGTTGCAAGAAATGCCAAATTGTAGTTGCAGGTTAAGAATTTGTATGACAAGAAGACTGCTGAAAGAAGGTTTGAGCCTGGTGATTTGGTGTTAATTTGGAATGTCAGATTAGAGGATAAAGGAAAACATGGTAAGTTTGATCCTATCTGGTTAGGGCCATATCTAATTCATGAGAAATGGGGCCAAGATTCATACATTGTCAAGGAATTAAATGGTGATATTCAGGAATTTCCAATTCATGGACAATTCTTGAAGAAATACTTCTTTTGAGGTATTTTGTTTTCCATGAACAGTAGTTAGGTTTGTACACTCTGTAAATCTTGTAAAGTTCCTTGCCCTTGTCTTGTTTTGTCCTGGTCTGTAGGGTTTTGGTCCTGTTGCTCTATGTTGTTAGTTTTTAAAAGTGGGATGGTCTACTTTAACTAGTGATTCTAGATCCTTGCTATGCTTGCAAGAGGCATACATCCCTAGATAGAGCCACTGTTAGCACCTTGAAAAAATTTCATGACTCTAGCCCTTTTCTTCTGGTCTCTACAGTTGTTTTTAGGTCTCTGGCATAAACCCTTAGTTCAAATTTTTCAAAAACTAGCCATTGCATAAAAACCCCTTTGTAATGCCCTGACCCTATTCTATTTTAAAGTTACCTTTCTGGGCCACTTAAAATATTTTAAATGCATGTGCTTTATATTTTGGTCAGCCCCCGTTTAAATTTTTCCTAAGTTTTTACCCCCGACAGCCTTTATTTTTCCTATAGTCCTTAGCGCCTAATTTTTCCCTAAAGCCTAAGTCTCAGCAATTAATATTTCCTATGTTTTGGCTTAATATTTCCTGGGCCTGGCCTTCTGACACCATCTTGATCCAACGGTTGTTGCGGAAGCGCAAGGGTTTTGTCAGAGGCTTGCACTTTTGTGATGATCGTTGATTTATTTTCATGATGTAACTTTTCAATGTAGGTGGGACCACTGCCACATAAGCACAAGTGGTGACATTAAATTGACCGAAAGAAAAGATGATATGGTGGGGTGGGGTCAAGTTTTCAATTGCTTGAAAATCTAGTGGTTGTCACATGATCGCAAGGAATATTCTTCCCCTTCACGATCATGTGACAGCCGTCAATTTGGAATCTAATCTAAAGGTTGTTAGTGGGTCCAAGGTAACACGTAAGCACAGTTGGTGGTATATGATTGGTCCATGTATTAACACGTTGGTAGTTGTCAGTGGGGCCTAGTTTCTGGATGTGTCAGAGGGTCCTGACATTGTTAGTAAATCAGCGATGGGTGCTTTTTCTCATGAGATGTGTCAGATTTATGCGCTCTTAAGATGACCGTTGATTCTCTTTATGACATGGTGCTTCAAACAAGTGGGTCCAAAGTGACACGTAAGTACAAATGGTAGGTTGTGATTGGTCCATGAGGTGCTGAGTCAACTTTTGTCAAAAGGTCCTATGTCAGAGAATCTGCTGAGCAGTATAAAAGGGTTGTTCCAATGGTTGTCATAAGATCTGATAGAATATGTCAGAGGTACGTGAAGATGAGACAATTGTTGATCTCTCTTTAGGTGGGCCCAATTTTTGGTCTAAGGTTTTGGCGAAGCGGCTATATCTTTGGTGGTCCTGATAAAAGTCTTTAGTGTTCGCACATTCTTGTAATTATTTGGCAAAGTTTTAAACTTTCAGCAAATGGGCGAATAGGTGTATTCACTGAATCTCTAGATAAAGTAGCAGTGTTTCAAGTTTTTCAGTGAATTGGTGAAATGTCTTTGGTCACTAATTCACCAGATAATCAGTGGGCCCTCAAATTTTTATGTATTCACTAGTTCACGAAGAGTAACCTAAGGTTAAGAAAGGACTCTGTGATTCAATGAAAAACTTTGTTCGCCGAATCGTTTGACTTGACCACGGTTCTGAAAAGCATTAAGAGACTTAGAGATCCCTTTGGTCATGTATTCGCCAAATGGATAAAAGGTTAAAGACTTGTCGAGGGAAGTGGGACCATTGCCATGGTGTCACTGAGGTGTCAATTTCTGACTAGCTAAGCTATATGATGTGGACACAGGTCAATGGGGCCAAATTCTTCAAGCGGTAGAGGGAAGAGATCAACGGCGGGCGTATAATCTAATAGAATCTTTTAAGCTCATGAGGGCATGAGACTGGCTGTCGATTTGGAATCTAGGTCTCAGTGACGCAGAGCTGATTGTGGGTCCTATGTCAATGGTGATCAAGCATCAATAGCGAATGAGGTGGTGACAGGTGGCATAAAGCGGGCCCAGGTGGGGGCCAAAGGCTTACAGGTTCTGACAAAATTCTTAGTGGCCTGACAAAAGTTCAAGGTGGTTCACTCATTCACTGAGTAAAATGCTAAAGTGCTAAATGGTCTAGTGATTTAGCGAAGGAAGGTCATGTGATGGCTAAATACTTTAGTGGTGACTTAAGGTGTTTTGTGAACTAGCGAAAACCTTCGGTCGCTAGTTCACGAAATGTGACCAGGGTAAGTTATTTTCCTTTGTTCACTAAGTTGCAGGGTTAAGCGGTGAGTTAGTATTTCATTACATGAATAAGGAAAGCTTTTGTTGTGTGGTCACTAAATGTAAACCAGGATTCCTATAAAAGGTAAATCAAAAGGCCCACGAAAGGGAGAGATCAAACGGTCACGACTTAAAGTTGATCTGAATTCAAATATTGACCACTGATATGTTGTAGGTGCCATGGATATGACCGTTTGATTTCAAATTCAAATTTGTAAAGGATTTCCAAGCGATAGAAAGGACTAACATTGAATGCTTTCATGTCTGGATTTGATTTGTTTGGTGGTGCTTGTTGTTGCAGTGTGGTCCAGGGTGTTCCATGATCATTTGCAGGGGTCTGTACTATGTTCTTTGTGCTCAAGGTGTGTTGTAGGTGACCAAACAGGTTGACAATTTGTCATTTTCATGGTTCTCAGTACCTTCTTAGTAAGATTATCATGATTGAGGATCAATCCAGGATCTGTCTTCTCCTAGTTGCCTGGGTTTCTTCCCTTGCATTTAATTTTTGACTGTTTCAGTTGGTTTAGTGGGTGAAACCCTAACCCTAGTCATCTGTAGCTTGTTGCAACCTATTTTGGGTTTCCAAGATGACTAGGGAGTATATATTGTACTATTTTTATTTTTGTAAGGGTTCCAAAACTTTCATTTTGGTCCTTGGTTGTTGATGGTATTATACTGAAAGAGGAACTGATTTTGGGTCTTTTTCCTATCTTTGTGTTGTTTTGATTGTATATTGATTCTGAATATGTTAATGAGAATGCTATTGAGTTCCAATCTTGCATTTGTGTATGTCTTCTTGTTTCAGCTCTGAGCTCATATATGTTAATTTCACAAAGTGGGTTATCATATGGTAAACAAAGAGTATTGTGAAGTCATCTTTGAGTTCCTAACAAAGTTAGGATTAAAGTCTTTTAGGTGAGTTCAGTGAGTTTACAACCAAATAAGAATCTGATGTCCATGTGTTTGAGGGAGAGGGGTAATAGGCAAATCACTTATTCTAAGCCCAAGAGTGTTTGATTTAAGATCTTCAGCTAATATATATAATCGGGTGACTCTTTGCCCTAGGTTAAGGCACTAGTCCATCCTCTGGAGGCATTTCATTGTCATCAACCACACACACACATTTAAATGATAAAATCTTTCAATCAGTTAGTAAAGGACATAGTTGAATATTATTTTGAGACTCCTTTGGAGAAGTGAGTCAAGGGTACACCCACCTGAGCATTAAGGCTCAAAGTGTAGGAGGATCTCTTCTGATCCTTGTTAATTTTCCCTCTTCCTTGTAGACTTTGGAATGGTGATAGAGTCAAAGTTATATTAAAGTTATCCATCAAAGTATAAATCTACAAGTTGAAGATCAAAGGGAACTACCAACAAATGAAACCTCAAGCGGTAATAGTCATTTTCACTATGGTAGTGACAACTGCTGTATAAATGTCCTTGTGGAGGAAATCTTCATGGGTGTGGTCTCTTGTTGGGCTGTCAGATCTCCCTAGCAGCTCCTGATTGATTAAATTCCTAGACTATGTCAAAATCCTAGTGTGCATGGATTGGAGTTTGCCCTCTTGAGATCACAAAAGTTGCAGAGTCAGACCATTACTAAAAACCCTAGTGAGGCCAATTTTTTTTAATTTTCTAGGCATATGTGCATTATGGAATTTGTTTTTGGAACATACACAGGTAGTATTTCTAGGGATTAACACAATAAGTCACTATTGCTTGTTCATGCACAAGGTTGCTTTTTCCCTTGCTCATTGTTTTCAGATGATTGCTTGCTTTCGTTGCTTGTTGTTTTGCATGCTTGATATCTTCTTGGTTACTTGAAACAAACTATTACACTGATCTTCAAAATTTGCATAACAATCTGAAATTGAAACACTAAAAAATTGCAAAATTTGAGCAAAAATCCTTTCCTAGAGTGTGAACTGAATATTCTATTAGAGAACAGCCGGTGCTGTCTTGAAATCTATCTTGAAATCTATGCCTCAAAATTTGTGCTAGAACTGTCAAACTGTGTCCTTTTATTATGTGAGATTTCACTTTTTGAGCATTCTTTCATGTGAGACAACACATTCTTGCACGCAGCCTAGTACTTCCTCGCATGAAGCAACATTCTCTTGCATGAACCTGTCCTAAAATTTTCAAAATAGAGAGCTTATTACTACTAGTTGGTCAACTATTCTGTTAGATCTGATTTTGGTCTAGGGTCTATATGCCTATTTTCCTATTACACAGTGTCTGAAACTACATGTCTAGAGTTGAGAAACAAGTCCCAGAATCTGTCAACCAAACCATTGTGTCAGAAATAGAGAAGAACCTATAAAAAATCCATTAATTTCCCTAAAGTGGTCACTTGAGTCTGATTTAGCCTTTTGATTTATCAATTTGAGTCTTTTTCATCTTGTGTCAAAGCCTTGTCAAAATTATCTTCAAATTTAATTTTTTACTAAACGGCTAAGTGTTGTGAGCTTGTGCTTGCCATCTATTGGGCATCTACCCACACTACTATGGTGCAGTATCCTTCACTTACATCTGATCTAATCTTTAATCACTTTAATCTTGGCAAGGTTGCATCATTTGATCTTCTTGAATCATATCTTTCTTTAGTTGTCTTCATCTTTCTTTCTTGCTTCACCCAAGGTTAATGGTGGAAATTAGAGCTTCCTCTCACAAGAAATCTAGAGAAGCACTTAACACTATACCTTTGACTACTCTCCAAGGTCCAACTCTTGAGAAACTCTACAATTTTGGTCTTTACGAAGATGATGGTCTTGGAAACTTTCGATTGAAAATTGGTTACATACCCCCTCCATCAATGCATATAGGTAATCAACAAAATCCTCCTCACACTATCCTAGGGAGTCCTAAAACTCCTAACATGTCTCATGGAGGGACACAAAATGGGTCTCAAGGACCTCATTCTCAACATGGTGTGGATCAAGAACCTACACCTTCTAAAATTGCTAAATATCAAAATGATGATGAATTCAAGAAACTGATGAGGCATTTCTTGAAAGAAGATAGAGAGGCATACTTTCTTGAGTTAGCTCATCAAGGAGCTAAACTTCCTCCAAAATTTAATGTTGAAAATATCATTACACATGAGGAAGAAACCCCTATCATAGCTATGATGAAATAGATGCATGCCATGTAAGTCAAACTTAACAAACTTGAAAAAGAAAAGGAACCTAAGGAGTTCTCCATGGAGGCCCTATGCCCTTTTCCATTTGATAAAGACTTGTACATGCCACCATTCCCTAAAAGAGTGGAGATGCCTAAATATGATAAGTATGATGGTAACTTTGATCCTCAAGATCATGTCAGAGAATTTTGTACTCAATCCATGGAGTTCATGCATGAATCAACCTACTTGATGCATCTTTTCCCTTGATCTCTGGGAGGGTCAGCCATTCATTGGTTCTCTAGAATGCCTCCTACTATCAAAACTTTTGAGGAGTTAATCAAAATATTCTATCAACAATACTCCTACAATATTCAACATTCAATCACTATGATCAACATCTATAATCTGAAACAATATCCAGGAGAACCATTTATAACATTTCTCAAGAGGTGGAGGAATAAATTTTCACTTTATGCTAGACCCATTCCAGAAACTAAGAAGCTGGAAGTTTTCATCAACAATCTTGTTCTAGAAATAAACTACCCTTTACAAATGAAAAATCATACATCCTTTGATAAGATGGTAGAGAATGCAATCAAAATCAAGAAAGTACTTGTGCAAAAAGGAGACATATCACTTTAAAAGGACAAGTATGAATCTGGATCTAGTTCTAAGGACAAGAACAAAAACTGGAACATGAATAAAGGCGTTGTCATAGATGGCACTATTGATACTATCTATGCCCCATCCAAGGAACCCACTTTCAATCTCACTATTGGCACCCAAGCTATCAAAGCCTCTGAAGCCAAAACATCTGAATCTAACAAAAATTCATAAGATTATAGGCCTTGGGATATAGATCCTAATCGCAAATTCACTCCTCTTGGAGAATCCTTGGAATCTACCATGAAAACTTTATTGGAAAACAAAATCATCTACTTTCCTGAGATAAAAGTCTTTGATCCTGAACCTAAACCAAAATGGTGGAGAGAGAAAGATTTATGTGAGTTCCATCATAATAAAGGTCATAAGACTAATAACTACATTTTCTTGTAGCACATCATACAAGAAAAAATTGGTAATGGATACATCATGATTGACAATCATAAGAGCAATAATGATCATACAACATTCACATAACCATTTTCTAAACATGGTAAAGAAGATTCTTCTTCTCAGCCTAATATGGGCACTAAAGTCAATTATGCCTACTCTAGAAACAATGCTGTCATCAATATGGTTGAGCCATGTCTATGTGAGCATTACAATGTCATCACAATTGTAAGAAAAGATAGAGAAAATCAATCAGCTAATGTAGTTACTCGATCACAATCTCAGGCACATCTGCAAGGACAAAATTTAGATTCATCAAATGTCCCCAAGATGCCTTTCAATCTATCATCTACTTCCAAATAGAAGGCTGCTTCTAAATCTTCAAATCCTAAAGACACGAGGCCTACTTCATACAGTATTGTTCAACAACTCCAACACACAAATGCAAAAATCTCCATGTTTGAGTTGCTTTGAATATCTCTAGCTCATAGAACCATTCTAGACAAAGCTCTGCTCAGAGCCAATGTTCCTGATAACCTTGATTTAGACAAATTCTAGACTATGGTTAGTCATCTTACATATCCACACTATATTTCCTTTTCAGAGGAAGATGATAATTCCTTGATTCATCCACATAACCAGCCCTTGCATATTGAAGTCTTGATCAAAAACCGTTGTGTCAAGCGTGTGTTGATAGATGGGGGTGCTAGTCTAAAAATTTGTTCTTTCAGCTTGATTACACAATTGAGATTTTTAGAAATGGCCATTGATCCTAGAAAGAAGATAAATATCAAAGAATATGATGAGAAAGAAAGATCTTCCAAAGGAATAATTATCTTACCTATCAGAACAAGTCCTATCATCAGAGATACTATATGTCAAGTTCTTGATCTACCTTTGGCTTACAATATCCTTCTAGGGAGACCCTGGATACATGAAATGAAAGCTATTTCTTCTACATACCATCAGTGTTTGAAATTCCCTTATGAAGGAGTAGAGGTGACATTTCTAGTTCATCTATATACAACTTGCAATACATTGAAAGAGAGTGTTGATAAACTTGTTCCTAGTAATAGAGAATCTTCCACTAAGCAACTAGACGTTTCTTCAACATCCAAGATGGAAGACATTGCTAAAGAGGTTAAGATCAAAGAAAATGGTATGGGAGAATATACTATAGAGCTAGTCTTATCTTTGGCATCTCTCCCTATCTCACCTAAGTCCTATGGACAAACTCTGAAACAGTCCAAACTAGAGTCTAGAGAACCTCTTGAAGCATATAAAGGAAATTTTGTTGCAGAACAAGCATCTAAACAAGAGTTTGAAGAAGATGAAGCTGTGCTCGCATGGCTATACAAAGATGAACCTAAATCTCAAGTTGTTAAAAAATGTGATGCTAAAATACCGAATATCCCTTCTAAGTCATATGGACCAGGGGAAAAACTGATTGCTAAAATGGGATATACAGGAAAAGGACCTCTAGGACTATAGGGTAAAGGTCTTCTATCACCTCTTGATCATCATGGCTGAGAAAAAAAGAATACAACAGGTCTCAGATATAAGAAGAAGCCTTTTTATCTTAGAAGCAACTCTCCTTATGTCTTGGAATAGATTGAACCATCAACAAAAATTCAATTGAAGGAAGAAACCAAACAATCTGATAGTGATGATTCTAACACCACCACTGAGCTGATTCCTTATGAACATCTACCTAAAGAAATAAAATATCTCCTTAAAGATAAAGATGATCCAATAAAAAGAATTAATGTAGTAGAAACACAAGAATCTACTATAGAGCAAGAGATAGTTGTAACACAAGAACCAACTAATCTCAAAGACAATCAAACAGACAAAGAGGAAGGTGGTAGTTATTCTGAGATAGATTCCCATGAGTATGAATTCAAATTAGAATCTGAGGGTAACCCTTCTTAGGGTATTCACCATAACTTTACTCATGTTCTTAGATTTCCTAGAGGCATAGATGAAGAATCTAATGACTATGAATAGGGAGTCATCCCAGAGGAAGATGAGCTTATCATAGAAAAACATATTGATGTTATTCACCAATATGCACCTAAACCCAATGTAAGTCTAGAGTGAAATAATGAACTTAACAAGTCTGATCTACCTATGGCTGAATTGGACTCCCATGATGACATTAAACCTATTCATGAATTGAACATCTTAAGTTTTAATATCACCTTCAAACTTGAGCATCAGGTTAGGACCAATGATGACAATGCTATATCCATGAATACTATTTCCCAATCTTCCCATACTTTGACTATCCAACACCCTAACCTTCTTGACCAAACTTCCACAAATCCAAGCCAAGATATCTATACCTTTCCAAATGACTATGCCCTTTCTTGCTACCTAAATGCAGTTGAGCCTATGAGGACTTCCATCAGTGAACCGAGCATTAGCATGATGGAGTCGAATATCAAGTATCTTAGTCAAAAGAATAAGAATAAAAAGAAAAAGAAAAAGAGTTCTAAGGGTGAAAACCACTTTGTGGCAGTCTCAGAACCAAAAATAGTAAAGAAAAAAGACATATTCGAAGGTGAAAACCTCTCTGAGGTGCCTAAGGATGAGATATTTGATGTCTTATCAAGTCATTTATAGGACAGATCTCCAGTTCTAATAGAGCCTACTCAATCAATCAACTTGGGAATAAAAGAAGAGCCACATATGATCCATGTAGCACAATCCTTATCAGAAGAAGAAAAGAAAGCATTTACTACATTTCTAATAGAGAAAAAGATCAACTTTACATGGAAATATTCAAATATGCCAGGACTAGATCCTAATCTAATAATGCATCATTTATCTATATCTCCTGGAGTGAAACTAGTCAAGCAAAAATTGAGAAAGATGCATCCTCATGTTGCACTCTTGGTAAAATTTGAATCAGAGAAACTACTAAAAGCTAGATTTATCTGAGTTATTGACTATACTGAATGGATTTCTAATATTGTTCTAGTATCAAAACCAAACAAATCTATAAGAGTGTGCACTGATTTTATAGATCTAAATAAGGCATGCCGTAAGGATGATTTTCCATTACCAAATATCGATATGATAGTGGATATGACTGCGGGCTATGAGATGTATTCTTTAATGGATGGTTTCTTGGG
The DNA here is from genome assembly GCA_027943335.1 of Chamaecyparis obtusa. Taxonomy (NCBI): domain Eukaryota; kingdom Viridiplantae; phylum Streptophyta; class Pinopsida; order Cupressales; family Cupressaceae; genus Chamaecyparis; species Chamaecyparis obtusa. Next base: position 470,148 of record BSBK01000993.1, on the reverse strand, counting down.
CTACAATCAAATAAAAATTGCACTAGATGATCAAGAGAAAACTACTTTCACATGTGCATGGGGTACCTTCTATTGGAATTTCATGCCATTTGGTTTGAAGAATGTAGGTGCTACATATCAAAGAGCTATGACTTCTATTTTACATGACATGATGCATCGAACTATGGAGGATTATGTTGATGATACTTTGGCAAAATCTATGATCAGGTCTACACATTTAAATGATTTGAGCAAAATACTAGAATGGAAAAGTTTAGTCTCAGACTAAACCCTAAGAAGTGTTCTTTTGGTGTCACTTCTGGCAAGCTCTTAGGCTATATTGTTTCGAAGAAGGGAATTGAAGTAGATCTAGCGAAAGTTACAACTATCATAGAAATGCAACCTCCTAACAACATTAGTCAAATGAGAACATTACAAGGGAGAGTACAATCTATCAGAAACTTCATATCTTACTTGGTGGACATCTCACAACCTTTCACAAGAACATTACATAAAGGTGTGAGATTTGCATGGAATGAGGATTGTGAAAATAATTTTAACCATATCAAGCAATATTTGGCAAATCCTCCTATTTTAATGCCTCCTATTCAAGGGAAGCCATTGATCCTATATGTCTCCACTATAGATACATCACTGGGGGCATTGCTAGCACAACATGATGAGAACAAAAAGGAAAGAGCTATCTACTATATTAGTAGAACATTGGTAGCATATGAGAAGAACTATTTAATGATTAAGAAAGCTTTTCTAGTTGTGATCTTTGCATCACAAAAACTAAGACATTACATGTTAGCTCATACAACATAGTTAATATCTAATATTGATCTATTAAAGTTCCTACTAAGCAAAGCTACCCTCACAGGTAGATTAGCTAAATGGGTAATACTATTGAGTGAATTTGACATTGAATATGTTGAAAGGAAAGCTATAAAAGGACAAATAATTGCAGATTAGTTAGCTAATGCACCAATGATTGATGATACACCATTACAAATAGAATTTCCTGATTCATCCATCATGAACATATCTTCTAGGGCTTGGAATCTTTTCTTTGATGGCTCCTGTACATAGAATGGATCTAGAGCAGGCATATTGTTCATCAAGCCTCAAGGATACTCGATACCCAAAGCATTCAGAATAAATTTCCCTTGTACAAATAATATTTTTGAATATAAAGCTCTCCTTAATGGCATGAATATAGCAATTGAGTGGCGAGTAACAAAACTACACATTCATGGTGACTCACAACTTGTTATACATCAAGTCAATGATGTGTATCAAATGAAAGATAGAAAGTAGATCCCATACAAGAGAATGGTAGATGATCTAAAGAAATATTTCATATCTATCACATTTGAATAGATTCCTAGATTGGAGAACAAGGCTACTGATGCTATGGCAACATTATCTACTCTACTACAACAGCCTGAATATGAGCTAAGCTACAAGTTCCTCGTGGAAGCACTATCTTATCCTACATATGATTCCCTTGAAACCTACATCATTTGCACTATTGTAGGTAATGATTCATCCTAATATAAAAATCTATTTTCCTATCCCCAAGACCAAATCATTCCCAATTCCTTTAACCGGTATGAGAAATGAAACCTTATCCGCACTGCATCCTGGTATGTCATCATTGGTAATGATGTATACAAATGAGGTTTAGATGGTATGCTACTTAGGTATTTAGAATAGGAAGAGTGTTGACATGCATTAGAGGAAGTCCATGATGGTATATGTGGATCACATTCTAACAGTTTAACACTAGCTTGAAAACTTATTAGGGCTGGGTACGATTGGCCTAAAATGGAAAAAGAAGCTATCACATATGCAAAGAATTGTCAAAAGTGTCAAGTACATGGAAACTTGATTCATGCGTCAGGGAGGGATCTAATTCCCTTTACAACATAATGGGCTTTTGATCTTATAGGAGCCATACATCCTCATTCTTCTAATGGACATACCCATATCATCACAACTATAGATTATTTCACAAAATGGGTCGAAGCAGTTCCTTTGACACAAGGAATCAACAAGAAAGTTTCTATGTTCATCCTAAACTACATCATATGTTGGTATGGTATTCCCCATTCTATAGTCACAGATAATGGTGGACAATTCAAGAAAAAAGAATTAGATGATCTATGTGCCAAATTCAAGATTACACAACATTGGTCATCTATTTACTATCCTCAAGGGAATGGACAAGCAGAGGATTCTAATAAGAATCTATTGAAAATCTTACACAGAATAGTTAATAAAATAGGAAGAGACTGGCATCTCATGATCAATCTAGCTCTTTGGGCCTACAGAATAAGTATCAAAACACCCACTGGGGCTACACCATTTGCTTTAGTTTATGGGTTTGAAGCAGTACTGCCTATTGAGGTTGAAATCCCATCACTAAGAATCAGAATGCATGGTTTAGTGACTGATGATGACTACAAAGTGTCTAGGTTGCAAGAACTTGAACTAATAGATGAGCCCAGACAAACAACATATGATCATCTTAGAGTATATTAGAAAAGAATGTCTAGAGGCTACAACAAGAAAGTCATACACAGAGAATTTCAGGTTGGTCATCTAGTCTTGAGAGAGAATCCTAAAAATCAATCACATAGAGAGTGCAAGGGGAATTTTCAACCCAACTGGCTGGGTCCCTTTGTTATCACTGCTAATTTTGGCTCTGGAGCCTATCAACTCTCTATGGCTGAAGGAGAACAGCTCCAAGAACCAATCAACGTTCTCCATCTGAAGAAATTCTATGCCTAAGGCATTCAATGTATGGTAAAATGTCCTAAAAAAATCTTAAAAATCTAAAAAAATCCTAAAAAAATAAATATCTTGGTGAAAACCTAGCAATGGGCACCTTGATGATTCACAAAAAAATAAAAAAATTGAAAAAAATTGAAAAAAATGAAAAAAATAAAAAAAATGAAAAAAAAAGTGCCTTGGTGAAAACCTGGAAACAGGCACCTTGGTAGCAAAAATAGAATCTCTTCCAAGATGGTGAAAAATTGGCAAATGGGTGCCACTTGTTCAAAACTCTCCATCTATCAGCACAATCTTGGTCTTTCCCAGCTTTCAGTCCCACTTTAGTTTGTACATATCTCCTAGTTTGTTTTCGCATTCTAATTTTCAATAAAGTCAGTTTGTACACCAATCAGCAAAAATGTCTGTATTTTATCAATGCTTAACACTTGGGGGAAATCAATGTCATATCCTATGGTCTCCAGTATACCTCAGATGAGTCACATCTAGTCAGAGTCCTTTGAAGCTACATCCAAGTCAGTCAGTCAATCTCCTCTCCAGAAAGGATTTTGCATCTACAACAACACAATCAAACACAAACTGAAATCACTCTATGCTTTTTTTATGCTTTTATCTCCTTGTATGCTTACTAATTCACATTGAGATTTTTTCATATTATGTCCTTTGAGCTCTTTGATGATGTCCTTTACAGGATTTAGAGAGTGATGACTGGGGGCATAATGTTTTCTTTGTTTTCTACTTGTATGTGAAAATCTAACAACTTTGGAAATTTTGGATTGAAATGGTGTTCATCTATAAGAGCCTCTATCTCAAATTGGATGGCCATGAGTACCTCAACCATTGATACCCAAAAAATTTGAGGAAGTTTGCTCTAACTATTGTTTTTTTGAGTGAATTCTTTCTCCTATTGTGAAATGCGATCTTGCCTAAGGAGGTGACTGATAAAGGGTCACTATGGGTAATTCACATTGGATTTAGAATGATCTCTTGACTATTTGATGTGTTTGTTATGCAAGGCGTATTCAGGTCATCACAACATTTATGTTCTGATGCTTATACAAATTGCTATATCAAAATGGACATGATATTTAGGTCACCCTGGCGTTTATGCCTTGCTTATATCTAATCCAACATTCTAAAAACAAAATCAATATTCATATGTCCATGGTTGTCTAGCCAGTGGGCATTGTATTGATTCTTGAGCATACAAATCAATATTCATATGTCTATGGTTTTATAACTAGTGGGCATTGTATTGATTTATTCATGTCTATGGTCTTAGGTTTGCATTTCATTTTGCATATCTCTTTGCAATCTGCATGTTTACATGATCTCACTAATTTCTTGAACACTTAAACAATTTTTTCAATCACATCTTCGAATCTAAAAAGAGTTGAATCCTACAAGAGGGTCCATCCAACAAAAGAGCAAGTACAATCCATTTTTGGGATCAAAATCAAAATCTAAGATCGTTTATAATTTCGACTGCTTGCATAATCCACCTTCTAATCATCATAAAAATCCATAATTCAACTTAACTGATTATCTTACATCAAACTATCAAAATTTCAACTTGGTCAACTATGGTCAACTCATGGTTTAACCTAGTCAAACTTGGTCTCCAGGACCTCTAAATGATGCATAACACATTCTTGGATGTGTTTAACCACTTCTCAAATCAATTAACATGCTTCTAAACTATAACGCTAAATTTTCTTGTTAGATTTCAATTTTAATCCCGAAGGGGGCATGGTATTGTACATCATTCAAGTCTGTAAATCTAAATATGTAATCAATCTTTCCTTAGTAATCAAGACATCAACCATGTCTAGTTGCTGACTCATCAAAAGTCCTCATCACTTGGGGAAAATCTATCATCACTTGGGGCATATTAGATTCATCGAGATTCATATCAATCTAGTATCCTAATCTATCTTGTAAACTGTATCAACATTTTGTAACCATCGGTTCATTAGTGTTATTTCCTTGGTTCTTCGTAACTGATGGGTTCAGGATGTGATACAAATATGATTCTCTTTGGATAATCAGGTTTGGAATTGGTCACTCACTTCTTCACAATCATAAGGTTTAGAATCAGGTGTTTTGGCACTTTTTGTAATCACCGGTTCATTGTTGTTATTGTTAAAATTATCTTTGGTCATCTAGGACCTAACATCTTCAAATCTTTCAATCAGTTTTTGTCTTGGAATCGGATAATCTTTCAAATTATTTTCAACATCAAAAACAAACTATCTTTTTACCACTATGCTTCGCACAGTAACTCAAAGAGGGGCAAAATGTAATACCCCAAAAATGGGCTATAGGTTCATTTACCTCCTATATCAACAATTCAAACGAAATCGACATCAAAGTCCTAACCTAAGGCACCTCTGCACATTATCGAATTTAATTGATTATCCTAAATTCTGCATCGGAGAATATTCTTAGAAATATTCCTAATTTGTCATAATTATTCTTAATTTAATAATTATTTGGCAAAAAATCATATTTATCCTAAAGTTAATTAATTGAATATGCTAAATATTTGATTAATTAATTTAATTCTGCCACTTAATTATTTAATTTAATTTAATTATATTTATTCCTAATTATTATTATTTAAATTTGACAATAAATCAAAATTCCTATCATTAATTGATTAAATTCTTATTTAATTAATTAAAGAAAGTTGTCATATTTGTTAGAGTAATAGATATATTTGACTTTATAATTAAATCATTTTGGTTTAATTAATTAAGTCCTCTATTATTCTATTTCACTTAAGCTTACTCCTTTTAGGTGAATAATAATTAATATTTATATTAATTATTATTTCTCAACCTAACTTTGTGTGGCTTTAGTGTTTCCATCCTTATAAGCCATTTTTGTAATTATTTTTTGATTCTCTCTTAATACATTTTGAGCTCTGACATTTTTTAGCACAAGAGGGTTTTTCTTTTTCTATATTTTTGCTTCATTCTTTGTGACAGGTTTATTGCATGCAGCTGGATCTTGGAGTTGAATTTGATATTTCATCAGTTTCTACATGGTATCAGAGCCTTGCTGCTGTAGCTTGTTCAAGTTTTTTTGAAGCTGTGGATCAAGCCCTTTCTTTCTCGGGTTTTCTGGTGTTTTTTATATTGGATCTAGGGGCTTGCAATTTTTTGGAGCACTTTGGATAAAAATTAACCTCACGGTTGCGTCCAGAACGCCCGAAATACCCAAAATCCATACAAAATTTGACCTTTTTAGACATCGGAGCTTCTGGGAAATTTTTTTTCTCTCCAGGCCATACAGCACACAAAATGAGAAAAAAATAAAAAATAAAAATAAAAAAATCATTTTTTAATGATTTTTGGTGTTTACAAAAAACACATGCAATTATAACAAAAGTGTGCCACCCGCGCCCCTCCAGAGGGCCACCATAGCCAGCTGCAACACCGGCGTGCCACTGGCGCCCAGCTTCTACCTGGCCTCTACTCGGCCTCCACCCGACCGCTGCCGAAACACCACCTCCGCCCAGCCAGAGCTCCGCCTGCACTCCTCCACCACTAGCAGCATTGCTCAGGGCCTTACCTTAGTAGTGATGTCAGCTAACGTCACCAGGATGTCAGCCGATGGCCATACAACTGTCAAAATTAAGAAAGGGTCTGTGTTTTTCTAGCAAGCTTGCACTTTGGGGGTCCTATTGGTTTTTTTCTCGTAACTTAAGCAAACGGACTCAAAAACACAAGTATAGTATATCGTTGGAAAGGTCTTTCAGAGCCGCATCCAACCATGCTATTTGAGTGCTTGTTTTTGGAATCAAAGTAGAGGCTTCTATTTCCTCCATCTCTGCATTTGGCATCCAAGTTTTCTCTTAGTTTTTTGTGCTTTCAGTGATTGTTTCTTTGCTGTACGAGGGATAGAATTATATATTGTGGGGGGGTGCAATTTCCTTTTTGTAATTTACTTCAGAAAAGACCCTTTTGCTTCCATCTTATTCTTCTCCCAATGTCAGACCCCTCTATGGCCCAACTGACACCACACAATTATCACACCTAGAAAGCACACATGACCAGGCTTCTTATGTCACGTGGCTTATGGTCATGTCTGGATGAGAACCAACCTGTCCTGTAGCATCCCTTTGAGATTCTTTAGCACATAAACAAAATGGATGAAGCCATGGGTTTGATTGCACTGAACATCTCCGATAGTCTCCTGTTTCACCTGGATGGTTTGACCACTCCTAGGGCTATTTGGGGCAAGTTTTCAGCCTTGTTTGGTACAGTGAACACATTCTAGGAACTTCAGCTTAATGCAGAGTTGACCTCTTTGATTCCTTCTAATTTCCCCACTATAGAGGACTTCTTAATGAAGTTCAAGTCTCTGCGTATAGTTTTGCAAGGATGTGGGAAAATCAAGATAGATGATGAGTGTATCTATCTGATACTCTCAAAGTTGCGAGGATAGTATCAGATCTTTTCTTCCACTTTCTACTCCACCATGGATGCTTTGGGTACCAGACATGTTATGCCCTTTTTTGAGACTTTCTATGATAGGTTGACTCATGAACAATCCAAGCTCATTCAAATGGATTCACTTGCAGGTTCATAGTCATAGGCATTGCTTGCCAAGATACCTTAGGATTCACAGAAGCAGAAGCTAAATCAGATATCTAATTCCTCTTCTCAGCACTCTACTGGCCCACCATCTTCTTCTAAGAAGGACAAATAGAAGACTGAGAGACCTACATGTTCCTATTGTCAGAAGGGGACACATGATGAGTCACTTTGCCATCATAAGAAGTTTGATGGTTACAAGAAACAGATAGCAGATTTGTGAGCTCTTCTTTAGAAGAGCAATCTTTCCTCTCCATCCTCTTCTGGCTCATAGGGGTCTGCTTATCAGTCTTCCACTATCTATTCTACAGTTGGACAAGATCTTGGAAAGGGTCATGCATTACAGACTTCTGTTGCATCCCCTTCATAGGTCCCTTGGATACTAGATTCAGGTGCTTCTCACCATATGGCATCTTCTCGGGAGATTTTGTCTTCTTTTGAGGCTTCTCCTATTCCCCATATTATCATTGGGAATAACACTGTTATGACAGTCTGTGGGAAAGGCACTGTATGCATTCAGGATGGCACATTCAATGATGTGTTGTATGTTCCATCTCTATCTGCAAACCTTCTCTTGGTTTATCAGATTACTCATAGTGGGTTAGGGAAGACAGTTGAGTTCACTCTAGATTCAGTTTTCATCCAGGATAGTATGATAGGAGGTATTGTTGCTACAGGGACAATTGATCATTCCACCCATCTCTACTCCTTTTCACACTTTGGTCCACCTTTGCCAAAGCATGACTCTCCTCCTTTGAGAGAGCATCATGTGGTATAGTTAGGTTGCTTGAACCTTTGTGTGGTTCCTGAGACTACTGTTGTGACTACCATGCCACCTCCTGTTGAGCTCTTTTCTATTCAACAGGGTTCTTCTTCAGCCCCATCTGATCCTCCAGCTCCATTCATTGAGCCACCAGGTGTAGTTGTTGAGGATTCTACAGAGGACATTCATCTCCTCTTTGATGACAGTGTCAGCACACCTATCATACCACTTACATTGGGGATTCCCTTTCAGGATCCTCGTGTCTACTCCTTTGAGCATCAGCTCGGCCTTCTAGTGACACCTCATCTTTCGAGGTTCCCTCTATAGTGTCCACTGACTTTCACTCCTCTGCATTGGAGTCACAATGGTTTGTTCATTGATCTAGGGGTTCTTTCATTCTGGGGGGGCTTTGGAGCCTCGACCCTCTCTCACGGGGGGGTTGGCAGCACACATTGTACATATGGCTTTGACAAAGTCTCTTGAAGTCATTCTTTTTGTCTTTGCTTTCTTTTACATCTCTTTTTGGAGAGGAGTTTTTCCCACTGGTTTTTCTCCTTTACTCCAGTTTATAGAGATTTCCTTGTACTGGGTACCTGATCAGGCCTTATTGCCAGGACCCACTTTGCTATGTTAGTTTCCTCTTGAGCTACGCTTAAGGGGGGGTGTTAGAGTAATAGATATATTTGACTTTATAATTAAATCATTTTGGTTTAATTAATTAAGTCCTCTATTATTCTATTTCACTTAAGCTTACTCCTTTTAGGTGAATAATAATTAATATTTATATTAATTATTATTCCTCAACCTAGCTTTGTGTGGATTTAGGGTTTCCATCCTTATAAGTCATTTTTGTAATTATTTGTTGATTCTCTCTTAATACATTTTGAGCTCTGAAATTTTTGAGCACAAGAGGGTTTTTCTTTTTCCATATTTTTGCTTCATTCTTTGTGACAGATTTATTGCATGTAGCTGGATCTTGGAGTTGAATCTGATATTTCATCAGTTTCTACAATATTTAATGATATTGTTTTTGAATAAAGTTTGATTTTAATAATTGATTAACCAATAAATCAATTGTTAATTTTTTCTAAAATTAGTTAAGTTGAGACTAAATCACTTTATTTTTAATTAATTCATAATTATCATGCACAATTAGAAAAATAGTTAACTTCAAATCATTTATCAATTTCAAGTTGTCAACTTTCTAAACTCAACATCTAATGATGAGTTAAAAAGCTATTTTTGCATGATTTGCATATTTTTGTGAGTTAATTATCTCTGATTTCTTGTTAACTCAAAAATCAACCTGAGTTCATCAAGAGTGATTTATGGCTTTTCTCATGCACCCTCAAGCCCTAGATTTCTATAAAATCAAGGCTTTAGCTCTTCTAAAATCATCCACAAAATTTGCATACTTACTCTGGCGAATTGACATCAGAGGAATCATCAAGCTTCTTGTGAATCAATGTTTTGTGAGATCAATCTTGTTTTCAATTCATTCTAGTTTCATATTTCATATCATTGTTAGCTTAATTTGCATATCATTTCAATTCATTTAGATTAATTTATTATCATTTTTTCATCTTATTGCACAGAAAATACAAAAATATAGATCAATTTGCACTCATATTTCATTGTTTTCATCATTTTAAATCCTTCGTTTAGGTGTTGCATTGTCACTAATCTTGGTCTAATCTGAGAATATCATACTCGCACCTACTAGGAGGTAGTAAATCACCTAGTTAGCTTAGTTTCTATTTCATTGCAGATTTTGATTTTGCTAACCTCTAATGTTTTACTGAAGTGTTGTGTGCACAACTAGGTACAAAATTCACACACACAGTAGTAATATGCCTTTTAGAGACAAACATGTTTAAAATCCAAATCTGACTCTAGGTAGATTGCTTGGAAGATATTCTTGTTGATACTTGTGAAAAAATGATCGAGAACATACACTTATAGTGTGGTTTTAGGGATATGGTACAAATTTGATGTGTGTGTTGTGTTTTTAGTTTATTTTCAAGCAAGAATATTCTACATAACTGATCTTAAAATGTTTAAAAATTGAAATTTACAACCTAATCTACAAAATGTCACCTACACACAGAGGAAAAATGCTTATACATAGTGAAGTCACGCATGTGAAATTTCAAGAAACACCTGTAAACAATGAAGTCACGCATGTGACATTTTAAGAAATGCCTAGAAAAAGTGAAAAAATTCCTATCAACAAGGAAAAGCCGCCTGCTCTCTATAGACCACCACTTAAGAAAATTCCAGTAGCCGCGTAATAAGTTTTAAGTTATGCCTACACACCGACAAGTGACGCCCAAAAAAGAAGGGTAAATAGTGGATATTTCTCTGGGGTTTCAAAAAATTTGGATTTCATATCTGAATACCCTTTTGAATGTTCTATCTATTCCAACATTCCACCTAGTCAGAAATCTTGGTTTTGAACATGTTTGAAAATTTTGTAAGGATTTGACCACAAGCAAGTGAGATAAGGCTTACTTTCAAGAGATTTATGTTCATGTCAGCCATCACTTGATCTCACTACATAAAGAAAACCTTGCAATTAGATGAAACATACCTAAGGAAAGAACTTCCTTTTTTGAGTGACACATTTACCTCCTCAAGAATATCACAATAGCCCATCCAAGAGGTAGAAACCAACATGATTTTTCCACCTTATGACAAAGCAGGTTCAGATCAAACCAACCAAGTTAACCATAGTAATAGAAACAATGTAGGAGGTATTGACCCAAATAATCTAGGGTCAAATAACAACACTAGAGGAGGAACAAACCCTAACAATCAAGGGTTATACAACACTAACAATGGGAGAAATGGTGAACCAACTGTTGAAGATGCAATTGATGAAAAGGTGGATGAATCCATACAAAGCTCATACTTCATGAAGTTCATGGAAAAAGTGTTAGTAAGAGATAGGGAGAATTATTTTCTAGACCTAGCTCAAGTAGGTATTAAACTCCTTCATGACTATGATGTCAATCAACTTAAGAGAAAGGAAGTTGAAGATAATCTGATTGATATCATGAATAAGCAATTTAAGTTATTGCAAACACAATTGGACACAATAAAGAAAAGTGGAGCTCCAAAACCCTTTTCAATAGAGGTATTGTGTCCTTTCCCATTTGACAAGAGTTTCATCATGATACCATTCATTAGTAATGTGGTCTTTACTAAGTATGACAAATATGAAGGAGCATCTGATCCCCAAGATCATTTAAGAGAATTTTGTGCATTGAGCTTGGAGTTCATGCATGACACTACTTCTTTAATGAGGTTGTTTCCTAGAAGTTTGGGAGGCATGGCCATGGACTGGTTTTCAAAATTACCTTTAGGCATCCAAACTTTTGAAGAGTTAGCTTCTAAGTTTGTAACACATTATTCATATAATATCAAACACAAGGTTATAATGATTGCCTTATGCAACACCAGGAAAAAAGAGGGAGAAGGATTCCTAATTTTATTACAAAGATGGAGAGTAGTATTTTCTAGATACCCTCAAATTTTACCAAGGAAGGAAAAGATGGACATCTTTATAAATAGCTTGAGTAATGAGATGAATTACCAGTTAAGGCTGTAGTGTCCTAGGTCTTTTTAAGATCTTATTGAAAATGGAGTGACTACAGAGGAAGTATTGGTTTAAAGTGGAGAACTAAAGCTTTACAAGGATAATAAGAATCACAATAGCAACAATACCTCCAACAACAATAACAATCACTCCTAACAACAACTATAACTGATTTGGCTTGAGGAACAACAACAATAAAGGTGTGGTCAATGATGGGGTTGTTGACACTAATAATTTGAAAGTCACTCCTTTTACTCTCATGAGAACACCTACTCAAGTGAATAACACAGATCAAGTTCCAAAAGTGCCTTTTAACAACATTACCAATAATAAAAACTTTGGGAACAATCAAAGGGCTAACAAGCCTAAGCCATTCTTTGCACCATCTCCCAAGAGGACATTCACACCTTTGGGTGAACCCCTTGAGAATTCATTGAGAACTCTCATTGCTAATAAGATTATTGATTTACCTAGAACTCAGCCATATGAACCACAAAACAAGCCCAATTGGTGGAAGGATTCTAGTCATTGTGAATACCATAGAAATAGAGGACATACAACAAATGATTACTTGCAGTTGAAAAATGTGGTACAAGATTTGATAAACAATAGTGTGATCAAGATAGAAGGACCTCACAAAAATGAAGATCACACGGCCTTTTAGTAACCTTTCTATAACCATGAGAAGGGTGAATCTTCCAATTCAAATAAACAATGCAACAATAATGTCAATTTTTCTCATCACTATGATAACACTATCAACACATTATCCAAACATGAGCATGCTGTCAATGTTGTTGTAATCAAGGAACAATCCAAAAAGGAAATATCTTATGCTATCACTAGGGGGAAAACTTTAAGGATTACCCTAAAAGGGGTTGATCCTAAACCTATTGGTCCTACACAATCAAGTATTTTGGCCAAACAACCATCTACATCAACAAAGTCATATAATTTGGTGGACCAATTACAAAAGACTCCGGCTCAGATTTCTATTTTGGAGTTGTTAAAGTTATCTCCAAATCACAAGATCTTACAAAAAGCCCTATTGGAGACTAATGTTCCTATTAACTTGGAGGAAGAAATATTTCAAAACATGGTGGGATACCTCATTGCACAACATTTTATCTCATTTTAAAATCAAGATGATATGTCCATCACTCATCCTCAAAACTTTCTGTTGCATATAGAAGCCCTTATTCAAAGACATAGGGTTAAGAGAGTTCTCATAGATGGGGGAGCTGGTCTTAATATTTTCACTTTAAACCCTGTCAAGTCCTTAGGTTTATCTGAGTCTTCTATTGATCCTAAGAAACAAATTACCATTAAAGCTTATGATGAGGAGGAAATATCTTTGAAAGGAATGATTATCTTACCTATTCAAGTTGGACCCATAAAAAAGGACACCATATGTCAAGTCCTAGATATGAAGTTAACTTATAACATCTTATTGGGGAGGCCATAGATACATGAGATGCAAGTGGTTCCTTCTACATACCATCAATGCATCAAATTTCCACACATGGGAGAAGAAATCACAATTGGAGGAGATTCAAATCCTTTTCAATATTGCAATGCATCGAAGCCTCTTCATGAATTATGTATTCCTCATAATAGAGAAATGATTGTTCCAAATACTTCCATGGAAGAAACTAAAGGTGATCATCCTAAGTTAACATCAAATGTTACCTCTACTTCAAACCCTATTCAAACTAACTCAACTACATCGACTAAGGGAAAGGAACAAGTGAGTTATGAGGGTCCAAGTTAAAATGAGAATTCAGGAAAAAAATCCACACCAAAGGTGGAACTGTTTAAACCTACCAAAGAGGAGAGAGACAAAGCAAAAGAAGACCACTATAACCAAATGAGTGAGATAATGTACAAGCTCAAAAACCAATGCAGAATTAATTCTAAAGGAGTAGGGGAATATTTTGTTTCCCTATTTGATTTACCTATGTCCCCAAAAACACATGGAAAACCATCCAAAGTGCATCCTCCTCAAAAATAAAACTCTCATTTTGTAAAAGTGAGTGACAAGTCAGCATTTTAGAAAGAAGAGAATGAGGTTCTACAATGGCTTTACAAAGATGAAATTGATACTTCAAACAACCCCATGGAAAGAATTCAGCACATCAATATCCAAACTGACCAATATGGAAAGGGGTTTGAAATTATGCAAAAGATGGGGTATAAGGGAAGAGGAACCTTAGGTGGGATAAATAGAGGTTTTCTTGAACCTATTGAACCTTATTGGAGATCAAAGGAAAAAAAAATCAGGAATAGGTTATCAACACAAAGGAGAAAGTTGTAGCCCCATGCATTATTTTTATGAATGAGTGAACATGGTAGTGTTTGATAGTGATAGTGATGATTCCAGAGAATATGAGTGGGATTCTTTATCTAAAGATTATTACCATGACAAAGAGATTGTCGTAATGCATTCTTATACTAATGTTCCTAAAGAAAAAATTCAAGATAGTGAAGATCCAGAGATACTTCCTACATACATACAACTTGATCCACCAGAATCTAACTTAGGGAAAGCACACCTTAGTCATCCATGGATAGGTGAACCTTGGGTACCTTCATGGGGGGGGGGTGACTTGAATGTTAGGTTTAAATTCATAGAAGTCTTAGAGGACTCAAGTGAAGAAGACTTTGATCCTTCTTACATGGATCACCTTGAGAAAGCTCATGTTATTGACCTTAATAATATAATGTATGAACCATGTAACAAGGTCATGTCCTTAAACCAAACCAATGAAAACTTGCCAATTGAATCTCTATCCTTAATGCATCCTGATCCTATTGATTGGGACTTGACCGAACCAAATGATTTACTATACTTTCTCAATGACCAAGCAATGACACAATACCTAAATGCGATTGATCCCTCTTCCACCAATGAGTTTAATCCAAACATGATCAAAAAGGAAGGAGTCCAACCTCTTAATCGAAAAGAAAAAAATTTTAAAAAGTAAAAGATTGAAGAGTTCTAGTGGTAAAAACCACCATGTGGTAGTACTAGAACCAAGAAAAGTAAAAATAAAGGATGTTTTCGATGTTGAAAACCCAACTATGGTACCTAAGGAAGAGAGGTTGGATACTCTACCTGCACATGAGGAAGAAAGATCACTAATTCTTATAGAGCCTATGGAGAAAGTCAATATTGGAACCAAATTGGAGCCCAAATTCATACATTTAGTAGCTTCACTAACACTTTTAGAGAAAAAGGATTTCATCAAATTTTTCCAAGCAAAGAAAGTGAATTTTGCATGGTCCTATGCTGAAATGCCGAGATTAGATCAAACTTCATCATGCATCACTTGAATGTCAAAGAAGGTGTTAAACCTGTCAAGCAAAAATTGAGGAAAATGCATCCACACATAGCTCTTCTAGTTAAAGAAGAATTGGAAAATTTTTTGAAGGTAGGGTTCATAAGAGAAATTTCTTATGCAAAATGGATATCAAATATTTTACCACTTACCAAGCATGAAAAATCCATTTGCTTATGTACGGACTTTAGAGATCTAAATCTTGCATGCCCCAAAGATGACTTCCCACTCCCAAGCATAGATGCAATAGTGGACTTAACAGCTGGTCACTCTATGTTTTCATTGATGGATGGTTTTAGTGGATACAACCAAATTAAGATTGCACCTAAAGATCAAGAAAAGACAACCTTCACATGCCCTTGGGGGTTGGAATTGTTAGAAATTAAAGTCCACCAAGATAACTGAGAGGGCGGGGGTGAATCAGTTATCAGATAATTATAACTTTTATCATCTTCAACAACATTAAACCATATCAATAATATAATTACCAACCATAGAAAGATATTCATACACAATTAAACAGTAACACAAAATATGTTGACTAGGGAACCTCTTGATAAAGAGTAAACCCCGGTGGGAATGATGCCCACAAAAGATGCACTAATATGAATATTCCTTGTGAAAGGATGGAATCTGTTAGGAGTCTTATGAAATACATTCAGTACATATAAATCCCTGTTAGGAGATTTTGAATCCCTGTTAAAAGATTCTAACCCTGTTAAGAGTTATGGAAGATAGAAGGACCCATTGCCCAAATAGCTTTAGGGTAAGATCACTAAACTCATTGTCCAAATAATCTTTGCATTATTCAATAGAATAATATGTTACCTCTTCTCTGACTGTGCCAAACTGCACTCACTGTTACATCAGATCTCAATTTTAGATCTCTGTACTTCGCATGTCTTCCTTCACAATTTTGCTCTCATACTTAGCTCTTTTCTTCACTTCATGCATACCACATCACATATCTACTCTACAAGAAGGAAAAAAAATTCCTTCTTTTATACCACACTCAAATAATTACAAATGAGTTGGCACACAATTACAAAATAAAATATTCTACACACTAGACCAAAATTACATAAAATTGTCAGCTTCCAAATACAATAAATCTTCACTCGTGTGACTTCAAAGTTTGTACTATAATCCACATCACTATCAATGTGTCTCTAACTTCCTTTTAATTGCACAAAGCCAGATTCCATCCCGATTAGGAGATATCATCCGATTGCCAAAAACTGCTACTCAAGAACACTGCCTGAATACTGCTTCCACCAAAATGATCATAACTTTCATGAATAAAAGAATTTATATTTGTGCTCTTAACCATAGACATATAAAATATCAAAGAGTATATCCTCAATGTTTCATAGCTCCAACTACAATATCCCATGTGCGCTAATCAAAACACTATCTGCTTCTTAGCAAGTTTTCAGTAAAACACTGTGTTGACATCAATGACAATCATAGTCATGAATGCAACAACAACTGCTATAGAATGGGTGCCAAACACTTTAGCATTCATTCCTAACAATCTCCCCCATTGGCATTGATGGAAACATAGATGAAAAACATCCAATGTTCCAAAAATCCAATACTACAACACTGCTTCTTCAAATCCTCTTCATCAATCAAATCTTGCTTCGTTATCCTATTTAGTTCTCTCATATTGTTTTATCATATTGTTTTTCATGCATACTTCTCCCCCATTGACATCCATGACAGAAATTTCATCACTATGTCAACAACAACTCAATGTCAAAAGACACTATTCAGAAAAATACATTTACTAGAGTCCTCATGACTCAGCTTAGATACACATACTCCCCCATAGAGGAAGTACCATAATCCAGTCCATAAGAAAGATAGGGCTCATATATTACTAGATGGATGCAACCAACTACATCATTACTCAAAAGTAGGTTGGGGCATAACCCCAAGCATACCTCTTAGATACTCAAATGTATTCTTAGGCAAAGGCTTTGTAAATATGTCTGCTATCTATTCCTTTGTGCTTATGTACTCTAGTCTGACCTCTTTCTCAGCAACTTTCTCTCTTACAACATGATACTTGATCTCTATATGTTTTGTCTTAGAATGCAGTACAGGATTCTTAGACATACTGACTGTACTGGTGTTGTCACAATGTATAACAATAGGTTCAACAAATTCAATTCTAATATCCTTCAGCATCTGCTTCATCCAAATTATTTGGTTACAATTGTTTGCTGCTACTACATACTCTGCTTCTGCTGTGCTATGTGAAATACAATTCTACTTCTTGCTTAGCCAAGAAACTAATCTTCCTCCAAGGAAAAATTCTCCTCCACTAGTTCTTTTCTTATCATCAACACTGCCTCCCCAATCAGCATTTGTATATGCACATAGGGTAAAATCATCATATTTTTCATACCACAATCCATAGTCCATTGTGCCTCTTAAATATCTCAGTATCCTCTTTACTGCTATATAATGTGATTCTCTAGGTTCAGCTTGAAATCGTGCTACAATTCCAACTGAATGTGCTATATCTATTCTTGTGTGTGTCAAATTTTGTAATCCTCCAATCATGGATCTATATTTCTTCTGCTCAACTACTGGTGTTTCATCTATGCTAGATAACTTATGTCTGGTTACCATAGGTGTTCCAACTAATTTACAATCCTCCATTCCAAAAATTTTCAGCAAATCATTCAAGTACTTTGTCTGACTTACAAAGATACCATCATTTTTTTGTGTTATCTATAATCCCAAAAGGTATTTCATCTCACCAATCATAGTAATTTCAAATTCAGTCTTCATTTCATCAAAAAATTTGTCACTAGCCTCATCTTCTCCTCCAAAAATAATGTCATCAGCAAAAATAACTATAACCAACAAACCATTTTCAATTTCTTTTGTATATAGATTGCTATCAGCTTTTCCTTTAGAAAATCCTAACTTTAACAAATACTTATCCATTCTTGCATACCAAGTTCTAGGTGCTTGCTTTAGTCCATATAATGCTTTATTCAGTTTACATACCATGTCTCCTTCTTGAGTCAAAGGAAAACCTTAAGGCTACTCAATGTAGACTTCTTCTTCCAATTCTCCATTCAGAAATGCTGACTTCACATCCATCTAATACACTTTGAATTTCTTAAAAGCTGCATAGGCCAAAAACATTCTTACTACTTCAATTCTTGCTACTAGTGCAAAATTTTCTTCATAGTCAATTCCTTCTTGATGTGAGTAACCTTTACATACCAATCTTGCTTTGTTTCTTACAACTTCTCCTTGTTCATTCATTTTTTTTCTGAATACCCATTTAGTTCCAATCACATTCTTATCTTTAGGTCTAGGGACCAATTCCTGTGTCTCGTTCTTTTCTATCTGATCTAGTTCTTCTCTCATAGCATTAATCCAATGTTCATCTTCACAAGCTTCATTAGTAGATTTAGGTTCAATTTGAGAAATCAAACATAAATGTACCTTATTTCGAGTCAGAACTCCTTTGTCCAAACTTCCAATAATTTTTTCAATAGGATGATGTCTTGATAAATCCCTGTTTGGTGTCATAGTCATAGATCTTGCTTCAATTGTAGATTCTTCTCTAGATTCCTCTCTGGTTTCTTTAGCATGATTTTCATTCAACAATTCACTATCAGTTTCATGGAATAATTCAGTAGTTTCAGTGTTAGGCTTAGGATGAGCTTCTTCATCGGATTCATAATCAAGCATTCTTTCCTAAATTTTGAACTTTTCATCAACTTTAACATTTGCACTCTCAAAAATAGTTTTAGTTCTCTTATTGTAACATCTATATGCTTTGCTCTTCAAAGAATATCCAAGAAAAATACCTTCATCACTTCTAGGATCAAACTTTCCAATATCATCATCTCTCTTTATATAACATTTGCTTCCAAAAA
This sequence comes from Chamaecyparis obtusa, assembly GCA_027943335.1. Classification (NCBI taxonomy): domain Eukaryota; kingdom Viridiplantae; phylum Streptophyta; class Pinopsida; order Cupressales; family Cupressaceae; genus Chamaecyparis; species Chamaecyparis obtusa. Next base: position 451,165 of record BSBK01000993.1, on the reverse strand, counting down.
TTCTAAAATACTTAACTGAGGGTGCATGTGCAAACCATAATTCATAAGGTGTCTTGTCTGTGTCTACTCTGATTTGTACTCTGTTCATTGTATATACTACTGTATTCACTGCTTCTCTCCAAAATGTCTTTGCTAAATCATTCTCAAATAACATAGCTCTTGCTACTTCAGTCACTAATCTATTTATTCTTTCTACAATACCATTTTGGTCAGGTGTTCTAGGGGCTGAAAATTGTCTCTTAATACCATCCACTTCAGAAAAAGTGTTAAAATCTCTAGAAGTAAATTCACCACCTCTATCAGATCTCAAACATTTAATCTTCATTCCAGATTCATTCTCAACTTTTTTCTTAATGATCTTAAACTTATCAAATGCTTCATATTTTTCTTTAAGAAATGCAATCCACATCATTCTTGTAAAATCATCAACAAAAATCATAAAATACCTTTCTCCATAGAATCCTCTAGTCTTGGTAGGAGCGCTAAAGTCTGTATGAACAATCTCCAACTTATTTACCAATGTGAACTTCTTACTAGGAAATGAACTTCTCTTCTTCTTAGCCATCACACATTCTTTGCAAATCATGTTAGTGGGCTTCATAATTTTAGGAAAATCCCTTACTGCAAGCGTAGTACTCACTATCACAATATTATCAAAGTTTATATGACAAAACCTTTTATGCCATAACCAACTGTCATCAATCTTAGTAATCAAACATGTCATCTTAGTAGGATTCAACTAAAATACATTACCTCTGGTTCTAGATCTAGTTCCAATCAGATTTCCATCTTTATCCTTTATCACACAAGTTTTCTCAGTAAACCAAACTTGATATCCCTTATCAACTAACTATCCAACACTCAAAAGATTATGTTTCAATCCATCCACAAAGTAAACATCATCAGTATTAGTCTTTCCATCAAGAGTAATAGATCCTATACCTTTAATCAAACAAGGTGAATTGGTACCAACTCTAATAACTCCTCCATCATAATTGTTAAACTTTATGAACTTTTTCATATCACCAGTCATATGATGTGAACAACCACTGTCTATAATCCAATCAACTTTCTTTTCAACTTGGGAAACTAAGGCTTTTTCTTCCTTAACATGATTTTCAAAATTTTCTTCTTTAATTGCTACAAATCCTATTTCATCATTATTCTCAGTATCACTTTCACTTAGAGTTCTTTCAATACTAGCTTCAAGGTCTTCATCATTAGCATAATAACATTCCTTAGATCTTCTAGGCTTGAAATTATTTATGTACTTCTTAACTCTCTTAGGAAATTTAGATGCAAAATGACCATATTCTTGACAAGTCCAACATTTAAAAATTTTCTTACCATTTGGTTCTCTTTTCACAAGCAAGGCAATACCTTCTTCAATCTTCTTGTCTTCTTCATTTCTAGATTTGTTGCTACCAGCATAATCTCTATTCACACTTATGCTTCTTGACAATGTAGGGCGAATACTAAGAGCACTAAATGCTATCTCCACTCTAGGTAAGTCTCCTAATAACCTCAGGTTCATCTCTGCTGCTTCCAATCTTCCAAGAAGAGTCTCTCTTGTAAAGTTCATAGTACAAGGTATGACTTGTTCAATCATCTATGTTGTCTGCCTAAATACAGGAGTCAATGTCCTCAGAATTTTCCATATCACTTCATTCTCTGTCTTTGTTCCTCCATAAGATTTTATCCCTACAACAATTTCTAACATTCTACCAATATAGCCTCTAATAGATTCATCTTCCAACATTCTTATATCTTCAAATGCACATATCCAATTATGTAATCCAACTCTTTTTGCATGTTCATCACCTTCAAAAGTAGAGTGCAAAGCTTTCCAAATTTCATGAGACTTTTTCAAACATTTTACCTAACTATATTCATTCTTTGGAAGTGCTGTCAAAAGTTCTTCTCTTGCAAGTATGTTACACATGAATAGATCTCTCTCATCATTAGAGCATGTCTCAAGATCATCTTCTTCAATGATAGTCTTATCATTCTTTGTAGTCAACCAATAACCTAGTCTTAAACATAGTAGATGTGTCTTCATCTTTTCTTTCTAGCTATCAAAATTTACTCCATCAAACTTAGGGCTTTCTTTCCTAAAATTCACCATGGATCTCCTTAAGTTGTTAAACTTCTCTTTCAAGGACCTGCTGCTCTGATACCAATTGTTAGAAAGTAAAGTCCACCAAGATAACTAAGAGGGGGGGGGGGCTGAATCAATTATCAGATAATTATAACTTTTATCATCTTCAATAGCATTAAACCATATCAATAATATAATTACCAACCATAGAAAGATATTCATACATAATTACACAGTAACACAAAATATGTTGACTAGGGAACCTCTTGATCAAAGAGAAAACCCTAGTGGGAATGATGCCCACAAAAGATGCACTAATATGAATATTCCTTGTGAAAGGATGAACTCTGTTAGGAGTCTTATGAAATACATTCAGTACATATAAATCCCTGTTAGGAGATTTTGAATCCCTGTTAAAAGATTCTAACCCTGTTAAGAGTTATGGAAGACAGAAGGACCCATTGCCCAAATAGCTTTAGGGTAAGATCACTAAACTCGCTATCCAAATAATCTTTGCATTATTCAATAGAATAATATGTTACCCCTTCTCTGACTATGCCAAACCACACTCACTATTACATCAGATCTCAATTTTAGATCTCTGTACTTCGCATGTCTTCCTTCATAATTTCTCTCTCATACTTAGCTCTTTTCTTCACTTCATGCATACCACATCACATCTCTACTCTGCAATAAGGAAAAACATTCATTTCTTTATACCACACTCAAATAATTACAAATGAGTTGGCACACAATTACAAAATAAAATATTCCACACGCTACACCAAAATTACATAAAACTGTCGGCTTCCAAATACAATACATCTTCACTCATGTGACTTCAAATTTTGCACTATCATCCACATCACTATCAATGTGTCTCTAACTTTCCTTTAACTATGCAAAGCTAGATGCCATCCTGATTGGGAGATATCATCCTATTGCCAAAAACCACTACTCAGGAACACTGCCTGAATACTGCTTCCACCAAAATGATCATAACTTTCATGAATAAAATAATTTCTATCTGTGCTCTTAACCATAGGCATATAAAATATCAAAGAGTATATCCTTAACATTGTATAGCTCCAACTACAATATCCCATGTGCTCTAATCAAAACACTATCTACTTCTCTGCATGTCTTCGGTAAAACACTGTGTTGACATCAATGACAATCGTAGTTATGAATGCAACAAAAACTACTATAGAATGGGTTCCAAACACTTTAGCATTCATTCCTAATAGGAATTTAATTCCTTTTGACCTCAAAAATACCAAAGCTACTTACCAAAGGGCAATGACTACCATTTTTCATGATATGATGTACACCTTCTTAGAAGACTATGTAGATGATATATTGGCTAATTCACATCAAAGAGAGGACCATCTAAAAATTGTGGAAAAGATATTTACACATTTGGAACAATTCAAAGTAAGGCTTAATCCAAAAAAGTGTGCCTTCGATGTTCAATCCAGGAAATTATTAGGATACATAGTTTCAGCAAAAGGCATTGAAGTGGATCCCAAAAAGGTCCAAGCAATCATGGACATGGAAATTCCTAGAAACATTAGCCAAATGTGGTCTCTTCAAGGAAAACTTCATTCAATAAGGAGGTTCATTTCTCAACTAGATGAAAAGTGTCACTCATTCACTAGATTACTCCACAAAGACACCACTTTTACATGGGATGAAGAATGTGATAAGGCCTTTACTTTGTTGAAGACTAGGTACTTAATCAATCCACCAATTCTAATGCCTCCTATCAAAGGAAAACCATTTCTTTTTTACATATCAGTAACTGAGAGGTCTTTAAGAGTTCTTTTGGCACAAGAAGATGATCAAGGAAAAGAGAGAGCTATTATTACTTGAGCCAAACATTGATTAAGTATGAATTAAATTACACCTTCATGGAAAGAGCATGCCTAGCTGTTGTCTTTGCTTCCCAAAAATTGAGACACTACATGTTGATGCACAAAGTGAAGCTCATTGTGAAGATTGACCCTTTGAAATACTTGCTTAGCAAAACTACCTTAACGAGAAGAATAGAAAAATGGGTCATGATTTTAAGTGAGTTTGATATTGAATATGTGGATAGAAAGGCCATTAAAGGACAAGTGATATCAAATCACTTAGCTAAAAATCCATTGGTTTCCACACACTCCATTCAAGTGGAGTTTCCTGATGCAACAATTGTCAATATAGAAGCAAAGACATGGAAATTGTACTTTGATAGATCATACAAACAAGGAGGTTGTGGAGCTAGCATATTGTTGATTACCCATCAAGGGTATACTATTCCTAAATCATACAAGCTTTTATTCCCATGTACCAACAACATAGATGAGTAAAAAGCTTTAGTCATTGGTATCAAGATGGTTTTAGAATAGAATATTATTGAGTTACAAGTGTACGACGATTCTCAATTAGTGATCAATCAAGTCAATAATGAGTAAAACCCAAAGGATGAAAAGTTAATGCCTTACAAGAAAATGATTGATGAATGGAAAAAATACTTTTTATTGATAACTTTTGAGCACATTTTAAGAGAGAAGAATAGAGCTTCTGATGCAATGGCTACCTTGTCTTCATCACTCCAAAAGCCTAATCAGAATGAAAGGTATGAATTCTTGGTGGAGGAGTTGGAAAAACCAGCATTTGACCTTCCTAATACCCAAATTATTGCTTTACTTAATGGACATGACTCACCTTGGTATGGTCCTATTTACAAATACCTTAAAGACCAAGTGTTACCCTTAAACCAATCCCGAGCCCAAAAATGACACTTCATTAGACAATCAGCTCATTATACTACCTTTTTAACACCTTGTATTGGAAGGGTCTTGATGGAACTTTTCTTAGATGTCTAGAGGAAGAAGAGTCTAAGGTAGCTTTACATGAGGTCCATGAGGGAATTTATGGGTCACATTCTAGTGGGTTAAACTTAGCTAAGAAGATAATCACATGGGATATTTTAGGAAAACCTTAGAAAAGGACACTTGTCACTTTGTTAAGATATACACAAAATGTCAATATCATGGTGATATGATACATGTACCAGCTCAAGAACTACATCCTTTTGTTACACCTTGGCCATTTTATCAATGGGGGTTTGACTTGATTGGCGTGGTTTATCCACCTTCATCTAATGGGCACAAATACATTATCATGACTATGGAATACTTCACTAAATGGGTAGAGGTTGTTCCTTTGATCACTGCTACTAGAAAAAAAATCTCTATGTTCATCCTTAATCACAACATTTGTAGATATGGTATTCCTCATGCCATAATTACCAACAATGGAACATAATTTAAGAACAAAGATGTGGATGAGCTTTGTGATAACTTTCATATTACTCATCACTCTTCTTCCATTTACTATCCATAAGGAAATGGACAAGCCGAGGCTACTAATAAAAATATCCTTAAAATCTTGAAGAGATCGGTGAACAAATCAGGAAGAGATTGGCATGTAAAAATCAACCTAGGTTTATCGGCTTATAGAACTAGTATCTGAACACCTACAGGAGCTATACCATATTCATTGGTTTATGGAGCTGAAGTTGTTTTACCTTTGGAGGTTGAAATCCCATCCCTAAGAGTATCATTGCAAGGATTAATAACGGATGAGGATTATAGGGTTTCTTGACTTCAACAATTGGAATTGTTAGGGGAATATCAAGCACAAGCCTACGAACATTTGAATGTTTACAAAAATAGAATTTCAAGGAACTATAACAAGGACATTAAACCAAGAGTCTTCCAAGTGGGTGATTTAGTGCTAAGGGAGAACCCTAAAAATCAAGTGGAAATGGAAAAGAAGGGTACATGGAAAGAAAATTTGCTTGGTCCTTTTTTCATTGTTTCTTCTTTTGGAATGGGGACTTACAAATTAGCCAATTATGATGGGGAGGAATTACAAGAGCCCATTAATAGCATCCATTTAAAGAGGTTTCATACCAAATCAGATGAGAGAGTATCAAAAGAAAGAGTATTAGAAGAGTGTGTATCTGATGACTCAAGCATCAATTTTTTTACACGAGAAAATAAAAAAGATCAAAAACATTGAGAAAAGTTCAAAATCCAAAAAAAAATAAAAAAGATAAAGATAAAATTAAAAAAAAAAGAAAAAAGAAAAAAAGTGCCTTGGTGAAAACCAAGTAAATAGGCGCCTTGGTAGCAAAAAAAATGGAAAAGAAAAAAGAAAAAAAATTGAAAAGGAGAAAAAGAGTAATAAACCCAAAAGGTGAAAACTTGGCAATCAATTGCCTTTTGTTCCCCTAAGTATTTCCTAGTTACATGTGTACATATTGCATTTCCATAATCTCACTTGTAAATCTTCATTGCATCTATCATTTGTGCATAGTCATAATAAAGCCTTTCAGCTACATTGTTTCATTTTAGGTTTCCTATTGCCCTAAGTTTTGTCACACGATCACATTTATCACTTGGGGGTAGGAAAGGATTGGATTTTTGGTACAAACAGATTCAATAGTGCTACTTTTGGCCACACATCAGAGAGGGAATTTTTAGAGCTTTAAAAGAGAGATATTTTATTAAACCTTTGATTGATATCATGGTTCACAACCAAGTATTTTGATCCTACAACTTGATCCTTGAACCTTCATTGACTTTATTATTCATGATTAAAAATTGGCATCACTTCAATGATCAGAATGTTTGGAAGTTCTTTTTGAAAATCTTGATACATTGCAAACCACTTGAAGCCTTTTGATAATCTTTATGGAATTTCTTTTTATTGTGTCTTTTTAGCTAATCGATGATGTTTTGACTAGATTGGTGATGATGGAGACATGATAGTTTTTATTCTTTCCGAGTGACTATCTTGAGGGAGATTCAACAAATTATGTGAATTCATCTAATGACATGGTCATCAAAGAACCATCGAGGACTTTCACATAGGGTGGAGGGTTGACCTTTGTTTGTTTATGTAAATGGATACCTTGGCTATTTAGATCTACCATATCTTAATTCCAAAATCCAATTGCAACATTGAATCCATTGAAACCGGTATTCATACTCCCATAGTTGGTTATTCAACTAGTGAGGGTTGTACTAGTTTCCTAAAAGGCTATCAAAAGTGATATAAAGTAGTATTCATATCATCATGATGTGGTCAGTGGTGGTTGTACTTGCTTTCCGGTCCCACCATGCTCAATGATGAAAATATTTCTCTATGGCATTTCTTTGCTAAAAGCTAGTGACAATTAGTTGCATTGCATTGCATTTTCATGTTAGATTAAGTGCATGGTTTGTAGTATTTTTCCAAGGGAAAGGGGGTTCATTCAACCATAATCTTGATCAATCATAAAGGGGGGTTCAATTTAAACAATTTATCCTTGGTTCAAATCAATAATGTGAGATTATCTTTTGCATTCATTCATAGGATTACTCATTATTCATTATCCTTATATCTGAAAAGAAAAAAAGAAAAAAAGATTCATTACTCATCAATCATTTGCATACATTTAGCTCAGGGTTGCATTTTAAGAGTTGTATACATCAAAACAAATCAAAAAAATAGTTTCATTCATTATCCATATTTCCATAATAAAACATTTGCATCCATACATTGAAAATTAGAAAAACATATCAAAGTTACATTATCATTTGCATTCACCTATATATATCATATGTAAGATACATTACATCCATAACATAATTAGAAGTAAATGCATCATAAACATCATATAGATCTACATATAAAGATAACCTCACATAAACACATCACAAGAACCAAGAAAAGTCCATAAATCATATAAATGTCTATAACATCAAAGATCCATCAAATCTATATATCAAACATACAATATCATTGAAAAAATGATACATCAAAGTCCTGATCAATAAATATAACATGATACAAAGTCATCAACAAGGAAGATCCATAATCAATCATCTCAAGATCTTGTAGGTGCACCCAATCCATCTGGTCCCCTGTCACTTGATCTGTCCTGAGTAGAAGGAGGAATTTGACTAGTACTAGCAACACTCGACATCTGAGCCATCATAGTCATGAATTGTTGCATCATAGTAGCTACCTAATCTAGTCGGGCAACCACTACTGTCATGCTTATCTATAAATTCCGCACATCCTGAGTCAAAGAATCTATACTAGGAAAAGCTTGTGAAGTCTGACCCATATCCAAAGGCCTAGGTATTTGAGGAGGTACTTTCTATACCAGAATTTGTCCATGTTGAGCCAATGAAACCTACTCAGACTATACCAAGGGAGCTTGTCCTTCGGGAACCTATCTAGCAGCAACAATGTGATCCTATTGTTGGACTCTTTGTTGTCCCCATAACTCTACAGCTCTAGGATGTACAAATCCAAGTCCCTGCCCCTACTGAGCCTATCTGACATCTATATCCTAGGCCCTGAAGTGACCACCTCATACCCATGGTCCTCCTCGTCCTCTACCAATAACTTTGGGAGCTCTCTGTGCTCTGTGAGCTTGATGTCATCTAGGTCTATCATCACCATCCCCATCATCATCTCTATCATCATCATCTGATCGCTCATCCCTTTCTAGGATTTTCTCTACAAGATCTATGAATCTCAAAAATTTATTTCAGGACCACCACTCTCTATAGTCAGTGGACATCCAAACATCTGCCACATGATCTAGCATGTCTCATCTGATATATATCAATCTAGTTATCTAATCACATGCAAACTGGAAGTGAATCTGTACACCCCACATTGATCTCTCCACCTAGACTCAAGCATATAATGCAATACCCTAGGGTATATCCTAATATCAGCCATACTGCCTAGATACTTGACCAAAGAAGAATCTCTCAATCACAAGTGGTGATTGACCTATTATCCATCTCAGGGCATACATGTATAGGAGCTCATCATCATCCTCCCACCAACCCTCACAACCCAGATATGATCTACATACCACCTAATCTAGATCCTCAATCATATGACACCAATACTCTAGTTTTCCCAGATGATGCTGGACAACCATGCCACTGTACAAAAATGAATAAGGATAACCACAATGTTGTGTACATGCTGATACTAGTTTAGTAATAGGAAGATGCTCCCATATCCATAACTGCAACAAAACTACACCTGCTGACAATGATGCACTTGATCTATATACCACCTCGTGCAAATCATGATATAACTGTGCTAGTACATAGGAACCCCAATCAAAATGTTGAGGGTGTGCAATCAAATCCTCTAATATGTGGCCCCATCCAGCTGAGAATCCTCAACCTCGCCGATCTGGAAGCAATAAACTACCTATCAAAGCACCTAAGACCGCTGGCAATGTAGGAAATGAAGCAAACTATGCCTATGTAATACTATCATCTCCAATGGTATCATTACCAAAGACCCATCTACAAATAGTCCCATCATATACTCAATCATAATATACTCTCTCCCCCCAAGTAGGGATACAGAGTAATCTGTAAACATCCTCGAGAGTGATAGTCATCTCCCCTAATGGTAAGTGGAAAGTGTTGTAGTTAGAGTGCCATCTCTTTGCCACAGTTGTCAATAGACCCCAGTTTAGCTGAAACTAAGGGATGTCTAAAAGGAAGCTCAAACCACATATCTCAATCACATGGTACTCTGGCTAGGTCAGCTCCTAACCTAAATATACTGAATCATAATATACTCTCTCCCCCTAAGTAGGGATACACAATAATTTGTAAACATCCTCAGGAGTGATTTTCATCTCCCCTAATGGCAAGTGGAAAGTGTTGTGGTCAAAGTACCATCACTCTGCCATAGCTATCAATAGACCCTGGTTAAGCTGAAACCAAGGGATGTCTAAAAGAAAGCTCAAACCACATATCTCAATCACATGGTACTCTAGATGGGTAAGCTCTTGACCTAAATCTAGAATCCAAGAAGCGACGGATTATACATATAACTTATGGAAATGTGCCTATTTTCAAATCAAGGGAATCATATCAGTATTCTATATCAATGGATTTTTTTAAGTCAATCAATCAAAATCAATCAATCTTTTCTCTTTTTGAGTGCTATCACCATTTGTTCGTATCTCTAGGTCTTGAGAGTGAATTATCAATTATCTATCCTACCATATTAAAAAGTCAAATATTCATTGTTATGATTATCTTGATATCCTAATCACTTGTTTTCTTAACTACAATAGACCTATCTATCTTGGAACTTCAATCATTTATCTAGAGACACCAAAATTTAACAAAAAAATCAGGTTTGAGCATCAAAATTTTCAAATTTCCTGTAGGCGTCATTTCCCTATGTGGAGGTGGCATTTTACCTCATGTGGTGAATTAATCTTGATAGGTGACACTTTACCACGTGGACATGTCACTTCATTTCCTAAGTGGCATTTAAACCTGTCTAGGCGGCTTTCAAATTTTAAGGATTTTTTAGGTGGTGGTTTACACATAGTTTGACAGAAAACCCTAGTTTATAGGTAGTTTAAATATGATCACAAGTGGTATTTCAACATTATTAGGTGGAATTTAAATACACATATGTGGCATTTTATCTTCCTAGGCATCACTTAAACTACCCTAGGTGGCATTTCACAATTTTACAATAAAAAAATCATGTTTTATGCTATAAATGCTGAAAAAAATTGTAATAAATGCACTAGGAGGATCAGAGTCACTTACCAGAGGTCTGTAATCCAATGGTCTCTAATATCATCATCCTCTCTTGAATCGATGCTCTCGAATAGGGACCACCATCACAATCAAATTTATCAGGATCAGAGCAAAAATCTCAATAATAAAAAGTGCAAATGAATAGTAAATTTGGGTTTTTCAACCTATTTATGTTATTTGACCTAATTTTGAAATTTTTAAAAAATTTTGACCTATATTTGCACATCTATCAAATTGGGGCATTTGTTGAGGTCTTGATTATCATCACTATTTGTTAGAAATGAAAATATATTGGATCATTGTTTCAATCAATTCCATCATATTTTTATATGTAGAGATCAATCTATTTCATTTCTGAGGGGGCATTATCATAGTATCAAATATGCATCAATATTGAATCTAGGGCATTAAAATTTTGAACTATTATCAGTGGGGCATGTTGAATCAACAATCAAATTAGTTTTGTATCAATCAATCAAGTATCGAATCAGTGATCAGGACATAAAATTTTCTTTGAATCAATGTGCTACACACATCAATCCAAAGAGGGGCATTTGTAGACACCCAAAACTGGGTAGGTGTCTTAGAATCATTCAAATTTGCAAAATCTTAGCCAAATGCTCTAATTTTCATCAAAGTGGATCAAATCAATTTTAATTGGACATTTATTAGTCAAAATTGGCCAAAATAATTTAAATCAAAGGAAAAATCAAATCATGACATTAAATAATTAAATACAAGCTTAAAGGGATCAATCACACTATATAATTAATTTTAATCAATTAATTGTATAGTTTTAAATCAAAAATCAAATTGAACCTATTCCCTTACATGGCTAGTTTAATTAATTGATGGAATTTAATTAATCCTAATATATTTCAACATAATTTGAGTAATCAATAAGAATTGAGGACATGATGCACATGGATCACTCCAAATTGTTGAATCTCAATCACTCATTTTCAACTTTGAATCTCAATCACTCAAATTTGTCTACTTGTCCAAACCTTTGAGATAATCATTTAAATTGTCCCCCCATTTAAAAATATTTCAAAGTTTTTGACTCAACCAAGGCTAAATCATGATCAAGTAACTCTACCCCCTACCCTTGGGATTTTACTATAAATAGAAGTCATTTTGAGAGCATAAACATCTTAGAAATTTGAATGCAAAGCATCATTACTATAGGCTTTGAGAGAAATTGAGCAATATTTTGAGCAATTTGAGAACAAGTTATATCAAATTGAGAGCATTATCACAAGCATTTAAGTTTATCTTTGTATCAAAGTGAGGATTGAGAGCTAGATTTAGGAATTTTATCAATTTAATCATCCTAGCATTGTCACTAGTAGAGAATAAGGCTGAGAGCTCTACTTACCAAGCTTAGATAGAGAACCATGAGATGTTATGGATGTTAAATGCAATTCTTTAGATTAAATTTCCATTGTATTTTTATGGAATTTTTGCTAATTGTCCTAATTTCATGAAGGTGTAAACACAAACACATAGTTCCTCATAATAATATAGAACTAAGCCCTTAGAACCTCACCCAAAAGGATACAAGCCCGATAAGGCCTAAAACTGAGAACTTGTTGCCCAAATCCTATAAGGTGTGGAGATCACTCCCATAGTAGACATTTAGTGTGCATGGAATCTTTCCATCCCCTTTTGTAATATGAAGGTTCCCATTTCAAGTTTGAACCAGAAAGGCTGCTTCAAAAAAGGCATTACTGAGCATCAGGAAACTACTCAGTAAAGCCATCGAGTCCTCTCGGTTAACATAAGCACCGAGCATCAAATGAGCTCACTCGGTCAAGGAAGGAAATGAGTAACAAATGAGCCTAGGGGAGTGAAAGATAATTAAAGACACTGAATCCTCCAGTGAGGATAGTGGATTTGTGTTTGTTATAGGATCTTCTAAAGGTGTAGAGCACTCTCCTAAGACCACTTTGGGTTCAGAGAAACACTGAAGGTCTCACCACTTACCGAGTTTCCTAGATAGGGAAGAGCTCTGCTTCAAGTGGTATCAGAGCATCTAAGATCCTTAGGGTAAAGATATACCAACACCTTGGAAGGATAAGATGAAGGAGGATTGTCATCAAAGATGACCAATGCAGAGATAGTAAGATACCTAAGAGAGAAAATGACATAACGTGATGAATGAAGAGACACCAAGATGCAACAGATGAGGTAAGAAATGTATAGGCTTAGGGAAGATCTTCAGAAGAGTAGTGGAAACTCTAATGATTTTGAAGAAGGGAGTGATGAAGAACCCCTTGAGTAGGAGGAAGAAGAATGTCCCATAGACCAGAGGCTTCTTATGAAGACACTAAAGTCTATGGAGAGGAGAACCATGGATGTCAAGCTTGAGTTGCCTACATACAATGGGAAGATGGACCCAAATGCTACAATGGATTGGGTGGATGCCCTAAATAGTTTCTTTGATTGTGAAGACGTCCCTTAGAATTAGAGGGTGAAGATTGCTAAGTCAAATCTCAAAGGCTCTGCACTCACATGGTGGAACTTCACTCAAGATGATAGGGTGAAGAATGAAAAGAATCTAGTCACCACTTGGAAGAAGATGGTGGCCCTTCTTAGGGAAACTTATGTCCCTAAAGATTATGAATTCCAAATTCATAAAAGAAGAATGAGTCTAAGACAGAAAGAGATGGATATCTATAGTTATACTGAAGAATTTTAGAGTTTGGTGATGAAATCCAAGCTCGATGAATCAGAATGTGTGAAGCTTTCTCGGTATATGCAAGGCCTAAGGGTCTCAATTTAGGATTAAATTAGATTGACAAGCCCTACCATAGTGAACCAATACTATCAATTGGCTTTAAAAGTTGAAGAAAAGTTCAGAAGGAGGAATGAACAAAGTGGTAGAGGAAAAGATAAGAATGAAATAGGTAGAGGAAATTTTGGAAGAAGAGGACAAAATAATAGACTATAAGGAGAAAATCCAAGGGGAAAGAAGCTCAAGAGGTGGATATAGAGGAAGAAGAGGAAATGACAAAGGTCAAAATGGAGGAAGAAAAAATGGACAAATCAGATGTTATAATTGCAATCAGATAGGGCACTACAATAAAAGGTGTCCTGACAAAGACAAGTAGAATAACCAAGGTGAAAGAAGAGCCAACCTAGTGCAAGAAGATGATGTTGATAGTGTGAGAGATTTTAAAAGAGAAGAAGGTGTTTCCCTCATGATGAAGAGGACCTTAATCGAAGCACTAGTACTAGTGGATCCTGCTCAAAGGAAGAATCTCTTCAGGACCAACTGCAAAAGCCATGGAAAGGTATACAAGTTAGTAATTTATTATGGTTCTATTGAAAATGTTGTATCTAGAGAGATGGTAGAAAAATTAAAATTGGAAAAGATACCCCACCCAAACCCATCCCATGTATCTCGGTTAACAAAAGGGCAGCAAAACCTCATAAATGAACAATTTTGGGTAGATTTCTCCATTAAAGACTATAAGGATAGAGTCCTTTATGATGTTGTAGATATGGATGTTTGTCACCTTTTCTTAGGATGTACATGGTAGTATGATCTATAGGCTAAACATGATGGAGTCACAAATAAATACCAAATTATTCAAAATGGTCACAAGTACAACCTTCTCCCTCTTCCTAATCCTCAACAAGAAAAACCAAAAGAATGGTTAGTCATGCTTGTAGGAGAACAAGAGATGATCAATAGATTCTGAGGTAGGATATGCCCTAGTCCTTAAACCAAAGGAGAAAATAGTGCACAATGAAGTACCGAAGGAAGTAGATAGTCTACTACAAAATACAAAGGAATAGTTACAGGAGACACACCAGATGAACTCCCACCATTGAGTGACATATGTCACCAAATATATTTCATCCCAGGTGCTTCCCTACCCAATAAGGCTGCTTATAAAATCACTCCTAATCATAATGCTGAAGTCACTAGACAAATTAGTGAATTGTTGAAAAAGGGACTCACACAAAAGAGTCTCAGCCCTTGTGTAGTCCCAAGTGTTTTGGTCCCTAAAAAGGATGGAAAATGGAGACTATGCACTGACTCTACGGCAATAAACAAAATAACAATCAGATACAAATTCCCCATGCCTAGGATTGAGGATCTACTAGACCAACTTGGAGGAGCATGTTATTTCTAAAACAATGACCTTAAATCTGGTTACCATCAGATAAAAATAAGGTCGGGAGATGAGTGGAAAACTACATTTAAAACCAATGAGGGATTATATGAATGGCTTGTGATGCTATCTAGCCTTAGAAATTCTCCTAGCACCTTCATGAGATTAATGAATGAAGTGCTTCAAGATTTCATGGGAAAGTTTGTGGTGGTCTATTTAGATGACATCCTACTCTTTAGTGAGACTATAGAAGAGAAAATGAGACATTTTGAACAAGTTCTCTAAAGACTACATGAGAAGAAATTTTCTATCAACTTAGAAAAATGTACATTTATGCAACAAGAGTTGATATTCTTGGGTTTTGTTATCTCAAAGGGAACTTTAAAAATGGATCCTAAAAAGGTAGAGACTATCATCAATTGGCCCATACCAAAGACTCTAGGAGAAGTCAGGAGCTTTCATGGACTGGCTACCTTTTGTAGGAAGTGTATAAAAAATTTCAATCACATTTGTGCACCTTTACTTGATACCATCAATGATGGTAGAAAAAAAAAGTTCCAGTGGACAACAAAAGAAGATGAAGCTTTTAAGTATTTGAATGAGAGAGTAGTACAATATCCCATTTTGGCACTACCTACCTTTGACAAATTGTTCACAGTAGAGATCGATGCTAGTAATCTAGCCATAGGCATAGTCCTCAGTTAGGATGGAAGACCAATGGATTTCTTCTCTAAAAAATTGAATGAAGCAAAGAAGAAATATAGTACATATGACCTGGAAATTTATGCTATGGTTCAAGCCCTCAAGAAATGGAGGCACTACTTTCTTCCTAAGTAATTTATTGTCTTTACAGATAATCATGCTTTAAGTTTTTTGAACAATCAGGATAAACTAAGCTACATGCACATGATATGAGTTGAACAACTCCAAGCATTCACATTTTACATAAAGCATAAGAAAGGAACTTCAAACAAAGTAACAGATGCTCTTACTCAGAGTAATTTTGGTTGAAGAAGTGGTACAAGGTATAGGAATTGATGCCCTCAAGCACAAATACAAGGATGATTCAGACTTTAGTAATATTTATAAGGTTTTATCTACTCTATCAGATGCATATAATACTACTTATTCAAAATATTTATTGTAGAATGGCCTTTTGTTCAAAGGAGGTCAACTATGTATTCCTAAATGCTCCATGAGAGAAAATCTAATCATGGATAAGCATTGTGGTACATTAGGAGGTCATTTTGGCATAGATAAGCCACTTGAACTTGTAAGGAGAAACTATCATTAGCCTCGATTACCCATTGATGTCAGAAAGTTTGTTGAGTCATGCACTATTTATCAAAGGACTAAAGGAGTCAGGACCAATCAAGGTCTCTATCAACTACTCCCTATTCCAAAAAAGCCATGGGACAGTGTGAGTATGGATTTTGTCTTAGGACTTCTGAGAACTAAACAAGGATTTGATAGTATCTTTGTTATAGTTGACAAATTTAGCAAAATGGCACACTTTGTTCCTTGTAAAGTTTCTAATGATACTTCACATATTGCTAAATTTTTCTTTAAAGAAGTGGTTAGAATTCATGGATTTCCAACATCCATTATCTCAGACAGAGATGTGAAATTCCAAGGGAACTTTTGGAGAACCCTTTGGAACAAAACTATCATTTGGTTTTGCACACCATGTGCAGACATATGGGTAGACTAAAGTTGTAAATAGATCATTAGGAAACCTTCTAAGGTGTCTAACAAAAAAATATGGGAAGACTTGGGATACTATCCATCCTCAAGAAGAATTCTCTTTTAATGATTCAATGAATAGGTCAATAGGGAAGACACCATTCCAAGTGAATTATGGACTTCATCTAAGAGGAGTTATGGAATTGAGAGAGTTGTAGACTAACTTTAAAGTCAGTGCATAAGGAGAAGAATTTTTTGCAGGGATCAAACAAATCCATGATCAAGTCTGAGATACATTGAGTCATAATACTACAAAGTACAAAGAACAGGCAGATAAGAAGAAAAGACATGTTACTTTCAAAGACAGAGATCAAGTATGGGCATACTTGAATAAGGAAAGGCTACCTAGGGGACACACCAAACTGTAGATGATAAAAATTGGTCTCTGTCAAATACTTCATAAATTTGGGGATAATGCTTATGAAATTTATTTAACCCCTACTATTTCTATTTCTCCTATCTTTAACATTTGTGATCTCACTCCTTTTAAGGGTGATGCAGGATCTAATAACACTTTTTAGGATACTAAAGATACACATGCAGAATGGATAAAGGAATTACCACCAAGACAACCATTATAGTTGGAAAAGATTCTAGACTCTAAAGTTTTCAAGTAAACAAGGAAAAAGAGTTACAAAGACTACTTGGTTAAATGGAACGGGTTATTGAACATTGATGCTACATGGATGAGTGAAGAGTGTATCAATAAGCATGGAACCTTAGTTCACAAAATGATCTCAAGTGGGACTTGAGTTTTTAAAACAAGGGAGTATGGTGTAGGAGCACCCCATCCACTCTTCACAACACCTATACTTCTAGGGTCTTTTAATAAGACAACTTGTAAGACCTAGTCACACTTGGTGTGGTTATAAACCATGGGTTTTTTACTATGGTCCAAAGGCACATTTAGGATTTTATATTTTCCAAAGTGTCTTTTAAGTTGTTTCAATAATGTTTGGGATCATTAGGATCCAAGGCTTAGGCCTATAGGCTCATTAGGAGCAAGAATGCAACTTTTTGCAAAAGTTGCAAAATGCAAGAAAAGTTGCTCAACAACTTCTTTGAAAAAGTTTCCACCGACTTGTAAAACAACCAGCCAATAGTCACAACCTTTGAAAAATGGTTGGATCCATTGGGGAAGGTCTTAATATAGCCCTTTCGGGTGGGTGGAAGATAGAGGATGATGAAACTCTATGTAATCTTTGCATTCAATCAATAATAATCCCTATTTTTCTCTACGTTTTGGACTGTAAACAATATGTGTACGGATTGGTACGGAAGTGAGAAGAAGAATATTGTTTGATCTAGGATTTTTCATGAATTATGAATCTAATTATTTTAATTTGAGTTTGTTTTAAGATCAGAGTTGAGAGATAGAAGAATTGGTTTACCGGGTTTTCAAGAAACCCTCCTGAACTAGGTTTTTAAACAAATAATGCCCTAACTTGCTTTTCCTTCGTGGGATTCCCATGCAAAGTGGGGAAATGCAAGTAGGGTAAATGTATTCTAGATCCTTAGGAGTGCAAGAGAAAGGGAATTTTTTTGTGAGGTCTTCTTGTAGGCTCTATACCAAGCATCTATATGTTCTTGGTACAAAATATAGAAGAGTGAAGTGAACGTAGAAGTTTAGGAGCACATAAAAGAAATCAGATGATAGATTGTTGTCTCTTTGGGATTCCTAACACCATTGAAATTGTAAATTTTCCTTGGACAATTGACTAGTGAACATTCCCTTAAATAACTGAGTCAACTAGCCCAATTAGGACTAGTGGATTAGGGATTGTTAAGTTTTTTCCTTATTGTTTGAGATCTTATGATCTAGAGGTTTGGTACAAGTCTATAAAGGGTATTCGAATATACTATATGTTTTGTAGGTTCCTCATAAGAATATAGAACTAAACCCTTAGAACAACACCCAAAAGGTTATAAGCCCAGTAAGGCCTAAGACCAAGAACTTGTTGCCCAAATCTTGTAAGGTGTGGAAATCACTCCCATAATAGACATTTAGTAAGCATGGAACCTTTCTGTCCCCTTTCCTAATATGAAGGTTCCCATTTCAAGTTTGAACTAGTAAGGGCACTTCACAAAAGGAATTACCAAGCCTAAGGAAACTACTTGGTAAAGCCACTAAGCCCACTCGATTAACATAAGCACCGAGCATCAAGTGAGCTCACTCTGTCAAGGAAGGAACCGAGTAAAAACCAAGCCCAGGGGAGTAAAATATAATTAAAGACACTAAATCCTCCGGTGAGGGTATTGGATTTGTGTTTGTTATAGGATCTTCTAAAGGTGTAAAGCACTCTCCTAAGCCCACTTTGGGTTCAAAGAAACACCGAAGGTCTCACCACTAATGAGTTACCTAGATAGGGGAGAGCTCTCTCTCTCTCTCTCTCTGGTGCAGGGGCACCAAGGATCAACAAGAAAGCTATAAAGACATTTAAGAAACCTAATCAGGATCAAAGGGAAAAGGAGGTCAAAGGGATTCTAAAAGATGTAAATCCCATTAATTATCATGTATTGGCACCTATAATGTTTTAATGCCATGAAATGGCATTCAAATGTAAGGACTTCAATTATAAATTTGTAAGGGTCATTTGGATATAATAAGGACCATTAGTGTCCAAGGGTGTCTTAGAGTAGTTAGGATTATAGGAAAGATGAAATTAAGTCTCCTAGGTGTTTGGAAACCTTTGGAGTTCTTAATCTCCTATTAATAAGGTTTTAAAAGCATTTTCATAGTTTACAAATTCAAATATTTAAAAGGTAACGGTTACATATGAGTTTAGAGGGAAATAGTATTTTGTTATGTTTTAGGCCTTAACCATTCAACTAAATGATAAAATTTGGTTGATATGGTTATTGGAAGTTTATATATTTGATGAAGAAGTCTATTGTAAGGCGGGATGACCTAGAGTGTATGGCTAAACAGAGAAATAATTAAAAAAAGATACATTTTTCTGCAATATTGGTATTGATCTTGCATTATATTCATATGAGATCATTGTGAAATATTTAGGAATGTAATATGAGGTTATTATTTTCTATTTTCAATCTCTATTTACTTAGAACATACCCTTTTTTGAGGGTTCTTACACGCCTGGTATTAACTTACAATCTGAATTTATAGATTTTCTTGTAACAATCTTGAGTTTTTATTCAGATATGGCCACCTCATGAAATCTAAGGGCCTATACTTCATGGGATGTATAGATATAACATGTATGATGGTAAATTAACTTATAAAATGTACGAGTCATGCAGTTATTAGATTATCATCTTAGAACAGTGAAGATTTCTTGATGAAAATAGAGGGTACAGTACAACAGTAGCCATTTGACCTAAATAAGGGATACATATTATGATTTTAATCATCTTATATTGTTCCATTATTGGTGAAACAAATATCTTTTATGCCAAGAATTGTGTGGAGACGTGACATTAAGGAAACCCTAGTTTCAAGGGTTTAGGAGAGGTGATTTAGGGATTTTTGTGTTCCCAGAGGTTTGAGTCTAATTCCTTTAAGACTTGGAGATTTTGAGACATTAGAAGACACTATATAAAGTTTGGGTTCTTGAGAGTACAATTAGAATAGGATTCCTTTGTTAATTCACCTTATTTTGGTGCACTATGGGGTCACTTGGTGGGAAATATCATACTTGGTCCAAAGGAGTATATGGAAGGCTTTCAGTATGTTATGGTAGGGAGAAAAGGGTGACAAAATATAACATTCTTTTGAACATTCCTTTGAGAAGGTGTAGAGTTAGGCTTCATTTAACCTCATTGCAAGGCTACAAGACTGGTTCATTAGGTCTCTGGAATTATCTAAAGCTATTTAGTCATTGGGGAGTGTGGGTAACTCTTGAAACCATAAAATCACTTTGAAATAGCCTTAAAAATCCTAAATACTTTACATCTATCATCATTTGTCATTTGAAGTAACCCTTGTTGAGTTTGTTCCTTGAAGAGTAATTGGACATTATGGGAAGTAGTTCATTTGTGAACCAAACTTGTAAATCTTAACTTGTTTATCAATCCACCACCCTTTCCTCTGCATCAAGTGGTATTAGAGCCTAAGGAAAGGTCTTGTGGAGATTTTTTAGTGGTCTTGTGAAGTTGGTTTCTTGGATCCTCATACAAGCCCTTAGAGTTGAAACAATCCTTTAAGGTGTAGCCGTGAGTTGATTCATTTGCCAATTAGATCAAAGAACCATGACTGAAGGAGAGGATAGAGATCTACCTAAAAGGATGACCAACATTGAGTTGGAAAGGATAGTTAAATATTAGTTGGCAGATAAAAAGAAGTTGAAGGCAGCCCTTGAGAAAGAAAAGAAGGAGAAAGCTGAGAAATATAAGGAGATGAGAGTCATGATGGAAAGGATATTGGCCTTGGAGAGGAGAGAGAAGAGAATCTACAAATATGATGAAGTTGAATTTGGAGATGAGGAAGAAGATGAGGAACCCCAAGAGGAAGAACCATTAGATCCTGAAGATCTAAGGATGGCTAGGTTTGCTAAGGTCATCAAGAGCGGTGATACAAGGGCAAGAGCTGATTTGCCTATGTATGGAGGCAAGATAGATGATGAGGAGTTGATTGATTAGTTCAGTTCCATGGATAATTTATTTGAGTGTGAGGATGTGGAAGAGAGTTAGAAGCTGAAGGTTTCAAAGTCCAAATTGAAAGGACATGCTTTTCTATGGTGGGATTATGTTCAAGCAGAGAGGTTGAAGAATGGGAAACCTAAGCTTACATCTTGGTATACAATGATGGATAAGATGAAGGAAATTTTTTTTCCCAATGACTATAGGGTACAACTATACAAGAAGATGCAAAGTATTAAGAAAAAATACATGGAGGTGCAAAGGTATACTAAAGAGTTTCACAAGTTAGATATAAGAGTGAGTCATGATGAAGATGTGGATGAGAAGATTGCTAGGTATATGGGGGGACTTAGGTTCAATATACAAGATGAACTTAGTCTTGATACCCCTAGATCTATTAAAGAATTCTATAAGTTAGCCATCAAGGCTAAGGAGAAGATCAAAATAAGGCAAGAGAGGAAAGGTAGCACAAGGGGAGGATCTTCCATGAGAGGAAGAGGAGGTAGAGGTAGAACTAATTTTCAAAATCATAGTGAGAAAGAAAAGAACAAGCCATACTCATCTGATACAATAGGTGGGTATAGAGGTGGAAGAAGTGGAGAAAGAGGTAATAGAGTGTTCACAGGTAGGTGCTTCCATTGTAATGAAGTGGGTCATCAATCTTTTAGGTGTCCCAAGTGGATTGAAGACAAAGACAAGGAAAGAAGGGTAAATTTGGTGGAAGAAGAGAGAAGAAAAGAAGACAAGCAAGAACCTACCTTGGCATTACTAGTAGAGGGAGAATACTTATTCATGGGAAGGAACTAAATACCATACAATCCTAGCATTTTCAGATCACATTGTTTGATCCAAGGTAAAGTATGTAGACTCATTATAGACTCAAGAGAAAGCCATAATGTTCTGTCTCGTGAGGTTGTTAGGAAGTTAAATTTGAAGAAAAATTCACATCCTAAGCCATATTATGCTACTTGGGTGAATATGTATCAGAATTTGTTGGTTAGTGATCAAGTGATGATTGAGTTTTCAATTGGCAAGTACATAGATAGGGTTTTATGTGATGTTCTAGATATGAGTTGTGGGCATTTGATTTTGGGAAGATCTTGGAAGTGGTCAAGGAAGGTTATTAATGATGGCTTCACCAATAAGTGCTTGGTTTAGCATGAAGGCAAGAGCAGGGAAAAATTTAAGAAACCCCCTCCCTAGAAAAAGTATAAAATCCTGGTGAATCTTACATTATTTTGGGTGGAAAAAAATAATATTGTTGGTGAATTTTTTTAATTTGAAAGGAAATTATATTAATTTAACTAGTGATTTTCAATTGTATGAAAATTCTATAAAATCCTGGCGAATCTTTCATTGTTGAAGAAAATCGTGGCTAGAAGTACACATACCTAGAAATGATTATTTCACCATTATTGTTAAATGGATCCTAATTAATTATCAGACTTGAAGGTTAAATTTTCCCACTTTTATAACTGTAATTTCCATCCAAATTATTAAATGGGGGTTTTGGGGTAGTGCCTTTGAAAGCTCAAACAACTTTTAATATTTTAGTAAGGTGTCATAAGTTAGTTTTATATTTGTATCATCTTAAAATGGAAGCACTTCCATGATAAGAGCATTTATCACTCTGAGTAAGTAGTCTAGGGTCATTTCAAGCACCTTGATTAGGTATTTTCTTGAATCTAGCTTTCTCCCCCTGTTCTTCTTCTCTCTCCTCCTAATTTCACTTTATTTTTGACTGAGGTCCTAAGGTTTTTGACCTTAAGGTCAAAGAAGACCTTGAGGGTCAAAGATGACCTCAACCCTGACCTAGGTCAGGGATGACCTCAACCTTGACCTTGGGTGGGGTCTACCTCATCCTTGACCAGATTTCAAATTTCAGGTTCCCATGATTTTCGGGTATCGGGTTTCAGAAATATATGTTTTCCCACTTTCGGGTTAGCCATTTCAGGTTTTAGAATGGTAAATCCATAAATTGCATTTAATATGGGTCCATTTCTAGGGGTTAAGGTTAATTGAGATTTAATTTCCCAATGTCGGCCTTTTCTAGGGGTTTTTGCCCTAGATCACTATAAAAGGAAGCCTTCCTCTCTCATTTTATCATCTATTATTCACCAAGAAATTTCATGATCAAGGAGCTCTCAAGGAGATATTCACAAGCCATCAAGTTCTCTTTCAAGAAAGCATCCATTCAAGGAAGTATTCAAGTCCTCTTCTCTATTCAAGTTCACCATTGAAGATCAAGGATTCGGGCATTCAAGTCTTTAAAGGGATTTGGTTCAAGCATGCAAGATTCATCATTCAAACCCTAGATCTAGCCATCATGATGGTGTGATCTTCCTTCAAGGTCCTTTTTTCATCCTTTAGATCCATTCATTCTTGTATCAAGGTGGATTCCAAGCATACAATCATGGCAGTTTTGGATTCACGATTATGGTTTTGATTTACATTTTCCATTGTTGTGTTTAAGATTTCATATCAATATACTTGTTTACATTTCAAATACAATTTCATATCTATTTAATTACATAGCTTCATTGCTAGATCTACTTCTACTACTTGCTAGCATTCACATTTCAATTTTAATATTAAGGTTGATTCCAAACTGGGGTTTGACCAAGGAAAACTCCTCAAACAAACAACAAAAATCTTCTTTTTATTGTAGGTACAAGAGCAGAACTGCAGATCTGAGCTTGGATTTGGATACCCTTTTCGGTGAACTTCCAAGATCTATGAACAAAGTCAAGGCCAACCTTCAAAATATTAATGTGGCCTTTGACCTTTTATCAGGGTCAAAGATTACCTACTATCAGAAAGATAAAAGTTCTCTAGGTTTTCTTTGTCTCAGCATTTCCAGTCCAAAACAAGTTGTGGAATTGCTTGAAACTACACACAGACATCAGAAATCAACATTTTCCAAATCTACCCTATTTTGAGGTTAGTATTTCATTTTCAATTATTTCATATTTCAAGCACAATTTATTTATAGGGAAATATAAGGTTGTCTTCCTCTTTCATATTCTCCATAGATTGATTCAATTGTGCATTAACCTTTTGGTTCATCAATTTGGATCTCTCCTTTGGGAATTTGGATTTAGAATTAGATCTCATATTTTCCCCATACATTTTAGGGTGAACCTAATTTCATCCTATTCATTTTGGTGAACCTGTGATAGACAACTCTTTCTTTTATGGTGTTAGATTTCCCTTTGTATCATCTTGTGTGTTCACCATCACTATTCATTTTGGTGAGCCTGACATACTTACTCTCTTTCTTTTTTGTGTTATATTTCCTTTAAGATAAGATCTAGTTTATGCTCTTGCATTTTAAAATTCAAAAATATAAAAAAATCTACATATTCAATAAAATATAAAAATATTTCTTGCATTTCATTTTACTATGGAGATTGTTAAGATGCTTTGGTGCATGGTCATGTTACTTATTACCCTTCTTTTAGCATCTCTTTACAATACCTATGATGTTTATGAAAGTATCATTCACTTTATTATGTTGATGATCCTCCACTTTTCTCTTGCCTATTATTTTGTGAAGTTGACTGACACTAGTATTCCTACATTTAAAACCTTCATTAAAGATTTATGTGGTAGCCTTATTAATCTTTTGGATTATGTGAAAAATTTGGTAGATGATAAACCTTCTCCCATCATTCCTAATCTTAATCTTAATCCTAATCCTAATCCTAGTCCTAATTCGATACTTAATTCTCCATATGTTCATCCTCGCTCTTCCTGTACTTATGATGTGATTCAAGCTATAGCTCAGGATGTGGATGTGCAAGATTTCTTTGATTTACCTTCTCCTCCGATAAATGATGATATTAAAGGAAAGGGTAAAGAAACTTCTTCAAAACCTATTATTCCACCATATATAACCTTTACTCATGAACATGATAAACAATCACCTCATGTAGAAGCTTTACGTAATATGTACACTACCAGATATAATGTGGTGACTAAACAAGGTTATAAAGGTTTAGGGATTGGAGTTAATGAGTGTGGTATTAGGTTTCTAGTTCATATACCCCCTAAACTAGATATGTATGGTCTTGGTTGTTCAAAATCTCAAGTCAGGGTAGGTAATATTAATCATCATCCTCCTCTTCACATTCTTTTCCCCACACCTATCTTAGATAACCCTAATACTCATCAAGAAGTGGCTAAGAAGGTATATGTTGAACTAATTAATTCCAAGAAAGAAATCTTTAGACCTATGCCGATAGATGCTTTATACAAATATACATTTCCTTTTCATTATAGCAACACATATTTACTTGTTGATTGTAAACATTTCAAGTTATATGTTAGAGAAACGGATGCTTTAGGAATTATATCTCACTCTAGTGTAGTTTTACAATTCCTTCATAATTTTGATATAGGGGATTCCCCCCCTTCTGATATAATATAGATGTTCTTCCCCTCTTGTCTCATAACTAGGGGGCAAGAGGTCTATTTTCATCCAATCTCCTAAGATCCGTTAGGCTTTTTCTTGAGCTTAATTGGTATTATTTCTCTCCTATCTTTCTATGATTTTGTATTATGTTTATAATCATCTATAGATCTTATTCCAGATATATTTTCTAAGACATTCATTTTGTGAAGGTATCCCTTGTCTCTATCCTTGGGGAGCAAGGTCCTTCCTTCTTTCTCTTTTTCTATGGAACTACTTTCCTTAGCCTAGTGGTATTTGTTTATATTGTAATATTATTTCATCATATTGATAGATGTTTTGACTATGGATAACCTTCTTACATGAGAAGTTGTTTTCCTAGGTCATCACCTCTTCACTATGTTGTACATTATGTTCTTTATAAACTTTTACCCTTGCTTTGGTGTTAGATTTTTTTCCCTCATTCCAAAGATTCCTCTTCCTCTTCTTCGTAGGGGGTTTGATGATTGAATCTTTTCTCCCAAACTTTTGAAAGATGATATTTTATCTCAAGAACTCCTCTTTGGTGGGGGTCTTGGTGATAAGATCTCTTTCCTTGAGGATCCTTTTTTCCATGAGTGACATATTCTTTTCACAATTAACTATAATCTTGGATGTTGGGGTCAATATCTCTCGCTAAGAATATAGTATAGATTGTTGTAAATAGGATATCTCCTTGCATTGTGAACTAGGTATCCTCTTCCTCTTCCTTATCCTATCTAATAGACTGCCATGATAAAGAGGGGGCATATATAGGGTCTCCCTTGTACTATAGTTTTTATTTTTACATGCTAAATCTTGGAAGATAACACACATAAGTTGCTAAATCCTGAAAATACACACATCTATATGCTAAATATTCCAATTATAATGCACATAAGTTGCTAAATCTTGAGGAGACACATTTTTCAAATTATTCAACATGATAAATCTTAGAAGGTAATGCACATAAGTTGCTAAATCCTAAAAAAAGACATGCATCTATATGCTAAATCTTCCAAAGGTAACGCACATAAGTTGCTAAATCCTGAGGAGACACACATTTTCATATTCATAGTGATATAAGAAGGTGGATCTATGGGTATTCTAGAAGCCATCAAAAGATGCATTACAATTGCAAGCATAGTTTATGGGTGAACCTGTTGGACTCTCCCTCCAGGGTGATTCATGGTAAGGTGGGTATCTTGCTAGGCAAGGTAATCACTCTTTTCCCTCTCTCTCTTTTTGCTTTCATGCTAGTAGGACTGGATCATGAAGCTATGTTATTTATAGTGTTGCTCTTTTTTTTCTTATGTAATCATTTATGCTTTTATGATAGCTTTCCAGATATGATATTAGTATGAGAAATGTTTCTTAGCAAAGTTTCTTATGCTAGTTAATTTGGGTTTGTTTAGTACTAACCCCTCTTTTGTGTCTTTTTCCTTTTTTGTTTTCGCACCCTCATGCACGTATGTTGGGTTAGAATCCTTAGCCTGGGGGCTTGTATCCCTAACTAAGTGTTATCCTATCTTGTTTCAAATCTACTTGGATCTCTTCTTCTCCTTTACCAAGACTTTGCATTGAATCCATACTCTTGCTAAAGTGGGGGCTTAATGTATCATCTTAAAATGGAAGCACTTCCATGATAAGAGAATTTATCACTCTGAGTAAGTAGCTTGGGGTCATGTCAAGCACCTTGATCAGGTCTTTTCTTGAATCTAGCTTTCTCCCCCTGTTTTGCTTCTCTCTCCACCTGATTTCACTTTATTTCTACATTTCCTAGTATTTTGGACTGAGGTCCTGAGGTTTTTGACCTCAAGGTCAAATATGACCTTGAGGGTCAAAGATGACCTCAACCCTAACCTAGGTCAAGGATGACCTTGACCTTGACCTAGGGCAGGGTCTACCTCATCCTTGACCCAGATTTCAAATTTCGGGTTCCCATGATTTTTGGGTGTCTGGTTTCAGAAATATTTGTTTTCCCACTTCTGGATCAGCCATTTCAGGTTTCAAAATGGTAAATCCTTAAATTTCATTTAATATGGGTCCATTTATAGGGGTTAAGGTTAATTGGGATTTAATTCCCTAGTGTCAGCCTTCTCTAGAGGTTTGTGCCCTAGATCACTATAAAAGGAAGCCTTCCTCTCTCATTTTACAATCCATTATTCACCAAGAAATTTCATGATCAAGGAGCTCTCAAGGAGATATTCACAAGAAATAAAGTTCTCTTTCAAGAAAGAATCCATTCATGGAAGAATTCAAGTCCTATTCTCTATTCAAGTTCTCCATTGGAGATCAAGGATTCAAGCATTCAAGCCTTTGAAGAGATTTCATTCAAGCATGCAAGATTCATCATTCAAACCCTAGATCTAGACATCATGATGGTGTGATCTTCCTTCAAGGTCCTTTGTTCATCCTTTAGATCCATTCATTATTCTATCAAGGTGGATTCCAAGCATAAAATCATGGAGGTTTTGGATTTACATTTATGGTTTTGATTTATATTTTCCATTGTTGTGTTCAAGCTTTCATATCAACATACTTGTTTACATTTCAAATACAATTTCATATCTATTGAATTACATAGCTTTGTTGTTAGATCTACTTCTACTACTTGCTAGCATTCTCATTTCAATTTCAATATTAATGTTGATTCCAAACTGGGGTTTCACCAAGGCAAACCCCTCAAACAAACAACAAAAACCTTTTTTTACTTGCAGGTATAGGTGTGGAACTGCGGATCTCAGCTTGGATTTGGATACCCTTTTTGGTGAACTTCTGAGATCTGCGAACAAATTCAAGGATGACCGTAAAAATAGTAATGTAGCCTTTGACCTTTTATTGGGGTCAAAGACTACCTACTATCAGAAAGATAAAATTTTTTTGGGTTTTCTCCGTCTTGGCATTTCCAGTCTGAAACAGGTTGCAGAATTGCCTGAAACTACACACAAACATAAAAAATTAGTATTTTCTAGATCTGCCCTATTTTGAGGTTAGTATTTCCTTTTCAATTATTTTAGATTTCAAGTACATTTTCTTTATAGGGAAATATAAGGTTTTCTTCCTCTTTCATATTCTCCATAGATTGATTCAATTGTGCATTAACCTTTTGGTTGATCAATTTGGATCTCTCCTTTGGGAATTTGGATTTAGAATTAGATCTCATATTTCCCCCATATATTTTAGGGTGAACTTGATTTCATCCTATTCAATATCATCTAACATATGGTAAACCTATTTTTTATAACCGTTGGATGATCCTAAATCAATGGCATAAATCCTATTTCGGGCCAAACCTTTAAAAGACACCAAGTTCCAGAGAAAGTCTCTAAAATAAAGACATGTGTCCACATTCAAATTTATTTCAGACCAAAATTTGAAAGGATAAAAAGTCCCATGAAAAGTCTCTGGAATAGAGACACATGTCAAATCTATGTACTTAACTCATACCCTAACTTAAATTTTGACCACATATTGGTGAAAATATTCAATTTACTATGTGGAAAAATTATATTCTATTGGCGACATCATCGTTGAAGTCCATATCACTATTGGCGATTGGCCTATGCATGGGACCCATTTTTTATAAAGTGCTGGTGACATGGCCACCCTGAAAGTCTAATTTTTTTACCAAAATTTTGGGTGCCCGATGAGTGAGATTAGCCAATTGGTGAATATTCACCACTATAGTTATCCTTGGGCAAGAGTTATAAGTTGCATCCCTTATTGAGAAACTAAGAAGAACTGATATTCATGTGTTTTGGGTAGGAGATAGAAAGAAAGGTATAGTATGGTACTAGATGGCACAGGGTAAGAAGGTATAGTCAAGAGGCTGCTATGACAGTCCTAAAGGTGGAAAGCTTTAGGTACTAAATTTTTTACAAGTTGGGACCATAAAGTGTCCTATCATGCAATCAAAACTTCACCCTGGAGTAGAGCTTTTGGATTAGGAATTGTATACATGGCATGGATCAAAGATGAAGGCCTTCCAGCCTTCTCACTATCCTTAAAAAGGTCAGTCATCAAATTTATGTCTTTCTTTTAACAAATTATGTTTCAATATAGGGTCTTCTAGGAGTAAGGAGATTACATTGGGGGATTACTTCACCCCTACATTTTAGATATCCTTCAAGCCAAACAACTCTTGGGACAAGAGTTTCATTTCTAGTGGGAAGTATGGTGCAGGGGCACCAAGGATCAACAATAAATCTATAAAGACATTAAAGAAATTGAAGAAACCTAATGAGGATCAAAGGGAAAAGGAGGTCAAAGGGATTCTAAAAGATGTAAATCCCATTAATTATCATGTATTGGCACCTATAATGTTTTAATACCAAGAAATGGCATTCAAATGTAAGGACTTCAATTATAAATTTTTAAGGGTCATTTGGATGTAATATAGACCATTAGTGTCCAAGGGTATCTTAGGGTCGTTAGGATTATAGGAAAGATGAAATTAAGTCTCCTAGGTGTTTGGAAACCTTTGGAGTTCTTAATTTCCTATTAATAAGGTTTTAAAAGTATTTTCATAGTTTACAAATTTAAATATTTAAAAGGTAACGATTACATAGGAGTTTAGAGGGAAATAGTATTTTGTTATGTTTTAGGCCTTAACCATTAAAATCAATGATAAAATTTTGTCGATATGGTTATTGAAAGTTTATATATTTGATGACGAAGTCTATTGTAAGGCAGGAAGACATGGAGTGTACGACTGACCAAATGAATAACAAAAAAATGATACATTTTTCTGCAATACTGGTATTGATCTTGCATTATATTCATATGAGATAATTGTGGAATATTTAGGAATGTAATAGGAGGTTTTTATTGTCTATTTTCAATCTCTATTTACGTAGAACATACCCTATTTTGAGGGTTCTTACACACTTGGTGTTAGCTTACAATCTGAATTTATAGATTTTCTTGCAACAGTCTTGAGTTTTTATTAAGATATGGCCATCCCATGAACTCTAAGGTCCTAGACTTCATGGGATGTATAAATCTAGAATGTATGATAGTCAATTAACTTATAAAATGCAGGAGTGGTGCAGCTATTAGATGATCATCTCAGAACAGTGAAGATTTTTTTATGAAAATAGAGGGTACAGTACAATAGTAGGCATTGGGCTTGAATAAGGGATACATATTATGATTTTAATAATCTTATATTGTTCCATTACTAGTGAAATAACTATTTTTTATGCCAGGAAGTGTGTGGAGATGTGACATTGAGGAAGTCCTAGTTTCAAGGGTTTAGGAGAGGTGATCTAGGGCTTTTGGTGTTCCCAGAGGTTTGAGTCTAATTCCTTTAAGACTTGGAGGTTTTGAGACATTAGAAGACATTGTATAAAGTTTGGGTTCTTGAGAGTAAAATTAGAATAGGGTTCCTTTGTTAATTCACCCTATTTTGGTTCACTTTGGGGTCACTTGGT
Organism: Chamaecyparis obtusa; assembly: GCA_027943335.1. Classification (NCBI taxonomy): domain Eukaryota; kingdom Viridiplantae; phylum Streptophyta; class Pinopsida; order Cupressales; family Cupressaceae; genus Chamaecyparis; species Chamaecyparis obtusa. Next base: position 420,092 of record BSBK01000993.1, on the reverse strand, counting down.
GGGAAATGTCATACTTGGTCCAAAGGAGTATATGGAAGGGTTTCAGTATGTTATGGTAGGGGGAAAAGGGTGTTAGAATATAACATTATTTTGAACATTCATTTGAGAAGGTGCAGAGTAAGGCTTCATTTAACCTCACTGCAGGGCTACAAGACTAGTTCATTAGGTCTCTAGAACAATCTGAAGCTATTTAGTCATTGGCGAGTCTGGGTAACTCTTGAAACCATAAAATCAGTTTTAAATACTCTTAAACATCCTAAATACTTCACATATATCACCATTTATCATTTTAAGTAACCTTGGTAAAGTTTGTTCCTTGAAGAGTAATTGGACATTGTGGGAAGTAGTTCATTTGTGAACCAAACTTGTAAATCATACCTTGTTTATCAATCCACTACCCTTTCCTTTGCATCTCTCTCTCTCTCTCTCTCTGATGTAGAGCTCTCCCCTATTTTAGCAACTCAGTAAGTGGTGATACCTTCGGTGTTTCTCTAAACCCAAATGGGGCTTAGGAGAGTGCTCTACACCTTTAGAAGATCCTATAACAAAAAAAATTCCACTATCCTTATTGGAGGACTCAGTGTCTTCAACTATCTTTTACTCCCTCACACTCGGTTGTTACTCAATTTCTTCTTTGACCGATGAGCTCAGTTGATGCTCGATACTTATGTTAACCAAGTGGGCTTGCTGGCTTTACTGAGTAGTTTCCTGATGCTTGATAATCCCTATTGTGAAGCACCCTTTTTAATTCAACTTGAAATGGGAACCTTCATATTAGGAAAGGGGATGGAAAGGTTCCATTCTCACTAAAGGTCTACTATGGGAGAGATTTCCACACCTTACATGATTTGGGAAATAAGTTCTCAGTTTTAGACCTTGTCGGGCTTGTAGCCTTTTGAGCGACATTCTAAGGGCTTAGTTCTAGATTCTTACAAGGAAACTACAAAACACATAGTATATTCAGACACCCTTTATAGACTTTTACCAAACCTCTAGATTGCAAGATCTCAAACAATAAGGACAATACCTAACAATCCCTAATCCACTAGTCCCAACTGGGCTAATTGAATTGGTTATATAAGGAAATGTTCACTAGTTGTTTATCCAAGGAAAACCACTAATAGAAATGGTGGTAGGAATCCTAAAGAGACAAAAATATGTCATCAGATTTCTTTTATCTAGCCCCGAAGTGCTACTGTCACTTCACTCTTCCATATTCTGTACCAAGCATATAGAGATGCTTGGCCTAGAGCCTACAAGCTGACTTCTCAAAATAATCCCCTTTCTCCTATGCTCCTAAGGATCTAGAATACATTGACCCTACTTTCATTTCCCCACTTTGCATGGGAGACCTATGAAGGAAAAGTAAGTTAGGGTATTATTTGTTTAAAACCTTGGTTCAGGAGGGTTTCCTAAAAACCCAATAAATTGGTTCTTCTATCTCTCGACTCCAATCATCAAAATAACTCAAATCAGAAGCATTGGAGTGATAATTCATGAAAAATTCTAGATCAAAAAATATTCTTCTTCTTTCTTCCGTACCAATCCATACACGTATTGTTTACAATTTAGAAAGTAGAGAAGATAGGGATTTTTATTGATTGAATGAAAAAATTATATATAGTTTCATTATCCTTGTCTTCCACCCTCCTAAAAGGGCTATATGAAGACCTTCCCCAATGGATCCAACCATTTTTCAAAGGTTGTGACTTTTGGGCGCTTGTTTTACAAGTCAGAAGCAACTTTTCAAAGAAGTTACCGAGCAACATTTCTTGCATTTTGCAACTTTTGCAGAATGTTGCAATCTTGCTCCTAATGAGCCCATAGGCCTAAGCCTTGTGGATCCTAATGATCCTAAACATTATTTAAACAAGTTAAAATAAACCTAGGAAAAAATGAACTCCTAACTATGCCTTTGGACCATAGTAAAAAACCCATGGTTTATAACCACACCAAGGGTGACTAGGTCTCACAAGTTGGCTTATTAAAATACCATAGAAGTATGGGTTTTGTGAAGATTGGAGGGGGTGCTCCTGCACCATACTCCCTTAGTTTAAAAACTCAAGTCCCACTTGAGAGGATTTTTTGAACTGAGGTTCCATGCTTGTTGATACACTCTTCACTCATCCATGTAGCATCAATGTTAAGTAACTCCTTCCATTTAACCAGGTAGTCTTTGTAGGTCTTTTTCCTAGTTTTCTTAACAACTTTAGAGTCAAGAATCTTTTCCACCTATAATGGTTGGTTTTTTGGTAAGTCCTTTATCTATTCTAACTATGTATGTATCTTTATTATCCCACAAAGTATTTTTAGATCCTGCATCACCCTTGAAAGGAGTGAGATCACAAATTTTAAAGATAGGAGAAATAGAAATAGTAGGAGGTAAAAAAATTTCATAAGCATTATCCTTGAATTTATGAAGTATTTGACAGAGACCAATCTTTCTCATCTACAAATTGGTGTGTCTCTTAGGTAACTGTGCCTTATTCAAGTATGCCCATACTTGATCTCTTTCTTTGAAAGTAACATGTCTTTTCTTCTTATCTGCCTGTTCTTTGTACTTTGCAATATTTTGACTCAATGTCTCTTAGACTTGATCATGGATCTATATGATCCATGTAGACAATTCTTCTCCTTGTGCACTAACTTTAAAGTTAGTCAGTAACTCTCTCAACTCCATAAATCCTCTTGGAAGAAGTCCTTTAATCACTTGGAATGGTGTCTTCCCTGTTGACCTATTCACTGAATCATTGAAAGCAAATTTTGCTTGAGGAAGGATAGCATCCCAAGTTTGTCCATATTTTTTTGTTAGACATCTTAGAAGGTTTCCAAATAATATGTTTATAACTTCAATCTTCCCATCTATCTATGGATGGTATGTAGAGCTAAATGATAGGTTTGTCCCCAACTTTTTCCAAAGGGTTCTGCAAAAGTGCCGTTGGAATTTCACATATCTGTCTGAGATAATGGATGTTGGCAATCCATGAATTATAACAACTTATTTAAAGAAAAAGTTATCAATATGCGAAGCATCATTAGAGACTTTACAAGGAACAAAGTGTTCCATTTTTCTAAATCTGTCAACTATAACAAAGATACTATCAAATCCTTGTTTAGTTCTCAGAAGTCCTAAGACAAAATCCATACTCACATTGTCCCATGGTTTTGTCAGAAGAGGGAGTGGTTGATAGAGACCTTGATTGGTCCTGACTCCTATAGTCCTTTAAAAAATTGTGTGTGACTAACAAAATTTCTGACATTAGTGGGTAACCAAGGCCAATGATAGTTTCTCCTTACAAGTTCAAGTGTCTTATCTATGCCAAAATGACCTCCTAATGTACCACAATGCTTCTCTTTGATCAAATTTTCTCTCATGGAGAATTTAGGAATACAAAGTTGAGCTCCTTTGAACAAAAGGCCATTCTACAATAAATATTTTGAATAAGTAGTATTATATGCATTTGATAGAGTAGAGAAAACCTTATAGATATCACTGAAGTCTGAATCATCCTTGTATAGGTGCTTGAGGGCATCAATTCCTATGCTTTGTACCTGCACTTCTTCACCCAAAATCAGTCTTCTACTTAGAGCATCTACAACTTTATTTAAAGTTCCTTTCTTATGCTTTATGGAAAATGTGAATGCTTGGAGTTGTTCAACCCATTTCATGTGCCTGGAGCTTAGTTTATCTTGAGTGTTCAAAAAACTTAAAGTATGATTATATGTAAAGACAATAAATTTCTTAGGAAGCAAGTAGTGCCTCCATTTCTTGATGAATTGAACCATAGCATAAAGTTCCAAGTAATATGTAATGTCCTAAAGTTCCAAGTCATAAAGGGTGTAGAGCACATAGACTTGTACCAAACCTCCAGATCACAAGATCTCAAACAATAAGGACAATACCTAACAATCCTTGATCCACTAGTCCTAACTGGGCTAATTGAATCAATTATTTAAGGGAATGTTCACCACTCATTTGTCCAAGGAAAAACACCAATTGCAATGGTGTTAGGAATCCCAAAGAGACAACAATCTATCATCAGATTGATTTTATCCACCCCTGAAGTACTACTGTCACTTCACTCTTCCATATTCTATACCAAGCACATAGAGATGCTTAGCCTAGAGCTTGCAAGAAGACTTCTCAAAAAAATCCCCTTTCTTCTGTGCTCCTGAGGATCTAGAATAAATTGACCCTATTTTCATTTCCCCACTTTGCATGGGAATCCCATGAAGGAAAAGTAAGTTAGAGCACTATTTGTTTAAAGCCCTAGTTCAGGAGGGTTTCCTAAAAACCTGATAAACCAGACCTTCTATCTCTCTACTATGATCTTAAAACTAACTCAGATTAAAAGAATTGGAGTCCTAATTCATGAAAAATGCTAGATCAAACAATATTCTTCTTCTTTCTTCCTTACCAATCCCTACACATTGTTTACAATCTAGAACGTAGAGAAAAATAGGGATTTTTATTGATTGAATGCAAACATTATCTCTCTCTCTCTCTCTCTCTCTCTCTCTCTCTCTCTCTCTCTCTCTCTCTCTCTCTCTCTCTCTCTCTCTCTCTCTCTCTCTCTCTCTCTCTCTCTCTCTCTCTCTCTCTCTCTCTCTCTCTCTCTCTCTTTGGTGTAGGGAACAAAGGCACTCCTATGAAGGCATGGATGATAGGAGAGGGTAGATAGTTGATAGGATCCTTTTGGATTCTTGGGATGTAATAAGAGACCATGTGTAAGGTCAATTGGCACTTAGGTGGTATTATAAACCAAGTTGTTGAATTGGACTAAAAGGTTTAACATGCTTAGAATAAGTGATTTTGGGTAGGATTTGGTAGATTTGGCTTAGGATGGATGAGCTGGATCCATTTAGGTCTTGGTATGGCCTAACTAGAGCCTAGGAGAAAAATTAGCAAAGTTGCAAAGCAACTTTTGAAAGTTGCTCGACAACTTTTGAAAAGTTGTCCAAATGCTAGAAATCAGTTAATAACCCATAAAGAGGTGGTTATAAATATTGTAATGGATTTTTAGATCCATTTGGATGATCAATAAAGAGGTTAGATCATAGTTGTACGGAGGCATTGAAGATTGAATAAGAAAACCTTGAAATTCTAGAAATCTAGGTAATACCAGTGGATTGTACAATCATGTACAGTCTATTTATGAGTTATTAATGATTGTTTCAATTAATATATTGAATCAATTTTTGAATTCTTTTGGTTTGAAATCATTTTGATTTGGAAAATGAAAGTTGTGTCCAATTTGGTCTAGTCTAGTCTGAAGAACCTTGATTTTAAGGGTTTTGCAGAGTTGGTTCCCTAGCTTGTCATTCCACTAGTGGATCCTCATGAAAATGAGGGAAATAAAATTTAGTGGCATGGTTTCTAATATTCTAGAGGCTAGAGGCGAGAAGAGAAGGTTTGATCCTTCAACCAGCCAGTCCTAGGTCAAACATCTCTATGTGTTTGGCTAGGAAAGAAGTGGCTAAGTCGGGACAGTCACTGTATGGGACCAAGGGGACCTTGTAGATTGATAAAATTGGTGGAATAAGGTAATTTAGGGATATCCAAGAGGTTTGGGGGTCTTGAGAACCCATTATTTCCATTCCAAGTAGAGTTCCTAGTCTAATCTGCCCAATTAGGCCTGTGGACCTAGTAAGGGTTGGAGGGTGCTGGATCAAGATCAATCTATAGGATTTTGGGATCTTTAAAGGGATCCAAAAGGGTGTTTGTATAGGTGATTAGTTTCCTAGGGTGTTCATCAGTTTTGGGAACTACAGACCAAAATCAAGGTTCAAAGGGCTACAAGCATTGTAGGCCTAGATTGAGAAATTAGTGTTGGGGGTTAGTGGGATTCCAGTTGAGGTAGAATCCTTGCTTGTGAAGGTCTCATATACTTGTCTCCACCATTTTTGGAAGTGGAGTGATGTGATAGGGTGAAGTTCCTTATAGGGCTCATCAAGTGTGTGTACTCGGGAGTGGGTATTGGATTAAGAATTGATCCTAGAACCAATTGGTTAGTAGATTGGGGTGTTGAAGACCCTATATTTGGTTGGTGGCTGCATAAATATGCATCAAGTGGTATCAAAGCCACCAAGATCTTGATTGGATAGTAGAGAGAAGACAAGATGTCAAAAATGAAGAAAGGGAGAGAGAGATTCCCTTGAGAATCACTAATGTAGAGTTGGCTAAATTGGTCAAGGAGTAGATGGTAGAGAGTAGGACCATCAGAGAAGAAAATAGAAACCTAAAGAGGGAGATGGATAAGTTGAAAGGGAAAATGGGTAGAGAAACTAGAGAGGACTTCGAAGAAGAAGGAGAGGATGAGGAAGAAGGAGGAGAGCCTTGGAGGAATAGGCTAGGAATAGATGTTGATTAGAGGGTCTTCTTAGAGGTCCTTGAGAAGATGGGGAGAAGAGACATAAAGGTAGACATACCTATCTTTTGTGGAAAACTAGATCCTAAAGATTGTGTTGACTAGATAGAGTCTTTGGACAATCATTTTGATTGTGAAGGTGTGTCAAAAATTCAAAAGGTGAATTTGGAAAAATCCAAAATGAAGGGCCCTACCCTTAGTTGGTGGAACTACCTTCAAAATGAAATAGTAGATGAAGGGAAGAACCAGATAGCTACATGGAAGAGGATGAAATCTAAAATCTAGAGACAATTCATATCAGAGGACTATGAGGTCACTGTACACAAAAAGTTGGAAGGCCTTAGGCAAAAGGACTTGGATGTAGGTGCATATACAAAGGAGTTTCACAAACTCTCTCTAAGGGCCAAGGTGACTGAGAGTGAGAAGAAGTTGGAAAGATACTTGAATGGTCTCAAGTATACAATCCAAGATGAACTCACTTTGTTCAATCCAAAATCAGTGCACTCTTGTTTCCAAATGGCACTAAAGATTGAGGAAAGACACAGGAGGAAGGATGACTCCCAAAACAAAGAAAGAGGAGCCAATAATAGAGGTAGAGGAAGATTCAATGGAAGATGATCTTTCAATAGAACCCAAGAGGAATCTAGTAATTAGGAAAACTAAGAAGATCATGCTAGACCTAGAGGAGGCTATAGAAGAACAAGAAGCAATATTAGAGGGAGATCATGAGGAAGGAATCTAGGAGTGTTCATTGGAAGATGCATTAATTATAATTAGGTTGGATACCAAGCCTCAAGGTGCCCTGATAAAATTGGGAACAGTCATCAAGGAGGAGATAGGAGGGTACACCTAGCCCAAGAAGATGACACACATAGTGTGGAAGGACAAAATGGGAATGTAGATCCAGAATAAGGAGAGTTCCTCATGTTCAATAAGACCTTATTGAATATTCCTCTAGCCAAGGAGCCACCACAAAGGAAGACTCTATTTAGGACAACATGTAAGCTGAAAGGTAAAGTGTGCAAGGTGATATTAGATTCTGGCTCTATTGATAAGCTAGCTTCTATTTATATGGAAAATAAGCTTGGCTTGAAGAAGATACCTCATTTTAACCCATACAAAGTGTCATGGTTAAACAAGGAGAAACAAGATTTGGTGAATGAGGAGGTACATGTGGAGTTCTCAATATGAGACTATCATGAAAACATCCTATGTGATGTGACTGATATGGATGCTTAGCATCTATTATTAGGGAGGCCATGGAAATATGATGTGAGTTCACATCATGATGGAAAGACCAACATCTATGATATTTCTAAGGGTGGAAGATATTTCACAATGAGACCCCTACCAAAGGATGGAAAGGAGACTCCTCAAGCCAACAACATGATAGTTTTAGGAGGGAAGGTGTTCTTGAAGACACTCAAGAAGGAGGATACTCCATGATGTACCATTGTGGTAAGGCCCAAGGGAGAGAGAAAGGGGTGCAATATAGAAGATAAGGAACCACTTAAGAAAGGGGGACCAAAGGAGGTGTAGGAACTTTTAGGGAGGTATAAGGGTGTGATTGCAGATGGCAGGACAAAGACACTATCCCTTGTCAAAGATGTAAGTCATTGCATTGACTTCATACCTGGTTCCACACTTCCTAACAAGGAAGCATACAAGATGACACCTAGTCAGAATGAATAATTGGCTAGGTAGATTGAAGAGTTTTTAAGAAAGTGATTCATAAGAAGGAGCATAAGTCCTTGTGGAGTTCCAACCTTACTAGCCCCAAAGAATGAGGGTACATGGAGGTTATGTATGAACTCCTAAGCTATAAACAAGATAACTATCAGATACCAATTTCCCATGCCAAGGATGGAAGATTTGATGGATTGCCTAGGAGGGGAAAAGTATTATTCTAAGATGGACTTGAAAAGTGGATACCACCAGATCAGGGTAAGGGAAGGAGATGAGTGGAAGACAACATTCAAGACCAATGAAGGGCTATTTGAGTGGACGGTCATGCCCTTTGGTCTCTCAAATGTACCAAGCACATTCATGAGGCTCATGAATGAGGTGCTTAAGCAATTCATCAACCAGTTTGTGGTTGTCTACCTAGATGACATACTCATCTATAGTAAGAGCAAAGGAGAACACCTAGAACATCTGGAAAAAGTTTTGAAAAGATTACTAGAGGAAAAGTTGAGAATTAACTTGGACAAGTGTGTTTTCTTGTAGGAGGAATTCATATTCCTAGGCTAAGTCATCTCAAAGGGAAATATCAAGATGAATCCATCTAAGGTGGATTTCATACTAGACTAGCCCACTCCAAGGACATCAAGTGAGGTAAAGAGTTTTCATGGCTTAGCCAATTTTATAGGAAATTCATTAGAGGTTTTAGTAATGTGAGTGCTCCCATGATAGACATTATCAAAGGAGGCAAGAAATGTCATTTTGTTTGGACTCAAGAAGCTAACAGGGCTTTTGAGTTTTTAAAGAGGAAAGTTGCAAAAAAACCTATCCTAGTTCTGCTAGACTTTGGTAAAGTCTTCACCATAGAGTGTGATGCCATTAATAGGGCCATAGGAGGAGTCCTAAGCTAAGAGGGAAAGCCTATATCCTTGTTCAGTGAGAAGATAAATGAGGCAAAGAAAAAGTACTCCACCTATGATTTGGAGATGTATACAATGGTTCAGTCACTAAGGAAGTGGAGGCACTACCTGTTTCCCAAGGAGTTTGTGGTATATACTGATAACCATGCATTGAGATTCCTAAATTGGTAGGAAAATTTAAACCACATGCATGTGAAGTGGATGGAATATCTCTAATCCTACACATTCACAACAAAACATAACAAAGGGGTAGAAAATAAGATTTCTTATGCCCTTAGCAGGAGGAACCTGACAATCCAAGAGATGAGTCTAGAAAATGTGGGGATTCATTCCATTGAGGAGATGTATGAGAAAGATGAAGACTTCAAGGAGGCATACAAGGTATGAAAAGACATGATAGTGCAGTATCATAGTACTTTCTTAGATTATATGTTGTAGGAGGGACTACTCTTCAAAGGCCATTAGTTGTGTATCCCTAGCGGATCAATGAGAGAGAATATTATGAAGGAAAAGCATTGTGGGGGACTGGTAGGCCATTTTGGACTAGACAAGACCTTAGAGTTAGTGAGGAGATTCTATCATTGGCCTAGAATGCCATCTGATGTCAAGATATTTGTGAAGACTTGTATGGTGTGCCAAAGGGAAAAAGAAAGAATTTCTAATGTAGGTCTCTAAACTCCTTTACCTATCTCAAATAGACCATGAGACGCTGTTAGTTTGGATTTTGTGCTTGGGCTTCCTAAGACCAAGCAAGGTTATGACAATGTGTTTGTAGTGGTGGACAGGTTCTCTAAGATGGCCCACTTATTTCCTTGCAAGACTAATCATGATGCCTCACATGTTGTAGGGATTTTCTTCAAAGAAATCAGAAGACTACATGGATTACCTCTATCCATAGTCTCTGATAGAGACCCCAAGTTCCTTGGTTAGTTTTAGAGGACCTTGTGGAAGACTTGTATGGTGTGCCAAAGGGAAAAAGAAATAATTTCTAATGCAGGATCCCAAATAGACCATGAGATGCTGTCAATTTGGATTTTGTGCTTGGGCTTCCTAAGACCAAGCAAGGTTATGACAATGTGTGTGTAGTGGTGGACAGGTTCTCTAAGATGGCCCACTTATTTCCTTGCAAGACTAGTCATGATGCCTCACATGTTGTAGGGATTTTCTTCAAAGAAATCAGAAGAATACATGTATTACCTCTATCCATAGTCTATGACAGAGACCCCAAGTTCCTTCATCAATTAGATGGTTAGACCGAAGTGGTAAATAGGTCTCTTGGAAACCTATTAAGATGCCTAACCAAGGAGCATGGATCTACATGGGATTCGGTGATTACTCAGGTAGAGTTTTCCTACAATGAATCCATGAATAGGAGTATAGGACAAAGTCATTTTTAGATATTCTATGGCACACATCCAAGGGGTGTGATAGATTTAAGAGAAGTTAGCTCATTAGAGAGGAACAATGCTTAGGCCAGTGATTTTATAGAGGTCAAGAGGGATACACATAAAGAAGTAAAGAGAAGGTTGGAGAAAGTGACAGTGAAATACAAAGATGTTGTAGATAGTAGGAGAAGAGATGTACAATTCTTAGTGGGTGAGATGGTGATGGTTCACCTAAAGAAGGAAATTTTACCAAAGGGTAAGCATAGTAAGTTCATGATGAGGAAGATTGGTCCATTCAGAATCTTGCAAAAATTTGGTCAAAATGCCTAAAAGATTGATTTTCCATCAAATGATGGGCTATCAAATACCTTTAACATCTCTGATCTCTATGCTTATAAAGGACCAGAGGTGCTTGATGCAAGTGGAGAAGTACTACTCAAGGATGATCATGAAACTATCCAAGCCCTTCCTAGAACTCAAGAACATGGGATTGAGTATGTTCTTGACAAGAGGGAAGATAAGAAGACTAGGAGGCAGGTCTACCATGACTACCTCATCAAGTGGAAAGATGCGCCACTAGAGGATGCTACTTGGCTATCTAAAGAAATTGCATAGTATAAAAAGTGGATGGGGTCCTAGGGTAATGGCTTGCACATAAAAGAGACCCCAAAACCAAAATTTTACACTTACATGAAATTGTATTGATATGGAAAATAAATGTAAATGACTAATGTTGAAATTAAGAAATAAAGGTACTTACCTCTGAAAAAGAATCGGCTAAAAACCGTATCAAAAAATCTCAAAAATTGTTGATTCCCACGCTTTCAAATCGAAACTGCGAGAACTACAAAACCCATAAATCTTTTTTTGAGATGAGATTAGGTCGACTTTCACCCTCATAAAAGGTCAATGATGACCTAGAGATTTTGAAGGTCGACTTTGACTTTGTTCACAAATCTCAAAAATTCACCAAAAAGTGTATCCAAATCGAATCTCAGATCCAAAATTTTGCACCTGTACCTGCAAGAAAAATGCTTTTGTTTGTTGGGGGTGAGGGGTTTGCCTTAGTCAAACCCCAATTTAGGAATTAACCTTAAAATTGAATTGAAATTGTTGGAATAAACAAAGTAAATGGAACAATTCACCTTGCTTGAGTTGAAACCCTTGTGGAGGATTCAAATCCTTGAATCCATAAGAATGGATGAATGTAGAATTGAACTTATGATGTCTCCAATCAATTGCCTTTAGATCTTCAACACCAATCTTGAATGGATCTTGGAATGGGAAGAGGCTTGGATGGATGGATCTTCAACAAGAGGGCTCCATAGAGCTTGAATCCTTCAATGGCTTCTAATGGATCTCCTTGATGAATTGGATACTTGAATGCTTGAATGCTTGATCTTCTTGCTTGAGAGCTTGAGAGATGGATTGCAAAACTTGATTGAGAAAATGAGAGAGGAAGGCTCCCTTTTATAGTGATCTAGGGCACAAGAGGGGCCTCGTAGAAAATAATAATTAAGGGCCTATGGAACAAAACTCTAGAGAGGTGCACATGCAGAGGAGATTAAATTAAAGTCTTGACACAAAAATCTAGGAGGGGACCACCCTTAATATAGAAATAAAATAATTATTTAAGAGCCTTGCCACAATATTCAAGGTAAGGCCAAGCCCAAAGTTAATTTGAGCATTAGGCACAAAACTCAAGAAAGGATAATCTCCAATAATAAATTAGAAATCCTATAAAAATATTGAGAAAGGTCCACCTCAAATATTAATTTGAGAATTTGACACTTAATCTGAGAAATAGTGGCCTCGAAGAGGGAAAATGCAAGATTTTGATGAAATCCTGAAATCAGAAGCAAACCCCAAAGAACTCAGACCCTAGGGTCAAGATCAAGCTCAAACTTGACTAGGTCAAGATTGAGATTGATACTGACCTAGTCAGGCTCAAGGTCAATTTTGACCCCATAAGGTTGACTTTGACCTTATGGTCAAAAACCTTAGGTTCATACTCTAGAATGCTAGGAAAATGCTAGGAAGAAGTGGAAAATGGGGTAGAATAGGGGAAAAATCCATATCCAAGTCAAGTATCCATTCAAGGCATTCGACATGACTCCAAACTGCTTACTCGGAGGGCTAAACAATCTTATCATGGAAGTGCTTCCATTTTAAGATGATACAACAATAATTAAGAAGATGGGATACAAGGTGTTTGATCTACCAACTTACGAGACTTGAGTTTTATTTCCCTAGGGAGTATGGTGTAGGGAACCAAGGCACTCCTATGAAGGTCAGGATGATAGAAGAGGGTAGATAGTTGATAGGATCCTTTTGGATTCCTATGATGTAATAAGAGACCACATGTAAGGTCAATTGGCACTTAGCTAGTATTATAAACCAAGTTTCTCAATTGGACTAAAAGGTCTAACATGCTTAGAATAAGTGATTTTGGGTAGAATTTGGTAGATTTGGCTTAGAATGGATGAGCTTGATCTATTTCTAGGTCTTGGTATGGCCTAATTAGAGCCTAGAAGCAAAATTAGCAAAGTTGCAAAGAAACTTTTGAAAGTTGTCCAAATGCTAGAGATCTATTAATAAACCTGAAAGAGGTGGTTCTAACCATTGTAATGGATTTTTAAATCCATTTGGATGATTGATCAAGAGGTTATAATATATTTGTACGAAGGCTTTGAAGATTGAATAAGAAAACCTTGAAATTAGAAATCTCGGTGATACCAATCGATTGTAGGATCCTGTACGGTCTGGTTATGAGTTTTTAATGATTTTTTGAATTAATAGAGTGAATCAGTGTTCCAATTATTTTGGTTTGAAGTCATTTTGACTTGGAAAACAAAAGTTGTGTCCAATTTGGTCTAGATTTGCATGAAGAACCCTAATTTTAAGGGTTTTGCAGAGATGGTGCCCTAGCTTGTCATTACACTAGTGGATCCTCATGAAACCAAGGGGAATACAAGTTATGGGTATGGTTTCAAAGATTCTAGAGGCTAGAGGTGAGAAGAGAAGGTTTGCGCCTTCAACCAGCCAGCCCTAGGTCAAACATATCTATGTGTTTGGCCAGGAAAGAAGTGGCTAAGTGGGGAAAGTTAGTGTATGAGACCAAGGGGACCCTATAGAATGATAAAAGTGGTTGAATAAGTTAATTTAGGGATATCCAAGAGTTTTGGTCATCTTGATAGCCCATTCTTTCTATTCCAAGTAGAGTTCCTAGTCTAATATAGCCAATTATGCCTATGAACCTAGTAAGGGTTGCAGGGTGTTGGATCAAGATCAGTCTATAGGATTTTGGAATCTTTAAAGGGATCCAAAAGGGTTTTTGGATCAGTGATTAGTTTCCTAGGGTGTTTAGGAGTTTTGGGAAATAGAGACCAAAATAAGGGTTCAAAAGGCTACAAGGATTCTAGGCCTAAATTGAGAAATCAGTGTTGGGCATTAGTGGGATTCTGGTTGAGGGAGAATCCTTTCTTGTGAAGGTCTCATATAGTTTTCTCCATAATTGTTGGAACTAGAGTGATGTGATAGGGAAAAATGCCTTATAGGGCTCATTAAGTGTGTGTACCCAGGAGTGGGTATTGGATTAAGAATTGGTCCTAGAACTAATTGGATAGTAGATTGGGGTGTTGAAGACCATAAATTTGGTTGGTGACTGCATAGCTCTACATCAAAGAGAGAGAGAGAGATGTTAGGAATGAATGCTAAAGTGTTTTGGGAGCCATTCTATAGCAGTTGTTGTTACATTCATGACTATGATTGTCATTGATGTCAACATAGTGATTTACCGAAGACTTGCAGAGAAGTAGATAGAGTTTGGATTAGCGCATATCAGCTATTGTAGTTGGAGCTATGTGACATTGAGGGTGTACTATTTGATATGTCTTAATTCTATGATTAAGATTTAAGATAGTAATTCATTGATTCATGGAAGTTATGATCATTTTGTTGGAAGCAGTGTTCAGGCAGTGTTCCTGAGTAGCCGTTTGTGGAAATCAGATGATATCTCCTAATCGGAATGAAATCTGGTTTTGTTCAGTTAAAGGGAAGTTGAAGACACATGTAAAGTGACATGTATGACAATGTAGAATTTGAGGTCACATGAGTGAAGATTTATTGTATTTGGAAGTCGACAGTTTTATGTAATTTTGGTGTAGCGTGTGGAAAATTTTATTTTGTAATTGTATGCCGACTCATTTGTAATTATTTGAGTGTGGTATAAAGGAAGGAATGTATTTCCTTTTTTTAATGTGAAAATTTAATTTTAATGTAGTTTTAGTGATGATGTGTGATGTTGTATGCATGAAGTGAAGAAAAGAGCTAAGTATGGAAGCAAATTTGTGAAGGAAGACATGCGAAGTACAAAGATCTAAAATTGAGATCTAATGTAATAGTGAGTGTGGTTTGGCATAGTTAGAGAAGAGGTAACATATTATTCTATTGATTAATGCAAAGATTATTTGGACAGTGTGTTCAGTGATCTTACCCTAAAGCTGTTTGGGCAGTGGGTCCTTCTGTCTTCTATAACTCTTAATCGAGTTAGAATATTTTAATAGGGATTCAAAATCTCCTAACAAGGATTCATATGTACTAAATTTATTTCATAAGACCCCTAATAGAGTCCATCCTCTCACAAGGAATATTCATATTACTACATCTTTTGTGGGTATCATTCCCACCGAGGTTTAATCTTTGATCAAGAGGTTCCCTAGTCAACATATCTTGTGTCATTGTGTTATTGTGTATGAATGTCTTTTTATGGTTGGTAATTATATTTCTTATATGGTTTAATGTTGTTGAAGATGATAAAAGTTATAATTATTTGATAACTGATTCACCCCCCCCCCTCCTCTTAGTTATCTTGGTGGACTTTACTTTCTAACAATTGGTATAAGAGTAGCACATCCTTGAAAGAGAAGTTTAACAACTTAAGGAGATCCATGGTGAATTTTAGGAAAGAAAGCCCTAAGTTTGATGGAGTAGATTTTGACAGTTGGGAAGAAAAGATGAAGACACACCTATTATGTTTAGGACCAAGTTATTGG
Source organism: Chamaecyparis obtusa (assembly GCA_027943335.1). Lineage (NCBI taxonomy): Eukaryota > Viridiplantae > Streptophyta > Pinopsida > Cupressales > Cupressaceae > Chamaecyparis > Chamaecyparis obtusa. Next base: position 404,685 of record BSBK01000993.1, on the reverse strand, counting down.
TTGATTACAAAGAATAATAAGACTATCATTGAAGAGGAAAATCTTGAAACATGTACTGCAGAAGAGAGAGATCTATTCATGTGTAACAAACTTGCATTAAGAGAAGCACTTTTGACAACACTTCTAGAGAATGAGTATAGTCAGGTAAAATATTTGAAAAAAATCTCATGAAATTTGAAATTATTTACACTCTACTTTTGAAGGTGATGAACATGCAAAAAGAGTTAGATTACATAATTGGATATGTGCATTTGAAGATATAAGAATGTTGGAAGATGAATCTATTAGAAGTTATATTGGTAGAATGTCAGAGATCATTTTAGGTATAAAATCTTGTGGAGGAACAAAGATAGAGAATGAAGTGATATGGAAAATTTTGAGGACATTGACTCCTGTATTTAGGCAGACAACATAGATAATTGAACAAGTGATACCTTGTACAAAAAAATTTACAAGAGAGACTCTTCTTGGAAGACTGGAAGCAGCAGAAATGAACCTAAGATTATCAGGAGACTTACCTAGAATGGAGACAACATTCGGTGCTCTTAGTGTTCGCCCTACTTTGTCAAGAAGCATTAGTGTGAGTAGAGATTATGCTGGCAACAACAGATCTAGAAATGAAGAAGACAAGAAGATTGAAGAAGGTATTGCCTTGCTCGTGAAAAGAGAACCGGGCAGTAAGAAAAATTTTAAATGTTGAACTTGTCAAGAATATGGTCATTTTGCATCTAAATGTCCTAAGAGAGTTAAAAAGTACATAAGCAATTTCAAACCTAGAAGATCTAAGGAATTTTATTATGCTAATGATGAAGATCTTGAAGCTAGTATAGAAATAACTTTAAGTGAAAGTGATACTGAGAATAATGATGACATAGGATTTGTAGCAATTAAAGAAGAAAATCCTGAATATGATGTTAAGGAAGAAAAAGCCTTAGTTTCTCAAGTTAAAAAGAAAGCTGATTGGATTATAGATAGTGGTTGTTCACATCATATGACTGGAGACATGAAAAATTTCATAAAGTTGAATGAATATGATGGTGGAGTAGTTAGAGTTGGAAACAATGCACCTTGTTTGATTAAAGGTATAGGATCTATTACTCTTGATGGAAAGACTAATAATGATGATGTTTATTTTGTGGATGGATTGAAACATAATATTTTGAGTGTTGGATAGTTAGTTGATAAGGGATATCAAGTTTGGTTTACTGAGAAAACTTGTGTGATAAAGGATAAAGATGGAAATCTGATTGGAACTAGATCTAGAACCAGAGGTAATGTATTCTAGTTGAATCCTACTGAGATGACATGCTTGATTACTAAAATCAATGATAGTTGGTTATGGCATAGAAGGTTTTGTCATATAAACTTTGATAACATTGTGAAAGTAAGTATAACACTTGCAGTAACAGATTTACCTAGAATTATGAAGCCTACTAACATGATTTTCAAAGAATGTGTAATGGCTAAATAGAAGAGAAGTTTTTTTTCTAGTAACAAGTTTACATCTACAGAGAAGCTAGAGATTGTTCATACACATTTGAGCGGTCCTACCAGGACTAGAGGATTCTATGGAGAAAGGTGTTGGAGCTTTTTCTTGCAGGACCAAACTTGAATCAATAGATGGGCTTGAGTCTCAGGTTAGGCACTCAAGTTTGACAAGAAAATAGTCCAATTGATGAGGATTGAAAGGAATCCTCCTTCTTCTTTGAGCTCCACATCACTCAGGTCGATATTGCCTTATCTACACACTCATGACATCCTTTTGGTGAGTAAAAGGTCTGCAGATAGATTATTGTGGAATAGTTTTCAGACCCCTATGGGTATCCAATACCCCAATGAAGCCAAATCTAATGCAATAGCTCTATTTGCATAGAATGAGTCTAAAACCTAGAAAAGGGACCTCCTAATACTAATACCAACATGAAAGGGAAAGGTATTTGAATTGTATGATTGATGTTGGGTTGAAAGGACCCCTGAGATACCCTAAATCTCTCATAGACTAGTGCCTTATCTAAAGGGCAGCAGAGTCAAATACATCACTGCAACAAAGAGCTATGAAACATGAAAACAATACATTCATATATGTTGGTGCCTTACACAAAACATACACCATTAATCAAGTCATACTTCAGCAATCCACCTGTGTACCCAAATGTGCTATCACCTATTCAAAGGATTTTAGCCCTCCCCTTAGAAAGGACCTATAAACAAATGATACATTAATCAACATCCACTAAAATACAAGCATGAAATACCCTTGATATCCCATCTCATACACATCTGAAAACTAATCTTGAACTTAGTTATCTCTTCGAAAACAACTCTATTGCAAACACCTAGGAAATGCAAATAGAAAGATTAAACATCCTTGATGCTATAGTCAACAAGTTCATGATTAAAATGGAGACAAATCTGATAATAGTACAAACATGTTGAAATATTATACATAAGACAAATTGTTACAACTTGCATTCTATTCTCAAAAGCCAAAAAGGAAAGAGGGAACACCCTATATGTAGAGAAGAAGGAAAATATCTACAAGAAAAGGACCCTTCATGGAACCAGAATTGGAACGAAACCTGGGACTGGAATTGGAACTAAAACTCAGAACCCTTTCTAAATGATCTTCAAAATCCTTTTATAGGAACAAGGATTGCGACAAGAAAAGGATCATTTAGGGCAAAAATTTGGTCTACAACAACCCAGTACAACAAGAAATAAAGACTGCAGAAAAAGCCTAGAAATCTGGGAAGAATCAGATAAAATCTGATTGTATAGATATTTTGTTTCATATTCTAAGCTAACTACAAATACAATTTCAACTAATTTCTTGTAGCATAAAGAACAAAATTTAATGCTAGAGCTGACTTTTTAGAAAATCTTGCGTGTACAGGTCATGGAGATCTCTGACATACTCAAACCCTAGCCACCTAAATCAAATCATAGTCCCTCTATAATTAATTAGTATGGCACCCAGGATGGAAAAATCAAATCTACGTGGCAACCTATGTCTTACTCATCAAATTCCAACTGCAACCGTTTGGGAAAATCAATTCTTAACAACCCCTTTTTCTTATACGGCTACCACTTGAAACCCTATAGAGAAAACCCCTAAAATATTTGAATTTGAAAGAAAATGGCTACTTTATGGCACTAGGTAACCCATGAATAGCATGTGTTCAAACTAAGATAAACTTTATATCAGCATCGTTAGATCCTTGTACTTTACCCGAGCTCCCAAAACTTAACCCTAAAGGAATCCTGGTTTACATTTAGCGATCACGTGACTGAAGAAATTTGAAGTCACCGAGACATCTCTTAACCCTGGGTTATATTTAGCGACCATGTGATGGCAGTCAAGAAAACCTTTGGCCCACCAAGAGATGCAGCACCACTTGTCATCATATTAATCATTGCCTACTGCCCGGTCACCTCTGACATTGCCAACTAACCACCCATCCACATCGTCAGTCTCTCAGCCAATGGGAAACATGTAGGTCAGTGCCACTTAGCACATTGGACCCAGCTAGTAGTTCCCATCTTTAAATGAAATCAACGGCTATCATTACACCATGATGTTAAGCATCACACATCTTACCTCAGTGGTATAACGAAAACCGAAAGATCATACTGCACTTTAACACACCCAAAGACTCAAAACACTGGTCCCACTAACAACATTCCACTTCATACTCCCATTGACCAATAAGAACATAAAAAATCTGCATGACTTGGTGATAGAGGACCCATCTCATACTTTTCATCGGACGGTCATCGCTATACTGCCACACATAACGACCGAGCACTTTGCCTCAATGGTATAATGACAACCATACAATCCTATGGACCTATAAGCACTTTATCTCCTTTAAAAAATGTGGCCCCACCTGACACATCCCTGTTATCAGACACACTGGCCAATCAGAAGCCACCACCTGTGCATACCTGGTAGTGGACCCCCTGGCCCAGTCTTCATCATCTAGTGATTACATGACTGAAGGATTTCTCCAAGTTGCCGAATGATTTTGCAACCACTATCTTTTATTATGAGAATCAACGACTGAAGAGAAACATACTTTAACTTTGTCTTATTCACCAAGTCACTGAACACTTTGGGTCTTCACTAAAATATTTTGAGATCTCGCGAACACACGTTCGCTTAATTGCTAGATCTTTAGAGCATTGCTATTTTATCCAGAGATCATGTGAACACACACATTTGTCCATTCACTAAGAACTTCAGAACCTTGCCAATTTATTATGAGAATGAGAAAATACAAGAGAAAAATATCAGGGCCACCAAATTTAGGGGAAGCCGACATACACTCAATTGCTAGTTCACTAAATCACTTCATGCCAGAACCACAAATGGGCCCACCTGGTGCCACCTGTCATCACATCATTCATTGATTACTGCCTAGTCACCTGACAATGTCAACTATTCATCATATCTGACTCATCCTTACTGGCAATTTAGTGACCAAAGGAAATCTCATATTCGCTGAGTAATTTTCTTAACCTTGGTCAAGTCTGGAGATCACGTGAACACTACTTTGGTGAGGTCACCAGATAAAAGCTTAACCAAGGGTCAGATCTTGAGAATACGTGAAAACCCAAAGTTGCCAGATTAGTGAATACTTTACAAACCCTAGGCCCACTAACATTCTACCACATCACATCCTCTACAACCAATAAAAATTTGCCACCTCAGCGGCCTCTAACATCGGGTCCACCTGTACCATCCTTTGACCTATTTCTATCTGGTGAACACATAACCACAAGCTATCGATGAATTGTTAGATGTTTCATGGCTTGACTGCATGATTTTGCAAATCAGAGAAAACCTCCACACCAGCTCGCTAGATGTTAACATGAAACCACCAAATATTAAGAGACTATGCGAATATTGTATTTGCATAATCATTGAATAAAAGATGTAACAACTTGAGGATTTGGAGATCCAATGACAAACATGCATTCACCAATTCACTGAGTGATAAAGGGACATGAAATATTATTAAGTGACTCAGCGAACATGAAGAGGGAAAATGACCATGTGCAAAAAGGGGACTTAAGTGGCCCGAAAAAGGTAATGACAAATTAGAACAGGGCTTGGATAAATTAGGGCTTTTTCCATAATGGCTAGAATTATAAATTTAGACCTAGGGTCTCAAGCCAGAGATAGAGAAAAACAAATGCAGAGACAAAGGAAAACATTTATAGCCATAAATTTTCACAGGGATAGACCATTTTCTGAGGATTTTTTGCTATGACAGGAAAATGGGCTAACAGTGGCTCTATTTGGGGATGATGGGTAACTTATGCCCATGCAAGAATCCAAAATAATTGGGAGAAGCAGACCACCCATAGGACAAAAAATTAGGGACCTTCACAAAAACTAGCAACTGAACTAGGGAAATAGGAAGGGAAACACACAACAAAAAGGAAAAATATATACAAGTTTTACAAGAATTACAACTTCACTTAGTGGCCCCAAGCCACCAAAAGGAAAATCAGAGCCCTCTTGAATCAAAAATCTAATTTTCATCCACATATGTGACTAAACACTTGAAGTTTTTATGACCATCTTTCTGCCAACATATGTGAATAACCATGGGCTGAAAAAAGAAACTGCATTGATCACTACCCATGTTCTTCCAGTCACCACCACTATATTCATACTCCAAGAAGTATGGGGCATCATTTACTTCTTCTTGATGACTTGAAACAAAAAACCCATCTAGTAATGCATCAAAAAATAAAACATATTGATCATCATGCATTACCACAAAATCACCTGGCTAATAAGGACTTGGATCCTCTAATGTACCTTCATGCACTACCTTAGCCACTGAGAAACTTGGTTCCTCCATAATGTCTTCATTGACTTGATCATGAACCAAGTGAAGATCTTCTTCATAAACATTGTGATAGGGGGACAACTGATCTGCATAATCATGTGTACTAAAAGATTTTCTATCCCAATCATTGAAGACAAGGTCCTCAATACTATCATCATCACTGTCATATTTATCAAAATAAGGAAAAGGATATGAACAAGGAACTTGTTCATCACTACAATCTCTATGACAAGAAAATACACTGTCATGTCCTTCTACCTCTTCTCTTGCAAAGTCACTACATGAGAGGATCTCTAGTGAAAATGGATCATTAGAATCACTTTGAACACTGGCCTCATTATTAGTGTCAAAGGATAGATCATAGGGGAGCTACAAACCAAAATCCATAATAGGGGCATACCTCTAAAATTCTTTAGCCAAGAGTGTTGAAATCTTCTCACTACTCAATGGACTTTGGGCCTTATCTTCATCTTCCTCAGCTTCACCCCTAGTGCTAAAAACATCTTCCCTGTTAGGAACAAGGATACACATCTCTAGCTCCAAATCATTTTATGTGAAGCAATCAATGCAGGAATCATCATCTGCATCATATCCAATATTCTGCCCTTCACACAGAACATCGTCATACTGAGACAAGAAAACTACCCTCTCATGTTGACAAGAAGAAAAATCTATAGATAGATTGGAAATATTGTCAACCTCAGATTCATCTTTAGCACTCTCATATGCACTAACCTCAACATTTGATAGGGATACATTTTCTTTACAACTAATTTTCATAAAAAGAAGACATATGAAAACCAAAATACCTAGAAGTTCTGCATCAAGAACAAACTTGTTAACTGGAAGCAAGGAAGATCATGAGCTCACCTTGTAGCTCCATCAGGTTCTTTTTTTTGTAGAGTCTCCACCTCCTTGAAGAGGAAAATATATTACTTTTCTTTGTATCTTCTTCCAATCAACCAAAACTTCACCAGGGTTTTCACACTATTTATCAGGAATTGCACTGATCAAATAGAGAACTCAAAGTCACCACTCAACACTTAGTGAGAAGATGCTAGCAAATGCTTCGTTTGTTTATCTAACTCTGTAATTATGGCCACCAGAGATTATGATTTCTTTAACAAGACTCATACTTTTTTCCCCAACAGAGTCACTAATTTGTTGGAGCTTTTTCTTATAGGACCAATTTTGAATCAATAGATGGGCTTGAGTCTCAGGTTAGGCACTCAAGTTTGACAAAAAAATAGTCCAATTGATGAGGATTGAAAGGAATCCTCCTTCTTTGAGCTCCACATCACTCAGGCGGGTATTGCCTTATCTGCACACTCATGACATCCTTTTGGTGAGTATAAGGCCTACAGATAGATTATTGTGGAATCGTTTTCAGACCCCTATGGGTATCCAATACCCCAATAAAGCCAAATCTAATACAACAGCCCTATTTGCATAGAATGAGTCTAAAAGCTAGAAAAGGGACCTCCTACTACTACTACCAACATGAAAGGGAAAGGTATTTGATTTGTATGATTGATGTTGGGTTGAAAGGACCACTGAGATACCCTAAATCTCTCATAGACCAATGCCTTATCCAATGGGTAGAAGAGTCGAATACATCACTACAACAAAGAGCTATGAAAGAAGAAAACAATACATTCATATATGTTGGTGCCTTACACCAAACATACACCATTAATCAGGTCATACTTCAACAATCCACCTATGTACCCAAATGTGCTATCACCTATTCAAAGGATTTTAACCCTCCCCTTAGAAAGGACCTATAAATAAATGATACATTAATTAGCATCCACTGAAAGAAAAGCATGAAATACCCTTGATATCCCATCTCATACACATCTGAAAACTAATCTTGAACTCAGTCATCTCTGCGAAAACAACTCTATTGCAAACACCTAGGAAATGCAAATAGAAAGATTAAACATCCTTCATGCTATAATCAACAAGTTTACGATTCAAATGGAGACAAATCTAATAACAGTACAAACATGTTGAAATCTTATACATAAGATAGATTGTTACAACTTGCATTCTATTCTCAAAAGCCAGAAAGGAAAGAGGGAACACCCTATATGTAGAGAAGGAAAATATCTATAGGAAAAAGACCCTTCATGGAACCAGAACTAGAACGGAACCTGGGACTGGAACTGGAACTAAAACTCAGAACCCTTTCTAAATGATCTTCAAAATCCTTTTATAGGAACAAGGATTGTGACAAGAAAAGGATCATTTAGGGCAAAAATTTGGTCTACAACAACCCAGTACAACAAGAAATAAAGACTATAGAAAAAGCCTAGAAATCTAGGAAGAATCAGATAAAATATGATTGTACAGATATTTTGTTTCATATTCTAAGCTAACTGCAAATACAATTTCAACTGGTTTCTTGTAGCATAAAGAATAAACTTTAATGCTAGAGTTGACTTTTTAGAAAATCTTGCATGTATAGGTCATGGAGATCTCTGACATACTCAAACCCTAGCCACCTAAATCAAATCATAGTCCCTCTGTAATTACTTAGCATGGTACCTAGGACAGAAAAATCAAATCTGTGTGGCAACCTATCTTACTCATCAAATTCCAACTACAATCGACTAGGAAAATCAATTCTGAACAACCCCTTTGTCTTATATGGCTACCGCTTCAAACCCTATAGAGAAAAACCCTAAAATATTTGAATTTGAAAGAAAATAGCTACTTCATGGTGCCAAGTAACCCATCGATGACCTGTGTTCAAACTGAGATCAACTTTATATCAGCACCCTTAGATCCTTGTACTTTACCCAAGCTCCCAAGACTTAACCCTAAAGGAATCCTGGTTTATATTTAGTGATCACGCAACTGAAGAAATTCAAAGTTGCTGAGACATCTCTTAACCCTGGGTTATATTTATCGACCATGTGATGGCAGTCAAGAAAACCTTTGGCCCACCAAGACACACGGCACCACTTGTCATCATATTACTTGCTACCTACTACCGGGTCACCTTTGACATTGCCAACTGACCACCCATCCACGTCATCGGTCTCTCAACCAATGGGAAACACACAGGTCAGTTCCACTTAGCACATTGGACCCACCTAGTAGTTCCCATCTTTAAATGAAATCAATGGTTGTCGTTATACCACAATGCTAAACTTCACACATCTTACCTCAGTGGTATAATGACAACCGCAAGATCATACTGCACTTTAACATGCCTGAAGACTCAAAACATCAGTCCCACTAACAACATTCCACTTCATACTCCCACTGACCAATAAGAACATAACAAATCTGCATGACCTGGTGACAGAGGACCCATCTCATACTTTTCATCAGAGGGTCGTTGCTATACCTCCACGTATAATGACCAAGCACTTTGCCTCAGCAGTATAACGAGAACCATACGATCTTATGGACCTATAAGCACTTTATCTCCTTTAAAAACTATGACCCCACCTAACACATCCCCATTATCAGACACACTATCCAATCAGAAGCCACCACTTGTGCATACCTGGCAATGGACCCCCTACCCCAGTCTTCATCATCTAGCGATTATGCGACTGAAGGCTTTCTCCAAGTCATCGAATGATTTTGCAACCACTATCTTTTATTATGAGAATTAGTGACTGAAGAGAAACATACTTCAACTTTGTCTTATTTTCCAAGTCACTGAACACTTTGGGTCTTCACTAAAAGATTCTGAGATCCCATGAACACACATTCGCTTAATCACTAGATGTTTAGAGCATTGCTATTTTATCTAGAGATCACGCAAACACACACATTCGCCCATTCGCTAAGAACTTGAAAACCTTGCCAATTTATTATGAGAATGAGTGAATACAAGAGAAAAATATCAGGGCCGCCAAATTTAGGGGAAACTAACATACACTCAATCACTGGTTCAATGAATCACTTTATACCAGACCCACAGATGGGCCCACCTGGTGCCACCTGTTGTCACATCATTTATTGATTACTGCCTGGTCACCTGATAATGCCAACTGTTCATCATATCTGACTCATCCTTACTGGCAAATTAGCGACCAAAGGAAATCTCATATTCGCTGAGCAATTTTCTTAACCTCGGTCAAGTATGGAGATCATGTGAACACTGCTTTCGAGAGGTCACTAGATAAAAGGTTAACCAAGGGTTAGATCTTGAGAATGCACAAAAACCCTAAGTCACTAGATCATTGAATACTTTACATCAAACCTTGGGCCTGCTAACATTCTACCACATCACATCCTCTGCAACCAATAAAAATCTACCACCTCAGCATCCTCTGACATTGGGTCCACCTGTACCATCCTTTGACCTATTTCTATCTGGTGAACACATGACCATAGGCTATTGCTGAATCGTTAGATGTTTCATGGCTTGACTACATGATTTTGTGAATCAAAGAAAACCTCCACATCAGGTCGCTAGATGTTAACATGAAACCACTGGATATTAAGAGACCATGCGAACACTGTATTTTCATAATCGTTGAATAAAAGATTTAACAGCCTGAGGATTTGGAGACCCGGTGACAAACATGCATTTGCTACTTCACTGAGTGATAAAGGGACATGAAATATTATTAAGTGACTCAACAAACACGAAGAGGGAAAATGACCACGTGCAAAAAGGGGACTTAAGTGGCCCGAAAATGGTAATGAAAAATTAGAACAGGGCCTGGATAAATTAGGGTTTTTTCCATAATGGCTAGAATTATAAATTTAGACCTAGGGTCTCAAGCCAGAGATAGAGAAAAACAAATGTAGAGACTAGGGAAAACATTTATAACAATAAATTTTCATAGGGATAGACCATTTTTTGAGGATTTTTTGCTATGACAGGAAAATGGGCTAACAAAAGGTATTTTATGATTCTTGTTGATGACTTCACAAGAATGATGTGGATTGCATTTCTTAAAGAAAAATTTGAAGCATTTGATAAGTTTAAGATTGTTGAGAATAAAGTTGAGAATGAAGATTAAATTTTTAAGATCTGATAGAGGTGGAGAATTTACTTCTAGAGTTTAACAACTTTTGTGAAGAAAATGGCATTAAAAGATAGTATTTAGCCCCTAGAACACCTAAACAAAATGGCATTGCTGAGAGAAGGAACATATCAGTGACTGAAGCAGCAAGAGCTATGTTGTTTGAAAATAATTTGGCAAAGACATTCTAGAGAGAAGCAGTGAACACATCAGTATACACTATGAACATAGTACAAATTAGAGTAGACATAAACAAGACATCTTATGAATTATGGTTTGGACATGCACCCTCAGTTAAGTATTTTAAAATTTTTGGAAGAAAATGTTATATAAAGAGAGATGATGATATTGGAAAGCTTGATCCTAGAAGTGATGAAGGTATATTTATTGGATATTCTTTGAAAAGAAAAACATATAGATGATTCAATAAAAGATCTAAGACTATTGTTGAGAGCGCAAATTTTAAAGTTGATGAAAAATTCAAAATTTAGGAAAGAATACTTGATTATGAATCTGATGAAGAAACTCATCCTAAGCCTAATACTGCAACTACTAAATTGTTTTATGAAACTGACAATGATTTATTGAATGAAAGTCATAGTGAAGTTATTAAAGAACCTACATCTGAAGAGAGATCTATGACAGTGACACCTAGTAAGAGTTTGTTAAAGAATCATCCTTTTGAACAGATTATTGGGAGCATCAAAAGAGGAGTTCTTACTCAAAATAAGGCACAAGAATAGTTATGTTTGATTTCTCAAATTGAACCTAAGACTACTAATGAAGCTTGTGAAGATGAAAGTTGGACTAATGCTATGAAAGAAGAACTAGATCAGATTGAAAAGAACAAGACATGGGAATTGGTCCCTAGACCTAAAGACAAGAATGTTATTGGAACTAAATGGATATTCAGAAACAAGATGAATGAACAAGGAGAAGTAGTAAGAAACAAAGCAAGATTGGTATGTAAGGGTTACTCACAACAAGAAGGAATTGACTATGAAGAGACTTTTGCACCTATTGCAAGAATTGAAGTAGTAAGAATGTTTTTGGCATATGTAGCTTACAAGAAATTCAAAGTGTATCAGATGGATGTGAAGTCAGCATTTCTAAATGGAGAATTGGAAGAAGAAGTCTACATTGAGCAGCCTGAAGGTTTTCCCTTAACTCAAGGAGACATGGTATGTAAACTAAAGAAAGCCTTATATGGACTTAAACAAGCACCTAGAACTTGGTATGCAAGACTGGATAAGTATTTGTTAAAGTTGGGATTTATAAAAGGTACAACTAATAGAAATCTGTACACAAAAGAAATTGAAAATGGTTTGTTAGTTATAGTTATTTTTGTTGATGACATTATCTTTGGAGGAGAAAATGAAGCTAGTGACAAATTTGCTGATGAAATGAAGATTGAATTTGAAATGAGTATGATTGGTGAAATGAAATAATTTTTGGGATTACAGATAACACAAAATAGTGATGGTATCTTTGTAAGTCAAACAAAGTACTTGAGTGACTTGTTGAAAAGATTTGGAATGGAGGATTGTAAACCAGTTGGAATAGCTATGGTGAATGGACATAAGTTATCTAGCACAGATGAGACTCCTATAGTAGAACATAAGAAATATAGATCTATGATTGGAGGATTGCAGTATTTGACTCATACAAGACCTGATATAGCACATTCAGTTGGAATTGTAGCAAGATTTCAAGCTGAACCTAGAGAGTCACATTATGCAGTAGTAAAAAGGATATTGAGATATTTAAGAGGCACAATGGACTATGGATTATGGTATGAAAAATATGATGATTTTACCCTATGTGCATATACAGATGCTGATTGGGGAGGCAGTGTTGATGATAAGAAAAGCACTAGTGGAGGAGCATTTTTCCTTAGAGGAAGATTAGTTTCTTGGCTAAGCAAGAAGTAGAATTGTATCTCACAAAGCACAACAAAAGCAGAATATGTAGCAGTAGCAAAAAATTGTAACCAAATAATTTGGATGAAGCAAATGCTAAAGGATATTGGAATAAAATTTGTTCAACTTGTTTTTATACATTGTGATAACACCAGTACAATTATTATGTCTAAGGATCCTATATTACATTCTAAGACAAAGCATATAGAGATTAAGTATCATGTTGTAAGAGAGAAAGTTGCTAAAAAAGAAGTCATACTTGAGTACATAAGTACAAAGGAGAAGATAGCAGATATATTCACAAAGTCTTTTCGTAAGGATACATTTGAGTATTTGAGAGGTATGCTTGGGGTTATGCCCCAACCTACTTTTGAGAAGTGATGCAGTTGGTTGCATCCATCCAGTGGTAGATGAGCCTTATCTTTCTTCTAGACTGGATGTTGGTACTTCCTTTATGGGGGAGTATGTGTATCTGAGCTGAGTCATGAGGACTCTGGTAAATGTATTTTTGGAAAAGTGTCTTTTGACATTGAGTTGTTGTTGACTTAGTGATGAAATTTATATCATTGATGTCAGTGGGGGAGAAGTATGCGTGAAAAACAATATGAGACATTTGTTGGAGAGAACTAAACAGGATAACGGAGCAAGATTTGATTGATGAAGAGGATTTGAAGACGCAGTGTTGCAGTATTAGATTTTTGGAACATTGGATGTTTTTCATCTATGTTTCCATCAATGTCAAAGGGGGAGATTGTTAGGAATGAATGCTAAAGTTTTTTGGCAGCCATTCTATAGCAGTTGTTGTTTCATTCATGACTATGATTGTCATTGATGTCAACACAGTGATTTACCGAAGACTTGCAGAGAAGCAGATAGAGTTTGGATTAGCGCATGTGAGTTATTGTAGTTGGAGCTATGTGATTTTGAGGATATAATATTTGATATGTCATATGTCTATGATTAAGAGTGCAGATAGTAATTCATTGATTCATGGAAGTTATGATCATTTTGGTGGAAGCAATGTTCAGGCAGTGTTCTTGAGTAGCGGTTTGTGGAAATCAGATGATATCTCCTAATCGGGATGGAATTTGGTTTTACATAGTTAAAGGGAAGTTGAAGACACATTGATAGTGATGTGGATGATAGTGCAAAATTTGAGGTCACATGAGTGAAGATTTATTGTATTTGGAAGCTGACAGTTTTATGTAATTTTGGTGTAGCGTGTGGAAATTTTTATTTTGTAATTGTATGCCAACTCATTTGTAATTATTTGAGTGTGGTATAAAGGAAGGAATTTATTTCCTTGTTTTAATGTGAAAATTTATTTGTAATGTAGTTTTAGTGATGATGTGTGATGTTGTATGCATGAAGTGAAGAAAAGAGCTAAGTATGGAAGCGAATTTGTGAAGGAAGACATGTGAAGTACAGAGATCTGATCTAACAACAAGTGTAGTTAGGCACAGTTAGAGAAGAGGTAACATATTATTCTATTGAGTAATGCAAAGATTATTTGGATAGTGTGTTCAATGATCTTACCCTGAAGCTGTTTGGGCAGTGGGTCCTTCTGTCTTCTATAACTCTTAACCAGGTTAGAATCTTTTAACAGGGATTCAAAATATCCTAACAGGGATTCATATGTACTAAATGTATTTCATAAGACTCCTAACAAATTCCATCTTCTCACAAGGAATATTCATATTAGTACATCTTTTGTGGGCATTATTCTCACCGGGGTTTACTCTTTGATCAAGAGGTTCCCTAGTCAACATATCTTGTGTCATTGTGTTATTGTGTATGAATATCTTTCTATGGTTGGTAATTATATTGCTTATATGGTTTAATGTTGTTGAAGATGATAAAATTTGTAATTATTTGATAATTGATTCACCCCCCCCCCCTCTTAGTTATCTTGGTGGACTTTACTTTCTAATGTGTGTGTGAGAGAGAGAGGTGCAGGGCACCCAAGGCCTATTTAGGATGCTCTCTTGTGTTGGTTCATTTTTGTTTGTAATAAAAAGGGATGGATCTTATGAATCAATCTCCTCAATGTTCTTGATCCTTTTGTATGGTCAAGGATTCCAAAGGCATGTCTATGAGCCTTGGAATACCTTAGTCCATGTGGATCCTAGATTGTTTAGGATTGGATCGTTTAAGGTTTTTGATGTTTTAAGTTTTTTTTCTTTAGTTTTAAGTGTTTTAGGGGTCTATGAATGAGATCACCTTGGTTGATCTCTTTAAGATTCATTTAAAGATCTTTTTGATAAAATTTGTAAAATTTGAAATATTTGTTGCCGTGCAACTTTTCAAAGTTGCTCAAAGGAGTTGCAAAGTTGGTCCCAATGATCACAACTATGTAGAGACTGGTTGGACACCATTTTTGAAGTTATTTAACCAATGTAAGACCTCTAAATGAGGTTAGAAATGAATAGCATATGTCTGGTGCATTGAATTGAATAAAAACCAATCATTTTCAGTAGAATCTAGCTGTGTATGTAGGGTTGAACATGAAGAATGTTTATGCCTTGAAATTGTCTTGTATTGAGACACTAAATCCATTGATTTGATATGTTATTAAGTGTAGCATTCAAATTTATTCATTTGTGTGTGTAGATAGTCATGGTTTGAAGGGTTTACCAGGCCTGTCTCACAAAAATGGCCCTAACTTTCACTCCCACTGGTGGAAACTCAAGAAACCTTGGGGAATGCAAGTTAATTGTATTATTTGTATGATTCTAGAAGAAATCCACTAGAATCAATTAGCAAGGAGGTTTAGCACCAGGCCTTAGATGAAACATATCTATGTGTTCAGTTAGGAAACTTGAAGAAAGGGTGTGCAGCTGAAAGATCTCAATGTGGTGAATGGTTGAAGAGTTCAGTCAAGATTTGTGCACCTAGAAGCAGTGTGGAAGACCTACAAGGGTTTGTAGGTGAAGTTGTGATCAGAGCCTAGTGTGAGTTGGGGAAGTGGTTTTGTGATTGATTCTTCATATTTGATCACCAAATAAAGAGTTCTAATCATTAGTTTGATCAAGGAACTCGACTGGTGAAGAGTTCCATTATTTGGCTCAACTTGGGAACAAAGCCTTATGCCTTGGAAGGGTGAAGTTGAGATTAGTTAGAAAAGGTGGAGAAAAGCCTTGGAGTGGACTTAGGAATTGTTAACTCATTGATTTCCATCTATAGTAAAGGTTTTTCAAGAGTTCCATACCCTTACTCTCAAGGCTAAGATGTATGAGATATAGAAACAAAAGATGGGAAGGTACATAAATGGCCTAAAATATAGTATCCAAGATGAATTGACCTTGGTCATATTGGAGATAGTCCAAAAATGTTTCCAATTAGCCCTCAAGATTGAGGAGAAGCAAAAGAGGAAAGGGGAACAAAATAAAGGAAGAGGAAACACATTCAGAGGTAGGGGCAGATTCAATGGAAGGGGAACATTCCATAGAAGCCAAGGAGAAACTAGTAATCAGGGAGTAGATTAGGATACCAGTGGTAGAGGTTCTTTTAGAGGTAGAGAGAAAAATGATGGAAAAGGAATATCAAGAGGAAGAGACCCTATTATGTTCACTGGTAGGTTCTTTTCATGTAACCAAGTGGGACACCAATCTTTCAGATGCCCTAAAAAGAATAGAAGCAGTAGCCAAGGATATAGGAGGGTGCAGTTGGCTCATGAGGAGGAGGATTTCCAAAGGACTTCCTCCTACCACACCACATCATCCAAGCATGTTGATCCTAAGAAAGGAGAATATCTCAGGTTCAATAGATCACTATTGGTGTGAATCAACAAGGAGCCTGCCCGAAGGAAATCACTCTTCCAAACCACATGCAAGGTTAAGGGTAAAGTATGTGATGTAATTGTAGACTCTGGGTCTACTAAAAACTTGGTTTCATTAGAAATGGTTACTAAGCTTGGTCTATAGAAGATTCCTCACCCTAGTCCCTATAAGGTGTCTTGGTTAACCAAGGACCAATGAACCATCATAAATGAGAAGTGTCTAGTTAATTTCTAAATAGGAGAATATAATGATAATGTTATTTGTGAGATTGTTGAAATGGATGCTTTCCATCTCCTTCTCGGGAGGCCTTGGAAATATGATATTAATGCCCAAAATGATGGGAAAACTAATGTATTCACTATAACCAAAGATGGAGAGAGTATCACTATGACTCCTTCACCTGATAGTCCAAATGAAAAAACCTTGTCTTGTAGTGTCATGGTAGTCAAGAAGAAAGAGTTCTTGCAGGTCCTTAAAGAGGATGATGTTCCATTTTTTTCCATTATAGTTAGACCTAAGGAGACTCATCATGAAGGCAAGAGGTTGAACCTAGAAACCAAGGCAAGTGTTTTTCCAAGAGTTGTGGCATATTTACTTAACAAGTACAATGGTGTTGTGGTAGATAGTTCTAATGATTCCCTTCCACCAAAGAGGGAGATAAACCATTGTATTGATCTAATACGAGGGGATACCTTACCAAAAAAAGTAGCTTATAAACTTACACCAGAGCAGAATGCATAGGTAGCTAGAAAAATTCAGGGGTTGTTGGAGAAAGGTTTTATAAGGAAAACTATTAGCCCATGTTTTGTACCTAAAGTCCTTGCCCCTAAAAAGGAAGGTACTTGGAGATTATGCACTGATTCTAGAGCCATCAATAGAATCACAATTAGATATCAGTTCCCAATGCCTAGAATGGAGGACCTCATGGATAGCCTAGGTGGAGCAAGGTTTTATTCTAAGATAGACCTCAAGATTGGTTACCACCAAATTAGAATCAGAGAGGGGGATGAGTGGAAGACAACATTCAAGACTAATGAGGGGTTATTTTAGTGGATAGTCATGCCATTTGGCTTGTCCAATGCCCCAAGTAATTTTATGTGCCTAATGAATGAAGTTTTAAAGCCTTTTCTTCATAAATTTTTGGTTGTTTATTTCAATTACATCTTGATTTTCAGTGGCAGCAAGGTAGAGAATCTTCATCACATTAATCAAGTTCTAAGGAGACTCCATGAGGAGGGATTGAAGGTAAACCTTGAGAAGTGTTCATTCTTGTAGGAGGAACTTATTTTCTTTTGATTTGTGATATCAAAGGGTAGTTTGAAGATTGATCTAACCAAGGTAGAAGCTATTCTAAATTGGCCACCACCTACTTCAGCTACTAAGGTAAAAATTTTCCATGGATTGTGTAGTTTTTATACGAATTTTATAAGAAAATTTAGTGGAATTTGTACTCCTATAATCAATACAATTAAGGGTGGTAGGAAATGTACCTTTGAATGGACTAAGGAATCTAATGAATCCTTTGAGATGTTGAAAAGGAAGATCTCTAAACAACCAATCCTTGTGTTACCTAATTTTCATAAGGTCTTTGTGGTTGAGTGTGATGCTAGTAACAAAGCTATTGGAGGGGTCCTTAGGCAAGAAGGGGGGCTAGTAACCTTCTCTAGTGGAAAACTAAATGAAGCTAAACAAAAATATTCTACCTACGATCTTGAGCTTTATTCCATGATCCAATCCTTAAGGAAATGGAGGCATTACCTATTGTCTAAAGAATTTATTGTTTTCATTGATAATCACACACTTAGCTTTCTCAATAGACAAGACAAACTCA
The DNA here is from genome assembly GCA_027943335.1 of Chamaecyparis obtusa. Classification (NCBI taxonomy): domain Eukaryota; kingdom Viridiplantae; phylum Streptophyta; class Pinopsida; order Cupressales; family Cupressaceae; genus Chamaecyparis; species Chamaecyparis obtusa. Next base: position 386,298 of record BSBK01000993.1, on the reverse strand, counting down.
ATCATAGACATGTTAAATGGAAGGATTTTTTGCAAGCTTAAACCTTCACTATTAAGAATAAAAATGGGGTTACAAATAAGATGGTAGATTCTCTAAGTAGGAGAAATCTTACCATTTAGACTATGCAGTTGGAAAGTTCAAGTATGGAGGGTATAAAAGGCATGTATGTAGGGGATGCAGATTTCAAAGACATCTATAAAGTTTTCTTGGACATGAAAGATAGGTACCACACTAAGTTTCCTAATTTTTTGATCCTGGATGGTCTCTTATTCAAGGGAGGGTTACTTTGTGTTCCAAGGGGTTCTATGAGAGAAAACATCATTAAAGAGAAGCATTGTGGTAGCTTGGCAGGACATTTTGGCATTGATAAGACCTTGGAATCAATAAGAAGGTTCTACTTCTGGCCCTGGTTGTAGATAGATGTTAGGAGATTTGTGGAGACTTGCTTGGTTTTCCAAAGGTCTAAGGGACACACTTACAATGCAGGTATCTACACACCCCTACCTATTCTATTAAAGCCATGGAACTCCATTAGTATGGATTTTGTGTTTGGGTTACCCAAAACCAAATCTGGTCATGATAGCATATTTTTAATAGTGGATAGGTTTTCTAAAGTGGCTCACTTTGTGCCATGTAATAAAACTCATGATGCATCCCATGGGGCAGGGTTATTCTTTAAGGAGGTAGCTAGGTTGCATGGACTACCCCTGTCTGTCATTTTATATAGAGACCCAATGTTCTTAGGTCACTTTTGGAGGACCTTGTGGAAGAAGTTGAGTACAAATGTGTTTCTCTCTTCATCATATCACCCTCAATCTAATGGACAAACTAAGGTTATCAATATATCTCTTAGTAATCTTTTGAGGTGTTTGACAAAATAACATGGTTCAAGTTGGGACTCCATTTTGGCATAGGCAGAGTTCTCCTATAATGATTCATTCAACTGAAGTACAGGAAATAATCCCTTTCAAATTGTGCATGGTGTTCACCCTAGGTGTATATTGGAGTTAAGGGAAGTCTATGGAATAGAGAATCCTAGTGCATTGGCTGATGAATTTGTGACTGTCATGAAAGATATCCAAGATCAGGTCCAGTCTAAACTACACCATACTAATTCTAAGTACAAAGACCATGCAGATAAGAGAAAGAAATATGTATCTTTCAAAGTTGGTGATTTAGTAATGGCATATCTAAAGAAGGAGAATGAGTATTTGGTTCAGTGGAAGCATAAACCAGTGGAGGATGATACATGGCTCACACCTGAGGCTATAGGGAAGACTATTTTTGCTTTGTTAGCTTTACCAACTCAAGGGACTTGAGTTATTTTGTCCTAAGGAGCATGGTGCAGGACACCCAAGGCCTATTTAGGATTCTCTCTTGTTTTGGTTCATTTTTGTTTGTAATAAGGAGGGATGGATCCTAGGGATCAATCTCCTCAATGTTATTGATCCTTTTGAATGGTCAAGGATTCCAAAAGCATGTTTATGAGCATTGGAATACCTTAGTCCATGTGGATCCTAGATGGTTTAGGATTGGACCATTTAAGGTTTTTGATGTTTTAAGTTTTGTTTCTTTAGTCTTAAGTGTTTTAGGGGTATATGAACTAGATCACCTTGGTTGATCTCTTTAGGAGTCATTTGAAGGTCTTTTTGATAAAAGTTGTAATATTTGTTATCGAGAAATTTTTCAAAGTTGCTCGAAGGAGTTGAAAAGTTGGTTCCAATGGTCACAACTATGTCAAGACTGGTTGGACACCATTTTTGAAGTTATTTAACCAATTTAAGACCTCTGAATGAGGTTAGAATCGAATGACATATGTCTAGTGCATCAAATTGAATAAAAACTAATCATTTTCAGTGGAATTTGGCTTCGTACAAACGTGTATAGAGAATTCAATGTGACAAATTTTTATGCCTTGAAACTTTATTGTATTCAGTCACTAAATCCATTGATTTGATTTTTTATTAAGATTAGCATTCAAAGTTATTCATTTGTGTGTGTAGACAGTCAGGGTTTGAAGGGTATACCAGGCCTGTTTCACAAAAATGGCCCTAACTTGCACTCCCACTAATGGAAACTCATGAAACCATGGGGAATGCAAGTTAATTATATTATTTTTATGATTCCAAAAGCAATACACTAGAATCGATTGGAAAGGAGGTTTAGCACCAAGCCCTAGACTGAACATCTCTATGTGTTATGTTAGAAAACTTGAAGAAAGGGTGTGTAGGTGAAAGATCTCAATGTGGTGAATGGTTGAAGAGTTTTTTTGAGTCAAATATAGTAGGGATAAGATTCCTAGAATCCTAAATAGGTTATAAAAACCTATTTTTAATCGTCCTTAGTGTAAACCAGGGATAATTAGGCTAATTAGGCTAATTAGGCCTATGACCTAAAGGTTATTAATTAGTGTAGGAGTGGAAATAGTTCAAGGTTTTTTTGGGATTTATGTAACCCTAAAAAAGGTACTCAAAACTAGTCTTAGTTTCTTGAGACTCATTGGGAGTCAAGATCAGTGCACCTAGAAGCAATGTGGAAGACCTACAAGGGTTTGTAGGTGAAGTTGTGATTAGAGACTAGTGCGAGTTGGGGAAGTGGTTTGGTGATTGATTCTTTATATTTGATCATCAAATAAAGATTTCCAATCATTAGTTTGATCAGGTAACTCGACTGGCAAAGAGATACATTATTTGGCTCAACTTGGGAACAAAGCCTTAAACCTTGGAAGGGTGGAGTTGGGATTAGTTACCAAAGGTGGAGAAAATTCTTGGGGTGGACTTAGGAATTGTTAACTCATTAATTTCCATCCATATTAAAGGTTTTTGAATGTTAGAAGAACCTAGAACCTAGCTAGTAGGAGATTGTGGGAAGTAGGCATATAGGGTCACTACCACTATGAGCTCTATATCATAGAGAGAGAGAGAGAGGAGAGAGAGGAGAGATGGTGGGGAGAGTAAAAAATGTGTAACTTTTACAAAAATGCACCAAAAGACTAAGAAATGACTTCCTAAGGTATCTGTTTCATTCTAATGTTATTCAAAGGTCTTATATAGGTTAAATAACTTTAAAAATGGTGTCCAACCCATCTCCACATAGTTGTGGCTATTGGAACCAACTTTTCAACCTCTTCGAGCAACTTTGAAGAGTTTCTCAACAACAAATGTGCAAATTTTACAAAAATGCACCAAAAGACTAACAAATGACTTCCTAAGAGATCCACTAGGTTTATCTAGGGCATAGATCCCTCAAACACCTAAAAACCAAAGAAAAAAACTTAAAACATCAAAAACTTTAAATGATCCAATCCTAAACCATCTAGGATCCACATGGACTAAGGTATTCCAAGGCTCATAGACATGCCTTAGGAATCCTTGACCATACAAAAGGATCAAGAACATTGAGGAAATTTATCCCTAAGATCCATCCCTCCTTATTACAAACAAAATGAACAAAAAAAAGAGAGCATCCTGAATAGGCCTTGGGTTCCCTGCACCATGCTCCATAGGACAAAAGAACTAAAGTCCCTTGAGTTGGAAAAGCTAAAAGAGGAAAATTAGTCTTCTCTATAGCCTTAGGTGTGAGCCATGTAGTATCCTCCATCGGTATATGCTTCCATTGAACCAAATACTCATAGTAGGTGTGCTTTTGAGTCTTTCTTGAAACTCTCCTCTCCAAGATTCTTTCAATCTCCATAGGAGATGATTTGGGAAGATATTTGAGTAACTCCTTTTTAGGATCAAATTCACCTACAATCACAATATCATCTACAAGACCCTTGTATATATATAGGTCAGAAATATTAAAGATTGGAGATAAATGAATATGAGTAGGAAGATCAACATGATCAGAATTTGAGCCACATTATTTGATAATTTTATAGGGTCCAATCTTCTTAGCCATTAGCTTAGTGTAGTGTCCTTTGGGAACTCTCTCCTTCTTCAAATACACCATTACCAAATCACCAACTTTGAAAGATACATATTTCCTTCTCTTGTTTGCATGGGCTTTGTACTTGGCATTGTTGTGTTGTAGTTTGGTTTTGACCTGATCTTGGATATCTTTCATGATAGTTAAAAAGTAATTAGCCAATGCACTAGGCTTATCTAATTCACTGAATCCTCTTAACTCTAATATTCCCCTAGGGTGAACACCATACACAATTTGAAATGGATTCTTCCCTATACTTCAGTTGACTGAGTCATTTTAATAGAACTCTTCCTATGCCAAAATGGAGTCCCAACTAGAACCATGTTTTTGAGTCAAACACCTCAAAATATTTCCAAGAGACCTACTGATAACCTCATTCTTCCTATCAGACAGAGGGTGATATGCTAATGAGAGACATACATTTGTACCCAACTTCTTCCACAAGGTCCTCCAAAAGTGACCTAAGAACTTTGGGTCTCTATATAAAATGATAGACAAGGGTAGTCCATGCAACCTAACTACCTCCTTAAAGAATAACCCTGCCACATGGGATGCATCATGAGTGGTCATACATGGCACAAAGTGAGCCATTTTAGAAAAGTTATCTACTATTACAAATATACTATCATAACCAAATTTGGTTTTGGGTAACCCAAGCACAAAATCCATGCTAATGGAGTCCCATGGATTTAATGGGACAAGTAGGGGTGTGTAAAGGCATACATTGGAAGTGTTTCCCTTGGACCTTTGGCAAACCAATAAAGTCTCCACAAATATCCTAACATCTGTACTCTACAACTGAGGCTAGAAGTAGAACCTCTTTACTAATTCCAAGGTCTTATCCATGCCAAAATGTCCCGCTAAGCTGCCACATTGCTTCTCGTTAATGATGTTTTGCCTCATAGAACCCCTTGGAACACAAAGCAATCCTCCCTTAAATAAGAGACCATCCTGGATCAAAAAATCAGGAAACTCAATGTGGTACCTATCAGTAATGTCCAAGAAAACTTTATAGATGTCTTTAAAATCTTCATCCCCTACATGCATGCCTTTCATAGCCTCCATACCTACACTTTCCAATTACATAGTTTGAATGGTAACATTCCTTCTACTTAGAGCATCTGCCATCTTATTTGTAATGCCCTTTTTATGATTAATAGTTTAAGGTGTAAGCTTGCAAGAACTCTATCCATTTAACATGTCTATGATTGATTTTCTCGTGTGTATTTAGGAAACTAAGTGCATGAATATCAATGAAAAAAATAAATTCTTTAGACAATAGGTAATGCCTCCATTTCCTTAAGGATTGGATCATGGCATAAATCTCAAGATCATAGGTAGAATATTTCTATTTAGCTTCATTTAGTCTTTCATAAAGAAGGCCACTGGCCTCCCTTCTTGGCTTTGTTACTAGCATCACACTTAACCACAAAGACCTTATGAAAATCAAGCAATATAAGGATTGGTTGTTTAGAAATATTCTTTTTCAACATCTCAAAGGATTCATTGGCTTCCTTATTCTATTCAAAAACACATTTCCTACCACCTTAATTGTGTTGATTATAGAAGTACAAATGCCACTAAAGTTTCTTATAAACTTCCTATAAAAACTACACAATCCTTGGAAACTTTTTACCTCAATGGCTGAAGTAGGTGATGGCCAATTGAGAATAACCTCTACCTTGGTGGGATCCATCTTCAAACTACCCTTTGAGATCACAAATCCCTAGAAAACAAGTTCCTCTTGCAAGAATGAACACTTCTCAAGTTTTACCTTCAATCCCTCCTCATGGAGTCTCCTTAGAACTTGATCAATGTGATGAAGATTCTCCTCCTTGCTGCCACTAAAAATCATGATGTCATCCAAATAAAAAACCACAAATAAATGAAGAAAAGGCTTTAAAACTTCAATCATTAGGTGCATAAAAGTACTAGGGGCATTGGACAAGCCAAATGGCATGACTATCCACTCAAATATCCCCTCATTAGTCTTGAATGTTGTCTTCCACTCATCCCCCTCTCTGATTTTGATTTTGTGGTAACCACTTTTGAGATTTATCTTAGAATAAAACCTTTCTCCATCTAAGCAATCCACGAGGTCCTCCATTCTAGGCATTGGGAATCAGTATCTAATGGTGATTATATTGATGGGTCTAGAATCAGTGCATAATCTCCAAGTACCTTCCTTTGTAGGGGTAAGGACTATAGGTACAACACATTGGCTAATACTTTTCCTTATAAAACCCTTCTTCAACAACCCCTAAATTTTTCTAGCTACCTCTGCATTCTTATCTGGTGTAAGTTTAAAGGCTACTTTGTTTGGTAAGGTAGCCCCTGGGATTAGATCAATACAATGGCTTATCCCTCTTTGGTGGAAGTGAATCATTAGAACTATCTACCACAACACCACTGTACTTGTCAATTAAATCTATCACAACTCTTGGACAAACACTTGCCTTGGTTTCTAGGTTCAACCCCCTGCCTTCATGATGAGTCTCCTTAGGTTTGAATATAATAAAAAAATATTGTAAATTATCCTTTTTAAGGACTTGTAAGAACTCTTTCTCCTTGACCAACATGACAATACTAGACAAGGTTTTCTCACTTGGATTATCAGGTAAAGGAGTCATAGTGATACTCTCCCCACCTTTGGTTATGGTGAATACATTAGTCTTTCCATCATGTTGGGAATTAGTATCATATTTCCAAGGCCTCCCTAGATAGAGATAGAAAGCATCCATTTCCACAATCTCACACACAACCTTATCATTATATTCTCCTATTTGAAAATCAACTAGACACTACTTATTTATGATGGTTTGTTGGTCCTTGCTTAACCAAGACACCTTATAGAGACTAGGATAAGGAATCCTCTTTAGGCCAAGCTTAGTAACCATTTCTAGTGAAACCAAATTTTTAGTAGAGCCAGAGTCTACAATTACCTTACATACTTTACCCTTAACCTTGCGTGTGGTTCAGAAGAGTGATTTCCTTTGGGCAGGCTCCTTGTTGATTGACACCAATATGATCTATTGAACATGAGACATTCTCCTTTCTCAGGGTCGGTATGCTTGGATGATGTGGTGTGGTAAGAGGTAGTGCTTTGTAAATCCTCCTCCTCATGAGCCAATTGTACCCTCCTATCTCCTTGGATGTTGCTACCATTATTTTTAGGGCATCTAAAAGATTGGTGTCCCACTTGGTTACATGAAAATCACCTACTAATGAACACACTAGGGCCTCTTCCTCTTGATCTACCTCTACCATTGTTTGGAACTCTTCCTCTAAAATAACCTCTTCTACTAGTATCCTGATCTGCTGCCTAATTACTGGTTTCTCCTTGGATTCTAGGGAAAGTCCCTTTTCCATTGAATCTGCCCCTGCCTCTAATTGTGTTTCCTCTTCCTCTATTTTGTTCCCCTTTCATCGTTTGCTTCTCCTCAATCTTGAGGGCTAGTTGGAAATATTTTTTGACTATCTCCAATGTGACCAATGTCAATTCATCTTGGATACTATATTTTAGACCATTTATGTACCTTGCCAACTTTTTTTTTCTCTATCTCATACATCTTAACTATGAGACTAAGGGTATGGAACTCTTGATTGTAGGAACTCACATCAAGATCTCTTTATTTTAGATTTTGAAGTTTCTTATGGAGAGTCACTTCATAATCTTTAGGTACAAATTGTCTCTTCAATTCTACCTTCATCCTGGTCCTTGTAGAGATGATACTCTTTCCTTCCTCCACCCTCTCATTTTGGAGAAAATTCCACCAACTAAGGGTTGGTCCCTTCAAGTTGGACTTGGCTACCTTTACCTTTTATCTAGGAGACACCTCCTCACACTCAAAGTAGTTCTCAAGGGCCTCTAACCAATCCATACACTCCTCTAGTTCCAACTTTTTATGGAATATGGGTAGGTCAACCTTATCCTTCTTCCCAACCCTCTCTAGGGCTGCAAGCATTTCCCTTTGATCTCATGGTATATTTTCCTACCCAAGATGATCCTCCTCTTCTTCCACTTCTTCTTGTGACTCCCATTCTCCCCTCTTCTCACTTGTCCCTTCAACTTATCTAATTCCCTCTTCATGATCCCATTCTCTTCTTTGACTGCCCTACTCTTAGCCATTTGCTCTTTTACTATATTGGATATTTGTTATCCTCAAAGGGATATCCTCTCCCTCTACCATATTTCCTTCTTATAATCTTCCAAATAGAGTCTTAGTGGCTCTAATACCACTTGATGTAGAGCACACAATGGTAGTGACCCCAAGGGCCTATTTCCCACTTGCTTCTACCAACTTGGCTCTAGGTTTTTCCAGCCTTCACAACCCTTACTATGGATGGAAATAAATGAGTTTATGAATTCTAAGTCTACTCCAAGAATTATCTCCAACTTAACCAACCAATCCATACTTCACCCTACTAAGGTTGTAGGGATTTGTTCCCAAAATGATTCCAAATAATGGAACTCTTCACCAATTGAGTTTCCTAATCAATCTGATGATTGGAACTCTTTATTTGATGATCAAATATGAAGAATCAATCATCAAACCACTTCCCCAACTTGTAATGTCCCTGCTAGGGAACCTATAAGGAATCAGGTCCATGACCTAAAATTACAACTAACAAATTATTTTCTTAACATACTAACATATCATCATTACCATTCACAAGTACATTCCTTAATGTTCCCTTAATGAGTTCATTTACCATTATAAGCATTGTATTTCTCTACTTAATCAAATGAATTCTATTTCCTTTTCCACTTCAATTTAAATTTAGACATTGATCGCATTCCACATCAAAACAAATTACATTAATGAACTAATTGAATTTATTTTCTTTACCTAATTTTCATAAATATTCACTTTTAGACATGAATCAAAAGCCCATCATTTATCTAATACACTAAATACATTTATCCTTTCCTCTATCATGTGTTTTCTACTTAACCTTATCTATACACTATAATCACATAAACCTTTTATTAAAAGTCCTTACTTTTCATTTTCATTTCAAAAGATCACAATAGAGGGATTGTAAAGAATTTAACCTTTAATAGCTCAAAATCCTAACCATCCACTGAATCATTTTGTCACAAGTATAACTACCACAAATTATCATCTATGACATTGTATATATACAGTTAAGAATTGATATTTAAACCTTATTTAAATAATCTTACATCATACACATTGAACTTATATGTTTAAGAGCATTAGGAAGGAATTACATCTTAATACTACTTTCAATAACATACATGTTTCTTTTCCCTTATTATTTTCACTTGGAGATACCCATCAACCCTTAGCATGTCTCTTCACTAATCCACATATCAAAACAAGTTTCCTTTTTAAAAAGTTTACATCCATAAGTACTTGCATTACAAAGGCTTGCATAGAACCATTACTTTCAATTTAATTTTAAAAATCATAAGAGAGATAGGGGTGGAATTAATTAAATATAATCCATAACAAATTAACCAATATTCCATCCTATTTTTTGATTCCTAATTCTACCCTTCCCATATACATATCTTCTTTCTTCCATTTACAAACACAATAAGAATTACAATTACTACACATGGCCTAAAGGCATAGTGAAAGATAATTACATCAAGTTTCCCAAGGGCTTAAAATATATATTTACATTATGATTTCAAAAGATAGAGATGCATTATACAAGAACATAATATTCATCACTGAATAACTCAGAATCCAAGCCATGACATGAACTATGAACAATACCTCGAAAGAGATTTTCTACCCAACCATGTGAAACTGGTAGAGTTCCACCCCCCATGCTAGGAGATAGAACCAAGGTACTCTCAAGACCTTAAGGAATTATAAGTCTCAAATACCAATAAATCCAAGACTCAAAAGAACAAGAATAAAGAACATCAAATATCATCATACTATAACATCGAGGTTAAGGTTCTAGGAGACCACCTAAGTGAGTGTCATCAGACAACCTGTATATTGGGATCCTTCTTGGAAACCATGTAACCCCGGTCCCCCTTTATGAATATGGATCCATCCTAAAAGTTATCCCTGGTCTCGGTACTCCAATCAGGTTTTTGTGGCCTTTATTATATTTTCTTTCATTATCTTTTGAATCCCCCCTTCCCAGGTTAATTTTTTAAGGTTATCACTTTTTACAAACCCACCCATAGGATCATCTGGAAACCACTTTAGGGTTCCAAAACCTATGGTGAGCCACTCACTTAGGGTTCCTATTTCCTTACCCCATCACAAGCCAAAGATACAAAATAACACTTCCATGTCCTGATTCATAGGTTTAGGAAAATCCCCTATGCACTCAGGCCCTCAGAACGAGTCCTAACCTTAGCCATATACATAATAGGAACCATTGGAAGGATTTCTATAACAAGGCATATCAAAGAATAGCATAAAAATTGTCACATGCATAAATATAACTTTCCATGGCTAATTTATAGGTCTAGGGAACCCTCTCATGTACACAGGCCACTGAGATGAGTCCTAGCCTCATAAACTAAGCTCAAGTATATGCCAAGTGCAAAAAAAATATAACCTCAAAAAAATAAATTAATGAACATACATAGGTGGTACAAACTTTCACATGCATTAACACAACATTCCATTTATGGAAACCTCCTGTGCCTAAAATTTGGCTAAGTCTGAAATTTTTTAGAAATCTCCAAAATATAGAATTTGCATCTTAACTCATATGAAGCTGAAACCTATCTCAAACATCCTGGAATGTATTTATAAAAATATAACTTAAAGTATAAAAATGTATCATACTTATACTTAAATATTATATTTGTATAAATCCTGCCACTAGAACGGGTTCTAGCTTGATAAAAAGAACTTAAGTACAAGCCAAGTACTAAAAAAAATAAGTAACACATAATAAAATCAACAAAACAAGTAAAGGAAAAACATAGGTCATACAACTTCAAGCCCAATCATAAGAAATGAGTTGTAGAGGTTCTAAACCCAAATTTTGTAAATTTTCAACCCCTGAAACCCAAAAAAAACCCATACGAGTTTGTATATGAACCCATATGAAAATGTATGCATCCCCATATGAAATTTGACCAAGTGTCGTATGGTTATAAGTACAATGTCTTATGACACTACAGGATACATTTTCAAAATTAATTAAAAATCGGCCGAAAATGCCAAAAATTGACTTTTTAAGGAATGGAGAGTGCATGGGGAAGGTTCCTTGAGGTCAACCTGATGCAAGGAAATCAGTACCACATCCATGAAACATCTTAAACACTACTTAAGCCTCAAAAAAAATAAAACAAATGTAAAACAATAATTCACAGAGAAGCTTGCAAGAGAAATAGAGAAAGAAAGGACTACATCTCATTCATAAACCATCCTAATCCTTCCTATTTCTTCCTAAACTTCCCTATTCCATAAAGAGAAATATAATACACCATCCTAAGAAAATCAAAGCATTCCTAAAATTTCCAGGAAGATTTCACAACAATAACTATACAACATTCATAAAATTACTTTCCGAAAACACAATTGGAATACACAAAAAACATGACATAAATAAGTTTACCTTTTCAATTCACAATAAAAAATCATACAATAATAAAATAACTTATTATTCATATGAACAAACATACACATAGGAAGAATGGAGATTCATCTTAGTTTAGACCCTACTTGGGGTCCTGCGGGGAATCCTCTTCTGACAGTAAGAGCATTCTCTACAAATCTCCAAGCCTTGAGTTGGTAGCCTCTTGGATATCTTCCTCTAGAAACCAGCCTTATAATAATTCACACAGACAAGCTCCAAATTCTCTCACATAAATTTTAAGAATTTCTCACACACAGATAGTAGCCCAAAATGATTTCCGGATCCAAAATCCTAAAAGTTTCCAAAGTTTCAATCCCCCCTCAAAACTCCTCTCCAGGATTAATTTATCCCCCAACTATATGGTTGGAGGAGTTGCTTTACGTGAAGAAACTTCTCCAACTTCCATGGTTTGTTGAGGATTAATTAAAAATCTTACCGTAACACACAATAAAGTTTTTAATAAATTTAATTAAAATAGCCTCCAAAGAAAACTATAACAAAAAGAATAAACAAAAAGATTTCAAGAAAAAAACATGGCACAATTGGAATCCAACTAGCCTAACTTCTAAGAGGTCTCAAGTTCAACTCCTTCCTAGATAGTGAGTTTTACTACAAAGAGAATTTATTTTTATTATCACTATTATTAATATTATTTTCACTTTAATATACTTCATTCAATACACTTTATTTAATTCACTTTATCTAATTATTAAAATACCATTTACATAATCAATTAAAACATACAAATAATACTACTTGTATAAGCATGGGTATATGTGTGTGCACCCACATATGTGATGGAGATTTGCCAGCAGGCCAGTACTGACTGTATGTTTGTCATTGATGACAACATATGGAAAGTAGCATGTGAAGAAATCTTATGAAGTAAGCTTTCAATATGTGTTGCATGGACATGATATCAGCTTGATATCATGGGTGCAGAGGTTAACTGTTAGTACAGACAGTTATATAGCAGCTTGTGTCAACAGTGTTCCTGGTAGATTTATAGGTAGTATTGTGTGTACATTTGTCTATACAGTTATCATGAACCTGTGTGCCCTTGGATTTATGATGGAGACATGTTAGTGATGTTTTAGTTATGGATGCATAGTTTGATGATGAATGCAAGTGAAGTTATGCAGTCGCTATTCGCTAGTAGCAGTTTCTTGTGATTGTTTAGAAGAGCCAACAGAGATTTTAGTAGTTCCTGAGTTGCACCTATCTTTAGGGTATGCACCCTTGGAGTTAAGCTTGGAGATGAGTTTTTGATGTTTAGTTAAGAGCGCATGAGTTAATTCAACTTGTGGAGAAAGATCCAGTTATTTTGGTAGAGCCAACAGTGTGTAGCGTGCATCTACAATTATCTTAATTAGATAGGTCCCAGAATGTGTTGCGTGCATAGTAGAGCTGACATAATGTTTGTCAAAGTTTTTTATGGTTTCTCTAATATGATTTCAATTTGGTTCTAATAGGCCGACCTGATCATATCATTTAGAGGAAAAATATTTATGTAGTACCTCGCCCCTAGTTTGATTTTATTAATGTTATGATTATTTTAGAATGATGGATTATATGTTAGGAAACCACCGATGATTATGAATTTTCCTAATCCCATAGTTGCATGTGTATGGTTGATGTGTTTTTTTTATATTTCTATTTGACGTGCTTGATGTGGTTGAGGAACGAAGTCATAGTTAATTGCTTGTGAGATCCACACGATCAACCGATCCCCACCATTGTCTATTATATCTCTATATATATGCACATGCTTGTCTCTTATGCAGGTTCGTATGTACTGAGCATTGACTTCCCTGAATTGTTAGGATGAGCATGCCCTATCGCTAATCTCAATGGTAAAAGAGGGGAGATATATTCAGTTGCATGTTATTTAATGAAGATATATTCAATTGCATGTTATTTATGAAAGATATATTCAGTTGCATGTTATTTATGAAAGATATATTCAGTTGCATGTTATTTAGAAAATATATTTTCAGTTGCATGTTATTTAATGAAGATATATTCAGTTGCATGTTATTTATGAAAGATATATTTAGTTGCATGTTATTTAGGAAAGATATATTTAGTGCATGTTATTTAAGGAAGATATATTCAATTGCATGTTCAGTTGCATGTAGTGGTATTCTATTTTTAGAAAATTCTATTTTTAGAAATAAATAAAAATTCATACATGAGAATTATTTTAGAATAAGAAAAATAAGAAGAGGAATAATGCTATATAATTAAATATTATTTTTATGAGATTTTCATAATGATGTGCTTATTATTGGAGTGTTTGGTTTCTTTTCATGATTACTGGTATGGGTAGCATTAATTTAGCTTTTAGGAGATGTAATCCCAGAGGTAAGGTTTTAGATGTTTAATCTATCTTGTTTGGTTGCCATGCATATTCTGTTGTGTCGGTGAACTTGTTTTATTATGTATCTAGTTTTGCATGTTTATGGTCTCGCATGTGGAATCTAGTTGTAGAGATTCATGAGTTGTGATAACTCAGAGTTCTTAATGTTCATGTGAAACCCTAGAGTAGGTCATCTAAGTGTATATCAGGAAGTGGCTTGTGAATTGGTGCTGGAGCCCGGAAGTGGCTACCAGGAGATCCCATTACAAGTAGTTTAATAAGTGATAATTAATAAACATTGGGAATCTAAAATGAACCTAATAAGATATTATGTGCCTTGCCCATGCCTAAGTTCCTGATTGAGTTTGACTAGGATGGGAGTTGAGATGATGCTTGCCGCCTATATGGATTGGATATGGCATAGGTAGTACCTTGTCCACATTAGAGGTTACTATAACCACATAGAGTCACTAGGGTGCCGGGTTCTAAAGGGACTACCATGATAACCTTAGAGTTGACTTAGGTGATGACACTTCTTGTATGCATCTTAGGTTTCCTATGTGTTTTGTTTGCCTCTGGTAGAGTATGTTATACCTTGTACTTTTTGGTATCCTTGAGTTAGAAGCTTTTAGGACATCTTCCTTGGTTGTTGTTGTTTGTTATCCGAGTGGGTTCTGATGTTATCTCCTTAGCATGGTGGGAGTGGACCATTTAGGTTCATGAGGTTGGGTGGTAGTGGTTCTTTTACCATTTGAGATTTCAACATTCATGCACTAAGGCTGGATGATCCATGTTGCAATTGTTTTTTCTTGTTCTTCTCATTCTTGTGTTCTTTTATCATTGTATCAGATATTCAGAGTTATCATGTTGTTTTTTCATTTCAATTATTGTAATCACATACCCTGTGACATGTGCAGTGGATGCTTATTATTATGGTTACTATAAGGTACCAATTGTATTTATGTATTCATGCATATGATATTGTATTTATCTTTCAGTTGTATTCTTGGATTAATAATTATCTTGATCATTTATTAATTAATTAACTCTTTTGCAATCTACGTCAAGGAACCCTTGAGAGTTGTAACCTATGTTAGTTGTTTATTATTATGCTTTGCTTCTGCATTGTAAACTTTATGTTGTCGATTGTTAACTTAAAAAAATATTCTACAAACTTAGTCGCATGTTTTAGGTTAGGTTCTTCTGGGTTCCCTAGCAGGGCATTACAATTTATAGGCAGTCAGTTGTGATTGCTGGAGTGTGGTTCATGGTTAAGGAAGTAGAGCAGAGTAGAGTGTGTGAAGTGTGGAACCATTAGAAGAAGGTCAATGTGACCAAGTAGAGTACTTGTGCTATACATTGGAACTGATCCAGACAAGAAAGTCTAAGCGCAGTTCACAAAGATCTAGATATAGTGTGTATCTATTATTCAGAAGGTTGTAGCCTTCTCCCCTTTGAGCAGCGAGCTCTTGGACAGTGCATCCTCTCCCCTAATAGGGACAATTGTAAAAGAATCCTAACAGGGTTTGACCCTTGACCAGGTCTACTGTACTTAATATATTGTAAAGCTACTCCTAACAGGGTAAAGGATATTCTAGCAAGGATCATAATACACTAGTACAGAATATTAGTGGGTGTCAATTCCCACTGGGGTTTTTACCTATTTGGGTTTCCCCATAACCAAAATATTGGTGTTTTGTTCTTGTGTTCTTTCAATGTGTTTATGCTTTATGTTTAAGTATACTTAATTTGATAAAGAATTAAATCTTGTAGATAACTGATTCACCCCCCCCCCCCCTTTCAGTTATCTCTTGGGACTATTCCTAACAATTGGTATTAGAGCCAAGTGCCTCAGAGAGAAATTTTAATAGCTTGAGGTTGATTAGATGGCATTCTTCAGAAAAGAAAGTCCTAAGTTTGATGGAGAGAATTATCTTGATTGGAAGAACAAGATGGTGACTCATTTGCAATGCATTGCTTTTTAAGTTTTTAATGTGACTATCAAAGCAGCCAAGATTCCTACCCTAGAAGATCTTGGAAAGGATGATGCTATTGAAAGACAAAAGGAATTGTTTCATCACAATGATATAGAAAAGGAATCCCTTATCAACACCCTATCTGATAGTGAATTTTCAAAATTGAAGAAAGTTGACACCGCCAATAAGATATGGAAGCACCTTGGAGATATGTTTGAAGGTGACAAGCAAGAAAAGGATGTGCATAAGAAAACATGGAAGAAAAGATATAATGCATTAGAGATTTTTCCTAAAGAAAACATCAGAGCTTATAATGAAAGGATTAATGAAGCAGTTGTTGGAATCAGGAATAATGGTGGACAGATCTCAGAGGAAGACATCATGGACAAGTTGATGACTATTCTTACTCTAGAATATGAAAACAAGATCAGCATTCTTGATGAGACCATGCAGCTTACATTCAATTTCAAGAGAGAGACCTTGATCAATAAGATCTCAGGTTTTGAGATTTCAAGATTGAAGACAGAACCAAAAAGTGAGACAACCTTCAAAGCAACAGTTCATGGTAAGAAATCTATAAACACCTCTAGTAATTTTGATGATGATGATGAAGAGAAGACTTTAGATGATTTTATTTCTATGATTTCCAAAAGAGAAAAGAAAGGGAAAGGAAACTATGAAGGTTAGTTACCATTCAAGTGCTTTTCATGTAATAAGATAGGTCACTTTGTATCCAAGTGTCCTACTAGAGCTAGAAAGTTAAAAAAGGATTACAAACCCAAGTACACTAAGGAATGTTACTATGCTAGAGATGGAGTTTCTGATGATGAATCAGGAGAAGAAGAAATTGGATTCATTGTTGTGGTAGACAAAATGCTTGATAAGACAAATCACAAAGATGAAAAAGAGGAACAAGAACTAGCATTGATCTCCCATGCAGACATTAGGATAGATTGGATTATAGATAGTGGTTTCTCACATCACATGATAGGTGATAAAGGAATATTTGTTCATCTGGACAAATATAATAGTGGTATGGTTAGATTTGGAGAGAACACTCCTAAGCCTATAGTTGGTAAAGGAGCTATCACTTTGGATGGAAAGAATAGTACTGATGATGTTCTCTATGTTGATGGTTTGAAACATAACCTTCTCAGTGTTGGATAGTTACTTGGAAAAGGCTATCAATTGGAGTTCAAAGATGACAAATGCATCATTAACAAAAAAGATGGTTTTATGATTGCATCAAGCTCAAAGATAGGAGGTAATGTTTTCCAACTTAATTTAGAGGCAAGTTGTTTTGTTGCTAAAGTTGATGATAGTTGGTTGTGGCATAAAAGACTATGTCATATCAATTTTGATAACATAGTAAAGATAAGCAATGTTAAGGCAATAAGAGATCTACCTTGCATAGTAAAACTAGTTGATACTATATGTAGGGAATGTGTGATGGGAAAGCACGTGAGAAATTCAATTAGGAGAAAGAACAAGTCAGCAGAGAACAAGTTGGATTTGATACATATAGACCTATGTGGCCCTACTCAAACAAGGTCATACTATGGTGAAATGTATTTCATTTTATTTGTTGATGATTATGCTAGGATGATGTGGGTTGTTTTCTTGAAAGATAAGTCAAAAGCATTTAAAAAGTTCAAAATATTCAAAGCTAAGGTTGAGAATGAATTTGGACTTAAGATAAAGTGTTTGAGATCGGATAGAGGAGGAGAATTCACCTCTGATAGATTCTATGAGTACTACGAAGAATATGGCATAAAGAGATAGTTAAGTGCACCTAGAACCCCTCAACAAAATGGGATTATAGAGAGAAGGAATAGGATCATTCTTGATACAACACGCACCATCATGATTGAAGGAAAATTGGCACACACCTATTGGAGAGATGTAGTAAATATATCAGTCTATACCATCAATAGAATTCAACTAAGACCAAACACTGATAAAACACCATATGAGCTTTGGTTTGGTAATGTAACCATAGTGAAATACTTCAGAATCTTTGGAAGTGAGTGCTACATCAAGAGAGATGATGCAGTAGGAAAGTTTGGTGCAAGAAGCGATGAAGGTATTTTCCTTGGTTACTCTACTAAAAGTAAAGCTTATAGATGTTTCAATTTAAGATTGAAAAAGATCATTGAAAGTGCTCATGTTAAGATTGATGAAATTTTTATGGTTCAAGAAAGATATCATGATTACTCACCCATGATTGAAGATGAACCTAAACCCTCTACTAGTGAGACAATCATTGAAGAAATGTTTGACAGTATTGATGTGTTGTTTAATGACCTTGAGACAAGTGAAGAAGAAATACCTAAGGTTGATGAGTTAGAATCAACTAAGGTTCCAAAGTTTACATCTAGAAACCATTCCAAGAAAGATATCATTGGAGATCATAGTGCAAAAGTCCTAACAAGATCACAAGCCAAGAAATCAGTTAATGATGATGCGGTATGTTTACTATCTCAGATTGAGCCCTTAAGTGTTGAAGATGCTTGTAATGATTTAGATTATCAAAAATGACACTTGGGAACTGGTACCAAGACCCAATGATAAAAATGTGATTGGAACAAAGTAGACATTTAGAAACAAGATGAATGAAGATGGTACAGTAGTAAGAAACAAAGCAAGGTTAGTATGTAAAGGATATGCTCAAAGAGAAGGCATTGATTATTTAGACACATTTGCACCTATGAGTAGATTAGAAGCTATCAAGTTGTTTCTATCCTATGCTAAAATTATAAACTTCCAAGTATATCAGATGGATGTAAAGTCAGCATTCCTAAATGGAGACTTGAAAGAAGAAGTATACATTGAGCAGCCAGAAGGATTCACCTTATCAGACAGACCTAATATGGTATGAAGATTGAAGAAGGCTCTCTATGGACTTAAGCAAGCCCCTAGAGCATGGTATGAGAGACTAAATGGATACTTAACAAAGATTAGATTCAAGAAAGGAGCAACAGATTGTAATCTATTCATTAGAGAGACATCTGAAGGTTTTCTACTTGTAGCTATATTTGTTGATGACATTCTCTTTGGAGGTAATGACAAGCTTAGTGCTCAATTTGCTAAGGAAATTCAAAGTGAATTTGAGATGAGTATGATTGGCCCTATCAAGTACTTTTTGGGATTGAATGTGGAGCAGACAAAGAAAGGTATATTCATTAATCAGTCCAAGTATGTGAAATAAATATTGAAGAAATTAAAAATGGATGATTGCAAGCCAATAGGGACTCCTATGATTATTGGATGCAAGCTTACAAAAGAAGATGACTCGCCAGTAGTAGATATAACTTTTTACAAATCTATGATTGGCAAACTTATTTATCTTACTCAGACTAGACCTGATATTTCCAATGTAGTTGGAATAGTTGGAAGATTTGCAGCAAAGCCTAAACAAAGTCACCTCATGGTAGTAAAAAGAATATTCAGATATTTGCAAGGCACTATAGACTATGGTCTATGGTATCCTAATTTAGATAATGTTGAGCTTCATGTGTACACAGATGCAGATTGGGCAGGATGTGTTGATGACATAAAGAGTATATCAAGTGGAGCAGTGTTTTTTTATGATAGACTTGTCACTTGGACAAGAAAGAAACAAAATTGTATTTCTCAGTCAACAGCAGAAGAAAAATATGTTGCAATAGCCTTGAATTGTTCTACAATTGTTTGGATCAAGCAGATGATAAAGGATTTTGGAATTCAGATTGATTATCCTATTGTTATTCAATGTGCTAACACTAGCACTATCAATATGTCAAAGAACCCTATGATGCATGGAAACACAAAGCACATTGAGAACAAGTATCACTTCCTAAGAGAGAAATTTGCAAAGAAAGAAGTCAAGTTGGACTATGTGAGTACTAAAAATCAGTTGGTAGACATTTTCACAAAGCCCTTGCCAAAGGATACTTTTGAGTATATCAAGGAGAAGTTTGGAGTAATTCCCTTCCTTGATTTTTCTTAGAAGAAAGAAGGAAAGGCATCAGTCCTCTGGGATTGATGGAAGGTGGACTACTCTACTTCAGGAGTAGTACCAGTGCTTAAAATGAATGGCACCCTTTGCCATTGATGTCAAAGGGGGAGTAGTATAGATTCATGAAAAATAGAAAAGAAAAGAAGGAGCAATATTTAGTTATGACAATAGTTCAGTTGAGGGAATGAAGAATATTGGAAAAAAATGTAGCACATGGAGAATTCATCTTTGGGGGAGTTTTGAAGAGGAAATGGAGAATGTTATGAAAGAAATGTTCATTTGGATTTGTGGTAGTTTTTCATTCGACATGTTGTCATCAATACCAAAGGGGGAGATTATTGGAGATTTGCTAGCAGGCTAGTACTAACTGTATGTTTGTCATTGATGACAACATATGGAAAGTAGCATGTGAAGAAGTCTTATGAAGTAAGCTTTCACTATATGTTGCATGGACATGATATCAGCTTGATATCATGGGCACAGAGGTTAATTGTTAGTACAGATAGTTATATAGCATCTTTTGTCAACAATGTTCCTAGCAGAGTTACAGGTAGTATTGTGTGTACATTTGTCCATACAGTTATCATGGAGTTGTGCACCCTTGGATTTATGATGGAGACATGTTAGTGATGTTTCAGTTATGGACACATAGTCTGATGATGAATGCAAGTGAAGTTATGTAGTCACTACTCGCCAGTAGCAGTTTCCTGTGATTGTTCAAAAGAGCTGACAAAGATTTTAGTAGTTCCCGAGTTGCACCTAGCTTTAGGGTATGTGCCCTTGGATTTAAGCTTGAAGATCTAAGTTTTTGATGTTCATTTAAGAGTGCATGAGTTAATTTAGCTTATGGAGAAAGATCCAGTTGTTTTGGTGGAGCCAATAGTGTGTAGCATGCGTCTACAATTATCTTAATTAGACAGGTCCCAGAATGTGTTACATGCATAGTAGAATTGACAGAATGTTTTTTGGAGTTTGTTATGGTTTCTCTAATATGATTTCAAGCTAGTTCTAATAGGCCAACCTAATCATATCATTTAGAGGAAAGATATTTATAAGCAGTTATTTGTGATTGTTGGAGTGTGGTTCATGGTTAAGGAAGCAAAGCAGAGCAGAGTGTGCGAAGTGCGGAACCATCAAAAGAAGGTGAATGTGACCAAGTAGAGTACTTGTGCTATACATTAGAACTGATCTAGAAAAGCAAGTCTAAGTGTAGTTCATAAAGATCCAAATATAGTGTGTATCGTTTATTCAGAAGGTTGCAGCCTTTGCCCCTTTGAGAAGTGAGCTCTTTGACAGTGCGTCCTCTCCCCTAACAGGGACAATTGTAAAAGAATCCTGATAGGGTCTGACCCTTGACCAGGTCTATTGTACTTAATATATTGTAAAGCTACTCCTAATAGGGTAAAGGATCTTCTAGCAAGGATCATAATACACTAGTACATAATATTAGTGGGTGTCAAATCCCACAAAGGTTTTTACCTATTTGGGTTTCCCCATAACAAAAATATTGGTGTTGTGTTCTTGTGTTCTTTCAATGTGTTTATGCTTTATGTTTAAGTATACTTAATTGGATAAAGAATTGAATCTTGTAGATAACTGATTCACCCCCCCCTCTCAATTATCTCTTGGGACTATTCCTAACAATATACACATACGTATATTACATATAATCAATTATAACATAAATATAGAATAAATATTCTATATATAAACAAGGTTAATTCTAAATCCTAATGTAATCTCAAACAACATTAAATCAAAAGGCCACAACATAAACTACATTTCAAATCCCTTAGCTAGGGTAACCTCCTAAATGGAAATCTAAGTCCATGTGTAACCTTGAGATTAATCTTGGTAATATCTCCACACAACAATTGTTCAAGGATTTTTAAGGCACACTCAGACCTGTGTAGCCAGGTGGAGTCGATGCCTGGTACCTACATCCTGCAACACCAACCGACATGCATACATATATATTTATATATAAATAGACAATGTCAAATAAGGAGGGAGAGTGTGACATCGTGTGGACCTCCTGTAGGAGTAACTATGACCTCCTCCCCTCATCCTACGCTCACATCAAATAGTGACATCAACAAAGCATAATTGGAATAGTGTGGTTAGTACCAGAATAATGTCTTTTCCATATTGTATAATAAGAATGCATCATAACATATTCATGTAAATATAAATCATCTATTAACTTTCAAAAACCCATTTAACCATCAAGCATGTACTCAAAATATCCCATTATCAAATCAAGATAAACAAATCATATAACCCTAAATGCATTAATCATGTCTAATCCCAAGTAACATTATTAGAGAAGGTAACACATCTAACCCTTAAGTGATTATAATAAATTAACCTAAGGTAAACACAAATATTAATAACAAGCATTTCACAGAGAAGCATATAAGTCTATCAGGTGATCCTTTTAGCATTAAGGTCCTAAACTATCACTGACACACAAGAAGATACATAGTTACATACCTATGCAATATTATTATTTTCCACATTAAAATATGAATTTATGGTGAGTTGGAAGAGATTCAGTTTAAGCAACCATCTCAAGAAGGATCATTCTCACATATAGGGGTATGTGCAGGATCATGGTATACCAAACTATGGCCTTAAGTGGCAATGAAAAATTAGAAAATCAGGGTTAGTCAACTTGATGTAAAAGGTTGAACATCTTATGAACCTTATGTGAAAAAGTTGTAAGAATAGAATCTGTAGGAAATTGAATGTAGTTTCTAAACTACTAGCCCTTGTTTGAAAATGTTTTTGTCTAATTGTTCAAAATTTTAGATTTCAATGCAGTAGTACAAAAATTTTAGGGAAAAGATAAAGAGTACATGTATGTTTGACCACCTTAATCATAATCAAATGATGATATATTTTCCAAAGATTCTAGATATAAGTAGTATGAAAATATGTGATGCATATTTTTTTATAATTTTTGGTCAAATAAATAATTAATTATGAATTTTCTACTACAACTTTTTAGAATAAAAAACTCTCATGTTTGACCACCTTAACTAATTCAAAATTTTACAAAATTCAAAACTTTTTTTTCTTATAGTAGCCGAAGCATAGAATGTGACACATGTTTCAGATTTCAAAAAGGTTAAATGGTTTGAAAGTTATAGTTGTTTTTCAATGAGTATGTTAATTATGACTTTAAAGATAACTCAATTGAAAAATAAGTAATAATTACTTACTCAACTTGGAATTTGACAGTAATTATATTGATGGAAAGCTGATAATGTCTTTAAGAAACCCTTTTTGTTTCATCAATTTCAGGTTGACCACCCACGTTTGGTAATGCCCAAGCAAATACCAAGCCTAATTGGATATCCAAAATTTTTGGATATCCGATAATATCGGATATCCAAAATTTCTCACCTATTTTGAAATTCCAATTGCACCTCTTTTTTCAAATTCAACTTTCATATTAAATTATATTTTTGTTATGTTAATATTAATTGTGTTGTGTATTTTTTTCAATTTTAAAATATATATTATAAATTATTTTTTAAAATATTAATAGTAAATAATAATAGCATAGCATTAATATTATTATATAAATTTTAATATTAGTATGTATTATATTATTTGATATACAAAATGATGTCGAAAAAATACCTGCAAAGTTGATTTGATGATAGATAGTTTCAGCCCAAATCCTCTTGAAAGTATCTAGCACAGGATGTTTCTACAGACTCCTTGTAATTTTGATGGTCAGACTATATTGAATAAGTAGATGTCAATGGACTTCCCCTTAATTGAATACAATCTATTGATTTTTTAACTCTCAAAAAGAAATTTCACATAGATGTAGAACCACTATACGCTCATCATCTTTTCTAGAAACTAACTATGGCATAAAAGTTGATGTAAGAACATTTAAGGTACATTTTCCACAAAAGGTATATGAAACCTTTAAATATACATTAAAAATTGGAGCTAAAGGCTCTAGATGAGAGAGAGAGAGAGAGAGAGAGAGAGAGAGAGAGAGAGAGAGAGATTTTGGGAAAATTTTGGTGGGAAATATCAAATATTGGATAATATCCGATATCTGATATTTTTAGATATCAGATATTATTGGATATCTGATTCTTTTTACTAGTAAAAAATAAAAATAATATTCTCTGGGCCCCTCAAGAGAGACACCCTTTTTTGCAGAACTACGGGACTCAAGTTGTAGTGAATCACATTTTGTCTCTAGGGAAGACAAAAATCCACTTTTTGGTTGGATTTTTTCTATTACCAAAGGTATTTGGATCACCTTTTTGGTCTAACTATTGGGAGTAGTAGTTGTTGAAAGCATAAATAGAAGAGGAGACTCCTAAAGGAAGATGTTGAAGTGTATAGAGAAATGGATAGGGTTGCCCATTTGAACAAGAGACAAGGTATGTTAAATATTAATGAAGATGTCAGCATAGATTTACCTTTGAATGTGGTTTCAAGTGAATAACATGAACTTCAAATGGTTTATGACAATAATATTGAAAATGAGAATGTAGGGATTGAAGATGAAAATGTAGGTTTTCAAAATGAACATGTAAATGTGGACAATAGAAGTGTGGACATTGTGAATGAGAATCCACGGATTGAATATGAAGGAATTGACAATGATAATGGTGTAGAAGAGCCAAATCAACATTACACATCTCCAAATTATATGAGAAATGAAGTTCCCTCAAAGGAAGAAAGACAAACTTCAAAATTAAGACCTTGAAGAACAACTAAATGGTTACTTGAAATTGATGAGAACATAATGAGCAATTTCGATGGCAAGAGATCAGAAAGAACTGTTCGGTTGTGGGTTTCAAAAATTTTTGATCAATTTTTTAGCCACAAGACATTGGTTGAGAAATGTCAAATGTTTGTGCAATTTTTAAAGATGCATAAGATGAGACGTATACTAGTCAAATTGAAGATTAGTGTGAACAAGAAAAAGGAGCAGAATGCTATTATTATGAGAAATCTTTTTAGTGCTCTCAATTCCATTGGGAAGACTACCAAGGAAAAAGATAAGAGAGCCACTAGGAGGGTTATTACAACCTCCTTAGTAAGTCATCATTTGAGAAAGACTCATTTGATGAGACAAACTTGTGTTGACTTGAATCTAAATCGTAAAACTTTAGATAGAGCACATGCAAGAAGAGAAAGACTTGATGATCCTCTTCAAAATGATACATGGGCTTATGGTGGGAGACTTTCATGTTGTGATAAGAAGCTTATTGATGCTGTGAAGGATAAAATTCAATTATTTTGGCAATCTAACTCAAGAGTGTCACCAAATGTGAAGGATGTCTTGAAGTCAAGAATTGGCATTCGAGACCACACCCCACATCGCAAACATTATTTGGAGGTGAGTCAAACAATGTTGTTCAAAAAAATTTGTGAGACACATCCAACATTGAAAATATCACAAAGAGATTTTGAAGCCCTGAAGCCTTTTTTTTGTGTGCCTCTTAAGATTTGAAATACTTGTTGTTGCAAATATCATGTGGATTTTTTAATGCACCATGAATTGTTATGATCCATTCATTCTACTTTTCAAACTAGTGAAATGTTGGAGGAGTGTGGTGCAAGTGCTCTTCCAAAATCATCAAGAGACTTGCTAGATCATTTTTTATGTCCTAGAGATGATGGATGTTTCTTTTATAGAAAAGATTGCTTAAATGACAAGTGCTCAAAGTGTGGTGGGCTAGTGAAGTTTGTTGAATGTTTTCATGAGGGTTGTGAACACGATTTTGGAAAGACAATTGTCCACAAAAAGGTATATGAAATTGTTAAATATACATTAAAAAGTGGAGGTGAAGGCTCTAGATGTGAGTTGGTTACAAAATAATGCAATGTAGCTAATTTTATTTCAAATTTAGGAAGAATCTTTTTTACAAGTATGCAAGGCATAGTCACAGGTCTCAGTGGTTGGATCAATAGTTTAGGATGTGTAAGGACACTTTCCTGATTGGCACTATTATATCAGTTGTTGACTTTGCAAAGAACTATACATTGCAGCCCCAAAATGAGTTGCAAGCTCAATATTACAATTCTATTCAGGTTTCTATTTTTGTGCACATAACATATAGACATTCCCTTGATAGTACAGAAGATGACTGAAAGATAATCGGAGAGTACCATTTTTATATGAGCGATGATAGATCGCACTCATCCAAGTTTGTCCAACATTAATTTGAGAATTATTTTGAGTGGGTGCGGGAAAATAATATTGCTATGGATAGACATCTCATTTGGCCAGATAACTGCACAGGTCAATTAAAAAATGCTCATATGTTTTATTGGTTATGTAGAATGCATGTAGAGAGAGGTGTACCTCATATTTTGAGTTTTTTTGAGGCCGGTCATGGAATAGGGGAGCATGATGGAGTAGGTGCATGCATAAAGAGAGCTCTAGTTAAGGAGAAACTAAAGATTTGAGGGGTAGAAATCATTGATGCTCGTTATATTGTTGATTGTCATACTTTAGCATTGTCACAGGGGATGACTCTTGACTCAGCGGTGAGAAGATTCTTTTGGTTGGTTGAGATGGGTACAATAGGAGATAGGTTGGATTGTCAAACTATGAAAGATTCTTCAAAAATGCATTCATTTCAAAACTTAGATGCTAGTACATGAACCATTTGTAGATGAGAGTTGGCTTGTTATTATCCAATTTGTCTTCAGTGTGATTGGGATCAGTGTGAGTCAAGTGAGTGGGTTGATACATGGGTTCTACATTATCTTACTCCTTTATCTCTCACAGTCTCTGTAATAAATGATGACATGGATTATTCACTTGACTACGACCATCTTTCAGATATTGTACAACCAAGACATATTTTTTGCATTGGTTGCACCATAAGGGAATGATGAGAGATCAAATTATTGGTTAGCATGTTTTGTATGAGGAAAGAAGAAACTTGCACAACCGACAACAGATTATGATATGTTCGCATATCCAATAGGATCACATGTTGTTGTGGGAACATGGTTGCACACATATATGATTATAAATAATGGCCTTCTTGCATTTGAAGACAATGAGAAGCACAAAACCATTCTCATGTATTCACGCCTTATTATAGCAGCCAATGTTAAGTTGTTGAAACATCAAGGAAAACCAAAGACAAAGGAAATTTGGACTATTAGTACCACTGATCATGAAGCAATATTGAATACCCTCAAGCAGAGAGATGACCCTTCAGGAACAATTCAGTAGGTAAGTTTAACTCAAGTTGAAAGGTTTTCCATGTTTATTGTGATTACGTTCAATAAATTAATTGTAGTTTTTTGCTTTATTTGTTTGAGCCAATAAACTTGGTTTTATATGTGGATTGTAAATGCAGTTGGATGCATATATGATAGATATAGAAGATCGAGGTGTGCATTTTATTAGCCCATCCTTTATGATGGTAAATTTCACCATGCATTGTCTAGTCATGTTCTTTGGTTTGGTTAGTTACTTATACATGTTCATAATCTTTTTCTCAACCTATATAAACTTCTTATATTCTCTATTAACTTTTCTTCTTCCTTTCGAATGCAGGGATTGGAGTGAAAATGACACTTATTTTTTATATATAGTTGTGTAATTTGCATATTTAGATACCAAATTTTGTATATAAAAACAACAATGGAATGTAATGTGCATAGTTAGATGCCAAATTTTGTATATAAAAACAACAATCGAATGTAATGTGCATAGTTAGATGCCAAATTTTGTATATAAAACAATAATCAAATGTAATGTTCATATTTAGATGCCAAATATTGTATATAAAAAATTAGATGCAAAATTTGATGAAAAATTTAAAATATAAAAGAGCCCATGGGGTTGATTTGCAAATATTAAGATCCCACGTTTGTATCATCTTAATGCCATGTAAAGTGCAAAAAATGTGTTTCCTTGCTATGATTATTTTATCCTTACAAAATTTGGATTGCCTTAATTTTTTAATCCTTACATTTGTATTGTCTTAATTCCATGTACATTTGTATCGTCAAATGATGTAATAGTTGGAGTTATTAAGTCAAAATTGGTTAAATGTATCCAAAGTAAAATGATGATTCCCTGGGGTGAAGGGATAGTGTTCAAGGATTGCATCTTGGCACTAAATGGACTATGCCATTAGCTTTGGTTGTGCAGGTGAATGCTAGGGAAAACCTTGTTTCGACCACTGAGTCACTAGAACATTCCAGACCATGCCCGACCAAAGTGTCCCCAAGATGCATTAAGCATGATTGGGTAGTGAAATTTTGAGACTTGTATCTCGGACCCCATGAGAGGTATCAACAATCTATGAAATGCTATAGGACCATTTTTATGAGGCCTACAATAACCTCTCTCCATTTTGGGAGATTCAAATTTGTTTGAATTTGGCACGCCAGTCTTGCTCGATGCCAAAACTTGCAGTGAGGGTCAGTTGAAAGTTGCACCAATGGGTTTCTTCCAATCCATTCATCCCAACACTAAATGGACTACACCATTAGCTTCATTTGGGTGGGTAAACACTAGGGACAACCCCATTTTTACCATTGAGTCACTAGAACATTTCAGACAACGCTAGACCAAAGTGTCCCCAAGGTGCACTAAGCATGATTGGGCAGTGATCTTTCGAGGCTCGTATCTCAGACCCCGTGAGAGGTATCAAAAATCCATGAGATGCTACAAGACCGAATTTATGATGCCTACAATAAACTCTCTCCATTCTGGGAGATTCAAATTTGTTTGAATTTGGCACTCCAGTCTCGCTCGATACCAAAACTTGCAGTAAGGGTCAGTTGAAAGTTGCACCAATGGGTTTATTCTAAACTATTCATCCCAACACCAAATGGAATCTATGATTAGCAGCAGTTGGGAGGGTAAATGCTAGGGACAACCATGTTTCAATCATTGAGTCACTAGAACGTTCCAGACCATGCTAGACCAAAGTGTCCCCAAGGTGCACTAAGCACGATTGGACAACAATCTTTCGAGGCTCTTATCTCGAACCCTGTGAGAGGTATCGATGATCTGTGAGATGCTACAAGACCACATTTATGAGGCCTACAATAAAATCTCTCCATTATGGGAGATTCAAATTTTTTTTAATTTGACACTCTAGTCTCGCTCGATGCCAAAACTTGCAGTCAGGGTTAGTTAAAAGTTGCAACAATGGGTTTCTTCCAAACTACTTGTCCTGACACCGAATGGGCTACACCATTAGCTCTAGTTGGGTAGTTAAATGCTAGGGAAAACCCCATTTTGACCACTGAGTCACTAGAACATTCCAGACCACACTAGACCAAAGTGTCCTCAAGGTGTACTAAGCATGATTGGGCAGCGAAGTTTCGAGGCTCGTATCCTAGACCTTGTGAGAGGTATTGATGATCTGTGAGATGCTATAGGATCATGTTTATGAGGCCTACAATAAACTCTCTCCATTCTGGGAGATTCAAATTTTTTGAATTTGGCACTCCAGTCTCGCTCGATGCCAAAACTTGCAGTGAGGGTCAGTTGAAAGTTGCACCAATGGGTTTCTTCTAAACCATTCATCCTAACACCAAATGGACTACACCATTAGCTTTGATTGGGTGGGTAAATGCTAGGGACAACCCTATTTTGATCCTTGAGTCACTAGAACATTTTGGACCACGCTAGACCAAAGTGTCCCCAAGGTGCACTAAGAATGATTAGGAAATAAACTTTCGAGGCTTGTATCTCAGACCCCGTGAGAGGTATCTACAATCCATAAGATGCTACATAATTGTGTTTCTAAGGCCTACAATAACCTCTCTCCATTCTGTGAGATTTAAATTTTTTTGAATTTGGCACGTGAGTCTCACTCAATGCCAAGACTTGCAGTGAGGGTCAGTTGAAACTTGCACCAATGGGTTTCTTCCAAACCATTCATCCAGGCATCGAATGGATTATGCCATTAGCTCTAGTTTTGTGGGTAAACACTATGGAGAACCCCGTTTTGACCACTGAGTTAGTAGAACATCCCAGACCATGCCAGACCAAAGTTTCCCCAAGATGCACTAAGCACGATTGGGCAGTGAACTTTTGAGGCTCATTTCTTGGACTCTGTGAGAGGTATCAATGATCCATGAGATGCTACAGGACAAAATTTATAAGGCATAAAATAATCTCTCTTGGTTCTAGGAGATTCAATTTTTTTTGAATTTGGCATGCCAATCTCGCTTGATGCCAAAACTTGCACTAAGGGTCAGTTGAAAGTTTCACCAATGGGTTTCTTCCAAACCATTCATCTAGGCACTGAATGGATTATGTCATTAGCTCTAGTTTGGTGGGCAAATGCTATGGAGAACCCCATTTTGACCACTGAGTCAGTAGAACATCCCAGACCATGCCAGACCAAAGTTTCCCCAAGATGCACTAAGCACAATTGGGCAGTGAACTTTCGAGGCTCATTTCTCAGACTCTATGAGAGGTATCAACAATCCATAAGATGCTATAGGAAAACATTTCTAAGGCATAAAATAACCTCTCTTGATTTTGGGAGATTCAATTTTTTTTGAATTTGGCATGCCAATCTCGCTTGATGCCAAAACTTGCACTAAGGGTCAGTTGAAAGTTGCACCAATGGGTTTCTTCCAAACTATTCATCCCAGCACCAAATGGACTATGCCATTAGCTTGGGTTGGGTAGGTAAACACTAGGGACAACCCTATTTTAACCACTGAGTCAGTAGAATGTTCCGGACCATGCCAGACCAAAGTGTCCCCAAGGTGCACTAAGCACAATTGGGCAACAAACTTTCAAGGCTTTTATCTCAGACTCCATGAGAGGTATCAGTGATCCATGAGATTCTATAGGACCATATTTCTAAGGCCTAAAATAACCTCTCTCCATTTTGGGAGATTCAAATTTTTTTGAATTTGGCACGCGAGTCTTGCTTGATGCCAAAACTTGTAGTAAGGGTCATTGAAAGTTACACCAATGGGTTTCTTCTAAATCGTTCATCTTGACACCAAATGGGTTGGGCAATTAGCTTTGGTTGGGTAGGTAAATGCTTAGGATAACCCTATTTTGACCGCTAAGTTAGTAGAATGTTCCAGATGATGTTGGACCAAAGTGTCCCAAGGTGTACTAAGCATGATTGGGCAACAATCTTTCGAGGCTCGTATCTTGGACCTTGTGAGAGGTATCAGTGATCCATGAGATGCTATAGGACCATGTTTCTAAGGTCTACAATAAACTCTCTCTATTCTGGGAGATACAAATTTATTTGAATTTGGCACACTAGTCTCTCTTGATGCCAAAATTTGTAGTGAGAGTCAGTTGAAAGTTGCACCAATGGGTTTTTTCCAAACCGTTCGTCCCAACACCGAATGGACTATGTCATTAGCTCTAGTTGGGTGGGTAAATGCTAAGGACAACCTTGTTTTGACCACTAAGTCAGTAGAAAATTATGGACCATGCCAAATGAAAGTGTCCCCAAGGTGCACTAAGCATGATTGGGCAATGAAATTTCGAGGCTCATATCTAGGACTCTCTGAGAGGTATCAGTGATCTGTGAGATACTAAAAGACTATGTTTCTAAGGCCTACAATAACCTCTCCATTTTGGGAGATTCAAATTTTTTTGAATTTGGCACGCGAGTCTCGCTTGATTCAAAAACTTGCAATGAGGGTCAGTTGAAAGTTTCACCACTGGATTTCTTCCAAATCGTTCATCCCAACACTGAATGGACTACGCCATTAGCTCCAGTTGGATGATTAGATGATAGGTAACCTTAATGGTTGAAGTTTTTAATTGAATCAATCAATGAAAATAAAGTTCTATGCATTTCTATAGTTCTCGATCTCATGGAACAGTCCAAGCACCAGTGAATTGATTAGAATAAATCTAATGTGATCTTGGCTTGGTTGTGATATAGGAATGATTTCTTGTGTTTTTTTAAAAGTTTATGTAACTATTTCATTGTTTGGAATATCATTTCGATATTAGAATTGACTGATGTCAAGGACAGGACTGGCATTGTAGGCACATATGAATACAATGTAGCACATAAATTTTGAATTCACTTAAATGATGAATTACATGTGTGAACACACATAGCACATAAAGCATACACATAAATTTTATTAAGTCATGAAGCATACATGTAGCACATATTTTATAAAGAATACAACATGAGTTCACTTAATTCATGCATGTAGCCCATACATGTGAATTTAGGTTATAAAGAATGTACTTGAATATACATGAATATAATTAAGGCATAAATCATACACATGAGTACATACACACAAGCATATTTACATACTAACAATGAATAAATGAACACGCGATTAACAAATTGGATTGAATATGAAGTTTCATATATATCAAAATGAACAATAATTTTGTACATATTGACATGTCAACATATCTAGATACAATGTAGCATGCGCCATCTCAAAATGTGTCATATGACATCTCAAAATAAGAAGTTCAACTACAAATGTTTCTAGGACATCCTATTCTATTGGTGGATCATCAAAATCACTACTACATTTGGGGCCAAATTTTGACAGACACTTCCAACGAGTAATTTTTTTTTAATGAATTTTCTATTTTTTAAAAAAATAGGCCCCGATGGTTTCGGTATTCCGATGGGTTTTAAATTGACCATCGGAATTCCAAAAATTTTGAGTATACATAAAAGAAAAAAGTGAAGCACCAAATCATTTTTATTTCGATTGGTATAGAAAAGGAGTGGGAGAAAATGAGAGAAAGTTGAGCGCAAGAGAAGGTATGTGATTTCTTCATCTTTCGAGCCTCTGGCATCATATTTGATCACAAATTTCAAATGCATCCCATTTCATTTGAAAATGAATTCTCTCTGAAATGACCACATTCTACTGGTGTCGTGCCCTAGCCAGTTCTTTATCTCTATTATTTGATGTTATTGGTGCTTGTGCTCAAGGATATCAATTCACTATTTTGAAATGTTTGGATT
Source organism: Chamaecyparis obtusa (assembly GCA_027943335.1). Classification (NCBI taxonomy): domain Eukaryota; kingdom Viridiplantae; phylum Streptophyta; class Pinopsida; order Cupressales; family Cupressaceae; genus Chamaecyparis; species Chamaecyparis obtusa. The sequence goes on along the minus strand of BSBK01000993.1, from coordinate 353,490 downwards.
CATGTTTGTTGATATTACTTGCATGTTTAATGAAGCCATTGTATATTTCTAAGATGCTCACTAAAATGACTGCATTGTATTGGTGTCATGCCCTAGCCCATGCTTTAACTCCATTATTTGATGTTATTGGTACTTGTGCTCAAGGATATCCATTTATTTGAAATGTTGACTGTGGTTATCAAATGGATATCCCGTGAGCTTCTAGCTAGTCACCATTTGTATTGATAGCTTAGGGCATCAAATGTATTGTATCATTGATAGTTGAGACTTTGTTAAAAGGAAATAGGACAAAGAACAATTTTGATTTTGTGCTTTAACTCCATTATTTGATGTTATTGGTGCTTGTGCTCAAGGATATCCATTTTTTTGAAATGTTGACTGTGGCTATCAAATGGACAACCTGTGAGCTTCTAGCTAGGCACCATTTGTATTGATAGCTTAGGGAATCAAATGTATTGTATCATTGATATTTGAGACTTTGTTAAAAGGAAATAGGACAAAGAACGATTTTGATTTAGTTTCTCTATTTTGATCCTTAAGTGGCTTACAACCCTAGAGAAGTATATGCAGATTTACGGATGTAGTTGTAGGATATATAGTAGCTGATAATTCATAAGAAATCCATGCATTTAGTTTGAATAGAAATTAATACAAATAAATAGGGTCCTTTAATGGCCCTATCATCTAGACCTTGACTATCCCCTCAACCAGAGACCCTTCAAACCTGGGTTATCATACAATCAGTAAGTGATCCTTCACTCTCTTGGTCTTCCCTGCATCCAAACATATTGGAAATACACAATAAAATGATAACAAGCCTTTCACAATCCCCCTTCTGTCAAGGAACACTATCAACATCCAGACCTTGACTATCCCCTCAACTAGTGACCCTTCAAAACAGGGTTATCATGCAATCAGTGAGTGATCATTCATTCTCCTAGTGTGCCCTACATCCAAACATATTGGAAATACACAATAAAATGATAACAAGTCTTTCACAATCCCCCTTCCCTCAAGGAACACTATCAACATCTAGACCTTGATTGTCCCCTCAACCAGTGACCCTTCAAAATTGGGTTATCATGCAATCATTGAGTGATCCTTCATTCTCTTATTCTGCCCTGCATCCAAACATATTAGAAACACACAATACAATGATAAAAAGTCTTTTACAATCCCTCTTCCCTCAATGAACACTATCAACATCTGGACATTGACTGTCCCCTCAATCAGTGACCCTTCAAAACTAGGTTATCATGCAATTAGTGAGTGATCCTTCATTCTCCTGGTCTTCCCTACATCCAAACATATTGGAAATACAAAATATAATGATAAAAAGTCTTTCACAATCCCCCTTCCCTCAAGGAAAACTATCAACAAGTGATCCTTCTTCTTATTAGCCATATCCAATGTTTCATTGAAGTCACGACCAAGAATGAAGGTCACCTTACCCATACCATTCATGGATTTTCAAATGTTGTTCCAAACTCCTAAAAAAAATTTTTTTGCTTCTTGTTGCCCCTCCCTGATCAAGACCCCCCTCATCCTCAACATGGTCTTCATCACCTATAGTCTCTATTTCATGGATAGGGGACATGTAAATATCTTTAAATACTTCTTCTACCACAATGTCCTCCCGCCCCATCTTCTTGATCTTCTTGGCTAAAGTGGATGAATCCACACACAATAATCCAAAATGAAGGGTTTTGTATCCTTTAATGAATCTCAGTCACTGGTAACACATGGACAGTCAAACTAGTAGTCTCCAAAGCATTCAATAATTGAATATGAATGTTTGAAAACTTTCCTCTCAACTTCCCCAACCACTCCAAATCTGTTAGAGGGATATTTCTAGAATCTCCATTATTCCTATCCTTACCAATAATTCTTAAACATACTTTATCTAATATGATAATAACATGCTAAACTGAACCAATGGCATGTTCTTCATGTGGTACAAGGAAGATTTGGCTATCAAATCTTCCTTTGTGAAAAATGAGCGCGAGAGAAGGTATGTGATTTATTCATCTTTGACGCGCAATGTCTTTCGAGCCTCTAGCATCATATTCGACCACAAATTTCAAATGCATTGCATTTTATTTGATCATGAATGCTCACTGAAATAACTGCATTCTACTGGTGTCATGCCCTAGCCCACACTTTATCTCCATTATTTGATGTTATTGGTTCTTGTGCTCAAGGATATCGATTCATTGTTTTGAAATGTTTGGATTCACGTCTATTGATATTACAATTCATCATGCCAAATAAAGTATGTTTAAGAAGTTTTAGTGTCTAAATAGTCAACTAATCCCTCTAACAAATTAGGAGTGGTTGGGGAAGTTGAGAGAAAAGTGTTCCAACATTCATATTCACTTATTGAATTCTTTGGAGATGACTAGTTTGATTGTCCATTTGTTAATGTTTAGAAGAGATCAATAAAGTATTTAAAGACATTCTTACATATTTGGAGAGGTTTGAGAGGCCCTTATCATGACTGTACCCTCACAAACAGTGGCATAGACTAGTTTCACTAAGTTTCCTTTCTCTATTTTGAGGTTTCCTTTCTCTACCGTAGGGGTACAGTCAGAGGATTTATTGACAAAATGGTCCTTTGAATGGTTACTATAAATATGAATGATTTGATATAGCATATTTCTCATTTTACTTGAAGTTTGGAATAGTTTGTGCAAGGGTGAAAGTACTTTTGATCATTTTGGTCATGACTGTTCCTCTACACAGTCAGGAAATGTAACTATCTAATGATTATATGTAATGTTGAATGGATTAAATGCTTTATTCTTGGTAGAAGTGAATGGAAGGAATAGTGTTGGTGTTAAGTTTCATTTATTATTGAATTCAATGGTTTCCAAGATGTGTTGAGGAGTTTTCTTCTTGTTTAATGTTAACTATTTCTGCACAATCCACTCATACAACAGTGAAATGCTATGTGATTGACAATTTCATATAACTGGTCCTTTGGCATGTATTAAACAGAATATAATTTTTAGCATATTATTATCATTCTATTTCTTTGTTGTAAACATGTCATTGGTTTAGTTTTGTAAAAAAAATTCATGTTAAATTTTTTTCTATTTTTTCCATTTGATAACCACAGTCAACATTTCAAAACATCGAATAACATCAAATAATGGAGATAAAGTATGGGCTAGGGCATGACATCAGTAGATTAAAAGAAATAGAATGATAATAATATGTTAAAAATTATATTATGTTTAATACACACCAAAGGACCAGTCCCAACAATTCTTAAACATACTTTATTTTGTTTAAGAATTGTTGGGATTAGTTTTCAAACATTCATATACACTTATTGAATTCTTTGGAGACTAGTGGTTTGACTTATTCACTTATTCACTTATTAAAATGTAGTTTTGATTTGGTTAATGTTTAGAAGAGATCAATAAAGTATTTAAAGACAATCTTACATGCTTGGAGAGGTTTGATAGGCACTTATCATTACTATTTAGACCATTAGTATACCAATATATGACTATCCAAATCATAAAAATGCCTCGCCCTTAGAGCCAAACTCTCACTGCTACTCCCTAGCTATCAATTCCGTTAAGGAACACACTATTCCAGCTAGTGTTCTCTTTACTTTCTCAAATCTTTGCAAATAAAGAACATTAGAGTTGTATAATACATTTTTAGTATCCTCTTTCCATGGGTCCTAGGCCTTTGGGTCCATGGAAAGGAAATATATTACAAAATACTCTTCAAAACAAAGTAAAAACTTAGCAAATTCAGTCTAACTCACTGTAGATGAAGGAAAAGTCATGCTAATAGTTCCTCTAAGTCTTCCAAAACATTTATTGAACTCCCCTAAAGTCCTATTGGATCCCCAAATTTCTTAATCTAATCAAATTACATCAGGATCATGAGAAACTTCAAAGGATTAAAAACATTACTTGGAACAGTCACTGGTTTTACAAGTCAAAACATAAGGAACAGAATTTTAAAGTGCTCACAATACTTTCAATGATGAAAAGAATTCTTGGAGATTGCTTACTATTCCATCCTTGAATTTAGAAACCAAAACAATAAGTAAAGAATCCTTTCAACAATGCATAACACAATGGACTTGCAGATTTAAACTTCTATTTTTATTGAATCTTTGTTCCTACCATACACTCCAGGCTTAAGTCTATCCTACAATGACTTCCAAAGGTTATATATAACTCCATCACAACTTCCACAACCATGAAGAAAATAGGTGAAGAACTTGATGGTTTCATGTTTTAATCTTTAAGAACTTGATCAAGAACATAGGTTTTAATGAAATATCAATTTGATTTGAAAAGCTTGTGTTCTTTACAAATTTGAAAGGCTCTAATACTTACTAGGGTAGACGTCGATGTGCAACCTTATGCTTTTACTACTAAGTCTCTATTTGTTGGGCATACTGATTATAAGTACTTGACATATATCACAAATGTTGCTAATTAAGGTTAGCGGGATTATTATGCCTATCTTGAAAAAAGATTGTCAAATCATTATGCTTTTGAATCAATTACCTATCGACATATCCCTTGCGGGGGATACAAGTCAAACACATAAAGAACATGCACATAAACATGATAGCTGAAAAACTTAAATGGAATGCACCAAGAAGTACCAAATGATGAATTCTCAATTGTTTTAATGGAAAAGAATCAGAACCATCCATTTCTAGAGCTTGATTTTCTAGTCTAAATGATTTTTCTATAGTCGTAATGATTTTTCTAGAACTTGATTTTCTAGTCTTAATGATTTTTCTATAGTCCTAATGATTTTTCTATAGTCTTAATGATTTTTCTTTCATCCTAATGTTTGTTTCTCTTGATAAATTAGGCCTTGAATTTGAATTTTTGTTCACTATTTTATTTCAGCTTGATATTTCATTCATTTTCATATACACAAAGACTACACATGCTGATTAAAAAATGAGCTATTTGATTAAGGTTAACTATTCATGATTGTAAATAGTCAATATTTCTGATGGTACTCCTTGGTGTATTCCATTTTAAAATAATCATGTTTCTATGGCTATGATAAATGTCCCTTTGTGTTGAGAAAATTAGAGTTGAAAAAATGGTTGCAAACAAATCATCCTTCTTCCACCAACATTCTAGTCAATGTACAAGTAAGACCATGTCTGACAATATCAACCTAGAAAAAATAAGGAGTATGCAAAATTTAATGATTGTATCTTCCATTAGAGCCACTTCATATGCACAGGTGATGAACATGCAGATTTTCCTGAGTGATATTGGGAGCTTACCCAGCAACACATGTACTATTGTGAAAATCACCACAAATCTATTTTCTATTAGGTCTAGCTCCCAGTATTGGTTGGTCAAATATGCATATTTTTCACCTGTGCATATACCTTCTATGATCAACTCTTATATGCACAGGTGATGAACATTCAGATTTTCCTAAGCAATACTTTGAGTATTCCTCCAGCACATGTACTATTGTGAAAATCATGACAAGTCCATTTGTTGGAAGAAATCTCATAGTACACATGTTTGGAGGTCTAAAGGAAACAAGAGAATTTGAAGAGTCGCGACTCTTAAGATTGTACTTAATATAGCCAAGCTTCATTCAATGGTACATTCAAACATGAAAAAAATCATTCTTAAACTAGATTAAACTAGTAAACCAAAGGACATACTAATTATAAGTAAACTAGTAAACCAAAGGACATGCTTTTACTACTAATTCTATTTATTGGGCATACTGATTATAAGTACTTGACATATATCACAAATGTTGCTAATTAAGGTTGGTAGGATGAGTACGCCTATCCTGAAAAAAGACTATCAAATCATTATCATTTGAATGGTTACTATGAATATGAATGATTTGATATAGCATATTTCTCATTTTACTTGAAGTTTAGAATAGTTTTGCAAGGGTGAAAGTACTTTTGATCATTTTGGTCGTGACTGTTCCTCTACACAGTCAGCAAATGTAACTGTCTAATGATTATATGTAATGTTGAATGGATTAAATACTTTATTCTTGGTACAAGTGAATGGAAGGAATAGTGTTGGTGTTAGGTTTAATTTATTATTGAATTCAATGGTTTCCAAGATGTATTGAGGAGTTTCCTCCTTTTTTAATGTTAACTATTCCTATACAATCCACTCATACAACTGGTCCTTTGGTGTGTGTTAAACAGAATAGAATTTTCAGCATATTATTATCATTCTATTTCTTTGTTGTAAACATGCCATTGGTTCGGTTTTGTAAATTTCTTTTCATGTTAATTTTTTTTTTTCTATTTTTTCCATTCGATAACCATAGTCAACATTTCAAAATAGTGAATAAAATCAAATAATGGAGATAAAGCATGGGCTAGGGCATGACACTAGTAGATTAAAACTGAACCAATGGCATGTTTACAACAAAGAAATAGAATGATAATAATATGTTGAAAATTCTATTCTATTTAATACATGCCAAAGGACCAGTCCCAACAATTCTTAAACAATAAAGTATGTTTAAGAATTGTTGGGAGTAGTTTTCAAATATTCATATTCACTTATTGAATGCTTTGGAAACTAGTGGTTTGACTATCCATGCATTACAGATGACTGAGATTCATTAAGGATACAAAACCCTTCATTTTGGGTTATTGCGTGTGGATTTAAATGTAGGTTTGATTTGGTTAATATTTAGAAGAGATCAATAAAGTATTTAAAGACAATCTTACATGTTTGGAGAGGTTTGAGAGGAACTTATCATGACTGTACCCTCACAAATAGTGGCATAGACTGGTTTTACTAAGTTTCTTTTCTCTATTTTAAGGCTCTCATTGCCAAAGTGGCCAAAGGCTATGTTAGGTTGATAAAATATGGGGATTCTCTTTACCATTGTAAATCTTTGAAGGTTGTTGCACTTGGATGGATGTGGATGTGCAACCTTATGCTTTTACTACTAATTTTCTATTTTTGGGGCATACTGATTATAAGTACTTGACATATATCACAAATTTTGCTAATTAAGGTTGGCGGGATGATTATGCCTATCCTAAAAAAAGACTATTAAATCATTATGCTTTCAAATCAATTACCTATTAGCATATCCCTTGTGAGGGAGAGAAGCCAAACACATAAAGAACATGCACATAAACACGACAACTGAAAAACTTAAATGGAATACGCCAAGAAGTACCAAATGATGAATGCTCAATTGTTGTAATGGAAAAGCACCAGAACCGTCCATTTCTAGAACTTTATTTTCTAGTCTAAATGATTTTTCAATAGTCATAATGATTTTTCTAGAACTTGATTTTCTAGTCTTAATGATTTTTCTATAGTCTTAATGATTTTTCTTTCGTCCTAATGTTTGTTGCTCTTGATAAATTAGGCCTTGAATTTGAATTTTTGTTCACTATTTTATTTCATCTTGATATATATTTCATTCATTTTTCATATATGTAGAGACTACACATGCTGATAAAAAAATGAACTATTTGATTTAGGTTAACTATTCATAATTGTAAATGGTCAATATTTATGATGGTACTCCTTGGTGTATTCCATTTTAAAACAATCATGTTTTTATGGCTATGATAAATGTCCCTTTGTGTTGAGAAAATTAGAGTTGAAAAAATGGTTGTTTAGTGTTTGTGTATCTACAGGTTGCAAACAAATCATCCTTCTTCCACCAACATTCTAGTCAATGTACAAGTAACAAGTCATTCCATTCAAAAAACACCATGTCTGACAATATCAACCAAGAACAAAATAAGGAGTATACAAAATTTTATGATTGTATCTGCCATTAGAGCCACTTCATATGCACAGGTGATGAACATGCATATTTTCCTGAGTGCTACTGGGAGCTTACCCAGCAACACATGTACTATTGTGAAAATCACCAAAAATCTATTTGTTGTTGGGTCTAGCTCCCAGTATTGCTTGGTCAAATATGCATATTTGTCACCTATGTATATACCTTCTATGATCAATTCTTATATGCATAGGTGATGAACATTCAGATTGGCCTAAGAAATACTGTGAGATTTCCTTCCAACACATGTACTATTGTGAAAATCATGACAAGTCCATTTGTTGGAGGAAATTTCACAGTACACATGTTTGGAGGTCTGAAGGAAACAAGATAATTTGAAGAGTCACGAGTCTTAAGATTGTGGTATATTTTGGAAAATGAAGAGTAGAAAGAAGATGATATTCTTAAGATCATGGATGGGCACAATGTTGCAAACTTTATTGATCTAGATATCTTGCAAAGGATTGAAGAACTGGAGAGGGAAGAAGGGTTTAGGATGGTAGCTGGGGGTGATGAGGATGATGAGATGGGGGAAGTGGAGTTGAATCTTGATGAAAAGGAATCTCTGGCTGCAATTAGGAAGAAGAAGAAGATTCTTATCATCAAACACAAATTGAAGAAGAGTACTACAAAGAGCATGCCTACCGTACCAAGGAAGTTTGACAAGAATAAGGAATATGGCTTAAACAGAATGTGAAGACATCTTTCTAGCCTAGGTTTGGATCCTTTGAAGTTTGGTCATTGTGGATAAAATATATAGATCTGTCTAGTGATGCAATATTAACTTCTTTAACCCTTACCCTTGTTGTTTCAAATATATCACTTGGGTACACACAAAGGGCATAGGAATTGGGGTGCGCATAGTTCATTTATGGGATTTTTCTTGGGAAGATAATTTCTCATCTATCATCTACATTATTATGAAGCTAATTGCCAAAGGATCTAGGCCCAGGATAGAAAGATGTCTTCCCAAACACATAAAAACATGCACATAAGCACAACAACTGAGAAACATAAATGTAGATTTCACAATAGCTGAGAAACATAATTTTAGGCATCATGGTCACAATTTTTTGGAGACAACATAATTGAGTTGTATACCCAAGCGATGGAGAGCAACTTCCACACCTCCAATTCCAAATTGAATACATTTGTTGGAGGACCTTGTATTCATGAGCAATAAATGTAGTCAACTTGGAATTGGAGGTGCAGGAGTTGCTCTCCATTGTTACAAAATAATTGAGTGGTATACCTAGATGATGCAAAGCAACTGCTACTCCTTTGGTTCCAAAGGACTAGTGGTTGCTTTGCATCATCTGGGTATACCACTCAATTATGTTGTCTCTAAAAACTTGTGACCATGATGCCTACATTTATGTTTCTCAGCTATTGTGTCCCAGGAGCCCTTATGACCCTTTATGAACCCTAAGAATACACATCTTAGAGGTCTTAAAATGTCATAAAGGGTCATAAAGGGTCATAAGAGGCTCCTAGGAGGGGCCAGGTGAGCTTCCACCTTCACGTGGTTGGCCCTGTTAAGTAGAGAATGTTAAACTATTCTTGAAACAAATAGAAGCTCAATAATTTAAGGTTTCACTCCACATAGATGGTGAAAAATGATGGGAATCAATGATGGAGAGTTTTTAGATACTGAGAAGATGTATATGCAGTGGAGGCCAGAAGGGATTTTTGTGGAGATTTGCTAGATGTGGAGATTTGTTAGAGAGGGTTTCTAGATTGAGTACCTATGCAGAGATCATGATTTAATACTACGTTTATAAAACCTTCACAAATATCCCTTTTTTGGCCTCCACTCATACCTCTTCTCAAAATCTAGAAACTTTGGATATTGTTTCTCATCCATGCACAAAATGTGCTAATGATCGTATAAAATTACTTTTGCAAGACTGGGATCAATTATGAGAAGGTAAACAACAAGATAATTTTATTATATCTTTCATTTCTTTTATCCATTCATATTTTCTGCCTCCTCTTATATTGGATACTATGCAATGTACATAAAGGCAAGGCGGTGATTATTCTCAACAATCGACAAGTATAAGTCTTCTAGCCCTTACCCAGTAGCTAGGACTAAAGATAGCAGAGCTCAAGAGACCATCATAGTTGGTCTCCATCCTTGGTCCATATACTCACAAAATATTTTACATTTCATTAGCTCATCAAATGCAGTGATTTGAAAGAATTTAATGGATTATATTTTCATGTATAACGTACATTATTTTAGTTTGATGTTGAATGAATTTATCTACTTCACGCACTTGTAGACATCGAACATAGCCATAAAGAAGGATCCACTCTCGTGGCTTGAGTAATGTACGCCATGGGAGAAGATGCTTCTTTATCACTGTGTTTGATGTCTATAAGTGCGCAGATTTGATAAATTCATGCAATGTCAACTTAATAATATATGTTATCATGAAAATATTCTATTAAATTCTTTAAAATCCCCTCATTTGATGAGCTAATGAAATGTAAACTATTTTTTCAGTATATGGACCAAATACGGAGACCAACTATGATGGTCTCTTGAGCTTTTTTTTTTTATTATGCTAATCCGTCACTTTTTTGACAATTAGTAAAGCATTTCCAACAGACGCGCTATACGTCTGACAGATTGGTTTGTCGATAGTATATTACAAACCCTCAAAACTCCAACTAGTCACTGTTAGATAGGACACCACTCTGATAGATATGTGCGACAGGACTGCTATACCTCTGACAGAATGTCCTGTTGAAATATACAGGAGATCCGTTAGAATGCCGATTGAAAAACTATCGTAAAAATGATTTTTTGACAGATTGGTCACATAGTAAAATTTTTATTTATGCACCCAATTCTGACACGTACTGATGTCAAAATACTGATGGTTTTCACTCCCATCTCCATTTCCAATGAAAAAATGGTGATGGACACGTGTCAAAATACCAAAAAATAGGCATTGGAAATCTGACAAATGGCCATCAGAATTTGGCCTCAAATGTACTAGTGAATGCAACTTCTTTGAAGTACTCTTTGGCTCTGATGGATCCTACATTCAAAAACAAAAGTGAAACCCCAAGTTAGATTAAAATTAAGCAATCATAGTCAACAATAATAAATAAAATTAAACTAAAATTGAACTCTCATATACTTCACATCTTTGTCTCCTCCCATGGGCAGGAGACCTAATATATATGCCCTTGGTAGCATAGGAACAATGCCACCACTATCGACTCTAACCTATATATGCTTTCAAACATGAGATTGATCTATGAGTTATACTATTTAATGTTAAATACTTGGTAGCAAATATATGTTTACAAAATAACTAAATTAACATTAAAACTTACCTTTGTTGAACTTTCTTCAGGGATTTTTGGCTGAGTCATCAACGATACAAACCCTTGATGTTCTATCTCCCTCAAACTAGGAGTGACCTACAAAATTCAAACAGATACTTCATACTATCATAACTTGACCATGTTATATATACTTGATAGTAAAATACACACAAATAACTTTAGAAATGTACGTACCATGGGGATATCACTGTGAATGGATATGTCTATGACTCTATTGTGATGATAGGGTCTCATGGCATCATCATATGCCACTCTCTATCAAATCAACCATGTAAATTAAAAATGAGTATGGACAATTGAAAAGTATACATGTATGCATAAACAAACTAAATTACTTAATTATCTTTCCTTTATCAACGGCTGACACCTACACCCCCTCACATTACCCCCCGGTGGCAACTAGTGACACTTGCATCAATATGCAAAAGATGATCATAAAAATTAGAAAACAATGTACATATACTATTATCATAATTTAAAAGGAAACCAATGAGTACATTAAAACATATGTATCATGGAAGTGTCAAGACCAAATGATATGGCCGAAAGTGTGGACCCCTCCACCTATGACATCTCCTCATCTACCATCAACTGAACATAAATGTAACACATAAAAAGATATAAGTGGAAAATTATTATAAGGAAATTCTACTAAAAATACGAACAAAAAAATTTAAATACAATGTAAAAAGTGAACTGTTTACCCTTACCATAATAGTGGGAGTCCATGGCTCTATAGGCTCCTAATGCACATCTCCATGAGTTGCTTCAGTGCCTGTAGTGTGTTGTGTAGAATCATCCACATCGAAGGTGAAATTAAATGCATCAGTATCACTTAGGGGGCCTAATCAAAGATTATTGCATATAATGCAAGTATGGGGCACACAAACATGTGAGCTCATGGAGGATGTGGAAGTGCTAGAAGCATCAGGACAAGGAGACAACAATTTCATGCTCTGCATAACCATAAAATCACTCCAAGGTGTGAATGGCTCGAATAGTTTGTGAGCTAGCCTCAGCAATAATGTCAGGATGCTGCACTGTGGGAGGTGGTAAAATCTTGGGAGTGGGGACATGTGCCGAATTTCACCCATTGTGCCCATGGCCTATCCTGAGGAGCATAAATGTACACCCTAGTTTGGTCTCATACTCTAATAATTCACCTTGTGACCAAGCACAAATTCAGCATACAATTTTTTAATAAAATAAAATGGGACATCCAAATTGTTGTGAGGTGGTCTATCAAAAACCATCCACCAACGGTCCCAAAAGTTGTCATGTATTGCACTATTTGTGCACCATTTAATTGAAAACTTGGATTTTTATGGTCTACTTTTAGACCAGTTTTAGGATCCACAAAAATATTAGCTGTCATGTTTTGTTATATTTAGGTTCATGACTTGATCATAATCAATTCCATCATCAAACTGGGTGTGCATGGAATGGCGCCAAAGAAGTGTAGCACTATGTTGTTGTGTAAGTTTCTCCATGTTTTCAATAATTGAGTTCAATGTTGCAAACATGGGGCGCAATGTGGGAATATTGGCATAGGTGGTTTGAAATCCTCTAAGTTTATTTAGATTATCTCCTAATAGATCTTCTAAACAATAAGGGTTTGTGATAGTTATGTCTTCCAGAGGTGGGGGATTGTTGGGAGGTGGTTCTAGATTTTTTGCGGCATCATTAGGAGGGTTTTTTGATTCTATGTCTAATAATAATGAAAAAAAAAGAATAATTATAATGAATTTTTTTTTTAAAAAAAAAAACTCATTGCTACCCTAATTTTAATATAAAAAACTATAAATTTCTATTTAAAAATAATAAAAACAATAAAAATTAGAAGCTTTCACATACCTAGGGATTTAAGAAAAATTGGATAGGGGATTTGGAAGATGATATCCGATAACCCTAGTTGCGTTCACATTTTTACAATGAAAAAATATTGAATGCGACTGGGTATAGATTTATATATTTATTGGTAAATATCAGATATCTGATATTATCGGATATCTGATTAAGCCTTTTTCTTTGAGTTTTGGCTTGGCCAAGTGTACTAACACCTAGGCCTACTAAAAAGTCAATATATGCATTTGTGTGCTTTTGGACAAGTGAAAATAAGTTTTTTTCACATTGCCACTTTTTGGCATACCATGATCCTGCACATACCCATAGATCTTCCTAATTTCTAGTGAGCACAACCAAGACTTGATCTTCTAAGGCTTTAGGGATTTGTTCCCAAAATGAGTCCAAATAATGGAACTCTTCACCAATTGAGTTTCCTCATCAATCTGATGATTGGAACTCTTTATTTGATGATCAAATATGAAGAATCAATCATCAAACCACTTCCCCAACTCGCACAAGGCTCTGATCACAACTTCACCTACAAACCCTTGTAGGTCTTCCATACTACTTTTGGGTGCATAGATCTTGACTCCCAATAAGTCTTAAGAAACTAAGAACTAGTTTTGAGTACCCTTTTTAGGGTTACATCAATCCCCAAAACACCTTGAACTAATTCCACTCTAGCACTACCTAACCACCTTTAAGTACACAGGCCTAATTGGCCAAATTAGTCCTGGTTTATACTAAGGATAATTGAAAATGGGCACATAGAATTAGTTTAGGTTTCTAGGAATCTTCTTCCTCCTATATTTGACTCAAAACAACTCTACAACCACTCAACACATTGAGATCCTTCGACTGCACACCCTTTCTTCAAGTTTCCTGATTGACACAGAGATGTTCAGTCTAGGGCTTGGTACCAAACCTATTTCCCTATTGATTCTAGTGGGTTTCTTTTGGAATCATACAAATGATACAACTAACTTGCATTTCCCAAGATTTCATGAGTTTCCATGGGTGGTAATGCAAGTTAGGGCCATTTTTGTGAGATAGGCCTGGTAAACCCTTCAAACCTTGACCGTCTACACAAATTAGTGAATAACTTTGAATGCTTAACTTATTATCAAATCAAATAAATGAATTAGGTGATTGAATACAAGAATGTTTCAAAGCATAAACCTTATTCACATTCAACCCTTTGTACATGTCCGTACACAGCAAGATTCCACTAAAAATGATTGGTTTTTATTCAATTTGATGCACCAGACATATGCCATTTGATTATAACCTCATTCAGAGGTCTTACATAGGTTAAATAACTTCAAAAATGGTGTCCAACCCATCTCCACATAGTTGTGGCCATTGGAACCAACTTTTCAACCTCTTTGAGAAACTTTGAAAAGTTGCTCGACAACAAATGTGCAACTTTTACAAAAATGCACCAAAAGACTAACAAATGACTTCCTAAGAGATCCACTAGGTTTATATAGGGCATAGATCCCTCAAACACCTAAAAACCAAAGAAAAAAAACTTAAAACATTAAAAACCTTAAATGATCCAATCCTAAACCATCTAGGATCCACATGGACTAAGGTATTCCAAGGCTCATAGGCGTGTCTTATGAATCCTTCACCATATAAAAGGATCAAGAACATTGTGGAGATTGATCCCTAAGATTCATCCCTCCTTATTACAAACAAAATGAACCAAAACAAAAGAGAATCTTGAATAGGCCTTGGGTGCCTTGCACTAGAGAGAGAGAGAGAGAGAGAGAGAGAGGATAGGGGGAAGAGAGAAAAATATCCACTCTCTCTCTATATCTATTGAAATCTATGACTTAGATAGGACACACATGGTATAGCACACATGTCCTATGGAAGTCATAGATTTGAATAGCGCACTCGCATTATAGGGCACACACCTTATAGGGCACATGCACTTTTTAAGACATTGGAATCCACCAAGCCTAAGGATTGGATTTTTCTTGGAGATCCAACCCAAAGGCTTGGAGGATTCAAATAGGCCTGAGATGTATTTTCTAGCAAACATACAAAAAAATGACATATTTTTTTGTGTGCTTCTCGTTAGGTTTACTCATGGTTCAATAACATTAAAATCATGCGACGTGATATTGTAGATCTCTTTGTTAGCTATCTAAGCATATTTATTTTGAATTCTGATTATGTTAAGTTTTTCATCTCTAATTTCTTTTGTGTGTATGTTTATTTTTTTTCAAAAACCAACATGTATTATTTTGGGCATAGATTTTGGCTCGTTCATCAAATTTTGCAACAAGTTATGTTTTTAGAAACTAGACTCCGTTCTACACACTTTAAAAAAAAAAGAAAATCTAATTTTTGATTAGTTTTAAATGATTTCCTAGGGGGAGCACACATAAATTTCACATTGTCAGGATGTGTGCACTTCGTAAATTCATAAAAAAATTAGCAAAAAAATTGGTATAAACTATGTGGTGTTAGCTAACTTCTCATTGGAACAATTAAAAAAATTCAAAAAAAAAGTTAACATTTTAGGGGGAGCACATCACATGCTATGTTATGTTTTTTCACAAAAAATCGGACCACTTTTTGTGCTCCCCCTTTTTGAGGGCCTTAATCTGCACCATTTTCAAAATATATTAGTAGTTTAGGAACTAGATTGAAAGTATTAAAACTCTTGTTCTTGTCACACCTTAAATTTTTAAGTCTAACTATCTTCAATTTCTTCTTGAAGTTTAGAGTTTTCTAATTTCAAGAAAAAAGTGGCATCTTATACCCCCTTTTGGTCCCCCATCTTTGTGCACTTACCCTACACAAGAAAATCCTCTTTCATGTGATCTAAGATTTGATCAAGGTTGTGTAAATGTACTTGTAAAATTTAACTAATTGATTTAGCAAGATAAATAATAGAGATCTAGGTGCTAAATGTAAGAAATCAATCTAATTAAGATGTGAAAAAATATCTAAACAAGCATGTGAAGTAGATAATGAGGTACACACTTTGAATTATGTAGAGGAATTAATTTTCTACTATGAAAAATGTTATTATAGAACTGTAACTAAATTTTGATTATAGATCTACGATCATGGCTAAAAACCCAAAAAGTGCTAAAAATATCAAGATGCTAGGAACACATCGACCATGTCACCATGTTTCAGAACAGGTCAAATTAAGTCATTGTGTTCTTGAGGAACTTTTTAGAAGTTGACCCAGATTCTTCGAATAGGTCTCTATCTACAAATTCCAAATTTGTACCTATAATTATGAGATCCTTCTCCTGCATACAAAAAACTATAATTTTGGGATTGGAGTGGATGAGATTTCCTTGGTCAAGCCATAGATTGAGGAATAAACCTTGAATTGAAATTTAAATGAAAAAGGAAATGCTAACATGTATTAGGATTAAATATATCAAATGTAAGAAATAATTACCTTTGTAGATGCAATTGAGTTCGATATGTGATCAAATATGCAAATTTAATAGCCTTGACTCAAAGAAACCAAAATGAAATCAAAATAAGTCAAAACTTCATGTATAGGAATGTGTGTTACATGCCATTGTGAATGATTAAAGGATTTTAATGATGATGGGTCTCCTCCTTAGAAGCCAAACTCCGCTACCACCTTAAAGGAAGAAGCTTGATGTAAGAAGGAAAATTCTTAAACTTGAGATGCTTGAAGTTGCTCACTCTTAATCACTAGTTGAATGATGATGTAGCTTGACTGATGATACTAGGATGTGTGGGATGGAAATTAAATTCCCAAGCCTCCTTATATACTTTTTTTCAAGGTTGAAATCAAAGCAGACCAACCTAGAAACAAAATAAATTAATCAGCAAACCCAAGACACTTCGAGCCCCGCACCTAAAATCCCTTAGGGAAGAGGTTGATCTAGTTGACCTCTTCCTTGGAATTGGTTGACCTAAGTTGACATGTTCCCATGAGGGGTCCCAAAATGGGGCAATAAAGACCTTGGAGGGAGTGCAGAAAGAATCAGGAGAAAATGAATCAACCAGAAGATATGGCCAAAAAGGTAATAAAATAATACCAAAAGGACCATCCCACAAAATGAGAGATGACCCAAAAATGAGGGAGGGGTTAGGAGGGAGAGAGAGAGAGAGATGAAAACCATGCTAAGGAGGGCTAAAAGGTCTCAAAATGAAGTGTGTCCATTTTAAGACAGTATAAGTTCATAGTATTATCATTAGTTTTGCATTCAAGAAGTATCCCTATTTGCACTATAATACAAATCTTTTTCTACCATTTAATTTTTGTCAATAAAAATTTGCAATTCATCTTACTTAATTTTCTCCAAACATTTCTATTTCAGTTAATTCTCTTCATTTACAAGAAACATAAATATAAGGAGAATTTTTAATTTTCCAAATTTACACATGAAATATCACCAATTATCACAAATCAAGATCAAAGGTGCACTAATTAAGCATGTGAATACCACCCTATATCTACCATGTATTAGCAAATAGAGAAAGATATGCATTCCAAGAAACACTACAGTCACATCACCGGGGTTACACAACACTTGACTTAGGAGCGACATGCACCAAAATGCTCCAAGGGGTACATACTAATCCCAAAAAAACCAAAACCATAGCACACGCCCAATGGTTTCCAACCTATACTTCTTCACATACACTCATCAAGTCAACATCATACATCCTTGGCAAGGAATTCACATTACAACATAGGACCAATATTCATAAAATACCAAAAAAACTAGTTCAGCCATCAAAACTTGTAAAGTAAGGAAACAATTAGGCATTACAATAGTAAATAAAGTAAAATAAGTATTTCAATAGTAAATAAACTTCAAGATAAGTTTCACAAATGGTGGCCAAATTGTCACAATCAAGGACAACAAAGTTTACTAGTATGCCCAAACAAATAAAATAAATTGAAATGAAATCACACTTTACGTCACCATGTGACTATGAATTCAAGTCACCCAATGAGGAAGGAGGAAAATATCAGTAGTGGTGGGTCAATTAATACACCCATGATGAGGTACTTCTACTATACCCAACACTATCTCAACACTCTTGCAAGCTAACACACAATAGGTTAACAACCAAACATACCATGCATGGGAGATAGGGTTATCCATGATACCATAGTGCTACTACTCTATTATTGGCTCATATAGCCACTTAAGGGTACACATGCATGAAGTCAAATGATAATTATACACACATCATCAATCCATTATCACAAGAAAATATACTTTTTACATTATATTCATATGAAGTTGTCACCCACACAATGCATGTACTCTAAAATCAATCATCAAGATGGCTTTAGTTACACCTAGAAGATCTCATTATTTACATATATATCACAAACAAGTCCATTCATTTCATTTTAATGCACCAAACATGAAGGTTATTCACCATATTCATCTCAATAATTTTCATGGAACCAATCACTCTATATCATGTTATACTAATACCATTGCTTACAAATATGAATTTGAGATCTCTATTAAAGAATTCATCTACATCACTTTCTTAACATATACATGAAAACCACCAATAGTATTAACATTTCATTCAATGTCACAATTTGGGTTCAATATGGTATAACCAAGTGACATTCTCAATTATAATAGGCATAATGAACTCATTTTAACTCCATGCAATAATCTATCTTACTTTTCTTTAGGTACTTACACACAATTACATTATACCCAATCATTAAGTAGGTCTAAATCCACCACTACATTTGTTCTCCTATTACACTTACTTCCACATGAAATTTATAATTTAATTTATTAATTGAGTATCCTTCTTATTACCATATATCAAACAAGAAGTGGGGAAGAGAGGGAGATATTTTCTTTCTCTTGCAAGTGACCATCACTAACAAGATACATTACCTAACTCTACACCTCACTTTGAATTAATGAAATACACACTCTTTTGGCAATCTCTTTACTAGATTAGTCAAGAAAGTATCACCTCTACAATTTCACTTAACACAACAATCAATGCATGAGGACACACAACACATTTCCAATTTATCCATAACATCATCAAACAATTGCAAGAATATTTATTCTAAGTATCACTTGATCCTTCATACACATATAGTAGTGATTTACACACACACGGGAGCTAAAGATCACCACAATTAACCAATGCACCCAAAATCCATAGACATTTGTTCTCCACACTGGGTTATAGAACACAAGCGTGTTTCTCTAATCAACTACAATTCTTATTGATATGCCATTGATATGATTATCCATTGAATGAAAACCTTCTCTTTACTCATGCATTCATTATTTAGAGAATGATCCAAACAAGATTCTAATCCATTCAAGTTAATATATCATGAATCATGAGTGATCAGTATGCACAATATAAGTAGAAAGTAATAAGGGGTCAAACAGTCGCTCAGTATCCTAAAGGTCACACACAATATAGGGCATATGCAAGGAAGGGTAGTTCCATATCTCTAGAGTTGCATAAATATTATCTCAGTACAACCAACCAATAAAAAAAACTATTGCACACAAGTCCACTACATCATGCCTTCTACCACAAATACACAGAATGTAGAAAAGGTAACCATGCACTCAACCACCTCAGTCCAATTCCTATTAAACATAGTAAAGAAATTAGATCATTATAGTATAATTTATATAAGAATATTATTAATAGTTATATAATATTATTAATAGTTATATTATATTATTGAATATTTATTAATTTTTAATTATTACATCATTATATATTTATATTATTCTTAATATTTCTTTTTACACACTTTAAAAATAAGTTTAAGAAATAAAATTTTAAGAGATTTGAGAAACAACTACTATAGAAATGAATTTCAAACATAAAATGGTAGAGAATTAATTATTTAATGACTTTTCTACTTTCTTAATTAAAAATATTTTATTTTTTTAATATTTCTAATTTAGGGAAAAATTATTTCATCTATCATATTTGTTGTCTACTCTAAAAACAAAACATAAAAATATTTCCTAAATCGTAAAATAATTAATAAGAACAAATAATTCTAATGATGATAATAATTTATTTATAGTTCTAATAATATTCTATGATATTTATTATGTATTGTTACAACAAAAAATAAAGATTTCTTAAAATCCTAATTTACAAAGACCAAATAAATTTGATTATTATCACAAATTCATTAATACTCTTAATAAATAAAATTTAATACTTCAATAAAAACAAGAGATGCAAAGGGTCAAAATTTATGTCGAAAGTAATATGTTTTAGGTTAGTGGAGACTAGTTAATAGTAATATGTGATTAAAATGTATACATCCATAGCACATCAACTTCAAATGTCCACACACTTGTTTCGATCACTATGTAACTCCAAGTGCTCATGTTAGTAGGAAGATAGGCTCATGGTAGAAGAGGAAACTCTATGAACCCAATACCAGAATTTCCTATTTTCTAAAGCCATTTATCGAATCCTCATAAGTGAACCAGGTGGATGCATCCCTCTCCCTCCTCCATACTTGTATGATCAATATATATAAACATAAGAAACAACTTAGATTCATCTAATTGCAGTATGATACTAATTCAAATGTACAAACTCTACATGAGACGTGCCAAACAAAAGTGGTTAACTCTCAAAGAAGGTGTGAGATGCAGTCACAAGGATGAGACTCTACAACCCAATCTCCCATTTGTGATATAACATAATTCTACTTGCATTGTAAGACATGGAATGAAAATTGACCAAGATTTCTATCAAAAGTCATTAAGTGTTTTTTATTGAAAATGGTTGAGTTAAGAATTGTAACCCCACAAAAATTCTAGGGGATTTCAATAGAAAAGGGGTTTCTATTGAGACACTTAGGTTTCGATCAAAAGTACTTTCTATCAAAAGCCCATGGTTAGCATGATTCTCCAAAGGCCAAGAAAAATCTAAAGTTTGTAGGCCTTCAGAGCTCAATCTGAGGGCTCAAATGGGATAATAATGGAAAACTAATATGTACAACATAAGTACTTGAAATGAACTTTTCAATGGTTATGATTTTTAATAAATTTTGAGTTTATTATAAATATATTTTTTTACGACAATCAAATGTAGGTTTCTTGCCAAAAACCAACATTTGTGTTCGACATTCATGAAAAAGTAGTAAATGAGAGAAAAAAATTCTGAAAAATATCTATGCACTAGGTATTGAAGTCTTCTTTCTATAAAAAAAATTAAAAGCGGACAAATACGCAACAAGTTACAAGCTATGAAATGAACATATGTCAAAATTATGGATAAGTCAACTAAAAACATTAATAAAATATAAAATACTGAGGATAGAATCATGAAACCAATTGTAGTCACTAGATATGGATTTTACAAAACTAAATTTGAAAGAATCATCTTGATATCTATTTTAGAAAAAAAGTTAGGCTTTATGAAGTGAGTGTCACTCTTTAAAAATGGTGTTTTCAACAACATACTAGTTTTCAAAGGCGATAGAAAATTGATTCAAATAAATTACACAAAAAATTATAAATTATGTTTAGAATATAGATAGAAAATATTAAAAGACTCTAATTTACTTCATCTTCCAATTTTTAATGATTAGTAACAATATGCATTCGAAAGTGAACTTTTTTTTTCACAATGTACATTTCAGTGTAAGTTCAGGCAAAAAAGTGTAACCCATTATTGTGGGTTCACCATAACATTATAAGAAAACTAATCAAAACCACACTAAAATATATTTTTCACACACATATTAACCATTAACTTACAATGTAACTTCCAAAAATAGAAAGGGGCTAAACATTCTATTCAATTTCAATTGTTAAAACATATACATTATTTCCTAATGATCAAGAGTTTGCATTACTTTTTGCTAATTTTCACATAAAATATATTTCAATACAAACACTTACAATCACAACTTATGTTTTTCTGCTCCAAGCTATAAATACTCAGAATATTTTATCTCAAAGGAGAATAGTTCATAGCATTTTCATTAGTTTTACATTCAATAAGTATCCTAATTTTCACTATAATACATATCTTTTTCTACCATTTCATTTTCCTCAAGAAAAATTTGCAATTCATTTTACTTAATTTTCTCCAAACATTTCTATTTTAGTTAATTCTCCTCATTTACAAGAAATATAAATATAAGGATAATTTAATTTTCCAAACTTATGTACATGAAATAGCACAAATTATCAAAAGAAAGATCAAATGTGCACTAATTAAGCATGTTAATACCACCCTATATCTACCATGTAGTAACAAATAAAGAAATGTATGCATTCCAAGAAACACTCCAATCACATCACCGAGGTTACACAACACCAAAATGCTCCAACATGTACATACTAACCCTGAGAAAACCAAAACCCTAGCCCACACCTAATGGTTTCCTGCCTCTGCTTCCTCACATACACTCACCAAGTATACATCATACATCCTTGGCAAGGAATTCACATTACAACATAGGACCAACATTCATAAAAAACCAAAAAAAACTAGGCCAAGCATCAAAATTTGTAAAGTAAGGAAACAATTAGGTATTGCAATAGTAAATAAAGTAAAAAAAAATAGTTTCAATAGTAAATCAAATTCAACATAAGTTTAAAAAATGGTGGCTAAATTCTCACAATCAAGGAAAAACAAGTTTACTAGTTCACACAAACAAATAAAAGAAATCAAAATTAAATCACACTTTATATGACCGTGTGACTATGATTCTAGTCACTCAATGAGGAAGGAGGAAACCACGGGCATTGCAATAGTAAATAAAGTAAAAAAAATAGTTTCAATAGTAAATCAAATTCAAGATAAGTTTTAAAAATGGTGGCTAAATTCTCACAATCAAGGACAAACAAGTTTACTAGTCTGCACAAACAAATAAAAGAAATCAAAATCAAATCACACTTTACATGACTGTGTGACTATGATTCTAGTCACTCAATGAGGAAGGAGGAAACCACAGGCATTGCAATAGTAAATAAAGTAAAAAAAATAGTTTCAATAGTAAATCAAATTCAATGTAAGTTAAAAAAATGGTGGCTAAATTCTCACAATCAAGGACACACAAGTTTACTATTCCGCACAAACAAATAAAAGAAATCAAAATCAAATTACACTTTACATGACTATGTGACTATGATTCTAGTCACTCAATGAGGAAGGAGGAAACCACGGTAGTGGTGGGTCAATTGATACATCCCATGACCAAGTACTTCTACTATACCAAACACTATATCAAGACTCTTCCAGGTTAACACACAATAGGGTAAAAACCAAACATACCACGCATGGGGGATAGGGTTATCCATGATACCATAGTGCTACTACTCTATTACTGGCTCATACAACCATTTAAGGGTAGATATGTATCTTGTCAAATGCTAATTCTACATACATTATCAATCTACTATCACAAGAAAAAATACTATTTACATTATAGTCATCTGAAGTTTTCACCCACTCAATTCATGTAATCTAAAATCAATCATCAAGATGGATTTAGTTGCACCTAGAAGGTCTCATTATCTACATGCATATCACAAAAAAATTCTACTCATTCTATTTTAATGTACCAAACATCGAGGTTATTCACTATATTCATCTCAATGATTCTCATGGAATTGATCTCACTCTATATCATGTTATACCAATACCATTGCTTACAAATATGAATTTGAGACCTCTATTAAAGAGTGCATCTACATCACTTTATTAACATATACAAGAAAATCACCAATAGCATTAACATTTCATTCAATGTCACATTTTGGGTTAACTATGGTATAACTACTTGTGACATTCTCAATTATAATAGGTATAATGAACTCATTTTAACTCCATGAAATGCTCTATCTTACTTTACTTTGGGTATTTACACAAAATTACATTGTCTGAGCCAATCGTTAAATAGGTCTAAATCCACCACAACATTTGTTCTACTATTATGGTTACCTGAAAAAGAAAGTTTGAATATAATTTATTAATTGAGTATCCTTCTTATTACCATATATCAAACAAGAAGTGGGGAGGAGAGGGAGATATCTAGTTTCTCTTCCAAGTGACCATCATTAACAAGATGCATTACCTAACTCTACACCTCACTCTAAATTAATACAATGCACGCTCTTTTGGAAATCTCTTTACTATGTCAATCAAGAAAGTATCACCTCTACCATTTCACATGACATAACAATCAGTGCATGAGGACACAAAACACATTTCCAATTTGTCCATGACATCATCAAACAAATGTAAGAATATTTATTCTAACTATCACTTGATCCTCCATACACATATAGTAGTGAATTGTGCACACATATGAGCTAAAGATCACCACAATCAACCAATGCACCTAAAATCCATAGACATTTATTCTCCACACAGGGTTATAGCACACAAGAGGGTTTCTCAAATTTGCTATAGTTCTTATTGATATGCCATTGATATTATTAGCCATTCAATGGAAACCTTCTATTTTCTTATGCATTCATTATTCATATAATGATCCAAACAAGATTCTAATCTATTCACCAATATGTCATCAATCATGAGCAATCAATATACACAATACAAGAAGAAAGTCATAAGGCATCAAACACTAAACCAATATCCTAAAGA
The DNA here is from genome assembly GCA_027943335.1 of Chamaecyparis obtusa. Taxonomy (NCBI): domain Eukaryota; kingdom Viridiplantae; phylum Streptophyta; class Pinopsida; order Cupressales; family Cupressaceae; genus Chamaecyparis; species Chamaecyparis obtusa. Next base: position 328,851 of record BSBK01000993.1, on the reverse strand, counting down.
ACACACACAATAGATGGTATACACAACGAAGGGTAGTTCCATATCTCTGGAGTTGCATAAATATCATCTTAATACACTCAATCAATAAAATAATGGTTACACGTGCAAGTCTACTACATCATGCCTTTACCACCAATACATAGAATGTAGAAAGGTAACCATGCAATCAAACACTTGAGTCCAATTCCTATTAAACATAGTAAAGAAATTAGATCATTATACTATAATTTATATAAAAATATTATTAATAGTTATAGTATGTTATCATATATAATATTATATCATTATATATTTTCTTAATATTTATTTTTACATTATTTTTAAATAATTTAGAAATAAGTTTATGAAATAAATTTTTAAGAGATTTAAGAAACAACTACTAAAGAAATGAATTTCAAATATAAAATTGTAGAGAAGTAATTATATATTGAATTTTCTACTTTCTTATTTAAAAATATTTATTTTTTAAATATTTCTAATTTAGGAAAAAAAATCTTCCATCTATCATATTTGTTGTCTACTCTACAAACAAAAGATATAGATATTTTCTAAATCTTAAAACAATTAATAAGAACAAATAATTCTAATTATGATCATAACTTTTTTATAGTTTTAATAATACTCTACAATATTTGTTGTCTATTGTTACAACAACAAAAAAAATTTCTTAAAATCCTAAAACAAAGAACAAATAAATTTTATTATTATCATACATTCATTAATACTCTTAATAAATGAAATTCAAGACTTTAATACAAAAATATTTTTTTCCTTATTTAACAGTTATACTTTTTCTTTCCTAAATCAATTAATTTTTAATTTTAATCTAAAAACCATTTTAGAATGGCAAAAAAATACTATACCAAAGTGGTTTCTTACTTTCACCCCCATGTACTTTAAACTTGACGCTCTAAAAAAACTTAAAATCGCCAAATAAAATAAGTAATCCAAAATAACATTAGTCGATGACAATATGATATATATGTATTAATCACTCTCAGGGTTAATATATATGTATATCTTTTAGGAATACTCATCCCTATCAATTCAAGGGAAGTTAGTGCCCTATACCTATCCATGTTAGTACATTAGCTGAAGCACATGTGAATATATGATATCAATCATAGAATGAAATCGAGGCATCAAGTAGACCTTGTGAATGAGTAACTACAAATTTATCCCACTTCATACAAGCACATCATACATGATTAACTACAACTAATAACATGAACATAAGAATAATAATAATTGAATGTTAGTAATTACACGAAAATAACCAACCTTGTGACATATCATGGAAGCCACTTTAAAACAAATTGTCTATATGATCATTATTTAATATTTTTATAAAAACATAATACATTGCACTTACACTAACATATTTATCCTAATAAGTTATCAATTTTATAATTATCAAATAACCATTTTATATAACAATAATCATCAATGTGGCTATGTACCATTTCCTATACAATAACTGTTATAACATCAATTCCATAATCAAAACATGGAAATTTATTAATACTAATATATTGGTATTGAAAATATGTTCACCTCATCCTACATCTAAACCAAGGTCCAGAGCCACATTACCTTATAAAGGGATAGGGTTGAGGTGGCACTACATTCTCTCCCTTAAGGCTCGACTTACTCTTGGAAGTCGCAAGGGATAAAAAAGAAATACTTCGCACATTAGTCTTGTGGTATTTCTAAAATATAATCAATAACACATAATTCCTGGGATTCCATGCAACAATAGCTCAATTCTCATAATTATGATCAACAATAGGATATCTCTCTATTTAATCTATCTTAATTCTAGTCAACTATAATATTGCATTATAGATAATTTCATTATACTTTGGGTAATTTCATTACCACAACTATATGCCTTCTTTTTTACTAGCAACTAGGCCATGTAATCCAACCAAAGTAACATTATATATCAAATTTATTATAAGAAAATTAATCAAAACCACAATAAAAATACTTTTCAGACACATATTAACCATTAACTTATGTTCTTAAGTTCCAAAAATAGCAAGGAGCTAAACATTCTATTCAATTTCAATTGCTAAAACACATACATTGTCTCCTAACGATAAAAAAAGAAAATTACTTTTCGCTAATTTGCACATTAAAGATATTTCAATAAAATCACTTCCACTCACAACCCATGTTTTTTTGTCCAAGATATCAATAATTAGAAGATTTCATCTCAAAGAAGAACAGTTCATAGCATTTTCATTAGTTTTACATTCAACAATTATCTTGATTTGCACTATAATACATATCTTTTTCTACCATTTCATTTTCCTCAAGAAAAAATTGCAATTCATCTTACTTAATTTTCTCCAAACATTTCTACTTTAGTTACTTCTCCTCATTTGCAAGAAACATAAATATAAGGAGAACTTTTAATTTTCTAAATTTGTACATGAAATAACACAAATTCTTGCAAAGCAAGATCAAATGTGCATTAATTAAGCATGTGAATACCACCCTATATCTACCATGTAGTAACAAATAGAGAAAGATACACGTTACAAGAAACACTCTAGTCACATCAGTAGGGTTACACAACACTGAAATCAGGAGCGACATGCACCAAAATGCTCCAACATGCACATACTAATCCAAAAAAACCAAAACCATAGCCCACACCTAATGGTTTCTTGCCTCTACTTCCTCACAAACACTCACCAAGTATCCATCATACATCGTTAATTTTATTCATTATTTTATTACTGATGTCCCTATTCAATTTAATAGCATCAATATAAAAAATAGAGCACCCACCAATCAAATAGGGACATGAGGTGCTCAAACAATGAGCTCATAAAACAATAAATTTAGTCTTAATAAAATCTTATAAAGCAACATATATTGTGTGAATTGTTTGATCTCTCTTTATTTTTTTTGTTGTTGATATTCACTATGTGCTACTCCTCATTTATGATCATTTCATGAGGAAATGTCTTGATGGCTTGCGAGCCACAAGCTAGGGCATCATGCATTATTTATGAGCTCACTGTTTGAGCACCGGCCAATCAAATAGGGACATGAGGTGCTCAAATAGTGAGATCATAAATAATGCATGATGTCCTAGTTGTAGGTAGTTATCTCTTCTATAATGATGGAGGAGTGAAAGGTAATGATCAATGAGGTTGATGCTATTAGATCATACATTAACACACTTATTGTTTTGAATTTGAGCTTGGGCATAATGCAATATTATTGTTTTCATTGCATGCTTGCTGCTGTTGTACACCATATATTATTTTATACACTAATTATTTCATTGAGACTGTGAGCTATTGTAGTTGATTGTATTCTTTTGGGGTCTGATCTATTGTAGTTGTTTCATTTTTCTTTGAATCATTGTTTACAATTACTTTTTATGCAATATTTGTATGAAGAACAAGAACAAAATTGTGAACAAGTGTATTTGACAAATATAAACATGACACATTTTGTTGGGCTGATTGGTTCACTTGGTACCATTTACATGGCCTGGCTAGATATTAAACAATGAGCTCATGAACAATGCTAGTATTAAACAGTAAGCTCATGAAAAATGTATGATGCCCTAGCTTGCAGTCCGTGAGCCATCAAGAAATTTCCTCATGAAATGATCATAAATAGGGAGTACCGCATAGTGTATATCAACACCAAAACAAATAAATAGAGATCAAACACTTCACACAATGCCTTAAAGGTAATAGAAACAATTCCCTAGCTCTCAAAGCTCACAGGTCATCAAGCATTCCAAATGAAAAGATGTAAACAATGCCAGTATTAAATAGTGAGCTCATGAACAATGTATGATGCCCTAGCTTGCAGCAGTCTGTGAGCCACCAAGACATTTCCTCATGAAATGATCATAAATAGGGAGTACCACATAGTGCATTATTTTATTATTGATGTCCCTATTTGATCTAATAGCATCAATATAACAAACAGAGCACCGAACAATCAAATAGGGACATGAGGTGCTCAAACAGTGAGCTCATAAAACAATATATTTCATCTTAATAAAATCTTATAAAGAAACATATATTGTGTGAATTGTTTGATCTCTCTTTATTTGTTTTGTTGTTGATATTCACTATGTGGTACTCCCCATTTATGATCAAATAGACAAAACTTGAATGCCTACCTCAAGTGCCAGCGCCCTCTTCCCACACGGTGTCGGCCTCTTTGTGTACGCCAAACTTGAATGCCCTCTTCACGCCATGCAAAAGTGCAGTGCCATCTTCACGGAAGCTCTTTGAATTCACAAATTTCAAATGACACTTTCTTTTACTTTTTTTTTTTGTTTATAACCAAATGGGTAGTTTGGGATAGAGTCTTCAATGTGTCTTAGGCACATAAATGGTGTTGATGGATGTCATAGAGATGCCATAAGGTCATTAAATGAGTTGGTTCCTCAAAATCTAGAAAGGATAGAGGTCCTAATAAGTAGGATCAAGGCATAGAGAAAGATGCCAAATGTTGTTAAGAAGTTGTCATGACAACATTTGCAATAATTGCAAATATTGCATGCAACTTGGATACTTTGGATTCCCTTGAGAATAGGAGGTAGATCGGTCAATAGGCCCTAGAATGGTGGAAATGGTATGTTATGTTTAGGAAGGCTTGAATCTCAAGGATAGTTATGCATTGTAATAGTTTTTGAGTATTGAATACAGTTCTACAACATTGTTTTAGTGAATACCCTGAGCTTTTGTGTTGACAGTGCCTTAAAATAATGGATTGAAAGTATCAATCTAGTGGATGATTAGTGTGCTTTGATAAGTTCTAAGAGTTTTTCATTTAGGAATTAGTTTGTTTTGAGAAGTTCTATTGTGTTGTTTAAATTATTTTTGTTTTTAGAGTTCCCACTGGTCCTATTTTGACCGGACTGTGCTTTCATGGCTCCCCCATGAAATCTAACCATGGAAAACACCTAAGGATAGATGGAAATGATAGGGGAGTCATTAGTGTACATATTTTTAGGATTAGGGGTTGTGAAATTTTGGAGAGCTATTTTTACCATTAGGCCCTAGGCGAGAAGACAAAGCTCGATTAGAGGTCTAGGAATGAAAATTTGAAGATTTCTTGTAGGGTAGAAAGGTGTTGTACAACATAGGTATATTTTAAAGAAGGTTTTCATCATACCTTGACATATTCATTTTATTTGGTTTATGGCAATCACTTAGGTCAAGTTTTGAGCAAGATTCATCTAGGATACAGTCAGTCCTAGAAAATAGGTCAATTAGCCCTGTTTATCCTAGTTTGTAGGAAGGCAGTGTACGGAGGCTACCAGGACCTAAAAATTGTAGAATCTTTAGTAAGAGACAAAAGGGTATCCAAATCCCCAATTGGTTTTTTAGGTTGTTTGAAGAATTTTGGAAAGAAAGGACAAAATCCTCTATAAAAGGCTACAAGAAAATTAGGCCTAATTAGTCTATTTCAAGGTGGAACCTTGAACCCAGTGGAAAAGGGCTTGAAGACCCAATCAAATGGACTCAAATGAAAACATTGGGAATGTTTTCATGATGAAGGACACACCTAAAATGAAGAATAAATTTTGTGATAAGGTAGTACTTAGAGCTTTCTAAGTGAGGGAGAAGAATTGTACTATCTATAAGGTGTTAGTCTTTCAAGGTGAAGATGCAAAAAGTGCAGTGTCATCTTTGTGGAAGCTCGTCAAATTCACAAATTACCAATGACACTTTCTATTTCTTTTTTTTGTTTATATGACTTAGACTTATGTTCAATCCTTAGTAATGGTTTGGGGAACTAATTACTAGATGAGTGACTATAGTACCCTAGTTTGCATTATTAGATGATCTTGTTTAATTTGTGTTCATTTCATACAAAGATACATGTAAAGGAAAAGAAATTTTAGCATCTAAAGATTACATGTATATATATGAAAAATAACTTGTATATACTATACAAGGAAAATAACTTTCAGAAGAAAATGCAAGAGTACATGCATACATAAGAGGATGAACATCAATAATAAGGGTGCTAGACATTGCCTGAAGTGATGAATTTTTTACTCGGGTATGAATCTAGTGTGCCCCTATGTGATTCAGAACTTGCAAAGAAAAGAGAGATGGGGGTTAGATAAAAAATATCTAAGCAATGAATGGCATCCTATCACTGATCCTCATCTACACTTATGCATGTGCATAGTCAAGCCATACACTTCTGAAAGAAAAACCAAGCTCACAGTCTCAATGAAATAAACAGTGTATAAAACAATATATGGTGCACAACAGCAGCAAGCATTAAATGACAACAATAACATTGCATGATGTCTGAGCTCAAATTCAAAACAATAAGTGTGTTAATGTATGATCTAATAGCAGCAACCTCATTGATCATTACCTTCCACTCCTCCATCATTATATAAGAGATAACTAGCTACAACTATATTTCATAATTCCTCCTTTGAAGTGTATATATATATATATATATATATATATATATCAAGTATAATTATGAGTTTAGATCATATATTTAGTCTTAATAAAATAATACACTTACTATTTTGAATTTGAGCTCAAGCATCATGCATTGTTTATGAGCTCATTGTTTGATTACCAGCCAATCAAACAAGGACATGAGGTGCTCAAACAATGAGCTCATAAATAATGCATGATGCCCTAGCTTGCAGCCCATGAGCCATCAAGATATTTTCTCATGAAATGATCATAAACGGGGTGTACCACATAGTGAATATCAACATCAAAACAAATAAAAAGAGATCAAACACTTCACACAATATATGTTATTTTATAAGATTTTATTAAGAATAAATATATTGTTTTATGAGCTCACTGTTTGAGCACATCATGTCACTATTTGATTGGTCTGTGCTCTATTTGTTATATTGATGCTATTAGATCAAAAAGGGACATCAGTAATAAAATAGGGACATCAAATAGGGACATCAGTAATAAAATAATACACTTACTGTTTTGAATTTGATCTCATAAAGATTAACTTTCAAAAGAATATGAATGAATGCAAACATACATAAGTGGATGAACATAAATAATGAAGGTACCAAACATTGCTTGAAGTAATGAAGTGTTGACCCAGGTTTCAATCCAGTATGCTCTTGTATGATCCAAAACCTGCAAGGAAGGAAAAGACAGGTTAGATCCAAATGATCTAAGAAATGTCTGGAACCCTATTACTGATCCTCATCTACAAATATGCATGTGCATAGTCAAGCCATACACTTCTAAAATGAACTATGCTACAAAACATGGGTGTGTGTTAATGTGATTCAAAAGCTATTATGCAAGATTATTTTATTATTGAGATAAGGATATCTTAATTCTACAAGAATAAATGTTTTGAGAAATATTTGAATTTAATTTTGAAAATAACATGAGGAGTGATATATTTCAAGCTTCAGCGAGATTTCATACCAAGCAGTGTTTTTAGATTACATTCAATGCATTGTTTACGCTTGTATTGGTGGGAAAACTCTTGAAAACGTGCAAAAGAGATTGAATTCAACCATGTTGTTTACATGACACATGTAGTTTACCTCCAACCTAAATCAGTGTTGCATACAAATTTGTGGATGCTACATGGTATGAAGCCTCATTGAAGCTTGAAAATGATAAGCATTATGATGTTGAGGTATGGTGTGGTAAGCACAAGTATAGTTTCTCGTAAGCTACTATGTGGTACTCCCCATTTATGATCATTTCATGAGGAAATGTCTTGATGGCATCATACATTGTTCATGAGCTCACTATTTAATGTTGGCATTGTTCATGAGCTCACTATTTAATATCTTGCCAGGCCATGTAAATGGTACTAGGCCAACCCAATCAGCCCAACAAAATGTGTCATGTTTATCTTTGTCAAATACACTCGTTTACTATTTTGTTCTTGTTCTTCACACAAATATTGCATCAAAATTAATTGTAAACAATGATTCAAAGAAAAAAGAAACAACTACAATAGATCAAACCCCTAAAGAATATAGCCAACTACAATCGCTCAAAGTCTCAATGAAATAAACAGTGTATAAAACAATATATGGTGCACAACAACAGCAAGCATGCAATGATAGCAATAACATTGCATGATAAAATTCAATACTCTTAGTTTTTATTCAAATCTATTTGAAACTCCTATCAACTCATTGTCCAATAGTTAAACTAACCTATGACTTCAAAGGAGGAATTATGAAATATAGTTGTAGGTAGTTATCTCTTCTATAATGATGGAGGAGTGAAAGGTAATGATCAATGAGGTTGTTGCCATTAGATCATACATTAATATACTTATTATTTTGATAGTAATAACATTGCATGGTGCCAGAGCTCAAATTCAAAATAGTAAGTGTATTATTTTATTACCGATGTCCTTATTTTATTATTGATGTCCCTATTTTATTACTGATGTCCCTCTTTGATCTAATAGCATCAATATAAAAAACCGAGCACCGACCAATCAAATAGGGACATGAGGTGCTCAAACAGTGATCTCATAAATAATGCATGATCATAAACGGGGAGTACCACATAGTGAATATCAACAATAAAACAAATAAAGAGATACCAAACACTTCACACAATTCCTTGAAGGTAATAGCAACGATGCCCTAGCTCTCAAAGCTCGTGGGTCATCGAGCATTCCAAATGCAAAGATGTAAACAATACCAGTATTAACATTCATATTTTTCTATTAAATCAACAAATACATCAAAATGAAATTGAATTAATGAGAAGACAAAGCTCAAATGCCTACCTCAAGTCATGGCTTCCATATAAAGATCAAATGCTAAGGAACTATGTTATAAAATTTCATGCCAAATTTCAAGGCATGAAATTTTATAACTCTACATGTATTTTCTTTGAGTCCCCCACATTGTAAACTCAATGCTAAGGAGAAAAAAGTATGATGTCAAAAAGTATAAAATTTCATGCCTTAAAATTTTATAACATAGTTCTTTCGCAGCTGCCATATGAAGAGCAGTGCAAGGTGGTAACTTTCCCATTTTACCACAATTAGGGCCCTTTTTACCATACTTTATGAGCTTTATGTTTTTACTATGCTTTATGAGCTTTATGTTTTTGTTTTAAGTGAAGACAAAGATTATCTTAACTTGTTATCTTTAAATTTTATTCATTTTATGATTTTAAAAATTGAAATAAAAAATATAAACTTTTAAGAAACTTTTACATATTTTCATCAAATGACCCAAAAACATCAAGAATCATCATATATGGTCATTAATAGCCAACTTTCAGAAGAATATGAATGAATGCAAACATACATAAGTGGATGAACATAAATAATGAAGGTACCAAACATTGCCTGAAGTAATGAAGTGTTGACCTGAGGTTCAATCCAATATGCTCTTGTATGATCCAAAACTTGCAAGGAAGGAAAATATGGGGTTAGATCCAAAGGATCTAAGTGATTCCTGGCACCCTATTACTAATCCTCATCTACAATTATACATGTGCAATGTGAATAAAAACTAAGAGTATTGAATTTTATCATGCAATGTTATTGTTGTCATTGCATGCTTGCTATTGTTGTGCACCATATATTGTTTTATACACTGTTTATTTCATTGTGATTGTGAGCTATTGTAGTTGACTGTATTCTTTTGGGGTCTGATCTATTGTAGTTGTTTTTTTGTTCTTTGAATCATTGTTTACAATTACTTTTGACGCAATATTTGTGTGAAGAACAAGAACAAAATTGTGAACAAGTGTATTTGACAAAGATAAACATGACACATTTTGTTAGGTTGATTGGATTGTCCTGGTACCATTTACATGGCCTGGCTAGATACTAAACAGTGAGCTCATGAACAATGCCAGTATTAAACAGTGAGATCATGAACAATGTATGATGCCCTAGCTTGTAGCCCATGAGCCATCAAAGCATTTCCTCATGAAATGATCATAAACAAGGAGTACCACATAGTGAATATCAAACCAAAACAAATATAGAGAGATCAAACACTTCACACAATGCCTTGAAGGTAATAGAAATGATGACCTAGGTCTCAAAGCTCACAGGTCATCAAGCATTCCAAATGAAAAGATGTAAATAATGCCACTATTAAATAGTGAGCTCATGAACAATGTATCATGCCCTAGCTTGCAACCCGTGAGCCATCAAGATATTTCCTTATCAAATGATCATAAATGGGGAGTACCACATAGTGAATGTCAATAGAAAAACAAATAAAGAGAGATCAAACACTTCACACAATGCCTTGAAGGTAATAGCAATGATGCCCTAGCTCTCAAACCTTGTGAGTCATCAAGCATTCCAAATGAGAAGATGTAAACAATGCCAGTATTGAGTAGTGAGCTCATAAACAATGTATGATGCCCTAGCTTGCAGCCCGTGAGCCATCAAGACATTTCCTCATGAAATGATCATAAACAGGGAGTACCACATAGTGAATATCAACAAAAAAAACAAATAAATAGAGATCAAACACTTCACACAATGCCTTGAAGGAAATGATGTCCTAGCTCTCAAAGCTCATGGGTCATCAAGCATTCCAAATGCTAAGATGTAAACAATGCCACTGAAATTGATTTAATGAGAAGACAAAGCTTGAATGCCTACCTCAAGTGCCAGTGCCCTCTTCCCACATGATGTTGGCCTCTTCGCGCATGCCAAACTCAAATGCCCTCTTCACACCATGAAAAAGTGTAGTGTCATCTTCGTAGAAGCTCTTTGAATTCATAAATTACAAATGACACTTTCTTTTTCTTTTTTTTTATATACACATGAGTGTCGCAATTATGACACCACCATCGCTATTATGACACCGTCGGGGGAACTTGCAAAAAAAACACAAAAAACAAAGATAAATTGTACTGGCATCATAAATTAGCATCAAAATTAGACCCCAAATGTTGTAGTGTTCCTATAAAAACATGGCAAGCACTCATGTTAACCACATCATTAAACAATACCTCATCCTAGTATGGTCCAATGTTGAACTTCACCCAACACTATTCTTTAACTTCTACCATATGGTTATCCTAAAACCAACTTATCCCATATGGACAAGGGTGTTTAAGTCTCCTTAACCTAAGATTCTATACCATCTCCTTTGAAACAAGGTTTCTATTTTTTAGTACTACCACTGTCCATTATCACTATTGATGCAAGGCGGGACATGATGAAGGGCCAAAGGCACACCCTAATCAAAATCCTCCTTGGAGAACAACACACGGAAGCAACAATACAGACAAAGAGAGAGAGAATGTAGAACAAATCATATATTATTTATAAAATCACCTCATACATGTTAGGTTGTAAGGCCTTCTTGGTTATGGCCAAATTTATTTAAATTCAATTATAACAGTCCTCCAACATGTGAGGATTCATAAACTATTTTCTACCAACTAATCTACTACTAATCTACCATCTAGCACTTTCTCCCTAAAACTACCAACAACTACTACATTTATACAAGAGGCTACCGGAACAAGTCAGCCTTCAGATATCATTGGAGGAAGGAACAATTAGATCTAGGTCCACATGCTTCCCAATGATCAATACCAACATTAACTCTGTGACCAAAATTCAATGCATAAGTCAACCTCAACAGGAAATCAAAATAAATCACTCAGTGAGAAATACTACCAAGCACTAGGAAATAACTCGGCAAACGAAGGAACCAAGCTAACTCGGTCAATGAAGGAACCAAGCAACAATTGAGCCCCATCGGTAAATAAAGGAAAACATCACCGAGAGCCAAAAGAAGCTACCAAGAAAACCTAACCCTTCTAACTTGTTTTTGGTGACACAAGATTGCCAAGGACTCAAGATGCTCTTGCATCAGAGACCTGGGGTTGTTTGAAATGATTCTTTGAATTATGTAGCAAGAACAACCTGAGTTGAATCCAACTTAGATTATGAAATCCATGAGCTGTCTTCAATTGGTATGCTCTTCCACTTTACCAGATACTCCATATACTTTTTCCTCTTGTGCTTCTGCCACTCTTTGTTCCAAAATATTCTCAACTTCTTCTATTTGTATCTTAGGATAATCATTCGATACTGACATGCCTTCATCAAGTTCATGATACTTGAAAATAAGTCTAAAATTTTGAATATAGGTGATATATCTATGTCATTAGGTAACCCAATCTCATAAGAATTTCCACTATTAGATTTCCTCAACACCTCGCTAGGACCAAATTTGTTCATTTTCAACTTTCCATAGGTTCCAACAGAAAATCTACCTTTCTTCAATTATACCATTACTTCTTCCCCAACTACAAAATTCTTATGTCTTCTTGATCTGTTTTCTTTGTCTTTGTATTTTTTATTACTATTTTCCAACTTATGTTTAACTTCCTCATGCAATGTCTTCATGAACACAACAAACTCTTCTCCTTTAGCACTTCTCTTTTATTCACCAACAATATCCTTTAGATATGATATATCTCTTAGTTGTATGCCATTAACAATCTCAAAAGGTGTTTTTCCAGTACTCCTATTCACTGAATTATTGTATGCAAACTCTGCTAGTGCCAACATAGAATCCTAATTACTCATTTTATCTCCAACTAAACATCTCGAAAGATTACTCAAACTTATGTTTACAACCTCTGTCTGTCCATCATTCTATGGGTTAAATGTAGAACTATACCTCAAATCAGTACCCAACTTTCTCCAAAGAGTCTTCCAAAATTATCCAACAAATTTACTGTCTTGGTTAGAGATGATACTCCTCGGTAATCCATGTAATCTAAAAACTTCCTTAAAGAAAATATTTTTTATATGCACTACATCTAACATCTTCCTACAAGGTATAAAATGTGCCATCTTAAAAAATATATCCACAACAACAAATATAGAATCATTACCTCTTTCTGTCTTTGGTAAGACAAGAACAAAATCCATACTGATATCAATCCAAGGTTTCTCAGGAACAGAAATCAGTATATACAATCCAGTATTCTGACTTACTCCCTTTGCAACTTCACAAATTCCATAAATTTTTTAACATCCTTATACAACTGTGGCCAAAAGTATTTCTCCTTAAGAAAATTCAATGTCTTATCAATGCCAAAATGTCCATGCAAACCACTACTATGTTTCTCCTTTATCAAATTAGTTCTCATTGATCCTCTTGGTATACATAACTGAATACCTTTAAACAACATACCCTCTTCAATGAAATAGTCTTTGCATTTAGTACTTGGTTGATATTGAATAGGTGTTCTGCACTTCCTCCATGACTCAGAAAAATCAGGGTCAATTTCATACAAATCTTTCATGTCATCAAACCAAGAACTTTAATTTTCATTTCAGTCATCAAAGGTCTTCTTCTACTCAATGCATCAGCAACTCAGTTAGTGACTCCGCTCTTAAGCTTTATCACAAATGTATAACTCTGCAAATATTCAACTCATTTCATATGTCTCTGATTCAACTTATTCTAAGTACCCAAATATTGTAAAGTCTTATGATTAGTTTACAACACAAATTCACTCATTATTAAATAATGTCTCCATTTCTTTAGGGCCTGAACAATAGCATAGAACTCTTGATCATACACAGAATATTTCCTTTTTCCATCATTCAACTTCTCACTAAAGAAATAAAAAGGTTTACCTTCTTGACTCAAAACAACTCCTATTGCATTACCACTTACATCACATTCAACTTGAAATACCTTATTGAAATTAGGTAAAGGTAACATAGATAATTCAACAACCTTCTGCTTCAACATCTCAAAAATTTTATTAGCTCCATGTGTCCACTTAAATTCTCTTTTATCTCCTCTCATAGTCTCAGTCATAGCATTACAAATTGAACTAAAATTTCTAATGAACTTTCGGTAAAAACATGCTAAACCATGAAATGATCTTACCTCACTAGCATTATCAGGTGTATGCCAATTTAAAATAGCTTCAACCTTTTTAGGATCTATCTTCAAACCATCAACTGAAATTAAAAATCCCAAATACACAATCTCCTCTTTCATGAAGGAACACTTTTTCAGATTAATCAACAACTTTTCTTCTTTCAACCTTTGAAATACTTGTTTAATATGAAACAAATTTTCTTCTCTGGTCTTACTGAATATTAGAATGTAATCTAGGTATACAATCACAAATTTACCCAAAAAATTCTTCAAAACTTCATTCGTCAATCTCATAAAAGTACTCAGTGCATTAGTTAAACCAAAAGGCATAACCAACCACTCATACAGACCTCTTTTCTTAAAAGAAGTCTTCCACTCATCACCTTCTCTGATTCTTGTTTGATGATATCCACTTTTCAAATCAATTTTGGTAAAATACTTTTCTCCAGTCAAATTATCCTTTATGTCATCCATTCTCAGTATAGGAAACTTATATTTCACTATTATCTTGTTGATTACTCTAGAATCAGTACACATTCACCATTCTCCATTCTTCTTAGGTGCCAATATAGATGGTACTACACAAGGACTCAAACTTTATTGGATCAAACCTTTCTACAATAATTCTTGGATTAGTCTATTCAATTCCTATTTCTCGATAGGTGTTAACTGATGTGGTGCCTTATTTGGTAAACTAGCTCTAGGGATAAGATCCATATAATGATCAATGTTTCTCTTTGGTGGCAAACCATTAGGTACATTATCATAAATGATCTCCTTATACTCAATGAGTATCTTATCAATCTCTTCAGGGATGATATCTACTACTTTCCCACTTGGTTTGTTAGGAATCACAACAAAACACACATCATTCTTCTTTAAATCCTTAACAAACTTTCTTCCTTCCATCAAACAAACTTTCACAGATGTACAAACACTACTAATAGGTTCTTCAATCAAAGGCAAAAATATTTTCTTTCTCCCATCAACCCAAATAGTATATTTATGTAATCTGCCATCATATATATCATGTCTATCATATTGCAAAGGTCTACCCAACAAAATATGACAAAAATCCATAGACATGGTATCACATAACACCTTATAATAGTACTTTCCAATTTTAAAATTCACATAACATTGTTCACTTACCAATAGTGTATGCTCATCCTTGATCCATGAAATTTGATAGGGCTTTGGGTGTTTCAACCTTTCCAACTGCAACTTTGTAACCATTTCCTCAAATGCCAAATTCTCTAAACTTCCACTATCAATGATTACCTTCCACACTTCATCAGAAACTCTACATCTGGTCTTGAACAAACTTTTCCTTATTGGATCTTCCTTGTTACTTTCACTCCAAATTTTTCTCCTGAACATCAAGTTCTTTTCCTTCTCAGGTTCATTCGGTGAGTCTTCTTGCACTAAAGCGTTTCTACTGCTACCGACCTTCTTGCTTGCATGTGTACACTCAAACAATCTATGTCCTTCTTCTCCACAATTGTAACAAGTTCCTTAGAATCTACCTCTTCTATAGCCACCTCGATAGTTACTGCCTCTTCCTCTAGAAGAACTTTCACCTTTCCACTTGGTCTTACCCTTGTCCAAATTTTTTTGTCTTGATCAGATCTATTGTTTTCACCATAGGATCTACCTCTTCCTCTAGGGAATCTACCACCTCTTCCTCTTTGTCTTTTCTCATGTCTTTTGTTCAATTTCTCCTCGGCTTTCAAGGAAAACTGATAAGCTTCCTCAATGGTTTCTAACTTAAACAAACTAATCTCTTATTGAATATAAACTCTTAACCCATTTGGGTACCTAGAAAATATTTCTAATACATCTTCAACATGTCCAGAACTGATATCTAATCTATAGAATTTCTTAGTATAATCCTTTACCAAGCTATCTTTATGTCTCAAACTTTGCATTCTCCTAACTAGGTGAATCTGATAATCACATGGTAAGAACTTGCCTTTCAACTTATTCACCATTTTTTTCCATACCTTGATTTTGACTTTGCCTTTCCTATTTCTATCCAACTGTACGTGCTCCCACCACAAGGATGCATCACCTTTTAGCTTTGTGCTTGCAATCTTAACCTTCTTTTCCTCGAGGATATTTTTATACTCAAAATACTTTTCCATCTCAATGATCTAATCCATCAATTCAACTAAATCTAACTTTCCACTATACTCAAGAGGATTGAAATGTGGTGTAGATTTTAAATTTGTCAAAGCCTTTCCTTACCCTGATCCATCATGGGTATAGGTTCAGCTTCACCTTGTTCATCTTCAATTTCCTCATTACTAATATCTTCAAGATGTCTTCCTTGGCGTTGGGCTATCTCAACAGCTTCCAACATAGCAGCAATTTGTCTTAACATATCTGCCAATCCTGGATCTGCATCTCACCTCCCATGAACCATCTTGAAAACCCTCTACAATTGCAAGTCATATCACAATCTGCTACCCCACAATGAACATCAACTAGGGTTTGACAAGAAGGAACCCTCAACCTAGATTCACAAATATAGATCCATATCTCAACCTTCACTCTGATACTGCAACAAGGAAGGATGAGGGGCCAAAGATGTTAGAAATAGGGAATACTAAGAGGGGGGGTGAATCAGTATTCTACAAACTTTTACTTTTGCCCAATTATAGATATAATAGATTAACTTGATACTTGCAAAACAAAGTAAACTAAATAGCATGCATAGAAATAAAGAAAATAAACTCATAACACCATGTTTTATTCTAGAGGAAACCCTGGCCAAGGGAAAACCCCAGTGGGGATGATACCCACAAATGATCCACTAATCAAAAATATCTTGTTAAGGATGTTGACCCTATTAAGAGCCTATTACATGCATATAGTGTATATGCCTTGATTAAAGGACTTTAGGCCTTGTTAGAAGCCTCAACCCTACTAAGAGTTGGTAGTCAAAATAGAATGATTACAAGATGAGCTCACTGCCCAAACATGTAATATATAATGACTTTTGATTACAAAAAGGGATAAGGTAGATGACCTTTCACTACTATCGAATAGCTTTCCTATTCTGATCTATATCTTCACTTGCATATACAAAGTCTTCTTACTTGACTTTTATAATTTACAACTTCACATCAATATCTTTTTCATACATATGTTACACACCTCCTTCGCATTACATATGACTTACATTTATACAAGTTATTAAGAATAATAACCTTTACAGTCGGCTTTACAAAACATAAAGGACTTTACAAAATATATATTAACTTGTGTTTCCCAAGGGTTAACATCTAGGATGTCATCCTTTATATGATTAATTTATTATTTTGAGAAAACAAAATAATCCCTTAATTATTATATTGATTATGTCTTCATTCTCTGTCTAGTCGGCTTCAACTCTTTCTCTATTCATACTGCAATAAATTCTTCTGTACATGTCGTAAAGACTTGCACTCTTAGGTGAGTCTTCAATATACATCATAGTATCCATGTTCAAGTGTGTAAGAACTGAACTTACTTCTATTGACATCACCAACCAAAACTTTCTCTGGTTATACTAGGAAAATGTTGCTTACACTTAGATAATTTTACTCTATGCTCTATCATAACTGCTTACTATCATATGCAGTCTTCATATAGATTATATGTTTCCATAATGACAACAACTAGATATCCAACTCAACCAAATTTCTAACAATCTCCCCCTTTGTCATTGGTGGAAACATATAAGAAAATTGACTAAGTTATACAAAACTTCAAAATTTGTGGCCATAACAAAAAATCTTCAATATCCTTATATCTCCAAAATATATATATATATATATATATATATATATATATATATATATATATATCATCTATACTCCCCCTAGGAATATACTCCATATCATATATCTATATATCATATTCACAATTTTCTTTTATCACTCCCCTTTGACAACAATGACAAAAATGGTGTTAAAAATGTGCACTAAAAAAAAATGTTTACCTCTAATTCAAGATTGCAAAGCCTATAGGCTTGCAACACAATCTGCAAAATTTACTTTTATGTTCTCTATCTCCTTCTCCCATGCCTTCTTAGTGGTGTCTGAAACACTAAGTAGTGCACATAAACCATAAGATGCTATCTCACATGCACGAAGGTTTGCATAGTTGAACTTCTCATAAGATGTCTTGGATGAAAGACATTCTTCCAATTGTCCTTCAATAATGCTTATCTTGATTGAAATGTTCTCTCTCAGTAGAGATAATCTTCTCAATTTCCTTTCTCTTTCATCACTAAAAATTCTTATTTCATCATACATTTTACTGATTTTCTTCTCAATGTCTGATATCTTTGCATTTGGGTTGGATAACAGATTTGTTTCTGTTTGGATTTCTGGTTCCTTTTCTTTTATCTTTTCTGACAAATCTGATACATGGTTCTCTATTTTTGTACACTGAATGTACAAATATTTTCCTCTCTCCAAATTTCTTATAAGTTCCTTGATACACACATCCAAATTATTAATATCATTTATGATATTCTGACATATATCTTGAAAAATTTTGGCCTCATAGGCTGCCTGAGCCTTTACTATTGCTATGTCTAGTAAGTTAGTGAATTCATTAGCAAATGCTTTCACAACATCTTTTTCTCTTACCTATGGATCTTCCTCTGATATCTAACTTGTTACCACACTCTGCAACTTCTTTGTCACTTCAAGCAATGATCCTTCAAGACTTTTCACTTTCTTTTTTTTACCAATTATTTTGTTTAAGGATGAGATCAACTTCATTTGATTATCATCATCAAATTCTTTTCCAAGATTAGCAAAAATGGATTCTAATTGTGGTTTCTCTGTTGCGATCTTAGGAGTGGGACTGATTTCTACATTTCTTTGTTCTCCTTTCTATTCTGTAATCTCAATGTTTACTTGAATTTTTTCTTGTTTTTGTTCTTCTTATCTTATTTCCTTATTTTCTTCTTCTGCAACTGACATGTCTTGTTCTTCCATAGCCAAATTGTCAACAATGTTTTCAAGGTTGCTAAAGGGATTGTCATCACTATCTAGTATAATGTGTTCCTTCCACATTCATTGATTCATTTTCAATATTGATTGATGGTGGTGGAGAGGGACTCTTCTGGCACTTAGCTTCCAAAGGTTGATCTATTGTACTTGTGTGCTTAACACCTGTAGTCATTACCTTTACAAATGCATGTTCAATTTCCTTGTTTATTTCTTCATAATTTCCTCCCATTATCAGAATTGTTCTTCTTTTTATTCTCAAGTGAATGCTAAGATCTTTCATTATTTCCTTAAAATGATCTTCATCTCTAATATCACAGAGCTTTCTCACAAAAAAATTTCTAATCTTATTGTCTTCTTTTGCTACTATCTTCTTCCTGTTCACTGATTTCTCAAAAAGTTCATCTGGTATCTTTCCTTGAATATTGTCAAATTTCTTATCAGCTAGGATCATATGTCTGACAACTACATTCTCTAAGTTCAATCTATTTGAAAAATTGTATAACTCATAGTATTTGTTCATCTTTGAAAAATCTCCATTATTGATTATTTGAGCATTTACCTTGTCTATCTTTGGTTTCCATTTTCTCTTATTGACTCTAGTATCTTCATCATCTTCTATTTCAGATATTTTTCTTTGCACAGGGGTAAATATTGTTTTTTGTCTTTTACCAAGCCCACTTGCCATTTCCTTTACCCTTTTACCTGGTGGAGTGGTGGAGGTTCTTGTAGATTTCCTTGTTTCCTGTTCCTCTTTAACTTTTACCACTTTCTCCACATTCTGAATATTTCTAGTTTGATTTGCAACTGATGATATGGGTGGAACAGAGAAAACTTCTTTATGTCCAATCTCTCTTATTACTGTTGCTATTTTCTTTGCTACTAAAAATTCATGTTTTGTCATTCCTGTATGCTTTAGAATTTTCTTGATTGTGCTTTCAAATCTTTTCTTTGACAACTTTTCTTCTTGTAAAGTCTTTGCAGAGTTAAAATTCTCCTCATAAGTTCCAAATCTAGAATTGATTGTATCCAATTTGCTCTTAAGAAATTTGTTTACATATTCTTATATCTCATTTTTAGATACTTCATATCCAAGAGGATCTATGAATTCTACTCTAGGTTCAACTGCTTCAACAAAAGTAAAGTATGTGTCAACCATGAAACATATTTTATCCTTTTACTTTTCTAATATATCTTGTGGTATCCTTGATCTTTTCTTCATCAGGTTTTGAAATGTTTTGATCACCAAGGTTGCACTTTCATTGACCTTGTCTATAGGGTGTCTTAGATACACTTTATTGATCCTTTCCATTGTGGTTCTGTTATCATTCCAATCTTCACTAATAGTGTATGGAAGTCTTCTTAACAAATGAAAAAACATATATATGTGATCAGAGATGAGAATCTAAATTATGAGTTCTTAGTCTTCTTGATCTTTTCAAGGTTCGCAAACAACTGAATTCTCAAGATTTCACACATATCAACTTGTACTTTATCTATACACATCAAATAAGTTGCATGAATCATACCAGTTGCCATGTCATCTTCTCTAGAATTAGCACAAAATTTGGATGTTAAGATATTACATACATATCTAACATCATCTTGAATTATCTTGTTGATTACAATTCCTTTGCCATTGTAAGATGATTTAGTGTTGTCCAATACTATTTTCTTTATATTCTTCTCATTAAAAGGCATAACTCTAGATTTTGATAAACCGGTTACTTCATGAATTAGGTTTGTTGTTGTGTCAATCGCTCTATCATCTAACCAAAACTTCCCATTGTGAATTCTGCTCAAAATTATCTTGGTGCATTCATCATCATCAAATTCATATTACAGTGAATACTTCATGATTTCATTTTCTTTCAAATGTTCAAACCCTACTTTCAATGACATATCCTGATTATATATTTTTTCATAGTCCTTAGTCAAATCACTTTCACTGAGGGTTTCAATTTTGCATTTCAAATAACCTTTAACATCTTCTAAATTCAAAACTCCATCTGGTATGGACGATAAAGCAAGACTAGGGTCTTCTTCCAAGGGTTCTATTGGTTCCCTTTTAACTCTAGGTCTAATAGTATACCTTACATGATGAATAAGTGATACATCCATGATTTCTACAAATACTTTAATTGACTAATATATTTACTTAGTGAAATACCTCAAATTCACAATTTAGGGCTTTGCATAGATCTGGCATGAAACTTTTTCACCAAATCTTGCAAACTGCTCTCAATCACTGTTGTATTGATCTCCTTATCACTCGTAGTCACTTCAATGATCAAATAATACTGATCATAAGATTTTAACCTTCCAATCTTACAATATTCTGACATCGCATTCAATTCTTTTTCCGCTTCTTTCCAAAAAGTTGTTCTTGCTTTCTTGCAAAACTTCAAACTTCTTGCGAACTCACATACATTCATATTAGCTCATGCGCTCTTAACCATAGCATTATTACATTACATACTACCTTACATTAACTGTGCAAGACTCAATTCATCCTACACTAACTTCTACACTATCCTAAGTTCCTACTCTAATACATTCTTTATGAATTTAAGTTCTTTGAGATGGGTTAGGAAGAGATTCACTCTTACCATTAGACACTTCACCTTTCTTATTACCTTCTGTACTAAAAGTGTCTCGTTGATCTATGGCTTTAACGAATATCACTTCTTCTGAATTATTATAGCATCCTTTCTGACTATTTCTTTCATTCTCATTTCTTCTTGTATAACTTCTAGGATTAGGGTTTCTCATATTATTCATTCTGCAAAACCTTGTTGTATGACCAAATTTTTTGCATATTTGACAAACTACTCCATTGTTTCCATAGCTTGGTACTATCTAGTTGATTTGTGATATGTAATTCCTGACAATATGTCCAATCTTGTTGCATCTATAACATACTATTCCATTTTTTATGTTCATATCTTCAATGGGTCTCTTATCTGCATGGTTAGTACTTCTAAATATTCTACTACTATTGTTATCATTAGATTTAGGCTTCTTACATTCAATAACTCTATGTCCAAAACCATGACAATTATAACAATAACCATTAAGAGGTTTGAATTGTTTACCTATACAATCTTTCTTCATATGACCAAAATTATTACATGTAAAACATCTACCTTTAAATTCTCTTTGCATACCTTTAGGTGTTTCTTCTTCTTTAGGTATATCCTCATATTTGTTAGCCTCATCAAATTTCTTTTCATCTTTGTTCTCAAAACTTTCAAATCTAATTCCTTGCATTGTTCACTTATCTTGAATGAGTTAAATCCAAGACCGGTTGTATCATAATAAGGTTTTTGATAAGAAATTTGTTCATTAATCTTCTCACTGGTGGAATACAATCTCTAAACATGTTTCTTAGACTGACTTAGTTCACCTTTCACAATTGTATTATACTTTTCAAGTCCAGCATACTGTAATTTTTTTTCTCGAGTTCATATGTCACTTTACAAAGTTTAGACTTCAAATCTTCATTCTCAGATTTCAGATTTGCTTCATTCTTGTTGTTTCCATCTTTCAAACTCAACTTTAGATTTTCTATCTTTAATTCATGTTTAAGGGTCTCATTTTCTTTTTCCATATTTTCATCACAATCTTCAATTTGAATTGTAAATTCCTTCTTTGATTTTATTTCTTCTAGTTTTTCTTTTAGTTTCTCAATGAGGTTCTTTGCATCATCATATTTCTCTTTTAGAGTATCTCTCTCTTTAGTAAGAATATCAATATGTTCAAGAGCTTCTTCAAGATTCTTCTGTAGCTAATCCATATCCATAGAGATCTTACTCAAGCTGCTAGGCTTTCTCTGAATGATTCTTTTTCGAGTAACTAAGCTCTGATACCAATTGTTAGAAATAGGGAATACTAAGAAGGGGGGTGAATCAATATTCTACAAACTTTTACTTTTGCCCAATTATGGATATAATGTAGATTAACTTAATACTTGCAAAAAAAAGTAAACTAAATAGCATACATAGAAATAAAGAAAATGAACTTATAACACCATGTTTTGTTCTCGAGGAAACCCCGGCCAAGGGAAACTCCGGTCGGGATGATACCCACAAATGATCCACTAATCAAAAATATCCTGTTAAGAGCCTATTACATGTGTAGTACCCCGCCCCTAGTCTGATTTTATAAATGTTATGATTATTTTAGGTTGATTATATATATGTTAGGATATTATTGATGCCTATGTTTTACTGACCCCATACTTGCATGTGTATAGTTGATGTGTTTGTTTTATATTTCTGTTTGACATGCCTGATGTGGTTAAGGGACGAAGTCGTAGTTGCTTGCGAGATCCACACGATCAGTCAATCCCCACCATTGTATATATATATATATATATATATATATATATATATATATATATATATATATATATATATATATATATATATATATATGTAGACACACACACACACATGCAGATTTTGTATGTAGGTTTGCAAGTACCAGGCATCAACTTCCCTGAATTGTCAGGATGAGTGTGCCCTATCGCAATATCTCAAATGGTAAGAGAGGGGAGATAACACGAATCCAAATCCTAACCTAAGCCATATTATTATCCTGAAATAGTGGACAAGATTTTGTTATTCCTACCCTTTCTAAACTCATCTAGTTGATGTGAGTTTACATCCCTGTTCTTGAGTATGAATGTGGGTCCTTAGGTCCTTGTGATGCTTTTGAGTTTGGTGATTGGCGTGTTTTCTATATTTAGATTATTTAATTTGATTAAATAGTGCAATTTTAATTAAATATAATCTTTTCTATTTTTAGCTTTGAGAGATTATTAATTTAATTGAAAATTAATTATATGCAAATTGGTAAGTTAGTTTAGTTTGTGGTTGAAATATTTAATTAATGACAATTAAATAAATATTCTCACCTTAGAATTATTTAACTGTTAATTTAACTTATGTTTAATTGAAATGTATCTATTAATTTAAGAGTTAATTGAGCATGTGGAAATTATTTTAGAGTAATTGTTTTATTTTATTTTAATTGAATGCATTAAAGTTGCACAATCAACAATTATTTAAATTAAATTAAAGGCATTAGTTAATTTTGTGTTAAAGTGCTTTTAATAAAAGAAAAGTGAAAATAGACTTGAATTCAACTGAAATTGCACTGCAAATCAAAGTCTAAATTCATGCAAGCCCTTTTGGAGAGTGGAGTTTTTCAAACCCTAGCATGTGTAAGGAGATTTCCTACATGTTGGAGATTTGGCCATAATTTGGGTAGACAGGTTTTAGAGGATTTTGGGCAAGGATTGGATTTTGGAAGGAATTATCACGGAAGCTTGGATATTTTTCTTCATTCTGGTCATCGTCGAATCTATATAATTTGGGATGGAGGTAGGTTTTGATCGTATTATTATTATTATTATTATTATTATACTGCTTCAAATCTGGGTAGAAATTGTAGAGTGTGTCTTCTTCGTGCCTGCTAAATCTGTAGATTTGAGAAGCGTTGTGTTGTTATTACCTGTTGGATGTTTAGAGAAAGAGAATTTGCATGCAATTCATTTTAGAAATTGAATTTATCTATCTGTTATTAAAGATCTGAAAGTTTGTGAAATCTGTAGAAGAATAATTAGAAACCCAAATGGATTAGGGATTTGATCTTTATAAAAAATTAGTTGAGTTAAATTTAAGTTGAGAGAATATTGTGCTTGTGGAAAATATATTTATATATAATTCTTTTGAAAAAAATAAAAAAAATAAAGTTTATTTAAATATATTACTGGTGTAATATTTTAGATAAATTAATTATTATTCTTATAAAATAAGATATTTTTGTATCATCAAATTTGGTGTATTTTAGAAATAAATTCTAAAAGTTTATTAAAAAAAATAGATTAGTTTGTTGTTTTCTTTCTCAAAACTAATTACTGGTTTTAAAATAAAATAAAAACAATTAAAAATTTTCAAAAAAACAAATTAAAAATAATAAAAATAGTAATAATGGGCGGGGGTTGTGCCATGCAAGGTGGCCTCACCACCGTTATTTTAGGGGGCACCTTCACTTTAAAAGCGCACCCCTTATTCATTTTACTAAGGTGCGAATGGGAAGTGGAGGTGGGGGCCACGTACCCCACCCCATGCACTTTTTAAGTTTTTGTTTTAGTTTTGTTATATATGCTTTTTTCTTTTAAAAGGTTAGGCCTACGTGGGTTTTGTTAAGTATTTTAAAATTAAGACTTACTAAAATTTTATTATTTTTGCTTTCTAAAGAAAAGGGTAAATTAGTTTATAATTAATATTTGTTAATTTAATTTTTATTTATATTTAAACTAGTTTGTTTAGTTTTAATTTAATTTAATTTTAATATTAGTTTAGTATATATATTTAATCTAATTTAATTAAATTTTTAAGTTAGTTTAATTTTTTATTATATTTAATTGTTTAAATTATTTGTTTGGTATTTTTATGGATTTGTTTGATTATTATATGGGTATGAATTTAGGAAATAAATCTTGTATGTGTAACTTTTGATGATGTTAAATTCAAGTGGGTCTTTAGAGAATAAATATATATTCATTCTTTTTTTTTTATATCTGTATTTATGATTTATTTGTTTATTTCTTAAATCTAGATGTGATGATATTTTTATTAGGGGTCATTTTCTATGGTTGCATATGTGTTCCTATATCATGTATTGATATGTTGTATCGATTTGATATTTTTGGATTCAACCTTATTCTGTGGAATCTTATGGTTATGTGAAACTCTTTGAGAGAGTGGATATGACGTTTTGGTTTGAGGATCATTGTGTGTCCCTAATATTTTTTGTGATCTGGAATTTGATCAATATACTTTTATGAGACTTATTTGATGATTGGTGACTTGTGAGCCTAGGGGAAGTTAAATAGGTGCATCTTAGAGGAGTGGCTTACAATAGGGGTCTGAGACCCAAAGTGGTCAATACCTGGGTAACCTATCTTAAGTTTTTTAATAAGTGATAACATAGTAATTAAAATATGTAGAATTCATTAAAAAGATAACTTAGAGATTATGTCGCGCCTATGCCTTGAGTGCTTGTTTAGGCTAAGGATGGGAATGAGATGATACCTAGAGAGTAGGTATGATTAGAATTCCTCATGTTCTTGAGAGGTTATTCTAGTTTCACATGGGTCGTATTGAGGGTTCAGGGCCTAGAGAGGCCAGTCTGAGGTAACTCAATGCTTGACGGTCTGGGGTCCAGTGTGACTAGTCCAGGGTAACTCAAGTAGATGGCCATGCAATGACACTCCCATAGTTTGTAGCCTAATTCTCCTTCGTAGTTTCTTCTTTTTCCTCTAGTGGTGTTGTATCTCTGTTATTTCATTATTACCTGGTGGTCTATTTTGTATTTGCTTGATATTCTAGTATTTGGTGTTTTAGTAAGTGTTGGTATTTTGTTGTTTATTATATTATCTTTATCATTAGTGGTGGTACCTTTTGAGATAGAAAGCCTTCAGGACCCTTTTATTAGTTGTTTTGATTGAATGTGTTATCCGAGTGGGATCTATTCTTATCTCCTCAACACGGTGGGAGTGGACCATTTAGGTTCATGAGGTCAGGTGGTAGTGATTCTTTTACCATTTGAGATTATGGTGTTCGTGTACTAGTGCTGGATGATCCTTGTAGTAGATGATTCTTATTGATCTTTATTGTTAGAGTGGTGTTCTTATGCTTCTTCTTCTTCTTCTATGTGATCTTGTATCAGTTATTCAGAGATATCATGTTGTACTTTATTTCTGTTATTGTATTTACATACCCTGCAACATGTGCAATGGATGTAGGTTATTATGGATACCTTATGGTACACCAGTTGTATTTATGTTACCTTATGTGATGTTGTATTTATCTTTCATCTGTTTATATGAGTTTTGTAATTGTGCCTAATCTAAATTAATTAATTAATGTTAAAGTAATCTTCGTTGAGGAACCCTTGAGAGTTGTAACCTATTTTGGTTATTCTATTAATGTGAGTAAATGGTAATTTCTTCCGCATTGATATTTATCTTGTATGTTAACTTTAGAAGAAGAAAAAATTATGTAAACTCAGTTGCATATTTAGGTTAAGTTCTCTTGGGTTCCCCGGCGGAGCATTACAACATGCATATAGTGTCTATGTCCTGATCAAAGGACTTTAGGCCTTGTTAGAAGCCTCAACCTTGCTAAGAGTTGGCAGTACAAATAGAATGATTACAAGATGAACTCACTACCCAAACATGTAATATATAATGACTTTTGATTACAAAAAGGGATAAGGTATATGACCTTTCACTACTGCTAAATAGATTTCCTATTCTGATCTGTCTCTTTGCTTGCATATACAAATTATGCTTGTTTGAATTTTACAATTTACAACTTTGCATCAATATCTTTTTCATACACATGTTACACACTTCCTTCGCATTACATATGACTTACATTTATACAAGTTATTAAGAATAATAACCTTTACAGTCCGCTTTACAAAACATAAAGCACTTTACAAAATACATATTAACTTTTGCTTCCTAAGGGTTAACAGCTAGGATGGCATCCCTTATATAATTAAGTTATTATTTTGATAAACAAAATAACCCCTTAATTATTATACTGATTCTATCTTCATTCTTTGTCCTGTCGGCTTCAACTCTTTCTCTATTCATACTGCAATAACTTCTTTTGTACATGTACAAACTTGCGCTCTTAGGTTTGTCTTCAATATACATCATAGTATCCATGTTCAAGTGCGCAAGAACTAAACTTACTTCTATCGACACCGCCAACCAAAATTGTCTCTAGTTATACTGGGAAAATATTGCTTACACTTAGACAATTTTACTCTACTCTCTGTCATAACTACTTACTATCATATGCGGTCTTCATATAGATTATATGTTTCCATAATGACAAAAAATAGATATCTAACTCAGCCAAATCACCAACAAAAGAAACACCCTAATCCAAATCCTCCTTGCAAAACAACACATGGAAGCAACAATACACACAAAGAGAGAGAGAATGCATAACCGATCATATATTATTCATGAAATCACCTCATACATGTTGGGCTGTAAGGCCTTCCCGGTTATGGCCAAATTCATTTAAATTCAATTACAACTTTCCTCCAACATGTGAGGATTCAGAAACTATTTTCTACCAACTGATCTGCTACTAATCTACCATCTAGCACTGTCTCCCTAAAACTGCCAACAATAACTACATTTATACAAGAGGCTGCCGAAATAAGTTGGCCTTCAGATCCATCATTGGCAGAAGGAAAAACCAGATCCAGATCCACATACTTCCCAATGATTGATACCAAAATTAACTCCATGACCAAAATTCAATGCATAAGTCAGTCTCAATAGGAAATCAAAATAAATCACTTAGTGAGAAAGACTATCGAGCACTAGGAAATAACTCAAAAAATGAAGGAACCAAGCCAACTCTGTCAATGAAGGAATCGAACAACAACCAAGCCCCATTGGTAAACAAAGGAAAACATCACTGAGAGCCAAAAGAAGCTACTAAGAAAACCTAACACTTCTAACTTGTTTTTGGTGACATGAGATTTCCAAGGACCTAAGATACTCCTACATCAGCTTTTCAATTTATTTGTCCTCTATTTAACAAATTATTCAAGACAATTATATTCTCTACATAGGATCTTTTTCCTTCTTACTCAACATAACTCTTCTGAACATCAAATATTCTCCCATCTCAGGTACAACCTCTCTTTCACTAGGTTCATCTTCATCTTTCTATTCATGTGCCACTAAATTCTATTTTCTTTTCCACTTTCTAGAACCAATAGGACATTAAAAGTCTCTATGTCCAACATTCCCACATTTGAAACAAGTACCTTTTAACTCTCTATTTCCACTGCCTCTTACATGAATCTTCTAATAAGGTTCTTCTTCAATAACAAGATTGTCCTTTCTCTTATCACCAACTAGTTTATCTCTTAATCAAGGGGTAACTTGTCTTCTCTTCAAATTATCTTCTACATTCATGACATATTGATAAGCCTCCTCAATTATGCTAATCCCTCATTATACTTAACTAAACTTGAATGTTAAGTCTCAAGCCATTAACATACCTAGTCACCTTCTCCTTAGATGATTCTTGGTGTCCAGATCTAATTGACATCTTGTAGAACTCTTCAACGTACTACTTAAATATCAAATCCTTTTACTTTAGATTTGGTAATTTCTTAATTAATTCTAATTCATAATACTCCAATATGAACTTGGCCTTAAGTCTAGAAACCATAACTCTCCACCTAGTGATCTTAGATTCACCATTATCTTCCCTATCTTTATGCAACTCTTTCCACCATAAGGTAGCATGACCTTTCATCTTATTATGTGCTAACCTAAAACTCTGTGGATCCTTAATATCTTCAAGATCAAAGTAATCCTCTAGTTCATTAATCCAATCTATCAATTCCTTGGGGTGTAATGAACCATCAAATCAAGAAACATCCAATCTATGACTCTTACCCATTTGTGCCATAACTTTCAATATCATTTCTTCATCTCCAGAGATTTTAACTTTAGTTGTCTCAAGATCTTTAGTAGCTTCTTCATATTCTTGTTCAATTTTAGGGTTCCTTATGACCCCAGTCAAATCATTTTGGATCTCAGTCCTCATCTCATTCCTAAATTCCTCCATCATCTTATCTAGATTTCTAGGATTCATTATTCTAGGCAACATTATTGCAAGCTTAAGGAATCCCTTTCTCAACTTCCTCAACTTTGATGATTTGATCACAAGTGTTGATTTCCCTAACAAAAAGAAGAAATCTACCAACACCAACAAATCTATTTGTATAGTCCTTGAAAATCACCAACTTGTCTCTCAACTAATCTACCAACTCAAGTCCTATGACATCTTTTGTGTAATCCCCTACAATTGTAGATCAAATATGTCTTCTAGTATCCCACATCCAAGATATTTAGGGTTTTCAACCTCTGAAATTTGATCTAATCAATCCTATAGTTGAAACTCCTTCTTTCATTCCCAATAAAAAAATTATCTTATTCCTAACCACCTTGTGCAAGCCACCCATTGATGTAGGTTAGATCCTTGGTTCTTCCACCCCACAAACAAAAAATCTACATCTTTTTAAGCTCAAGAACTTGGATCTATAATCCAAGAATTGCAATTGGACTCTAATACCACTTGATGTAATCCAAGGAAGGAGATGTCCAACCCTGCAACTAGAGATTACACAATGAAAATGATAAAACATAGCAATAATCAACACCAACAAGTAGGGAACTAATGTTCTCTAATTATCACAGGAATACGGATTACATCAATTTGGATTGCAATATGCAGTCCTATATTTCAATCTTAAAGGCCTAATTAATTACAAAAATAAAATGAAAAATTTGTATCTATTATCTATCTTCTACCATGCTACTCCCCCTCTCCTACTAAACAAGAACTACTATCCTACTTATATACAATATCAATAGCCACAATTCATCTTATCCAATCAACAATCCCCAAGATAAAGGAAACATATTAGAATAATATAGGTCAAAACCTAAATCCATAAGAATGCCCCAAAATAGATAGATTATGACATGTGAATACACAAGGAGGCAAGACACATGAATAAGAACATAGAAAGATGCACCATGAAACTTCATATAACATGAATCTCCATCAAAATCCGCATCTCACCAACCTAACCATTAGAACATGAAAGCAATATAGGACCAGACCAATCATACGATAAAGTTTCATCTGGGAATATCAGATCAAGAAGTGAAACTAGACATAGGATCTCCATGATGTATAGATCACACCATAAGGATTTCATTAGATGAAAAGCCAAACAGAAGAATTGCAAACTAAAACACAAAAACTTCCCATCTAGAATAGAACAACAAACAATTGAAAGGAGATATTTTCGGGTGATGCAATATTGACAATGACCCAAGGATTCTCTTGCATTAGAATTGGATGCAAGATCTAGGGACAAAGATGATAAATTGAAATATTTTAACATACACAAAAAGAACATAATATATATACAAACAAAGGTTACATATTTGGAAATAAGAGCCAAAGTGAAATATTTATCTAAAATCTAGGTTGAAATTAGGAGGTCAATATCACTTGGGGTGACCTTGACCCAGGAAGGTTGGATGTGGAATTGTATTGTATTTTTGGGGATCAAAATGATGCTCAAAACCATCCTCAAAATTTTTGTTATAAAAGTGCATGTCAATGTTAGGTGGAGCAATGTTGACCCTAATTTCTCAAACCTACAAAATATCAATCATTAGGTCTATGTACATGCTCTATCTGATTCCAAATTCCTTTCTTTTGATCATGTTTCCTACACATGCATAGGAAATAAATTGTTGGGTTGATGGAGTTTTACCTAGGTCAAACACTAGTTTTGAAACTTACCATGAAATTAAATTGAAATATGACAAAAATTGAAAGTGTTCTTTAATGGAGCAAAGGCTAGATCTAAAATCAAAATGTTCTAATGTTGTATTATACCTTCATGAGTCTCCCTTGTGTTGAATTCATTTTTATGGTTGCCATCATGAATACTTGCAATTTTAAATTTATTTCTTGCTTCAATTCCTTGATGATGGTTGATTTCTTTCTTAATTAAATTGCATACAATGTGCATGAATTTTAACTCCTTGATATGAGATGTGTCAAATAAGGGGCTTAGGCTTACTTTCATACCTCTCCTCATGAAATGTATTTGAACTTTTTGAGGCAGTTCAACATGTAGAAAATATTCCATCCTAATAATTTACCCAATTGAGGGTCCAAAATTGGGCCCATTTTAGTGAGACAAGGTGCCCCAAGTGATCTTGACCATCCAATCAAGGCTAGATCATGGGCCAACAACCAAGAAGGTGGTGAAGTTTCTATATTAGAGCTAGTGCAAGAAGAATTAAACATGATCATGTATTAAAGGTCAAAAATGCTTAAAAGAGGCCTAGGTGAGAATGAAATTGTATAGCAATAAAATTCACAATTCCACTAGAAGAATAAAATATAGAGACAAAAGTAAAGAAACTTGTTTATGCTTGAAATGTTTCAAATTAATTGAAATAATATTTATTTACCAATGTGAATGAAATCAAATAGAAAATGATATGCAATGATAACTATGATGTAATTAACTAAACACATGATTGAACTATGCAATATAGGAAATAAATTATTAGTTAACTACCTATTTAAGTGATCTGAGAGATAAAAATGATGATTAACCAATGAATGCAAGTGCATAAAAGATAAATTCTAGTAATTAATGTCTAAATCTAAAACAAATATGTAATTAAGCTCAGATCTCAACATCCAAATAAAAAAATATGGTAACTACACCAAGTTCGCCAACATGAAATAGAGTGGAAATGGAATCTTAGCCTAAAAAGGTAAACTAGGATCTCATTCACCATTTTCACCTTTCTTTCACTAGGGAACAACTACTTAGGCTCAACTTCAATTCTATAAATGAAGAGAGAATAGTGAATGATTGTTCCTTTTTTAATGATTAATCATATATGACTAGCTATGATTGAAATTGAAGTTGCAAGAAATAGGTAAAATATTATAAAATCAACAATATTTACCATAAATGGACTGAAATAGATCAAAAAGAAAGTATAAAAGTATAGATCTAAAAATGAGATACAAAAAAGAACTTGTCACTAAAACCTAAGCTTCAACATGTCAATTAAGTGTGTTAGGTGACCTGAACCTAGAGTTATTTCTATAAGCTTTAAATCTTTAGATTCTTTATTGGGATGTTCTATACATTACTCCCTCCAAAACTTAACTAAAAGGTGTTGGTTACATGTTCTAATTAACATAGACCATTAGTGTTTGTCTATTCAAATTTTGTAACTATATGTCTCAAGATACTTTGAACAGTTCCTTGACCTTAGGTAGTCAGATCTGTAACGTGTACATAATAAAGAGGAGAAAATGGTGTGTTGTATGCCTAGCATATGTAAAATGCTAGATGGAAATTGATCTCCACTATAAGAGTAATGGATGAAATATATCTTAACCATGGTAAGGAAAAGGTTGAGATACTTAAGGGCATGTTTGGTGCATAGAATTAATTTATCCAAAATAGGCCTATTCTAGAATAAGGACCTATTCTCAGATTAATTAATCTTGAAAATGAAAGCTGGAATAATCTATTCTGTGTTTGGATCCCATAAATGTGGAATTTGAATAAGGATTATTTTTCATTTTTTTAATTAATTTGAACAATATGTATTTTTAACTTATTAAAAAATTATTATTATAAAAAAAATATTTTATTACAAATTTTAATTTTTGAACTTATCATTTTTGTTACTGGATTTTTAATTAAAATAAATATGTATTTTTAACTTATGGGTGAACCCACAATAGTGGATTTGTAGGACCCCTCCATTTCTCTCATCTTGGTAAGAACACTCTAGTAAGCACTATTGTTATTTCTTGCAAAACATTCCATTGATTTTATGTGAAGTTAGCAGATATCTTGACTATAGTTTGTCAACTTAATTAGAATAGATTTCATCTTCAAATGAATTCATGGAATATGTTAAATTAAGACATAGTTTTGAAGTAATATTACCTTTAGTTAACTATTGTGGTATTAGAACATGAAGGTGTAAACCTGTGCTTACATGATAGAATTAATATTACTCTAAGATGCTTGGAAATTCCATCTGAAATTATTATAAGGGAGTTTATGTGGATTAGAATATTGCCCTAATGAAAAATAGAACGAGTCAAATTAACTAACATAGTTTTGAGACATTTTAAAATAAAGACAATCAATGGTAATTAGCAAGTGAATAGTAAACCTAATAGAATCTTTAAGTTATTTGGAAACATTACATGTTATGATGCCTTAACTTAGGTATGGATGATGCATGCGCATAGATGGTTTGTAATGATCTCTAGAAGTGTAAAATTTATGTTAGAGTGATAGGTTATGCATCAAAATATAAATTTAGGAAGGCTTCAAATAAAAGTAAATTTTTTTTGTGATAGAATTGAGCTATGCAATTTAATTGGCCCCTACCATTCTCCCTCTATGTGAGACACTTTTGTGGATAAGGTTGGGAGACCATTAGTCTTTTAACCTTGTTGAGCCCTACTAGAACATATTACCTTGGTGAGAATCCTTGTAATGTGATTATGTAAACCACTTCATACAAAATAATGAATTGTACAACAATAGTGTTGATGATTTGATTTCATTAGCATAACCAAAACTTAGTTAAGCTTAAGGAAGTATAGAAACCTTATGAGTTGACATGTCCACACTATTAACCAGTCTGATTAGTGAGATTGTAGATTAAAAGACCTTATAGGATCAACAATTAATTATGAGATGGATTAGAAATGACCTTGAATTAACCATCTTCGTGAAACATACTAGAAAATTAATAAAGAAGGAATCCATGGCAAAATCGTATTATGGGGCGATTGCATATTAGGTGTAGTGGTAAGTATGTTGTTAGGATCAATGTTTAACATGGTTTAAGGACCATCTTGTTTTAAGATAGCATTGTGTAATCTAGGATCTAAACCTGTTGATTTTGTACCATGTGTTAAATTAGGATAATGTTATTACAATATGATACATTCTGACATGATTTGATGAAAGGCACTAGTGCATTGGTATTGCATTTTACTTGGGTTGTGTTTTGCTAGCTCATAGTTACGATCTAAATGAAATGATAAAGAACGAAGGGCTTGAATCATATATTGGTATATGGGACTTGTCCAGATTAATTGAGGTAATTTAAATAAATGGAATTGTGATATGCTTTAGAAATAGAGAATATAAATGAATATGGTCTATTAGGAATTGAGTTATGAAACCTGGTTGGGAGATATTTTCAATTTACTATATACATATATTGATCAATTTTGGATTTGGAGAAATGTGGATTTAAATATGTGAGTGAGGTGATATGGTATGTAGACGTAATTGATGTATATGTACAAATGGGTTCATATGGTGCTTTACTTGGATTATATACATAACACATTCTTGGAATTACTGATATTATCTTGAGTGTGTGAGTGTGCAGGGATAAAACCATGGAATTTAAGGGGAATGAAGCCAACATGTGTATATTATCTCCGTGACACCAAGGTCGTGTCCCCAAAGAGATACAAGGCCTCCCTGTGACATAATTTATTTTGTAAAGTATGTGGATGTGAATGTATTTAAGTTGGTTTATTTTATTAAGTTGTTTAGTGGAAGTGCCAAGTGTAATTGTGAATGTGTTGTGGTGTCAATTGACACATGTGTTTGTATTTTGAGTTGGCAATGGACCTCATGGAGTGAATGCATGTCACCATCTAACCCTAGTAAAATTTTTCTTCCCCACACCTTTGCCTTGGTTAGGGCACACATGAGTAGTCACATCCTCTCTAATTTCAAATTTTGCCTTGGGATGGGTTTTGAAGGGTCAAATTGACCCCTAGGGAGTTGTTTTACACAAAAATAGAAGGCCCATGGGTTATACCTATGGGTAAGGGTCCCTTTTAACCATAGGACACCCTAGAGCCACCTTGGGAAGCCCTCCAAAAGTGGGCTTTTGTCAAATGTCGAAAATCAAACTCACATGGGAAACTTCATGAGTCAAAAAGCTTCCAACTCTCTTCCCCATTCACCTTTTTGCAGTTCCACTTTAGGAAAGTTGTAAGGTTTTGGGTAGGTCACCCAATGGGAAGCTCAAAACACTCCCAAGGGCATGGGAGAGTGTGAGAGGCCTATTTTAGTGGCAAACTTGGATTGTGTTGCCTAATCACCCACTCTCCAACTTTGGAGACAATCTAGGAGCTTGGAGAAAGTTAGAGAAGAAAAAAGGAAGAAAAGGGAAGACTCACTTCATCTATTTACCATAACTTCAAGTGAAGGTATGTGCACCTCAACCTCCATTAATGGAGTTTATGCATTTTATGAGTTCATATGAGTAGGAAGGTATTACAGTTTGCATATGTGTGTTGCGAGATTGTTGTTATGCTTTGTGTAAGTCCTTGAGTTCATTCATGAGAGTATTGTGTGGGCAAAGTGTTTTGAATCTCTTATGTTGTAGTGATAAATGTGTATGTTATGTGAGCTAGTGATGAAACATGGTTGTTCTTGCTTGAAGTTCTTATTTCCTACTTGTTAAGTGGGTCTTAGTAGATTCTTGTTTGTGAATGGCCATGTAAGAAAAGTGTTTGTTGTAAATCCTTGTGTGAAGGTAAGAATGACGTATGTGTTATTGTTCATGAAAAAATGTGATGTGTGCAATATTTGAGGGTTGTATGGGTGTTCCTTGTTGGCTTTTTTTTTTCCCTTGCTTGGGGGTTGGCTAGGACCTACGAAGTCTCATGATGCCATATGGTAGGGAGGAGAGTATTCCATGGAAGAGTTGTTTTTTCTTTTTTCTTGCAGGTTTTTCAAGATATCTTGGTTGGACTAGGCCAGGGTTATGAAAGAATGTAGTGTTTGTGAATCCCCTCAATGTGATTTTGGGTGTAAAGTGCACCTTGTAAAAATGTAATAAAGTCTTTGTCTCATCTATTTCTTCTTGTAAAATCTTGTAAGATAGTCTTCTTGTAAAGTTTTGTAGTGTTTGTAAAAAGTGACATGTTTTCCAAGTTGTAAATAAAATAAAATAAAACTGTAACTTGTAGGAAGATTAATGCACCTTATTTAATTATTTTGCTTTGCGATAATCTGTTTATTCATGTGCTTGTACTGCTGTTGTAAAATAAGTTGTAAAAAAAAATTTAGTTGTGTTTTTGCCTAAGGAAATCTGGGCATGACAGGATTACACTTTTTTGCCTAAACAGACACTGAACTCTACATTTTGAGAAAAACTTTTAGATTCGGATGCATATTGTCATTGAACCATTCAAAATCGATGGATGAAGTAAATTAGAGTCTTTTAGGATTTTCTATCTAGATTCTAAATATTTTTTTTTAATTTATTTTTTATTTATTTGAATACTTTTTTCTTTCTCCCACGAAAATTGGTATGGTGCTGAAAATGTCATTTTCAAATAGTAACATTGTTTTCATAGAGCATAACTTTTTCTGTAAAATAGATATGAATGCGATTCTTTCAAATTTAGTTTTGTAACATCCATACGGAGGGCATGCAATTGATTTGATGACATTATCACTATTATTTCATATTTTATTAATGTTTGAAGTTGACTAAACCATAATTTTGACATACCTTGACTATATAGCTTATAACTTATTATGTATTTATCGAATTTCAATTTTTTTTTAATAAAAAGTAGACTTGAATATGGAGGGCACTGTTATTTTTCAAAACAAAATTCATTTTTTTACTATTTTTCATTAAACATCAAACTCAGAGGTTTATATTTGATAAAAAAACCTACATTTGTTTAATGTCGAAAACCATACACATAATAAATTAAAAAATAGTCAAATATATAATCATTAGAAAGCTAGTTCTGAGTACTTGTATGCAAAAGGATGTCTTCTTATTCTTCCATTTGATCAACGTACTTGAGGCTCGAAGCCATGAAACTCTCAAAATTTCTTCAAAACTTGCAACCATGGCCTAAACCAGGCACTTTCGATAGAAAGCACTTTCTATCGAAACTTTTGACTTTCGATCAAAATTACTTTCCTAAAAAAAGAAATTTCTAGTCATTACTAAACTACTTTTGATAGAAAGTCAGTTATTTTCTATCAAAAGTTAACTTTGACTTTCGATAGAAACCTATGTCAGCCTTTTTAGTGTCATTTCCAATTAATAAGGATTAGGTATAAATAAAAGTATATTTTTTTCATTTCATAAATCTGAAAGCTGTAAAATAATTTGCATAAATAGGAAGGAAGACATTTTGGCATGAAATAATTTTCTAAGTTGTGATGGGAAATAAAAAGAGAAGGCTAAATAAAAGTACACTACATTATTTAGAAGAGACTGAATAAAGACTATGTGAAGAATCACGAAAAAGATATCATCATCAGAAACAAGGTATGTCTAAGATGTTTCTCTCTAGATATTTTAAGTTGATGGTCAAGACTTGTCTTAATGTTCATGTAAATGTGATATTGTACCTATTAGACTTAACTAGACCTAAATATAGACCTATTAGGACCTATTAGGACTAATTAGTAGGACCTATTAGGACCCAATTAGAATCAATTAGAACCAATTAGCACCTAATTAGACTCAATTAGAACTAATTAAAACCTAATATGACCTATTAAAACCTAATTAGACTCAGTTATAATAAATTAGCACCTAATTAGACTCAATTAGGACCAATTAGACCCAATTAGGACCAATTAGAACTAATTAGAGCCAATTAGAACCTAATAGGATCTTTTTGGACTAATTAAGACCTAATAGGACCTATTAGGACTAATTAGGACCTATTAGGATTAATTAGGACCTAATAGGACCTATTAGGACTAATTAGGACCTATTAGGACTAATTAGGACCTATTAAGACTAATTAGGACCTATAAGGACTAATTAGGACCTATAAGGACTAATTAGGACCTATTAGGACCAATTAGACTTAATTAGAACTAATTAGAACCAATTAGGACTAATTAGACCTAATTAGAACCAATTAGGACTAATTAGAACCAGTTAGGACCAATTAGAAAGTTAATTAGGACCTAATTAGACTCAATTAGAACCAATTAGGACCTAATTAGACTCAATTAGAACCAATTAGATCCAATTAGGACCTAATATGACCTATTAGAACCAATTAGGACCTATTAGAACAAATTAGCACCTAATTAGACTCAATTAGACTCAATTAGACTCAATTAGAACCAATTAGGACCTAATATGACCTATTAGAACCAATTAGGACCTAATTGGACTCAATTAGAACCACTTAGATCCAATTAGACTCAATTAAAACCAATTATGGCCTAATAGGACCTATTAGGACTAATTATGACCTAATAGAACCTATTAGGACCTATTAGGACCCATTAGGACTAATTAGGACTAATATGACCTATTAGTCCACCTAATTAGAATTAATTAGAACCAAATATCACCTAATTAGACTCAATTAGAACCAATTAAGACCTAATATGACCTATTAGAACCAATTAGGACCTAAGTAGATGCAATTAGAACCAATTAGATCCAATTAGCCTCAATTAGGTCTTATTAGAACTAATTAGGACCTATTAGATCCAATTAGGACCTAATATGACCTATTAGATCCAAAAGATCCTATTAGATCTAATTAGACTCAATTAGATCCAATTAGACTCAATTAGATCTTATTAGAACTAATTAGGATGTATTAGATCCAATTAGGACCTAATATAACCTATTCGATCTAATTAGGACCTAATCTGACCTATTAGATCCAAATAGGACCTAATATGACATATTTGATCCAATCAGGACCTATTAGATCCAATTAGGACCTAATATGACCTATTAAAACCTAATTAGACTCAATTAGAATAAATTATCATCTAATTAGACTCAATTAGGACCAAATAGACTCAATTAGATCCAATTAGACTCAATTAGATCCTATTAGAACCAATTAGGACATATTAGAACCAATTAGAATCAATTAGGACCAATTAGGACCTAATATGACCTATTAGAACCAATTAGGACCTATTATAACCTATTAGAACCAATTAGGACCAATTAAGACCTAATATG
Organism: Chamaecyparis obtusa; assembly: GCA_027943335.1. Taxonomy (NCBI): domain Eukaryota; kingdom Viridiplantae; phylum Streptophyta; class Pinopsida; order Cupressales; family Cupressaceae; genus Chamaecyparis; species Chamaecyparis obtusa. Next base: position 289,256 of record BSBK01000993.1, on the reverse strand, counting down.
ACCTATTAGAACCCAGTTAGACCCAATTAGGACCAATTAGGACTTGAAATTAGAACCAATGTGGATCAATTAGGATCAATTAGACTCAATTAGACGTAATTAGACCCAAACAGACTCAATTAGGACCAATTAGGACCAATTAGACTCAATTAGGACCAATTACGACTTAATATGACCTATTAGAACCCAATTAGACCCAATTAGGACCAATTATAACCAATTAGACTCAATTAGGACTAATTAGAACCAATTAGGACCTAATATGACCTATTAGAACCCAGTTAGACCCAATTATGACCAATTATGACCAATTACACCTAATTAGGACTAATTAAAACTAATTAGGACCTAATATGACCTATTAGAACACAATTAGACTCAATTAGAAAAAATTAACACTTAATTAGACCCAATTAGGACTAATTAGGACCAATTATGACTCATTAAGACTAATTAGACCCAATTACACTCAATTAGACCCAATTTGGACTAATTAGGACTTGAAATTAGGACCAATGTGGATCAATTAAGATCAATTAGACTCAATTAGACCTAATTAGACCCAATTAGACTCAATTAGGACTAATTAGGACCAATTAGGACCTAATATGACCTATTAGAACCTAGTTAGACTCAATTATAACCAATTATGACCAATTAGACCCAATTAGGACTAATTAGAACCAATTAGGACCTAATATGACCTATTAGAACCCAATTAGACCTAATTAGGACCAATTAGGACCAATTAGGACCAATTATGACCAATTATGACCAATTAGACCCAATTAGGACTAATTAGAACTAATTAGGACCTAATATGACCTATTAGAACCCAATTAGACTCAATTAGAACAAATTAGAACTTAATTAGACCCAATTAGGAGTAATTAGGACCAATTATGACTCATTAGGACTAATTAGACCCAATTAGACTCAATTAGACCCAATTAAGACCAATTAGGACTTGAAATTAGGACCAATGTGGATCAATTAGGATCAATTAGACTCAATTAGACCTAATTAGACCCAATTAGACTCAATTAAGATCAATTAGGACTAATTATGAACATTTATGACTAATTAGACCCAATTAGGACTAATTTGAACCAATTAGGACCTAATATGACCTATTAGAACCCAATTAGACTCAATTAGAACAAATTAGCACTTAATTAGACCTAATTAGGACTAATTAGGACCAATTAGGACTCATTAGGACTAATTAGACCCAATTAGACTCAATTAGACCTAATTAGACCCAATTAGACTCAATTAGGACCAATTATGATCAATTAGACCCAATTAGGACTAATTAGAACCAATTAGGTCCTAATATGACCTATTAGAATCCAATTAGACTCAATTAGAACAAATTAGCACTTAATTAGACCTAATTAGGACTAATTAGGACCAATTATTACTCATTAGGACTAATTAGGACCAAGTAGGACCAATCAGGACTAATTAGGACCAATTAGACTCAATTCTAGGACCAATTAGCACTTATTAGACTTAATTAGAATCAATTAGCAATTATTAAAACTCAATTAGGATCAATTAGCACTTCTTAGAACCCAATTAGAACAAATTAGCACTTAATTAGACCCAATTAAGACTAATTAGGACCAATTATGACTAATTAGGACCAATTAGGATGAATTAGGACCAATTAGACTCAATTAGGACTAATTAGGACCTAATATGACCTATTAGAACCAAGTTAGACCCAATTAGGACCAATTATGACCTATTAGAACCCAATTAGCTTCAATTAGATAAAATAGCACTTAATTAGACCCAATTAGACTCAATTAGACCCAATTAGACTCAATTATGAATAAATTAGCACTTAATTAGACCCAATCAGACTCAATTAGACCCAATTAGACTCAAAAGTTTTTGTTTAATAATTTATACTTCATACATATAGGAAATGCTCAAGAATCACAAGCTCAACAAGTTTCCCAACCTTCAGAAGTTGGAGAAGGGTTATCACAAGCTCAACAAGCCCAACCTTCATAAGTTGGAGAGGGGTCATCACAAGCTCAATAAGCATAACCTTTAGAAGCTGGAGAGGGTCATCGCAAGCTCAACAAGCCCAACCATCAGAAGTTGGAGAAGGGTCATCACAAGCTCAACAAGCACAATTCTCAGAATATCAAACAAGTACACATCTCTCTCTCTCTCTCTCTCTCTCTCTCTCTCTCTCCGACTCTCTCTCACTGTCTTGATTTAGTCTCTTATTGGTGAATATACATTTTGGGTCTTTCCCCTTAAGAAGTTATTGTTTTTGTTGTGTACATGTAGCCTTTTATGATGAAAATGTTGGACAAGTGGCATCCCAAGTTGAATCAACCCAAGGTCAAAAAAGTATGTGTTTCTCTCATTAGTGTATAAATTATTATAGGTTTGACATGTTCAAGAGCTTGTAAATACTTATTTCATGAAGGTCCCCTTAAGATGAGATATTAAGATATTTTTATTTTATTTTATTTGTAGTGGAAGTGCAAGAAACATATGTGAATGATAGTTTACTCCAACAATTAAAAAGAAAAATTAATCATAAAATCATAGATCATTTAATTGAAATGGATGTGGAAAAATTGAGAGATTATGCTAAACAACCCATAAATATTACGAAGAGAGCATTGAATAAAAAGTCTAAGCAAATAATGAAACAATTTGAGAATCTTGGTACAATTGAAAAAACTCAACTGTTATCAATTACACTTTTTAAAGATGAGTTAAAAGAGCCATTAAAATTGTTGGGTGTAGATGCAAGTTTTAAAAAGTTAAAATCAAGTAACGTACAAAAAAATATTATTGACAATGTTAAGGAAGGTTTTCATTCCATTGGAAAAACAACTAGATCTATAGATAGGTCCATTTCAAGAAGAGTGATACTGACATCTATTTTAAATAAAAACATGTCCCAAAGAAGACAAATTTCTTCACTTTCATCTTAGATCGGATATAGTAGGAAGACAATGACACACTATTTGAAAAGAAGAATCAATTTGGATGATACTACATTGGAAGGTAATTGGTCACTAATGTATAGAGCTCCTTGGTCTGATAGAATTAATGAAACAGTTAGGAACTTAGTTATGTCATTTTGGATTGATCATACTCATCCTTCACCAAATACAAGAGATGTTATCAAGAAGAGGACTGGGCCTAAGGAATATTTCCAGCACACAAAACATTGGTTGGACACCACACAACATGAATTTGATCTCTCATTTTGTAACTCAAATCCTGACATTAAGATTGGACAAACAATGTTTAAAATATTAATGCCATTTTTTGTAAAGATAAATAAATCTTTTGAAACTTGTTGTTGTCAATATCATATTGAATTCTATCTCTACTACCAAGGGTTTAGAAAGATGATAGAAGAAAGTGGAGGTTCTCAAAATGATTTTCCTAAACGTCCAAGCCAATTCATAACATCAATCTTATGTAACAAATCAATTAATCATGAAATACTTGAAATAGATTGCATAAGAGGAACTTGTCAAACATGCTGGGATTTGGCTAAATTTCCTTTAAGACTTGAAGATACTGATATGATGAGGATGATAAAATGTAAGAGATACAAGTACATAAAGTCTGAAACAAAAGTTGGGAAAGAATCAACAATGTTGGAATATGTAGAAGACAAGATACCTATTGCAACATTTATGGAGAATTTTCATAAATTGATTCAACCATACATACCTCATGTTTTTTTTTCTAAATGGAAGGCAGAACAATTCCAAATACAAAAAGAATATTTTTCAGTTGGAAAAATTTTATCAGTTGTTAATTTTGCAGAGAACTACTCCTTTGTTTCTCAAAAACAACTTCAAGCATAATACTACTATACAAAGCAGGTGACTATCATGGTACATGTGTCTTATTGACATGCACAATTATATTTGGATGGTATTGAAAGTACATATGAAGTATGAGTCATAAAGAAAGAATAAAACTTTTACATTAGTGATGATAAAGAGCATGACATACATTTTGTCGACCATTGCTTTAAGACATTTTTTGGATATTTGGAAAACAAAGGCATCAAAATTGAAAACTAGCATTTTTTTGTTTAGATGTATGTGCAGCACAGTTTAAATCAGAAAGGACATTTTATGCAATGTGTAGATATCATTGATACCAAAAGATACTACATATTTGGAGTTTCTTTGAGAGTGGACATGGAAAGGGAGAGCATGATGGTGCAAGAGCTTGTATCAAACGTGCTTTAAGAAAGTATCAACTAGACTATCAGGGATATCATATAAATAATGATCATGATGTATTTGAGTGGTGCAAGATGCATTTTATGGTGCCAAATCATGATAACACATCATCACGATTAGATTGAGTCATATCCTTTCAAGTATTATGGGAGATAACAGTTACTAATTTTAAATTTATCGATCATTGTTTGAATTAACTTATATATGTCTTTAATTTTTACACGTGACCTCTCTATTATTCAAGTGTTGATAGAAGATCAATCCATGGATGCAAGAGAGTAGACAAAACAAGATCCCTACATTCGGTTATGAGTATGGATAGTAATGTGTGGTCATTGTACACTAGAGATTATTCATGCTTTTTTTATGACTGCATTTATGAAAACTATGATGAATGTATCAACCAAAAATGTGGATATGTTAGTGAATGGAATTTGGCTTCACTAGATGTTACAAACACAAATGATGTTCAGGATGAAAGCTTTGACGACGTTCCATTGATTTCTACAAATTATGACCATATTTAAGGTTTGATCAAAATTGGTATGTGTGTGTTTAAGTACATGTTTAAAAAGGATTCATAAACTCAATTCATAAATAAAGTTTGTTTAATTTATATTTACAAGTTCCTAAAATTAAAAATTCACTTTAAATGCAGGACATATTTTTGTAGTAGTAGCAGAGCCTGGAAATGTGGAAGGTGTTAGTTACTATTTATTACATTGCTACAAGGAGAGGATGAAGCTAACACAAAATGAAATAAGCGATGGAATTATGTTTCCCATAGGTTATAGTACTGTATTTAACTTTCACAACCTATATTAAACTTGATTGAGACCTTCCAACTTCCAATTTTCTTATACATTTGTTTATATGGTTAGTTTCACATCTATATATATTTAACATTGTTGAACTTGTCTATGCAGGTTCAGTTTTCCTGCAAGGAACATATTTGAAGCAAACCAAAATACTTAAACATGGGATTCATTTTATTGATTATCAACCTAATAATAAGGTTCATTAGTATAGTCATCTTGTAATTGTCACCATCCTATCTCTTGTTCCTGTGACGGGACGTGGCATTCGTAAGTGGAGACTTGATACTGATGACCATGAGAGAATATTAAATGTTATTCAAGAGAGAGATGAACCACTTGATGTGGACTAAATCACGCATGAAATATGATTTGAACTAAATTTTTCATGGGTGAGACCAGAGGTTTTCTTAGCTCCATTCTTTCCTAATGGTGCCCATAGTGAATGGAGCTTGAATTAAATTAAAAACTAAAATTTATGTCTTACAAGTGGATATGATATATTAATTATCTACCTGAATATGAAGTAGTCTAACTTTGGAATATGAATGTGTGTATTTATTGAATTTGCATGTGTTACATTAGGACGTGCATGTTTTAAATATTAAATCTACTTGAAGTACAACAACATTAAATTAAAAGTACGTGCACAACTATTATCGAATGTACATTTAAATATAAGTAAGATTCAATCAAACATTTAGGGACCTCAATTATATAGCTAACATGTGTCAAATTTACATCATTTGTAACTTTCATTATAAACATGTACAATCAAATATTATTCATGTATGTAATCTATTGAAAGTATTGAAAATTTACAAGTTCATCACACATGCACATGTATCTAGAGTGAAAGTATATATATATATATGTATAACATCAATCATGTGTAGATCAAGTACTGTAAATATGAAACATATGAATTAATCATGTGTCAAACATTCTATCAAAAGGGTCTAGAAATGAAATATAACATCAAGCACATCAATCAGTCCTGTAGAGTCTAGAAATGAAATATAGTTCATCAAACACATGCGAATATATATACATAATATGAAATATGTCTAGATCAAATATGAAAGTGTCTAGGACTCATCATGAAGACTCCTCACTAAGCGGTCACACTTAGAGTGAATGTCATCTTGTGAAGGATGTGCAGATCCCTACAAAGAAAGAGATATATAAATTAATATATAAACATTGTACAAAGATCTTAAGTTTGATTTAAAATATTGTACAAGAAAACATGTTATAAAGTGTGTAAACACATATAATAAATTAAAAACTCACCTATCCACTATTGATGTCATTATCAAGTGAGTCCCAATGATGTACATGATCAGTACCCAACAAAGGAGTAACAAGAGGCATATCCTAGCAGACAAAAAATATATATCATATATATACATGCATGTGTACATACACACACACACACACACACACACACACACACATATATATATATATATATCAATTGATTGAAATTCTGAAAATAAATTTAAGTTTAATTGTAACATTAAATACATGTATATAATCTGATTTATACCTATGTAGGTGGTGTAAACTGATAGTACTCAGATTCCCTGGCCTCAATCCTATCAACCAAGGTATCAAGATTTTGATGTGTCTAGTCCAAGCTCAAGTCTGCATCTGCAATATGAGTAGACTGCACACGCCTCTCTAATGATGAATTCAATGGACTAACCAAATGAGATGGCATGGAATTTGTATCATCATGTGTCAACAAATCTAGATAACACGTAGTGGTCATGTTGAACTCAACATCATCAAGGCAAACATCAGAGAATTGATGCCCTGCACTGACTAAAGGGTCTATATGTTGTGCCTCTCCCTATGTAGCAATAGAGTGGTTAGTAGGTGGATCCTCATGAGCACTATCACTATGTCCATGGTCTAGGTGAGAAGGATGTGGCTGAGCATATCTAATAGTTTCCACATGAAATCTAACCTCTGATATAGGGATATCATGCTCTGCTTCTATAAATGCATATGCATCCAATAGATCCTCAACCAAGCTAGTTAATGTGACATGTGTCATCTCTCCTATAAGTCCTTCTAGGCTAGAAAGTGAAGGGATGCATGTTGCACTATACATGTCATCTATGGTCTTGCTAGAGTATGCTCCACCTAACGATCTGGAGTGCCATTGAGACATAAAGTATTGACCAACCTCATCACTAGATATGGATGTGGCAATTGCTGCAATGTCCCCCACATTATCAATTGCAACTACAAGCTAGGTGCTATGAATAAAATCACTTGCAACATGACCCAATAAAGGAGCTATAGCAGGTGCCCTCTAACCAATAATGGCCCTGTGTACTGGTCTCTGTCGACCAACTCGATGAAAATCATCTCTATCAGAAAGCCTGCCATGCCCCTGTCCTAGATGTGCTAGAAAATTAGTGTAATTAATAGCCCTCCCTAAATGAACCTTAGAAAAAATCTACTATGCAAAGTACAATGGAATCTAATCATTATTCAGATAATGAGCATGGGCAGTTAGAAATCATGGGTTTATCAATGCTGATATAGCAAGATCCACACACGTGGTAACCTAATACCCCTTCACATAATTTTTATTTGCATAAGATGTGAAAACTTCCCCTTTCAGGGTCACTTTAGGCACTAAATCATGTACCTCAAGAGAAAGACTAGAGCCAACCTCTTGTCTCTTCCTCTCAAGTATGGCCTCTATAATATCGAGGGCATAGGGAGTGGTACCATGAATGTCATCCCTAATGCTAATAAAGCTATTAAGGATGGACTGACACATGCTCTTATAGACACTAGAGCTAGAAGGATTATTTAGGGATTCTTGCAACCGTTCAATCTCTCTATTAGTGTGTGCAAATAGTTCTGCAGGGGGAATTGGTGCATTTGCCATGTGTGATGTGCAATAATATGTCTGATAGATCTAGAATATGTATGTACCTGAAAGATTTTATTTACTATCAAATAAAGTCTACATATATGTACATTTTCCTAATTTATTTAAAAATAAAATAAAAGTATGCACATCTCGCTACATTATTTGAAAGTAAAATCAATTACATAAATTACATTTTAATAAGTCTAATGGGGTCTTAAGGGGTCATATAGCCTATCATAGGTCCAATTAGGTCATAATAGGTTTAATTAGGTATAATTAGGTGTAATTAGGTCCTAACTGGTCTAATTGGGTCTAGTTATGTCCTAATTGGTCTAATTGGGTCTAATTAGGTGCTAATAAGTCTTAAGGGGTCATATTACTCATAGTGGGTCTAATTCAGTATTAAAGGGGTCATATAACCTATCATAGGTCCTAATAGGTCTAATTAGGTCATAATAGCTAATTGGGTCTAATTAGGTACTAATAGGTCTAATTAGGTGCTAATAGGTCTTAAGGGGTCATGTTACTCATAGTGGGTCTAATGGGGTCTTATGGGGTCATATAACCTATCATAGGTCCTAATAGGTCTAATTAGGACATAATTAGTTTAATTGGGTATAATTAGGTCCTAATAGGTCTAATTTGGTCGAATTAGGTCCTAATAAGTCTAATTGGGTCTATTTAGGTGCTAATTAGGGTCTAATTCTGTTGTAATAGGTCTAATTAGGTTGTAATACATCTAATTGGGTCTAATTAGGTCCTAATAGGTTTTAAGGAGTCATATAACCTATCATAGGTCTTAAAATAGACCTAGATAACTAGGAATTATGAGGTCCTAATAGGTCTAATTGCATCTAAGCATGTCTAATTAGGTTCTAATAGGTCTACTTTGGTCTTAAGAGCTCATATTAAGCATATTGAGTCTAATTAGGTCTTAAAGGGTCATAATACGAGTATATTAGGTGTTAATTAGTCTAATTCGATCTAATTACACCTAGATGGGGTCCTATTACTCATATTACATAGATAATTAGGGCTTATTATGACTAATTTGGTCTAAGGGGTCCTATTAAGTTCATAAATAAGTCCCTAATTAGGCACTATTACTATTCAATATTAGTTCCTATTACTTATATTAGGTCATATTACTCACATGTATTAGGTACATTAAATAGTATAATTAGGTATAATTAGGTCTTGTTATGGGTTAATTAGCCTAATTAGGCACTATTACTATTCAATATTAGTTTCTATGACTTATATTAAGTCATATTACTCACATGTATTAGGTACATTAAATAGTATAATTAGGTATAATTAGGTCTTGTTATGGGTTAGTTAGCCTAATTAGGCCTTAGGGGTTATATTATCCACATTAGACCTCATAATAGATCTAATTATGCCTAAGGGATCTTATTGCTCAAATTAGGTGTACTAGCAGGTCCTATTACTCATGATATTAGGTGTTAATTAGTCTTATTAAAGGTCTAATTAGGTCTTAAGTGGTACTCTTATGTCTTATTACTAAATTTAACAAATTAGGCTATAATAGGTCAACTATTATATCTAATTAGGTCTTAAGGGGTCCTCTTACTCATATTAGGTATACTTGGGACTAGTTACATGTCTTATTAGGTGTTAATTGGTCTTATTAGGTCTAATTACATCTAAGGCCCATCCTATTAATGATATTAGGTCCTAATAGGTTAAAAATTAGGTCTTAATGGGTCATAATACTCATTAGGTCTAATTAGGTATATAATTATGTCTTCTTAGTCTTATTAAGTCTAATTAGTCTTATCTACATCTTATTAGGTATAATTAGTCTTATGAAGTTTAATCGGGTCTTCTTTATCAAATCAGGTTTAATTAGGTTTTGCAATATCATGCTTACATGTTTCATTAAGACAAGTCCTAGGCATCAACTTAAAATATCCAAAGAGAGACATACCTTGTTTCCTATACATATGTACATACACATGTATACATAAAAATCTATCTATACACATGTATACATACATACATATACATGTACATACACATGTATACATAAAAATCTATATATGTACATGTGTATACATGCATACATGCATATATATACATGTATACATGCACATGTGTGTGTGTGTGTGTGTGTGTGTGTGTGTGTGTGTATATATATATATATGTATGTATGTATGTATGTATGTACATGTATTATATACATGTATATATATACATACATACATACATATATATAATAATAAAAAATCTATATATAATCAATACACATGTATATCAAAAAATTTAAATAAATAAAAATCTATGTATAATATATACACATGTGCATATATACATGCATATACATGTATATATGCATATATACATGCATATACATGTATATATGCATATATACATGCATATACATGTATATATGCATATATACATGCATATACATGTATATATGCATATATACATGCATATATATATACATTTATACATGTATACATGCATATATACATGTATATATACACATATATATATATATATATGCATATATACATGTATATATGCATGTATATGCATATATATATGGTATACATGTATACATGTGTGTGTGTGTGTGTGTGTGTCTATATATATATATATATGTATGTATGTATGTATGTATGTATATGTATATGTATATGTATATGTATATGTATATATATATATATACATATATACATATATATATACATATATACATATATATATATATGTATATATACATATATGTATATACATATATATAGATATATATATGTGTGTGTGTGTGTGTATATATACATACATATATATATATATATATATATATATATATATATATATATATATATATATATATATATATATATATATATATATACACACACACATGTATACATGTGTATATGTATATATACATAGGTATACATGTATATATGCATATATACACATGCATATATGCATATATACTATTTATCCATCTATCAAAAACTACAAATAATAAAAATGACATATGAAAAAACTTGAAAATGACATTTGCAAATTTGAAAGCCATCCATGAGTTTCGTTGTTGCCAAAAGTGACAGTGAAAGTCACTTTCGGTGATTTTATTTACGCCAAACTTTAACCCTAATTCATGACTTTCAATTGAAAGTCATATGCTAAAGGCTTTCGATCAAAATTACTTTATTCACTTTCAATTGAAAGTGACATAAGACTTTCGATCGAAAGTCTTATGTCTAAGGACTTTCGATCGTAAGTTTTGTACTTACAATCGAAAGTTCACCATAGTTTCTATTGAAAGTCATTAATGAATTTTGGGCCGAATTCACTTTTCGGGCCAAATTCGTTCCTCCCAAAAAGTGTAACCCACTATTGTGGGTTCACCCTCATATTTTTTTAAATTAAAATATGTATTATTAACTTGAAAAAAATAAGATAATAAAAAATATTATTTAAAAAAAAATTATTAAAAAAAGTATTTAAAAAAAATTATAAAAAAATAAGATTATAATCCCTTAACCGTTCACACACGGACCCGACAACTTACACATTTTGTGGTAATTTCAAATCCATGAAAAGCTTATTCTAGAATAAAAAATTAATTCCAATTTTTTTTTGGAATTAATTAATCCAAGCATTGGCCCAAAAATGGGGATTAATTTTCTAAGTCGAGAATTCAAAAAATAGCCACAAACGGTGAATTACTTAATTCTTGCATTAAATTATGACTATTCTAGGTTAATATCAGGAACCAAATGGGCCCTAAAGGAAATTTTCAAATTGACCAAAAAAATATCTTTCTTGTGAATTTCTTTCTTTGAAGCCTTCATGAAGGTTGATGTTTCTTGATAGGAGTTAGAGCATGCTTTCATTAATGGATGAACACATAAAATTGATCATGGTTGTTGAACTTGAATGCTTGAATGTGTAACTTAAGATCTCTCCCCAAATGCCTTGAAGATCCCTAATTGATGCTCATTGGATAGATAATTTAAAATTAGGAGATGTTTAAATGATGGGGAGGGAGTCATATTTATACATAACTTACACATGTTGGGTTTTAATTTAAAGAAGGTCGACATTAGAAAGCACTTTGTTTCTCCTCATTTTTTTGACTAATAGAGTTTTAAATTGGAACCCAAAAAGGCTAAGAGTATGGTGTTAGGTGTCATTATCATGAATTCCTGAGATAAAACTAAGTTTAATAAGCATGGAATTATATTGTTCCACTATAATTGGCCATAAATCTGGCATAATTAATCATGAATAAGGGGAATGAGGGACAACTAGTGAAGTGAGCCCAAGGTGAGTGTGAAATTTCATAGGGAAATAATTTATGACAACACAAATACTAAAATATGATCTAATATCAATTTAGGTATGCTTTATCTTATGTTCTTTGATATGAGGCATGATCATGATGGATTCATATTAATTAAGAACTTCTATGAAGGTGCTTCATCTTTTGAGAACATAATATCCATCCTTTTCCCATGCATACAATCAAACAAGACTGCTACACCATTTTGTCTAGGAGGAGAGTCATCTACCTTCTATAAGACTTCTCATATCAACTTGTGGTATGTAAATTTAGTTTAAACAAAATCGTAAAGATAAATCTTAGCTAAACTAGCATGAATTTTCTGAATAAGACTATGCTTCCTACTAAGATGTTGGGTAGATGAAAAATACGTTGAGAGGTAGGAAGAACCCTTTTTTTTAGTTATGTGTGAGCCACTACTTTTTGTTGATGACTTTTCTAGAATGATATGGATTAATTACTTGAGAGAGAAAGCATAAGCATTTGACAAATTCACGTTATTCAAAGAAAAAGTAGAGAATGAATCAAGCTTAAAGATAAAATATTTGAGATCAAACAGAGGTGGAGATTTTACTTCAGATCTATTCAATTCATATTGTGAAGAGCATGGAATACACATACAAACATCTACTCCTAGGACTCCCCAGCAGAATGGGATGGCAAAGTGAAGAAACATAACAATATTGGATGTTGCTAGGACAATGTTGCTAGAAGGAAATGTATCTCATGTACATTGGAGAGAAGTTGTTGGGACATCAATATACATATTGAACAAAATTCAAATCAAAGAAGGTACAAGTAAGAATCCTTATGAATTGTGGTTTAATCATACTCCTACTGTAAAATATTTCAAAATATTTGGAAGTAAATGCTATATCAAAAGAGATGATGAAATAGAGAAATTTGATGCTAGAAGTGATGAAGGAATTTTTCTTAGTTATTCTACTAATAGAAAGGCTTACAAATGTTTTAACCTAAGATTGAGAAAGATGATTGAAAGTAATAATGTGAAGATGGATGAAAAGTTTCAGATACAAGAGATAATGTATGATTGTAATCAGAATACAAAAATCAAGGAAGTTGTTACTACAAAAGAGGAAGAACAACTTGAGAATGACTATGAGAATGAGACTTGTGATGGTGACATGAATAAAGTTACTGAGACTCCTAAGACTCCAAGGTATGTTAAGAAAAAACCATCTTGAAAATAAAATTATTGGTAATGCAAGTCAAGGAATAATGACTAGATCAAAGATAAGCATAGAAATTTGTTTGATTTCTCAAGTTGAACCAAAGACTACTGATGAAGCTTGTAGAGATGAAACTTGGATCAAAGATATGTAAGAAAAGTTAGATCAGATAAATAAAAATAACACTTGGGAATTGGTTCCTAGACCTAAAGACAAAAATGTAATAGGAACTAAGTGGATTTTTGGAAACAAAATGAATGAAGAAGGAATTGTTGTAAGGAACAAAGAAAGATTGGTTTGCAAAGGCTATTCACAACAAGAAGGCATATATTTTGAAAATACATTTCCTCATGTTGCTAGGTTGGAAGCTGTGAGACTATTTTTGGCTTATGCTGGACATAAAGACTTCAAGATATATCAGATGGATGTAAAATCTACATTTTTGAATGGGGATCTTGAAGAGGAGGTATACATAGAACAACTTGATAGATTTTCTCTGACAGAAGATGAATACATGTTTTTCAAGTTGAAGAAGGCATTGTATGGACTAAAGCAAGCATGAAGGGCTTGGTATGAAAGGTTAGACAAGTACTTACTTCATCTTGGATTCAAAAAAGGTAATATTGACAATAATTTGTACTTAAGAACTAATCAAGATGGAATATTGATAATAGAAGTTTTTATTGATGATATTATTTTTGGAGGCAATGATGAGATGTGTAAGAAGTTTTCTAAAGAAATGGAGAATGAATTTGAGATGTCCATGATTGGCGAGCTAAAGTTCTTTCTTAGACTGCAAATAAGTCAAAGCAAGAATGGTATTTTTATTTCTCAGACTAAGTATCTCAAAGAAATGTTAAAATTTTTTGAAATGGAAGATTGTAAACCTATTGGTACTCCATGGTGACTGGCCATAAATTGACAAATGTTGATGAGACCAAGAGTGTTCTTCAGACCAAGTATAGATCAATGATTGGAGGATTACAATATCTGAATCACTCTAGACTAGATATTGCTAATGATGTTGGAATTGTGGCTAGATATCAGGCAGATCCTAAAGAGATACACATGGCTGATGTAAAAAGAATATTTAGATACCTAAAAGGAACAATGGAATATGGCTTATGGTATAGTAAAAATGATGACTTTGAACTACGTGCTTATATTGATGTTGATTGGGCAAGGAACATTGATGACAAGAAGAGTACTAGTGGAGGTGCATTTCTCCTTAGGAAAAGGTTGGTTTCATGGTTAAGTAAAAAGAAAGATTGTATAGCTTAATCTATCAGTGAATTTGAGTATGTTATTGATATTATTAATTACATTTAGATTGTTTGGATGAAACAAATGTTGAAATATATTGGAAGAAATTTTGTTGAACATGTGGTTATCCATTGTGATAACACCATTATAGTGAATATGTCAAAGAATCTTGTGATGCATTCTAAGACTAAGCATATTTATATTAAGTATCACTTTTTGAGAGACAAGGTAGCAGATAAAGAAATAAGGTTGGAATACATTAGCACAAAGGAACAGATAGAATACATCTTTAAAAACCCATTGCCAAAAGATGCATTTGAGTATCTCAAAGGTATGTTTGGGGTACAAGCCCCTCCTAGTGAGAATTAAATGATGCAAGGATGCATCATTCCATAGGATTTCAGAGCTCTATCATGTTCTGGACTTGATGTATGGATCCACTCCTTAGGGGGAGTGATCATTGGAACTTTTAGAATACATTTGGGTGATTCAGCCCTTGGTTGATGAAGACCTAAAAGAAGATAGTTGATGACTTATGGCACCCTTTTCCATTTTTGTTAAAGGGGGAGATATAATATGAGAAAATCCTTATGGGGAGATATACTATGAAGAGTTCACTATTTGAGGATAGTTAGAAAGTTATATTGAGAGAGTATTTTGGGGTTGATGGATTTTCCCATATGTTGCCATCAATGCCAAAGGGGAGATTGTTGGATGTTGTTGGTGCATTTAATATGTTTAATCACTACACAACATCATTGTCTTGTTGGGTGTTGTTGGAATTGGTTACTAATGCGGTTGTCATTCATGTTTTTTCACTGATGTCAACATATGGTTCTATAAAGAGAACATACTGGTTATTACAGTGTGCGAATAATGTACAGATTATTCAGAATGAGTGAACAAAGGTTTGTGTATAGGGAGGTGTTATGATCTTATATCTAAGATCACATGATGTAATATTTTATATTGGTTGAGTAATAGAAGATTTGGTGAAGACTGGTTTCTGGACTATGATAGTGGAATTTGATAGAGTTAGTCTCTACATTTTGAGTGTATCTTACAAGCAATGTGGATTTAGTGTATGTGAGCATAAGGGATGTCTGATAGTGTGCTAAGGAATGTTCTTTTATCTTAGAAAGTTGTGGGAAGCATGATGACATCAGCAGTGGTGTGTGTTTTGGAGGAGACCTATTTGGGGCCGACTTTAGAGTTGTACCATAGCGAGAATGGATTATGGATGTTGGACCTTAATTGTTGAATTGTAATTATTGTATACTTGTTTTAGATACCATGTTTATCTTAGCAAGGTTTTATGTAATTATTTGTTTATTAAAAAGACCTAATTGGCTGACCTGATCATTTATTGTAATAGGCTATATATGTAAGATCTTTTCTTTTGAAAAGATATAGAGTATGGAAGGAATGTAAAAGAGGATTATGGAAGCTATGCGCTTGTATCTATTGGATGTAGAGCAAAAGATAGTTTATATACTCCATTGGAACTGATCAATTAAAGATAGTTCCTATCAGATAGTTTAGAAGGATTGTTTATTTCCTTTATATACACTTATTTTGTGAACAATGAGTTCTGGAGGTGGACTTAACCTTCTTTGGGCAGTGAGCCTACTCTTTTTTTTGACTCCTAACAAGGTTTTTCCTTTAATAGGGACTGTGTACTATAAAGTTTTAATAATCTCCTAACAAGGCTAGATCTTTTAATAGGGATACTATACTCTCATTACATCATTTGTGGGTGCTAATTCCCACCTAGGTTTTACCTTTAACAGGGGTTCCTCGAAAAAAAAATATTGTGTTATTATTTTGGCATTTACTATGTTATCATTTGATTTAGTGTAGATACTATTCAAATTTTAAAGTTTAATAATCTATCTCACAACTAATTCACCCCCCCTCTTAGTTGTGTTGGTGTACTATTATTCCTAACAACAACAAGATGTGTGATTATAGGAAATGATTCATAGGAGATCCACAAACCACACGCTATGATCACAATGATCGAAAGCCAAAGATCAATGACCATACATTGAATCTCCAAATAGGTCTAAGCAAGAAACAAACACATTACCCATAGATAGAAAATGGATCCAATCTTGAATAGCCATGAACAATAGGAGGTGTGATCATAGGAAGATGATCCTAGATAGGTCTAGAATAATTATTTATGATTGCACATGTTATCTCAAACAAATGATGATCTATCAAAATAATATCTTCAACTAGAAAAGAAGAAAAAAAAATAACAAAGAACTATTTTTGGTTGATGAAAGATTTCCATGAACCCAAGATGCTCCTACATTAGACACTTGGGATTAATAAAATTGATGCTCTGAATCAAAGATGTTTTACAACCTAAGAAGAATCCAAATGATCCAACTTAGATTGGTAAATCCAAGAGCGTCCTCAATCGGTCTATTTTTCCACTTGACAAAGTACTCCATGTAATCATTTTCTCTTGTGCTTATCCCAATCCTGCTATCGCCCAAGACTTCAATTTCCTATGTCTCCATCTTAGGATATTCTTGCTTCATGTATATCTCATCATCTGACTCATGGTACTCATACAAATTTGTAATGTTGAATATAGGTGATATATCCATGTCAACTAGTAACTCAACCTCAAAAGCATTACCACTATCAAATTCTTTTAGTATCTTACAAGGCCCAAACTTCTTCATCTTCAACTTACTACAGGTTCCAATAGAAAATCTTCCCTTCTTCAAATGAATCATAACTTCATCACCAACCTTAAAAATCTTATGTCTCCTAGATCGGTTAATTGTATCCTTATATTTTTGATTTATGTGTTCCAAATTATACTTCACCTCATCATGAAAATTCTTCATGAATTCACCGTATCCTTTTGCTTCAGCACTTCTCTTCTCTTCTAGGCCAAGATCTTTCAAATGTGATATTCCTTTAGGATGCATGCTAGTAAAAATTTCAAAAGGTGTTGTACTTTTTCTTCAGTTCACTAAATTGTTATATACAAACTTTTCTTGTGCCAAAACCAAATCCAAATCACCAAGTTTATCTCCAACAAGATATCTTAAAAAATTACCCAAACTCATATCCACTTCTATCTTTCCATTGGTTTGCAGATGAAATGTAGAATTGAACTTCAAATTTGTACCCATCTTCTTCCAAAGTGTCTTCCAAAATTATCCCACAAACTTATTATCCTAGTAAAAAATAATAGTCTTAGGAAATCCATGAAATCTCATAACTTCTCTAAAGAATAGATTGACTATATGAACAACATCTGATGTTTTCTTACAAGAATAAAATGTCACATCTTTGAAAATATTTCTACCACAACAAATATAGAATAATTACTTATTTGTGTCTTTGGTAAGCCAATAAAAAAATCCATGCTAATGTCTTCCCATGGTCTACTAGGAATAGGTAAAGGTGTATATAACCCTATATTCTAACATACTCCCTTAGAAAATTGACAAATTTTGCAACTTCTAGCAAATTTTTGAACATGATCCCTGTACAACTAAGGCCAAAATTATTTTTCCTTAATCAAAATCACTATCTTATCAATGCCAAAATGTCATGCAAGTCCTCCACTACATTTCTCCTTGATTAGATTTTCTCTGATTGATCCTCTTTGTATACATAATTGAATTCCTTTGAATAACATACCTTCTTGAATGAACTAATCAACCCACTTACTCTAATTATCTATGATTGGTTCCTTACACGCTTTCCAAGGATATGCAAAAAAAGGTTCATTTTCATACAAGGTTTTCAAATCATCAAAACCAAGTACCTCAATTATCATCTCAATCAATAAACTTCTTCTGCTCAATGCATCTGCAAACCTATTTGACAATACACTTCTATGTTTCAACACAAAAAGTAAAATTTTCCAAGTATTCAACCCACTTCATGTCTTTGATTCAACTTATTCTGAACACCCAAATGTTGCATTTCTTTATGATCAGTGTACAACACAAACTCCTTAGGCATCAAATAATGTCTTAATTTCTTTAGAGCTTGAACAAGAGCATTAAATTCTTGATCATAGTGAATAGTTCCTCTTAGAATCATTCAATTTATCACTGTAAAAAAAAAAAAAGTTTACCTTCTTGACTCAATACTGCCCTAATTGCACTTCCACTTGCATCACAATCAACTTGAAATACCATAGATAAATCCATGAAAATATTGGACTTCACTAATATTCTTAGGTGTAGCCCATTCCAGAATTTCTCTAATGTTCTCAAGATCCATCTTCAAACCTTGGGCTAAAATAAAAAAACCCAAGTACATTATCTCTTCCTTCATGAGAGAACATTTCTTCATGTTAATCAACACTTTTTCCTGTTTCAATCTTTGCAATACTTGTCTCCGATGCACCAAATGGTCTTCCTTACTCTTACTAAATATCAGAATGTCATCCAAGTAAACAATCACAAATCTACCCAATAATTTCTCCAAGACCTCATTCATCAACCTCATAAAAGTACTAGGTGCATTAGTCAAACCAAAAGGCATAACCAACCACTCATACAAACCTTCTCTTATTTTGAATGTGTTCTTTCATTCATCTCCTTCTCTAATTCTGAGTTGATGATAACCACTCTTGAAATTAATCTTGGTAAAGTATTTTTCTCCACTCAAACAATCCATAATATCATCCATCCTAGGCAATGGAGACCGGTATTTCACTATGATCCTATTTATAGCTCTTGAATATATACACATCCTCCATTCTTCACTATACTTAGGTCTCAACATAGTTGGTACTACACATAGACTCAAAATTTCTTTGATCAAACCCTTCTGCAACCATTCCTAAACTTGTCTATTCAATTCTTCATTCTCTATAGGTGTTGTAATACCCCAAAATTGGCACCTTACAATTCTAATCAATTTTGGTGCATTCCTTCAATTTCTAGATCATCAAAGTCCTATTTTACTAGGCAATTCTGTCTCCAATTGACTTTATTTGACTTGGTGTCAAATGCAAAAAAATCCTAAATCTGCATTAATCAAACACTATATTTAATTCTTAATATTTGATAATTATTGGCTAAATAATCCCCATGATCAATTAATTTAATCCTAAATTCCTAGTGCTTTTAATTAAATTAATTCTACCCCCTTTTAGCTAATACACATAAAAGGAATTAAATTTTATTTGGTTATTTGAATGGACATCTTTATTTGGATTGAATTATTCAAAATTATTCGAAGAGTCATCCATATGTGGAAATATTCATTCTTTTAATTAAATAATTCCTCAATATTTATCTCACCTTCCTCCATGGAAATGAAGAGTCAGTCGTTTCTTTTCAAGAAACTCTTCATCCTTCCCCTGGCTTTTCTATATTATGAACTCTCTTTCTCATTCGAAATAAGGCAATTTTTAGAGTACCAAAACTATAGAGCATTTTTGTCTCTATTCTCATGCTTTCAAGCTTTTTGTTGCATAATTAGTATAATTCTCATTTTTGTATAATATTTCATTCTCATCTTAATATAGTTTGTTTATTTATTTAGTAGCTCAATTCTCAATTTCTTTCAAGTTTCTTACATTAAATTTGCACTTTCATTCTTAGATTACAATTGCATCTCTCATATAGATCAATTGCAATTTGATCATTTTCAATCTTTTAAATCCTGCATTTTAGCAATGGTCTATGGTTGTTGGCTCTCATTCTAAGAGTAATTCAAATACCCCAACTAAATAGGAGGCAATTGGTCGATTTGATAAATATTGTGAAATGGGTAATTCATACTCATCTTCGTAATTCTATGATTGAGCAATGACTATGTTGTGTCTATGGCTGAATTAGAGGTCAACATTTAGACAAACATTTTGGCACCCACTGTGGAGAAAAAAAATTGATTTCTGGCCTCATCAATATTGAACTTTTTTTAAAATTCTGCACTCTGCTGTATGTCCATACTTTACTGTGTATGTACTCTCCCGCGAGATTTCTGAGCGTGCTGCGTGAATTTTTTCTTTCATTCGCATTCTCTTGCATGAAAAAGTACTTTCTCATGCTAGACCCTACACTTTCTCATGTGTAGTGCTACACTTCCTCGTGCAAGCCCTCCCATCAATGCTCTTAAAAATTTTCAGTTTCAGTATTTTATGTTGCAGATTTCTAACATTTTCTATTTTTTGTTGATTTTTATATCTCTATTTTCTGTCACAGCATAACAATAGGCTGTAGGACACTTGAAAAAGACAAAAAATTGCTAATGGTTTTCTTGTAGGATGATTGTCAAAGACTTCCTTAAAAATGTTGTGCTTGTTTTAATGCTTTCATCACATAGTATAACTAGGGCCTTGTTAAAATTTCTTAAGGGTCTTGATAGTGGAATAGGGTAATAGACTCTTCATTACTTGGAAGTGATGCCCATGGATGAATCTAAGACCCAGATCTTGCTGTCATGATAGATACCTAGGGAAGCAAGCAAAGGTAGTGAATCTTTGGCACATCTACTTGTTAGGGGATTATGCCCTTCTCTCTTTGAGAGAACGGGAAACCCAAAAGCTTGTGGATTGGTTGAAGATGAACTAGGTTAGTGATGAACATGTCTTGTATGTTTGGGTAAGGTGAAGAGGTAGAGAATTATGCTCTTCTCTCTTTAAGAGAACCAGAAAATCTGACCCTTGAATCCAAGCCAAAGTCTGTGTCACCTTTAGAGGGCCTGCTAGAAGTTGAACCTGTGGGAACAACCCAAGTGAGTACACACCTATTGTCAATGATTCCACCTCACTATAATAAAGAATGCCTTGTTGATTCTAAAGACTCCAAAGCCATGTTAACTTCTTTATCTTGATTTCGACTATCATCTTGAGAAAGCTTTGTCTATTGTACTGAGCGGCAACGCTCCTAGCCCTTCTTTCGGGGGTATATGACTTTCAGGTTTTGGTGTGGCTGCGAGGCCCTAGTCCTATATCGGGGGCACTGAAGGTTAGTGTGAATGGAAGCCCACTAAAAAATATCTTAGTTAGTTTCCTACCTGGTTCACCTCTGAAAGGAGACATAATCTTTGTGCAGGGAGGGGGAAGAATCTCTCCCCTAGATTCTCACCATAGGCATGCACCTGGACATTTGAAGGTGGTATATGACACTGGCCCCTACTTCAAGGGTAACCTTTGAACATATATTATTAGTCCTTGGAAACACCAAAAATAGGGGCACCCTCTAGGGGGTGACACAGATGTGTGAGGTGAATGCATGCGCATAAGTTGTTAGGCACAAATTTTGTCTTCTCTACCATTTTCTTTGTAGAGATAACTAAGTATTTGTTTCGATTCTTAAACTGTCCAATCATGATTAAACAAAGACTCCCATGATTCTACCAAGTTGCTTTGTCCTTGGTGGAATTGTTTGCGACTACTTGTGTCACTACTGCTTGATCAAAACTTTATGATTGTAAATGATTACTTGATACATTCAAACTACAATTTCTAATTCAACTATCTTCAAACTATCTGAAAACTAGAAATTCTATCAGAGAACTATTCCTACTATGTCTCAAAATCTAACTTTTGTCTCAAAATTTGTGTCAAAACCATTGAACTTTGACTTTTTACCATGTGAGATTTCACTCTCTAGAGCATTTCCTCCCACAAGATTTCATTCTCTCACACATAGCTTGGCATTCTCTCACATGAACTAGCACTTCCTCATGCGAGTCTATACCCTGGTAACCAAAAATAGTGATATATTTCCTGTTGACTGGTGATTTTTCTGCCTGATCTGATTTTTTGTCTAAGGTTTGATTGCCTATTTTCCTATCATCCCCTATTTGGAACTGATTGTTTTGAGCTAGGAACTAAATGATTCTTTCTTAAACTCTTATTGTCTCCTCATTGTCTATCTTTGCCAACTATGCTTTTGTACCTTGCAATGTGATAGTCATATCTTGATTGTTCTAGCCATACTCTTGATGATTCGTGCCAGGTGCATCTCACTTTTATCTCTTTTTCTTTTCTATCTTAGAGATAGAGTTTGGAGCATAATCCCAAGTTCCTTCTCATCACTTAATCTTTGTTTATGCCTGTTACAACTAGAAGTGGCAACACATTCCCCATTTGTGGAATTGGACGTGGTAGAGGTAGATCTCGTAGTCAAGACATAGGTCATCCCAAACTTATTTTGCAATCTAAACATTGTGAGGGATCCTCAAGTTCCTCTCTGTTGATTACATTGAGAGATAGTCCATCTCCATATTCATCTCCAATGTTCTAGGCATGTAATAATCTATTGTTTCAAGCACAATTTGACATATTGTTTCAAGAGCAGGACATCCCATTATTTTGTGACTTCGGAAGCCCAACTCCTCAAGTTAGCCCTATTGGCCTTAGCAAACCTATCGATCCTTTAGAATCTATTGATCCTTTTGATCTTATGAATGCACCAAAGGTTACCTTGGCCACGGCCTTTCAACATCACACATATCATTTTACTACACCTAAAGTAAATATGAATCAATCTCATACTAATAAGATGGGAGACCCATTCAACTTCCAACAGGGAAAACACAACAAAACTAATGCTTAATCTCAAAATGACCAGCATTATGATCAATCCCAAAATGATCAAAATCAACACCAATCCCAAAACAAATTTCAAGGTGATCAGAAAGCATATCACTATCGCCCTCCTACACATGACCAAAATCAAAACCAATATGACCAAAATCAAGCTCCAAGCATTTTTTGAGATTCTTGGTAATGATGAGGATGAAATAACCTAGAATGACATATATGCAATAAAAGCCAATAATGGTCTCATCATGATGATGGAAATCCTCCTTGCAGAAGAAAAAGAGAAATATTTTCTAGAATTGGCTAACCAAGAGGCCAAGTTACCCCCATATTTCAAACTGGAAATGCCTGTGGCTAAAGAAGAAGAGACTGAGATGGCCAAATTGCAAAAGATGGTCTGAGACATGTAAGATAAAATTAGATAACTTGTGAAAGATAAGGAAAAACCAACACAATAGTTCATGATGGAAAGCATCTGTCCTTTTCCCTTTGATAAGAGTCTTTGCATGCCACCTTTTCCCAAAGATGTAGAGCTACCTAAATATGACAAATACTTGGGCACTGCCAATCCCCAAGATCACTTGAGAGATTTTGGTGCTCTATCTATGGAATTCATACATGATTAGATGTATCTTATGCGCTCCTTTCCTCATAGTTTGGGTGGGTCAGCTATGGAGTGGTTTTCTCGATTACCCATTGGTATCAAAACATTTGATGAGATTGCCAATTTGTTCCTCCAACATTACTCACACAATATTCAACATCCTGTGAACATCAGGAATCTTTTTAATTTGAAATAGTGACAAGGGCAACCCTTCCTAACATTCCTCCAAAGATGAAGACAACTTTGCATGAAATATCCTCGTAATTTACCTGAGTCTGAGAAGCTCGACATATTTCTAGATAATCTTGTTCCTGACTTTGGATATCAAGTGCAATTGCAAGGTCCTCTAAATTTTGATAACATGATTAAACAAGCTATGAGGATAGAGGCATTTATGGTTATGAAAGGAGATTTGACTTTGCATAAGGATAACAAACAAAGTTCTTCCTCCTCCAACAAAGATAAAGGGAATTTTTTCAACAAGAATAGAGATGTTGTGAATGATGGGGTGGTTGATAATGTGAACCTGAAGCCCATGAAATCTATTTTCAATCTCACTTCTAGTATACAAGTGGTCAAAGCTACTGAAAAGGCTGCAAGGAAAAATCAACCGCCTTCACGATTCTCTAACAACAAACCTTGGGTTTCTCAACCCAAGCATGAATTTACTTCCTTCAGAGAACCACTTGATGTAGTTTACAAGACTTTGGTGCAAAACCAAGTTCTTGTTCCTTTGCAAAAGCATCTTTATGATCCACAACCAAGATCATGTTGGTGGAATGACAATGCATACTATGATTATCATCAAAATAAGGGTCATAAGACTTTTACTTGTCTCCAACTGTGTCATAAAGTCCAAGATTTTATTGACAATGGTGACATTATTATGGATAGCCACAACAACAATTTGAATCACTAGGCATTCAAAGATCCCTTTCCTCCCCACAAGAAAGGTGAATCTTCCAAGACTAAGAATACCAATGCTAAGGTTAATTACATGTATACTACTAATGACAATGTCATCAATATGATCGAACCTATTGAGTTTGAGTATTGTGACATGATTACTATCAAGGGGAGTGGGGATGCTCCTAAACCTAAGACTCCTTTTGTCTTGTGAGGCCCTGGGTCTCGCTCTTCTGAATCTGAATCATCTCAATATTGTGCAAATGTTACTACTCGCTCTCATGTGAAAATCACCATTAAGGGTCCTAACCCTTCTACGTCCGCTCCTAAGAAAACTATGGATAAAACTATTGTTGGACCTACCAACCAGAATGTGAAATCGGTTCCTACACCTGGCATAGCTAATTATAGCATTCTAGATTAGCTATAGTGTACCAACACTCAAATAGCCATTTTTGAGTTATTGAAGATCTCTCCTACTCATAGGGAGATTCTGGATAAAGCCCTCATTGAGGAAAACATCCCAAAAGACTTGGATCTAGATCAGTTTCAATCCATGGTGGGTCACTTGACCTCACCTGACTATTTGTCCTTTTCTAAAGAAGATGACCACTCACTTAGCCATCCGCATAATGCTCCTTTGCATATAGAGGTCATGATAGGTCCAAAGCATGTTCATCGCATCCTTATTGACAATGGTGATGGTCTCAACATTTTTTTTTCTAAGATGCTTTCTCAACTAGGCTATGATGAAGATTTCATAGATGCCCGTAAGAAAATCACTATCAAGGCATATGATGAAGAAGAAAGAAAATCTAAAGGTTTGGTTGTATTTCCCATTTGGGTTGGACCCGTTGAGAGGGATGTTTTTTGTCAAGTTCTTGACATACCTCTTTCCTATAATATATTGTTGGGTAGGCCTTAGATTCATGAGATGCAAGAGGTCCCATCTACATATCACCAAATCATCAAGTTCCCATTCCATGGAGCTGAAGTGACAATGCCTGCAAATAAAAACTATTCCTATAATACCCTCATGCAATCTGTAGATAGCTTTGTCCCTACTAATAGAGAGTCTACTAAGTTATATGATGCTAAATTAAAAGAAATGGAATAGACTCTAAAGCTTAAGGATACATGCATGGGAGGATATTAAATTGAGCCAGTTTTATCACTAGTAGGTTTGCCTCCATCACCGCGTTCCTACACGAGACCCTTTGAGAGAAAGAAACCTTTTGCTTGTTCTCCCCAAATAATCTATGATGGTTCCTTTGTCAAGGCCACAACACCACTAGAGGGTGAAGAAGAAGAAAGAGTTGTTACAGCTTAGCTTTACAAAGAAAAGGATGCATTGGATTAAAACACTCATGCTTGTGATTTAGAACAAGAACCATAAAGTGAAGCTTTCAAGATCATAAAATGCTTTAGCTATAAAGGGAATGGCCCTATAGGAGTGAATGAAAATGTTTTACTTAAGCCCATTGAAGCTACAGGTCATAGGACCAAGGACACTTCTAGTCTAGGCTTCAAGAAGATCCCGTTCCATCTAGGGATTAATAAATTTGTACCAAAACATGAACCAGAATGCCAACCAGAACTTGAAGACACTACTCTAGTTGATAAATCAGAGACTAGCTCTAATGAGGATACTTTTCCATATCCTATTCCTCCAGAACTTGCTGCACTCTTTGTAGAAGTAGATGAGCATATTATACCTATCCATCTGATAGAAACAGATAGTGATTCTAATGAGACCGCTTTAGTACACCAATTCACATATGATCAATTGAAAATAATGAAAACTAACAATCTTGGTTTTCAAGGTGAATGATATATACCACCTAAGTTCCAAAAGTGGTTTGAGCAAGATCAACTTCAGCAAGCCGCCAATGCTACAAGAGATGAAAATGAGTCTGATGGTATAGCTAAAGTTGATGGGATTCCTATATCGAGCATCACTAACTCGCATGAGTATGATTTTGACTCTCTGCCTGATGCTACCTTTCATAAAGATATAGATGTTGTTCATGTGTATGAAAACCTTCTTGAAGTAGGTGAAGGGTCTAGTGTTAGGATGACCGAGTATGAATCTACTAATGCTGACATACCCTCTACTTCTGACATGAGGTCTTGAGAGGAATCGAACAAACCTTTGGATGTGATTGCTTTAGATCTTGACTTTCTCATTCACGCCTTCAATGACTATATTGTAAATGTACTTGAACCAACCACTACTATTCTTTCACTCTGCCATCCTAAACTTATCAACTGGAACTCTCTCAATCTAGCTAGTGAAGTCCTTATGTTCTAGAATGACTACACTTTGGCTTATTACCTTAACGCCATTGAACCTGTAACATTTTCCACTAGTGAAAGCAGCATCAACATGACCGAATCTGATATCAAGTATCTTAGTCACCAAATGAAAAGAAAAAAGAATAGGCACTCTAATGGTGAAAACCACATTGTGGCAGTATCAAAGCTGAAAATAGTTAAAATAAAAGACATATCCAAGGGTGAAAACCTCTCTGAGGTGCCCAAGGATGAGATACTTGATACACTTCTGAGTCATTTTCAATAGAGATCATCAGTGCTAATTGAGCTGACACAACTAGTGAATTTAGACACGGAGGCTGCACCTTAGATTATACATCTAGCATAGTCACTATCTACAGAAGAGAAGGAAGAGTTCACTAAATTCTTTCGAAGAAAGAAAATTAAGTTTGCATGGACTTACTCTGATATGCCTGGATTGGACCCCAATCTAATCATGCATCATCTATCCATTGCACCAGGCATTAAGCCTATCAAACAAAAGCTTTGTAAGATGCATCCACATGTGGCATTCTTAGTAAAAGAAAAACTAAAAACACTTCTCAAGGTTGGTTTCATCTGAGCTATTGACTATGCAGAGTGGATCTCTAATATTGTTCTAGTCACAAAATAAGATAAGTATATCAAAGTGTGCACATACTTTAGGGACTTGAATAAAGCATATCCTAAAGATGATTTTCCATTACCTAATATCAACATGATAGTAGACATGACAGTTGGCTACCAAATGTACTCTCTAATGGATGGATTTTCTAGTTATAATCAGATAAAGATTGTGCCAAAAGACCATGAAAAGACACCCTTCACTTGTGCTTGGGGAACATTCTATTGGAATATTATGCCCTTTGGACTAAAAAATGCTAGGGCTACCTATCAAAGAGTTGTTACAACTATCTTTCATGATATGATGCACAAAACAATGGAAGATTATGCAGATGATACGTTGGATAAAAGAATACAAAGGAAAACACATCTCATAGATCTAGGTCCTATAAAAGATCAAATGGAGCAATTCAGTTTGAGGCTCAACTCAAAAAAGTGTGTGTTCAGTGTCACTTCTGGAAAATTATTGGGTTATATCATATTTTCTAAAGGCGTAGAGGTAGATCCTAAAAAATTTCAAGCTATTATGGAAATGCCTCCACCAAAGAACATCAGTCAAATGAGAGGACTTCAAGGAAGACTACAATCCATTCGGTACTTCATTGCACAATTGGCCGATAAGTCACAACCACTCACCAAACCTTTGCATAAAGGTGTGACCTATGAATGGAATGAAGATTGTAAGAAAGGATTCCAACAAATCAAACAATATCTTGCTAATCCACCAATCTTGATTCCTCCTATTCATGGGAAGCTAGTCATCCTATAGATTTCAATAACAAATACATCATTGGGTTCACTACTAGCTCAAGAAGATCATAATAACAAAGAACAAGCCATATAATACATCAGTAGGACTCTAGTCTCTTATGAGATGAACTATTTTGTCATTGAAAAGGCTTGTTTAGTAGTGGTGTTTGCTTCATAGAAACTAAAGCACTATATGCTTGCTCACACTACAAGACTTATTGCTAAAATTGATCCATTAAAATACTTACTCAGCAAAGCTCCCCTTACGGGTATATTAGAAAAATAGGTCATGATACTCAATGAGTTTGACATTGAGTATGTAGAGAGGAAAGCTATTAAAGGGCAAGTGATTTCAGATCAACTAGCTAAAGCACCCATAAATAGATTATCAACCATTGAGGGTTAAATTTTCAGATGAGTCCATAATGTTTCTCGCGCATCAAACCTGGACTATGTTCTTTGATGGCTCATTCACCCAGCAGGGGTCAGGTGCTAGAATATTGTTTATCAGACCACAAAAATACTCTCTACCTAAAGCTTATAAAATGGTTTTTCCTTGTACAAACAACACCGTTGAGTATGAAGCTTTGATCAATGGCATGAAAATAGTTGTTGAATGGCATGTGGATGAACTTAAGGTCTTTGGAGATTCCTAGTTGGTCATCAATCAAGTTAATGATATCTATCAGACAAAGGATGAAAAGCTAGTGCCTTATAAAAGGATGGTTGATGATTTAAGGAAATTCTTTGCTCACATCACTTTCTAGAAAATTCCAAGAGAAGATAACAAAGTAGCGAATGCCATGGCTACTATCGCCTCTATGTTACAACTACCAAAAAATGACTTCCAACATCAGTTCCTGGTGGAAACATTATGCTACCCAACCTATGATAATCATGAATCCTAGATGATCTGTTCATTCATTGGACATGACTCATGTTGCTACCATCATATTTACTCCTACCTCTGGGACCAAATTACTCCAAATACTTATACCCAGAATAAAAAATACCATATAATCTGCAATGCTTCACATTATGTCATTGTTGCTAATGACTTGTATAGGTAACGTCTAGATGGTACCCTCCTTAGGTGTCTAGAGCCCGCTGAGTCCAAATGTATGTTAGCTAAGGTGCATGAAGGCATCTATGGTTCTCATTTGAGCCATCTGACATTAGCTCATAAACTTATTAGAGCTGGTTACTACTGGCTGGATATGGAAAAAGAAGCTATACAATATGTCAAATCTTGCAAGCAGTGCCAACTTCGTGGAAATATGATCTAGGCTCCTACTAAGGAACTCATTCCATTCATCAGTTTCTGGTCCTTTTAGCAATGGGAAATTGATTTGGTGGTTCAGATCCATCCTTCTTCCTAAAGAGGGCACAAGTTCATCATCATAGCTAATGACTATTTTACTAAGTGGGTTGAGGTAGTGCCTCTCACCATAGTTGATGGAAAATATGTAGCAAGGTTCATACTGAATTACATCATGTATAAATATGGTGTACCCTCCTCAATAATCACTAACAATGGGGGAAAGTTCAAGAACAAAGATCTGAAGGAGTTTTGTACCAAATTTAGAATCATTTAACATTGGTCCTCAATCTATTATCCCCAGGGTAATGGATAGGTAGAATCTTCTAACAAGACAAATCTCAAGATCTTGCATAGAACAGTTCACAAATCTAGTAGAGATTGGCACCTCTAGATTAATTTGCCTTTATGGGCCTATAGAACAAGCATTCAAACACCAACAGGGGCCACCCCCTTTGCCTTAGTCTATGGTGTGGATGTTGTGTTGCCTATTGAGGTTGAAATTCCTACATTGTGAATCTCTCTGAAGAACCTCATTACTGATGAAGACATTAGAATATATTGGCTACAAGAGCTAGAGTTACTGGATGAATGTTAGCAAGTGGCATTTGATCATCTCAAAGCATACCAAAAGAGAATATCTAAAACCAACAATAAGAAAGTCAGACCAAGGGAATTCCAAGTGGGTGATCTTGTCCTGAGAGAGAACCCTAAGAATCAACAGCAAAGGATCTAGAAAGGGAAATTTGAAGCAAATTGGCTTGGTCAATACATTATCATTGCTACATTTGGGTCTGGTGCTTATCAACTATCTACTACTGAAGGAGAACATCTCAAAGAGCTGATCAACACTCTACACTTGAAGAGAATCTATAGCTGAGATGTCTTCTGCATGCTCCATGTATATAATCTATTTTGAAAAATCCAAAAAAATGATATATTGTCAAAAATCCTAAAAATTGCAAAATGTCTTGAAAAAAATGATCATCTTAGTGAAAACCTAGTAAACAGGCACTTTGATGTATCTATTATCCAAGTGAAAACCTGGTAAACATGCACCCTGATAATACTAAAAAAAATGAAAATTTGAAAAAATACAAAAAATTAAAATATCAAAAAGACAAAAAAAAATAAAAAGAGAAAACTACAAAAAAATTGAAAAAGAAAAAATGTGCCATTGATAAAAACCTGGTAAATAGGTGTCATGGTAGAAAAAATAGAATCTCTGCTAAGATGGTGAAAACCTAGTAAATAGGAACCTCTTGTTCCCTAATGCTATACCTATTGCAACATCACTTGGCTCTCTTAGTTTACTTTAGTTTGCTTTCCTACTTCAGTTTGCTTTTCTTCTTTTTCTGCTTTAGTTTTCTAGCTGATCATTCTCTCGCTTTTAGTTATCTTCAAGATTTCACTCGACTCTTCATGGATTGAAACTGCTCACACTTGGGGGCACCTTCCTATTCTGGAGAGGGGCTTTGTCCTATCTTTTTTGGAAGATTTTCCTTGCATCAGTCACCAGTGGTTCTCACTGTGTCTTCCTGTTGATGCCTAGCTATATTGAGATTTCTCTCCTTGAGGATCTCTTGTGTATGAGTCACCATTGATTCTCCCTATGTTTTCCTGCTGAGACCTAGCTCTCATTCGGATCTCTCTCCTTGAGGATCTCTTGTATCAATCACCAGTGGTTCTCACTGTGTCTGCCTGCTGATACTTTATTTAGTGCTTCGATATCTTCTTGAAACTTCATCTCTTGTGACAGTCACCAATGGTTCTCACTGTGTCTGCCTACTCTCCCCATCCTGTTCAGACTCTGAACATTGTATTCTTCTGATCCAACATCTACCCGCTAAAACTAAAACTGAAAATTGGATTTGTAACTTTCTAAAGCATGTTGAGCTCTTCTTTTGTGTGCTTGTTTCCTTTTGCTTCATCATTCTTCCTCAAGCAACTCTCATACATCATCTGGACCAAGAGATGTGAAGACTGGGGGCATGATCTTTTCTTTGCTTCCTATTTGATGGTTTAGTTCCAATGATCCAAATAATCTAGATAAGAGGGGTGTCCACTATGAGAACCTTCATCTCGTATTGGATGGCCATGTGTACCTCGACTCCTTTTATATGGAAACTTTGGTGAGGTTGGTTCTTCTCCTTGTCTTTTGGGTGACTTCTTTCTACTATTAGTGAAATTACAAATGCTCATCCTATTGAGTGAATGTAAGGGTCACTGCGAGCACCTTGATATGCTTATCTTTCACCTAGAAAAAGGAAGAAACTCTCATGTTTCTGGCATGTTTGTATGAAAGCAACATTTAGGTCATTCCAGCAATTGTGCTTTGATGCTTATGTTAACTTTCTAAATCAAAAGGAATAGGTGTTCAGGTCAAAATTGGATGTTCCATGATCTTGAATCTCTAGGGGCATTTGTGTGCATTACATATTTTCATCTATCTATTAGGTATCTAAGAAATCTAACTCAGATCCTCAAGGATCAAGCTTCATTCTAGAGATGGTTCTTGAAATCTCATTAGGTATTGGGGCAATCTAACCTTAATTCCTGGAAGTCAAGCTTCGTTCTGGAGATGGCTTTCAAAATCTCTTTTCGGTCATTATCTTGGCAAGCTAACCCAAGTCTTAGAGGGCTAAGCTTTGTATTGGGGAAATCTAACCCTGGTTTTGGAGATAGTCCTAAATCTCCATTAATTATCATTTAAATAATAGGTATTGGGGAAATCTAACCCCAATTCCTAAAGATTGAGCCTCATTCTGGGGATAGCCTTCTCTCAAGTGGTAATCCAACCATTGTCTTCGCAATCTAATTTAGACTTCGGAGAATCATGCTTCATTCTGAATTTAGTTTTGTAACTCAATCTTATCGGTGTCTTGGCAATCTAACCTTGACTTTCGAGGGTTAAGCTCCATTCTGGAGATAATCTTGAAACCTCATCATCTGTCACATCAGACTATTCTTTGAATCAATGCGTTGTTCATACATCAATTCAAAGAGGGGCAAAATGCAATACCCCAAAATTGGCACCTTACAATTTCAATCAATTTTGGTGCATTTCTTCAATTTCTACATCATCGAAGCCCTATTTTACTAGGCAATTCTATCTCCAATTGACTTTATTTGACTCAGTGTCAAATGCAAAAAAAACCCTAAATTTGCATTAATCAAACACTATGTTTAATTCCTAATATTTTACAATTATTGGCTAAATAATCCCTATGATTAATTAATTTAATCCTAAAGTCCTAGTGCTTTTGATTAAATTAATTCCACCCCCGTTAGCTAATACACATAAAAAGAATTAAATTTTATTTGGTTGTTTGAATGGACATCTTTATTTGGATTTAATTATTCAAAATTATTCAGAGAGTCACCCATATGTGGCAATATTCATTCTTTTAATTAAATAAGTCTTCAATATTTGTCTCACCTTCCTCCATGAAAATTAAGAGTCGGTTGTTTCTTTTCAAGAAACTCTTCATCCTTCCCCGGGCTTTTCTATATTATGAACTCTCTCCCTCATTCAAAAGAAGGCAATTTTTAGAGTACCAAAACTATAGTGCATTTTTGTCTCAATTCTCATGATTTCAATCTTTTTGTTGCATAATTAGTATAATTCTCATTTTCGTATAATATTGCATTCTCATCTTAATATAGTTTGTTTATTTGTTTAGTAGCTCAATTCTCAATTTCTTTCAAGTTTCTTAGATTAAATTTGAACTTTCATTCTTAGATTACAATTGCATCTCTCATATAGATTAATTTCAATTTTCATTTTCAAGCTTTTAAATCCTCCATTTTAGCAATGGTCTATGGTTGTTGGCTCTCATTCTAAGAGTAATTCAAACACCCCAACTAAATAGGAGGCAACAAGTCGATTCGAACAATATTACAAAATGGGTAATTCATACTCATCTTCATAATTCTATGATTTAGGAATGACTATGTTGTGTCTTTGGCTGAATTAGAGGTCAACATTTAGACATAAACATTTTGGCACCCACCGTGGGGTATAAAAATTGATTTCTAGCCTCATCAATCTCGAACTTTTTTGAAAATTTTGCACTATGTTGTACGTCTGTACTTTACTATGTACATAATCTCATGTGAGATTTTTGAGCATGTCATGAAAATTTTTGCTTTCATTAGCATTCTCTCATGTGAAAAAACACTTTCTCGTGTTAGACCCTGCACTTTCTCATGCACAGTGCTACACTTCCTCGTGTGAGCCCTGCCATCAGTGCTCTTAAATTTTTTCAATTTCTATATTTTTTGTTGCAGATTTCTAACATTTTCTATTTGTTGTTGATTTTTGTATCTTTATTTTCTGTCACAGTATAATAGTGGGCTGCAAGACACTTTACAAATGCGAAAAATTGCTAATGGTTTTTTTGTAGGACGATTGTTGAAGACTTCTTTAAAAATGTTGTGCTTGTTTTATTTCTTTCATCACATAGTATAACTAGGGTCTTGTTAAAATCTCTTAAGGGTCTTCATAGTGGGATAGGGTAATAGACTCTTCATTACATGGAAGTGATGCCCATGTATGAATCTAAGACCTAGATCTTGCTAGCATGATAGATACCTAGGGAAGAAAGGAAAGGTAGTGAATCTTTGGCACATCTACTTGTTAGGGGATTATGCTCTTCTCTCTTTGAGAGAACCAAAAACCCAAAAGCTTGTGGATTGGTTGAAGAGGAACTAGCTTGGTGATGAACATATCTTGTCTATTTTGGTAAGGTGAAGAGGTAGAGAAGCATTCTCTCTTTGAGAGAACTAGAAAATCTGACCCTTGAATCCAAGCCAAATTTTGTGTCACCTTTAGAGGGCCTACCAGAACTTGAACCTCTGGGAATGACCCAAGTGAGTACACACCTATTGCCTATGATTCTACCTCACTATAATAAAGAATTATTTGTTTATTCTAAAGACTCCAAAGCCATGTTAACTTCTTTCTCTTGATTTTGACTATCATCTTAAGAAAGCTTTGTCTGTTGTACTAAGCGGCACCACTCCTAGCCATGCTTGCGGGGGTGTATGACTTTCAGGTGTTGGTGTAGCTATGAGGCCCTAGCCTTGTATTAGGGGCACTGAAGGTTAGTGTGAATGGAATCCCACTAAAAACTTTCTTAAAAATTTTCCTACCTGGATCACCTCTGAAAGGAGACATAATCTTTGTGCAGGAAGGGGGAAGAATCACTCCCCTAGATTCTCACCATAGGCATGCACCTTGAAATTTGAATGTGATATATGACACTGGCCCTTGCTTCAAGGGTAACCTTTGAACATATATTATTAGTCCTTGGAAACACCAAAAACACATGTGTCCTCTAAGGGGTGACATGACTGTGTGAGGTGAATGCATGTGCATAAGTTGTCATGAGGCATAGATTTTGTCTTCTCTACCATTTTCTTTGTAGGGATAACTAAGTATTTGTTTCAAGCCTTAAATTTTCCAATCATGATTAAACAAAGACTCCCATGATTCTACCAAGTTGCTTTGTCCTTGGTGGAACTGTTTGCAACTACTTTTTGTGTCACTACTACTTGATGAAAACTTTATGATTGTAAATGATTGCTTGATACATTCAAACTAAGATTGTTGATTCAAATATCTTCAAACTATCTAAAAATTGGAAATTCTATAAGAGAACTGTTCATGTTGTGTCTTGAAATCTAACTTTTATCTCAAAATTTGTGTCAAAACCATCAAAATTTGACTTTTTACTGTGCCAGATTTCACTCTCTAGAGCATTTCCTCACGTGAGATTTCATTCTCTCATGCACAGATTGACATTCTCTCATGTGAACCAGCACTTTCTCATGTGAGTCTATACCCTGGTGTCCAAAAACAACAAGCTATTTCCCGTTGACTAGTGATTTTTCTACCTAATCTAATTTTTTGTCTAAGGTCCGATTGCCTATTTTCATGTCATCCCCTCTCTGGAACTGATTGTTTCAAGCTATGAACCAAATGATTCTTCCTTAAACTCTTATTGTCTCCTCATTTTCTATCTTACCCAACTATGCTTTTGTACCTTGTGATGTGATAGTAATATCTTGGTTGTTTTAGCCATACTCTCGATGATTCATGTCGGGTGCATCTCACTTTTATCTCTTTTTCTTTGCTATCTTAGAGACACCATTTCAAGAAAAATCCCAAGTTCATTCTCATCACTCAATCTTTGTCTATGCCTATTATGACTAGAAGCAACAACACATTCCCCATTTGTGGAATTGGACATGGTAGAGGTAGATCTCGTAGTCAAGACATAAGTCATCCCAAACTTGTGCAATCTGAATATTGTGGGGGATCCTCAAGTTCCTCTACATTGAGTACATTGAGAGAGAGTTCATCTCCATCTTCATCTCTAGTGTTCCAAGCATGTAATAATCCATTCTTTCAAGCACAATCTGACATATTGTTTCAAGAGTAGTACATCCCATTATTTTGTGACTTTGGAAGGCCAACTCCTCATGTTAGCCCTATTGGCCTTAACAAACCTATTGATCCTTTTGAACCTATTGATCCTTTTGATCTTGTCAATGCACCAAAGGTTACCTTGGTCGCGGCCTTTCAGCATCACACATATCATTTTACTACACTTGAAGTAAATTTGGATCAATCTCACACTGATAAGATGGGAGACCCATTAGACTTCCAACAGGGTGAACACAACAAAACTAATGCTCAATCTAAAAATGACTAGCGTTATGATCAATCCCAAAATGATTAGAATCAGCACCAATCCCAAAAAAAATCTCAAGGTGATCAGCAAACATATCACTATCATCCTATTGCACATGACCAAAATCAAAACCAATATGACCGAATCAAGCTCCAATCATTTTTGAGATTATTGGTAATGATGAGGATGAAATAACCCAGAATGACATAGATGTGGTGAAAGACAATAAGGGTCTCATCAAGTTGATGGAAATCCTCCTTGCAAAAGAAAAAGAGAAATATTTTCTAGAATTGGCTAACCAAGGGGCCAAGGTACCCCCAAATTTCAAATTGGAAATGCCTATGGCTAAAGAAGAAGAGACCAAGACTACCAAATTCCAAAAGATGGTCAGAGACATGCAAGATAAAATTAGCCAACTTGTGAAAGATAAGGACAAACCAACACAATAGTTCATGATGGAAAGCATCTATCCTTTTCCATTTGATAAGAGTCTTCACATGCCACCTTTTCCCAAAGGTGTAGAGCTTCCTAAATATGACAAATACTTGGGTACTATCGATCCCCAAGATCACTTGAGAGAGTTTGGCATTCTATCTATGGAATTCATACATGATCAAACATATCTTATGTGCCTCTTTCCACGTAGTTTGGGTGGGTCAACTATGGAGTAGTTTTCTCAATTACCCACTGGTATCAAAATTTTTTATGAGATTGGAAATTTGTTCCTCTAACATTACTCACACAATATTCACCATCCTGTTAACATTAGGGATCTTTGTAATCTGAAACAGTGACAAGGGGAGCCCTTCTTAACATTCCTCCAAAGATGGAGACAACTTTGAATGAAATATCCTCGTAAGTTACTTGAGTCCAAGAAGCTTGATATATTTCTAGATAATCTTGTTCCTGACTTTAGATATCAAGTGCAATTGCAAGGTCCTCTAACTTTTGATAACATGATTAAACAATCTATGAGGATAGAGGCATTTATGGTTAAGAAAGGGGATTTGAATTTTCATAAGGATAACAAACAAGGTTCTTCCTCCTCCAATAAAGATAAAGGGAATTTTTTCAACAAGAATAGAGATGTTGTGAATGATGGGGTGGTTGATAATGTGACCCTGAAGCCAGCAAAATCTATTTTCAATCTCACTTCTAGTATAGAAGAGGTCAAAGCTACTGAAAAGGCTAAAACAAACACTCAGCTACCTTCAAGATTCTCTAACAACAAACCTTGGGCCTCTCGACCCAAGCATGAATTTATTTCATTGGGAGAACTGCTTGATGTACTTTATAAGACTTTGGTGTAAAACCAAGTTCTCTCTC
The DNA here is from genome assembly GCA_027943335.1 of Chamaecyparis obtusa. Classification (NCBI taxonomy): domain Eukaryota; kingdom Viridiplantae; phylum Streptophyta; class Pinopsida; order Cupressales; family Cupressaceae; genus Chamaecyparis; species Chamaecyparis obtusa. The sequence goes on along the minus strand of BSBK01000993.1, from coordinate 251,431 downwards.
CTTTGGACAAGTGTCTCTATGATCCACAATCGAGACTGCATTGGTGGAATGACAACGCATACTCTAATTATCATCAGAATAAGGGTCATAAGACTTCTACTTGTCTCCAGCTATGTCATTAAGTCCAAGATCTGATTGACAATGGTGACATTATTATGGACAACCATAATAAGAATTTGAATCACCTAGCATTCAAAGATCCCTTTCCTCCCCATGAGAAAGGTGAATCTTCCAAGACTAAGAATACCAATGCTAAGGTTAATTACATGTATACTAGTAATGAAAATGTCATCAACATGATCGAACCTATTGAGTTTGAGTATTGCGACATGATTACTATCAAGGGGAGTGGGGATGCTTCTAAACCTAAGACTCCTTTTGTCTTGTGAGGCCCTGGGTCTCACTCTTTCGAACCTAAATCATCTCTGGATTACACAAATGTTACTACTCACTCTCATGCAAAAATCACCATTAAGGGTCCTAACCCTTCTACATCCACTCCTAAGCAAACTATAGATAAAACAACTATTGGCCCTACCAACAAGAATGTGAAATTAGTTCCCACAGCTGGCATAGCTAATTATAGCATTCTTGATCATCTATAGTGTACCAATGCTCCGATAACCATTTTTGAGTTGTTGAAGATCTCTCCTGCTCATAGGGAGATTCTAGATAAAGCCCTCACCGAGGCAAACATCCCAAAAGACTTGGATCTAGATTGGTTTCAATCCATGGTGGGTCACTTTACCTCACCTTACTATTTTTCCTTTTCTAAAGAAGATGACCACTCGCCAAGCCATCCACATAATGCTCATTTGCATATAGAGGTCATGATAGGTCCAAAGTGTGTTCGTCATGTCCTTATTGACAATGGGTTTGACCTGTTGAGAGGGATGTTGTTTGAAAAGTTCTTGACATACCTCTTGCCTACAATATATTGTTGGGTAGGCCTTGGATTCATGAGATGCAAGTAGTCCCATCTACATATCAGAAATGCATCAAGTTCCCATTCCACAGAGCTGAACTGATGGTGCCTGGAAATACAAACTATTCCTGCAATACACTCACGCAATCTACAAATAGCTTTGTCCCTGCTAATAGAGATTCTACTGAGTTCTATGATGCTAAATTAGAAGAAATGGAATAGACTCTAAAGCTTAAGGAGACATGGATGGGAGGCTATCAAATTGAGCTAGTTTTATCACTAGTAGCTTTGCCTCCGTCTCTGCGTTCCTATGTGAGACCCTCTGTGAGAAACAAACCTTCTACTTGTTCTCCCCAAATAATCTATGATGGTGCCTTTGTCAAGGCCATGACACCACTAGAGGGTGAAGAAGAAGACAAAGTTGTTACAACTTGGCTTTACAAAGAAAAGGATGCATTGGAACAAAACACTCATGCTCATGATTTAGAACAAGAACCATACAGTGAAGCTTTCAAGATCATGAAATGATTTGGCTATAAAGGGAATGGCCCTATAGGAGTGAATGAAAATGGTTTACTTAATCCCATTGAAGCTACAAGTCATAGGACCAAGGACACTTCTGGTCTAGGCTTCAAGAAGATCTCATTCCATCTAGGGATTAACAAATTTGTACCTGAACCTGAACCAAAACACTAGCCAAAACTTGAAGACACTACTCCAATTGATAAATTAGAGACTAGCTCTAATGAGGATACTTTTCCATATCCTATTCCTCTAGAACTTACTACACTCTTTGTAGAAGCAGATGAGCCTATTATACCTGTCCATCTAATAGAAATAGATAGTGATTCTGATGAGACCGATTCATTACACCAATTCACATAGGATCACTTACTCGCATGAGTATGGGTTTGACTCTCTATCTGATGCTACCTTTGATAAAGATATAGATGTTGTTCATGTGTATGAAAACCTTCTCAAAGTAGGTGAAGGGTCTAGTGTTAGGATGACCGAGTGTGAATCTACTAATGCTAATATACCCTCTACTTCTAACATGAGGTCTTGAGAGGAATCAAACACACCTTTGGATGTGATTTCTTTAGGTCTCAATGTGTTCTTCCATGCCTTCAATGACTATACTATGAATGCACTTGAACCAGCCACTACTACTCTTTCACTCTGCCATCTTGAACTTATCAACTGGAACTCTCCCAATCCAGCTACTGAAGTCCTTATGTTCCAAAATGACTACACTTTGGCCTATTACCTTAATGCCATTTAACTTGTAACATTTTCCACCATTGAAAGTAGCATCAACATGACCAAAGTTGATATCAAGTATCTTAGTCACCAAATGAAAAGAAAAAAGAATAGGTGCTCTGATGGTGAAAACCACATTGTAGCAGTATCAGAACCGAAAATAATAAAAATAAAAGATGTATCCAAGGGTGAAAACCTCTTTGAGGTGCCCAAGGATGAGATACTTGATACACTTCCAATTCATTTTCAAGAGACATCATCAGTGCTAATTGAGCTGACACAACTAGTGAATTTGGGCACAGAGGCTGCACCTCATATTATACATCTAGCATAGTAACTATCTGTAGAAGAGAAGGAAGAGTTTGCTAAATTCTTTCAAAGCAAGAAAATTAATTTTGCATGGACTTAGTTTGGTATGCCTAGATTGGACCCCAATCTAATCATGCATCATCTCTCCAATGCACCAGGCGTTAAGCTTGTCAAACAAAAGCTTCGTAAGATGCATCTACATGTGGCACTCTTAGTAAAAGAATAACTAGAAAAACTTCTCAAGGTTGGTTTCATATGAGCTATTGACTATAAAAAGTGGATCTCTAATATTTTTCTAGTCACAAAACATGATAAGTCTATCCAAGAGTGCACATACTTCAGGGACCTGAATAAAGCATGTCCTAAAGATGATTTTCCATTACCTAATATCAACATGATAGTAGACATGACAGCTGGCTACCAAATGTACTCTCTAATGGATGGCTTTTCTGGTTATAATCAGATAAAGATCACACCAGAAGACCAAGAAAAGACACCCTTCACTTGTTCTTGGGGAACATTCTTTTGGAATGTTATGCCCTTTGGACTAAAAATTGTTGGGGCTACCTATCAAAGAGTTGTTACAACTATCTTTAATTATATGATGCACAAAACAATGGAAGATTATTTTGATGATACTCTAACTAAAAGAATACAAAGGAAAACACATCTCACAGATCTAGGTCTTATACTAGATCAAATGGAGCAATTCAATTTGAGGCTCAACCCAAAAAATTGTGTGTTCAGTCTCACTTTTGGAAAATTATTGGGTTATATCATATCTGCCAAAGGCATAGAGGTAGATCCTAAACAAGTTCAAGCTATCATGGAAATTCCTCCACCAAAGAACATCAGTCAAAAGAGAGGACTTCAAGGAAGACTACAATCCATTCGGTGCTTCATTACACAACTGGCCAATAATTCACAACCATTCACCAAAACTTTGTATAAAGGTGTGAGCTATGAATGGAATGAAGAATGTAAGCAAGGATTCCAATAAATCAAACAATATCTTGCTAATCCACCAATCTTGATGCCTCCTATTCATGGGAAGCCACTCATCCTATACATTTCAGCTACAAACACATCTTTGGTTGCACTACTGGCTCAAGAAGATCAGAATAACAAAGAATGAGACATATACTACATCAATAGGACTCTATTCTCTTATGAGATGAACTATTCTTTCATTGAAAAGGCTTGTTTAGTAGTGGTGTTTGCTTCACATAAACTAAAGCACTATATGCTTTCTCACACTACAAGACTTATTGCTAAAATTGATCCATTAAAGTACTTACTTAGCAAAGCTTCCCTTACGGGTATATTAGTAAAATGGGTCATGATACTTAGTGAGTTTGACATTGAGTATGTAGAGAGGAAAGATATTAAAGGGAAAGCGATTGCAGATCAATTGGCTAAAGCACCCATAACAAATTATCAACCATTGAGAATTAAATTTCTAGATGAGTCCATAATGTTTCTCATGCATTAGACATGGACTATGTCCTTTGATTGCTCATTCACCTAGCAGGGGTCAGGTGCTGGAATATTATTTATTACACCACAAAAATAATCTCTACCTAAATCTTATAAAATGGTGTTTCCTTGTACAAACAACACCACTGAGTATGAAGCTTTGATCAATGGCATGAAAATAGTTGTTTAATACCATGTGGATGAACTTAAGGTCTTTGGAGATTCCCAGTTGGTCATCAATCAAGTTAATGATATCTATCAGACAAAGGATGAAAAGCTATTGCCTTATAAAAGGATGGTCGATGATTTAAGGAAATTATTTTCTTACATCACTTTCCAGTAGATAACAAAGCAATGGATGTCATGGCTACTCTCGCCTCTATGTTACAAATCCTAGAAAAAGACTTCCAACATGAGATCTTGGTGGAAATGTTATGCTACCCAACCTATGATAATCTTGAATATGGGATGATATGTTTAGTCATTGGACATGACTCATCTCACTACCATCATATTTACTCCTACCTCCAAGACCAAATTACTCCAAATACTTACACCCATAATGAAAAATGCCATCTAATCCATAGTGCTTCACATTATGTCACTATCGCTAACAGCTTGTATAGGTGAGGTCTAGATAGTACCCTCCTTAGGTGTCTAGAGCCCAATGAGTCCAAACATGCATTAGCTGAGGTTTATGAAGGCATATGTGGTTCTCATTCAAGCGGTCTTACATTAGCTCGTAAACTTATTAGAGCTAGTTACTACTAGCTAGATATGGAAAAAGAAGCTATACAATATGCCAAGTCTTGCAAGCAGTGCCAACTTCATGGAAATCTTATCCATGCTCCTGCTAAGGAACTCATTCCATTCATCATTTTTTGGTCATTTCAACAATGGGCCTTTGATTTAGTGGGTCAGATCCATCCTTCTTCCTCAAGAGGGTACAAGTTCATCATCACAACTAATGACTTTTTTACTAAGTGGGTCGAGGCAATGCCTCTCACCATAGCTAATGGAAAATTTATAGCAAGGTTCATACTAAATTACATCATCTATAGATATGGTGTACCCTCCTTAATAATCACTAACAATGGGGGGCAGTTCAAGAATAAAGATCTAAAGGAGTTTTGTACCAAATTCAGAATCATTCAACATTGGTCCTTAATCTATTATCCCGAGTAATGGATAGGTAGCAGCTTCTAACAAGACAATTCTCAAGATCCTGCATAGAACAGTTCACAAATCTGGTAGAGATTGGCACCTCTAGATTAATCTATCTTTATGGGCCTATAGAACAAGCATTCGAACACCAATAGGGGCCACCACCTTTTCCTTAGTCTATGGCATGGATGTTGTGTTTCCTATTGAGGTTGAGATTCCTACATTGTGAATCTCACTGAAGAACCTCATTACTGATGAAGACATTCGAATATCTCGGCTACAAGAGCTAGAGTTACTGGATGAACATCGGTAAGTGGCATTTGATCATCTCAGAGCATACCAGAAGAGAATATCTAAAAGCTACAATAAGAAGTCAAACTAAGGAAATTCCAAGTGGGTGATCTCATCCTGAGAGAGAACCCTAAGAATTAATAGTAGAGGATCCAGAAAGGGAAATTTGAACGTAACTAGCTTGGTCCGTACATTATCACTCCTACATTTGGGTCTAGTGCTTATCAACTATCTCCAAATAAAGGAGAACAGCTCAAAGAGTTGATCAACACTCTACACCTAAAGAGATTCTATAGCCAAGACGTCTTCTACATGCTCCATATATATACCCTATTCTGAAAAAATCCAAAAAAATGATATATTGTCAAAAATCCTAAAAATTGCAAAATATCCTGAAAATAATGATCTTAGTCAAAACTTGGTAAATAGGCACTTTGATGTATCTATTCTCTTGGTGAAAACATGGTAAATAGGGGCCCTGATAATACTATAAAAAAAATGAAAATTTGAAAAAATACAAAAAAATCAAAAGATAAAAAAGATAAAAAAATAAAAAAGAGAAAACTACAAAAAAATTGAAAAAGAAAAAATGTGCCATTGATAAAAACTCGATAAATAGGCGTCATGGTAGCAAAAATAGAATCTTTTCCAAGATGGTGAAAACTTGGTAAACAGGCACCTCTTGTTCCCCAATGCTATACCTATTGCAACATCACTTGGCTCTCTTAGCTTACTTTAGCTTGCTTTCTTGCTTCAGTTTGTTTTTCCGCTTTTCCTTCTTTAGTTTTCTAGCTCATGCTCTCACTTTCAGTTATCTTCAAGATTTCACTAGACTCTTCATGGATTGAAACTGATCACACTTGGGGACACCTTCCTAGTCTGGGGAGGGGCTTTTTCCTATTAGTTTTGGAAGATTTTCCTTGCATCAATCACCAGTGGTTCTCACTATGTCTGCCTGTTGATGCCTAGGTATATTGAGATTTATCTCCTTGAGGATCTCTTGTGTATGAGTTACCATTGCTTCTCATTGTGTCTGCCTACTGATACCTAGCTCTCATTAGGATCTCTCTCCTTGAGGATCTCTTGTATCAGTCACCAATGGTTCTCACTGTGTCTGCCTGCTAATACTTTATTTAGCACTTTGATATCTTCTTGAGACTTCATCTCTTATGACAGTCACTAGTGGTTCTCACTGTGTCTGTCTACTATCACCATCCTGTTGAGACTCTAAATGTTGTATTCTTCTGATCCAACATCAATCCACTCAAACTGAAACTAAAAATTAGATTTGTAACTTTTTGAAGCATGTTGAGCTCTTCTTTTGTGTGCTTGTTTCCTTTTGCTTCATCATTCTTCCTCGAGCAACTCTAAGAAGTTATCTGGACCAAGAGATGTGAAGACTAGGGGCATGATCTTTTCTTTGCTTTTTGTTTGATGGTTTAGTTCCAATGATCTAAAGAATCTATATAAGAGGGGTGTCCACTCTGAGAGCCTTCATCTCGTATTGGATGGCCATGTCTACCTTGACTCCTTTTATTTGGAAACTTTGGTGAGGTTGGTTCTTCTCCTTGTCTTTTGGGTGACTTATTTTTGCTATTAGTGAAATTGCAAATGCTCATCCTGTTGAGTGAATGTAAGGGTCACTGCGAGAACCTTGATATGCTTATCTTTGACCTAGAAAAAGAAAGAAACTCTCGTGTGTCTGGGGTGTTTGTATGCAAGAAACATTCAGGTCATTCTAGTAACTGTTCTTTGATTCTTATGTTAACTTGCTAAATCAAAAGGAATAGGTGTTCAAGTCATTCTGGCTTCTTGTGCCTTAGTGCTTACACCTCATTCTGAAAAATCTAAGACTAATGTGATATTCATATTCTCATGATAGCAATATTAGTGAGGGTTGTATGGCATCCTACGACCATCCATTACTAAAAACTCTATGATGATAAAATGGGGCCAACAACCAATTCCTAGGGATTGCATCTAGTCTACGCTTGCATTTTCATTCTAGGCTTGCATTGAGATAGTCTTTTGGTGCTCACTTAATTTTCTTCTTCTGGGTTCACTCCCTGAGGGTTCTCATCTTTCGTCACTTGTTCATCTTGGCTGTACAAGTGTCTGATCCTTCTTCTCAATCTTCAAACATTCTTTTGGTTAGTACTTGTCATATATTGCAAAAAATCCTATATGAGATGATTAGTACCATATACATTGCATTTCCATTGCATTTCATTGCATCCATAAACCCATATGCATACATTCTACATCTACATATTCATATGCACGTGCATCCATTATAAGCATAAACCAAAATCATACATTGCATTTATTCATCTACCATCTATAATTGCATTTCACATTGCATACATCCATATAAAATAAAACATGTGCATATTCATATTCATGTACCAAAAACATCATGTGCATCTCGTTGAATCTTGTCAAATCAATGCTCGAATCAGTCTGATCTTAATCTTAATCAACAGTTCTCATCACTTGAATCATACTTAGTTTTTCATACCTCACGGTCAAAATTGGATGTTCTATGATCTTGAATCTCTAGCAGCATCTATGTTCCTCGCATCTTGTCATCTATCTATTAGGTATCTGATCAATCTAACTTGGATCCTCAAGGATCAAGCTTCATTTTGGAGATGGTTCTTAAAATATCATTAGGTATTGGGGAAATCTAACCTTAATTCCTGGAAGTCAAGCTTCATTCTGGAGATGGCTTTCGAAATCTCTTTTTGACCGTTATCTGGGCAAGCTAACTCGAGTCTCGAAGGACTAAGCTTTGTATTGGGGAAATCTAACCTTGGTACTAGAGATAGTCCTAAATCTACATCAGTTATCATTTAATCAATAGGTATTGGGGCAATCTAACCCTGATTCCTAAAGATTGAGCCTCATTTTGGGGACAGTTTTCTCCCAAGTGGTAATCTGACCATTGTCTTCACAATCTAACTTAGACTTCGGAGAATCATGCTTCATTCTAAAGTTGGTTTTGTAACTCGATCTGATCGGTGTCTTGGAAATCTAACCTTGACTTCCAAGGGTTAAGCTCCATTCTGGAGATAATCCTAAATTATCATCATCTGTCACATCAGACTATTCTTTGAAACAATGCATTGTTCGCACATCAATTAAAAGAGGGGCAAAATGTAATACCCCAAAATTGGTACCTTACAATTTTAATCAATTTTGGTGTATTTCTTCAATTTCTACATCATTGAAGCCCTATTTTACTAGACAATTTTGTCTCTAATTGACTTTATTTGACTCGGTGTCAAATGCAAAAAAACCCCTAAATTTGCATTAATCAAACACTATATTTAATTCCTAATATTTGACAATTATTGGCTAAATAATCCCTATGATTAATTAATTTAAACCTAAAGTTCTAGTGCTTTTAATTAAATTAATTCCACCCCCTTTAGCTAATACACATAAAATGAATTAAATGTTATTTGGTTATTTGAATGGACATCTTTATTTGGATTTAATTATTCAAAATTATTCGAAGAGTCACCTATATGTGGCAATATTCATTCTTTTAATTAAATAATTCTTCAATATTTGTCTCACCTTCCTCCATGGAAATGAAGAGTCAGTTGTTTCTTTCCAAGAAACTCTTCATCCTTCCCCGAGCTTTTCTATATTATGAACTCTCTTTCTCATTTGAAAAGAAGGCAATTCTTAGAGTACCAAAACTATAGTGGATTTTTGTCTCAATTCTCATACTTTCAAGCTTTCTCATTGCAATATTAGTATAATTTCTTAATTTAGTATAATCTTGCATTCTCATATTAAGTAGTTTGTTTATTTGTTTAGTAGCTTAATTCTCAATCTCTTTCAAGCTTATTAGATTAAATCTACACTTTCATTCTTAGATTACAATTTGCATCTCTCATATAGATTAATTTCAATTTGATCATTTTCAAGCTTTCAAATCCTCCATTTAACAATGGTCTATGGTTGTTGGCTCTCATTCTAAGAGTAATTCAAACACCCCAACTAAATAGGAAGCAACAAGTCGATTCGATCAATATTGCGAAATGGGTAATTCATACTCATCTTTGTAATTCTATGATTGTGTTAGGAATGAATGCTAAAGTGTTTTGGCAGCCATTCTATAGCAGTTGTTGTTGTATTCATGACTATGATTGTCATTGATGTCAACACAGTGATTTATCGAAGACTTGCAAAGAAGCAGACAGAGTTTGGATTAGCGCACATGAGTTATTGTAGTTGGAGATATGTGATGTTGAGGATATACTATTTGATATGTTATATTTCTATGATTAAGAGTGTAGATAGTAATTCATTGATTCATGGAAGTTATGATCATTTTGGTGGAAGCAGTGTTCAAGCAGTGTTCCTGAGTAGCAGTTTGTGGAAATTGGATGATATCTCCTAATCGGGATGGAATCTGGTTTTACACAGTTAAAGGGAAGTTAAAGACACATTGATAGTGACATGGATGATAGTGCAGACTTTGAGGTCACATGAGTGAAGATTTATTGTATTTGGAAGCTGACAGTTTTATGTAATTTTGGTGTAGCGTGTGGAAACTTTTATTTTGTAATTGTATGCCAACTCATTTGTAATTATTTGAGTGTGGTATAAAGGAAGGAATGTATTTCCTTGTCATAATGTGAAAATGTAATTGTAATGTAGTTGTAGTGATGATGTGTGATGCTGTATGCATGAAGTGAAGAAAAGAGCTAAGTATGGAAGTGAATTTGTGAAGGAAGACATGTGAAGTACAGAGATCTGAAATTGAGATCTGATGTAACAGTGAGTGTGGTCTGGCACAGTCAAAGAAGAGGTAATATATTATTATATTGATTAATGCAAAGATTATTTGGACAATGTGTTCAGTGATATTACCCTGAAGCTATTTGGGCAGTGGGTCCTTCTGTCTTCTATAACTCTTAACCAGGTTAGAATCTTTTAACAAGGATTCAAAATCTCCTAACAGGGATTCATATGTATTGAATGTATTTCATAAGACTATAGAAACTGAGAGAAATAGATTCAACTTCCAAGACCAATCTACATGCAAGATACCTGTTACAAAGAATGAAGCAAAAGATGGAAAAAATTGAAACCCTTATGTGCTAAAAAATGAGAGAGAAAAAAAATGTATTCAGCCTAATGAAAAATCATTACAAGGTTCAACCTATAAAAATGAACAAAACCCTAAAACTAGAAAAGCTAGGTTGCACATTATAATTAATAAAGATATTAATTATAATGTACCTAAGAGATAGCTTAAGTAAAAAAAATTAATGAAACTAACTGATTACTCTAACACCCCCCCTTAAGAAAAGCTCAGGAGGAAAGCTAACCTAGCACAGCTATGAAAGCAGGAAATGAGTCTCAGCAACAAGGCCTGATCAAGTACCCAATACAAGGAAATCTCTGTAAACTGGTGACAAAGGAGAAAACTCAGTGGGAAAAACTCCTCTCCAAAAAGAGATATAAAAGCAAGAAAAAGACAAAAAATGACTTCAAGAGGCTCTGTCAAAGCCATAAGTACAATGCATGTTTCCAACCCCCCCGTGAGAGAGGGTCAAGGCTCCAAAGCCCCCCAGAATGAAAGAACCCCTGGATAAATGAATAAACCACCATGATGTCAATACAAAGGAGTGAAAGGTGAGGTGTCACTAGAAGGCTGAGTGGATGCTCAAAGGAGTAGACATGAGGATCCTGAAGGGGAATCCCCAATGTAGGTGGTAAGACAAGTGTGCAAACACTGTTAGGAGAGAGGAGCTGAGTGTCCTCTATAGAATCCTCAACAACTACACCTTGTGGCTCAATGAATGGAGTTGGAGGGTTTGGCAGTGCTAAAGAAGAGTCATGTTGAAGAGAAGAAACCCCAACAAGATGAGGTGAAGCTATCACAAAAGTGGTCTCAGGAACAACATAGAGGTTCAAGTGACCTGACTGTCCCACATGATGCTCTCATGTAAGAGGAGAGTTGTAATCTGATGATGGAGATGGTAGACCAAAGTGTGAGAAGGTGTAGATATGGGTGGAATGATCAACTGTCCATGTAACAACAATGTCATCTATCACACTATCCCAAATGAAGACTGAATCTAGCGTGAACTCAACTGTCTTCCCTGATCCACTGAGTGTAATCTGATAAATCGAGAGGAGCTTTATAGACAAAGATGGAACATATAATACATCATTGAATGTGCCATCCTAAATGCATACAGAACCTTTCCTGTAGACTAGCATAACAGTGTTATTCCCCATGAGAATGTGAGGAATAGGAGAAGCCTCAATAGAAGAGAAGATCTCCAGAGAAGATGCCATATGGTGAGAAGCACCTGAATCTAGTATTTGAGGGACCTGTGAAGGGGATGCAACGGAAGCCCGTAATGCATGACCCTGTCCAAAATCTTGTCCAGATGTCAAAGAGGAGGCAAAATATTGAAAAGTAGACCCCTGTGAGGTGGAAGAGGATGGAGAGGAAATAGTGCTCTTCTGAAGGAGAGCTTGCAAATCTACAATCTATTTCTCATAGCCATCAAATCTCTTCTGAAAACAATGTGACTCATCATGAGGCCCCTTCTAACAATAGAAACATGTAGGGCTCTCAGTCTTCTATTTCTCCTTCTTAGAAGAAGATGGTAGACCAGTAGAGTGTTGAGAAGAGGAATCAGATGTCTGCTTTAGCTTCTGCTTCTATGTATCCTGAGGTGTCTTGGCAAGCAATGCCTATGATTGTGAACCTGTAAGTGAATCCATCTGATTGAGCTTGGACTGCTCATGAGTCAACCTGTCACAGCAAGTCTCAAAAGAGGGCATAACATGTCATGCACCCAATGCATCCATAGTGGAGTAGAAGGTAGAAGTGAAAATCTGATAAGGGCTGCGAAGCTTTGAGAGTATCAGAAAGATACACTCATCATCTGACTTCATCTTTCTAGCAACCTATAAAATAGATCGAAGAGACTTGAACTTCATCAAGAAGTCCTCAATGTTGGTGAATGATTCAAGTACCAAGGAGGTGAACTCTGCATCTATCTGGAGAACCCCGAACTGATTCATTATGTCGAACAAGGTGGAAAACTTGTTCCACATATCCCTGGGTGTGGTCAAACCATCCAGGTGGAACAACAACCCATCTGAAATGTTCATTGCAATGAGGCCCATTGCCTCATCCATCCTATTTCTATGCATAAGAGCCTTATGAGGCCTCTCTAGAACTGGCTGAGCCTCATCGAGGCATGACCATAGCCCTTTTTCCATAAGCAATCTGTTCATCTTCCCTTTCTAAGTGTGATAGTTGTGAGGTGTAAGGCGAGCGACAGAAGAGTTCACCATTGAGAGAAAGAAGATAGAAGTAGAAGGGTATTTTTGAAGTAAAGTAAAGAAAGTAAAGAGCACCCCCCCCCCACAAAGTATAATACTATCCCTTGTACACAACAAAGTACTATGAAAGCACAAGAAACAAGAAAAAAATCTGAGTTCTAGAAGTAGAATAGGAGCATAGAAGAAGGTGTGTCTTTGACTACAAAAAATGACAATCAAATAGAAAAATTAGGAAGTAAAACCTACATGAGAGCGACTAGCTTGGAAATACCTTTCCAACAATATATCATATGTCAAATTTTGAATCTGTATGAGCCCTGTGGGACCAAAAAGGCCCACATACCCCCAAAATGTAAGCTCACTAGAAAAAAATAGACACAACAATAATTTTGACGGCTGTATGGCCATCACGGGACATCCAAAGGGGCCGGTGGCATGCGGACAATGGTGGCATAGTGGTGGCAGCATGGTGGCATGGTAGTGGAGACACGATGGCACGGAGGTGCGGTGGTGCCACGATGACAGTGCGGTGATGCAGCGGTGGGAGGGAGGCATGCGGGTAGTGCGTTAAAGTTTTAATGCTTTGCATTAAAAAATATCAATTTTTATGATTTTTTTTATAAGAAAAATTGAAAATTTTCTCATTTTTCACGCCCGCATGGCCCTAATAGGGCAAAAATTTTCTCCCAAATGCCCTAGAGGCCAAATAGGTCAATTTTTATATGGAAATAAGGGTTTTTGGGCCTTCTGGATGCAACCATGAGGTTAGTTTTTTCCCAAAGTACTCCAAAAATAAATGAGACCCACTAGATCCAATAAAAAATAATAGAAAAATTACTTGATCCACAGCTTCAGATGAACTCAAGCAAGCAGCAACAGAATGGCTCTGATACCATGTAGAAACTGAGAGAAAGAGATTCAACTTCCAAGACCAATCTGCATGCAAGATACCTATTATAGAGAACGAAGCAAAATATGGAAAAAACTAAAACCCTTCTGTGCTAAAAAATGAGAGAGAAAAAAAATGTATTCGGCCTAACGAAAAATCATTACAAGGTTCAACCTATAAAGGTAAACAAAATCCTAAAACTAGAAAAGCTAGGTTGCACATTATAATTAATAAAGATATTAATTACAATGCACCTAAGAGATAGCTTAAGTAAAAAAGAGTAATGAAATTAACTGATTACTCTAACAAAGACTCCTAACAGAGTTCATCCTCTCATAAGGAATATTCATATTAGTACATCTTTTGTGGGCATCATTCCCACCGGGGTTTACTCTTTGATCAAGAGGTTCCCTAGTCAACATATCTTGTGTCATTGTGTTATTATGTATGAATATCTTTCTATGGTTGGTAATTATATTGCTTATATGGTTTAATGCTATTGAAGATGATAAAATTTATAATTATCTGATAACTAATTCACCCCCCCCCCCCCCTCTTAGTTATCTTTGTGGACTTTACTTTCTAACAATTGGTATTAGAGCAGCAAGTCCTAGAAAGAGAAGTTTGAAAGCTTAAGGAGATCCATGGCAAATTTCAAAAAAGAAAGCCCTAAGTTTGATGGAGAAAATTTTGACAGCTGGAAAGAAAATATGAAGACACACCTATTATGTTTAGGACCAAGTTATTGGTTGATTACAAAGAATAATAAGACTATGATTGAAGAGGACAATCTTGAAACATGTACTGCGGAAGAGAGAGATCTATTCATGTGTAACATACTTGCAAGAGAAGAAATTTTGATAGCACTTTCAAAGAATGAGTACAGTCAAGTAAAATATTTGAAAAATCTCTTGAAATTTGGAATGCTTTACATTCTACTTTTGAAGGTGATGAACATGCAAAAAGAGTTAGATTACATAATTGGATATGTGCATTTGAAGATATAAGAATGTTGGAAGATGAATCTGTTAGAAGTTATATTGGTAGAATCTCAGAGATCATTTTAGGTATAAAATCTTATGGAGGAACAAAGGTAGAGAATGAAGTGATATGGAAAATTTTGAGGACATTGACTCCTGTATTTAAGTAGACAACACAGATGATTGAATAAATGATACCTTGTACAAAAAACATTACAAGAGAGACTCTTCTTGGAAGACTGGAAGCGGCAGAAATGAACCTGAGATTATTAGGAGACTTACCTAGAATGGTGATAGCATTCAGTGCTCTTAGTGTTGGCCCTACTTTGTCAAGAAGCATTAGTGTGAGTAGAGATTATGCTAGCAGCAGTAGATCTAGAAATGAAGAAGATAAGAAGATTAAAGAAGGTATTGCCTTGCTTGTGAAAAGAGAACTGGATAGTAAGAAAATTATCAAATGTTGGACTTGTCAAGAATATGGTCATTTTGCATCTAAATGTCTTAAGAGAGTTAAAAAGTACAGAAGCAATTTCAAACCTAGAAGATCTAAGGAATGTTATTATGTTAATGATGAATATCTTGAAGCTAGTATAGAAACAACTTTAAGTGAAAGTGATACTGAGAATAATGATGACATAGGATTTGTAGCAATTAAAGAAGAAAATCTTAAATCTAATGTTAAGGAAGAAAAAGCCTTAGTTTCTCAAGTTGAAAAGAAAGCTAATTGGATTATAGATAGTGGTTGTTCACATCATATGACTGGAGACATGAAAAAATTCATAAAGTTGAATGAATATGATGGTGGAGTAGTTAGAGTTGGAAACAATGCACCTTGTTTGATTAAGGGTATAGGATCTATTACTCTTGATGGAAAGACTAATACTAATGATGTTTATTTTGTAGATGGATTGAAACATAATCTTTTGAGTGTTGGACAGTAGTTGATAAGGGATATCAAGTTTGGTTTACTGAAAAAACTTGTGTGATAAAGGATAAAGATGGAAATCTAATTGGAATTGGATCTAGAACCAGAGTTAATGTATTTCAGTTGAATCCTACTATGATGACATGATTGATTACAAAAATTGATGACAGTTGGTTATGGCATAGAAGGTTTTGTCATATAAACTTTGATAACATTGTGAAAGTAAGTACTACACTTCCAGTAAGAGATTTACCTAGAATTATGAAACCTACCAACATGATTTGCAAAGAATGTGTAATGGCTATATAGAAGAGAAGTTCTTTTCCTAGTAAGAAGTTTACATATACAGAGAAGCTAGAAATTGTTCATAAAGATTTGAGTGGTCCTACCAGGACTAGAGGATTCTATGGAGAAAGGTATTTTATGATTCTTGTTGATGACTTTACAAGAATGATGTGGATTGCATTTCTTAAAGAAAAATCTGAAGCATTTGATAAGTTTAAGATTGTTAAGAATAAAGTTGAGAATGAATCTAGAATGAAGATTAAATGTTTAAGATCTGATAGAGGTGGAGAATTTACTTCTAGAGAGTTTAACAACTTTTGTGAAGAAAATGGCATTAAAAGACATTATTCAGCCCCTAGAACACCTGAACAAAATGGCATTGCAGAGAGAAGGAATAGATTAGTGACTGAAGTAGCAAGAGCTATGTTGTTTGAAAATAATTTGGCAAAGATATTCTGGAGAGAAGCAGTGAACACAATAGTATACACTATGAACAAAGTACAAATCAGAGCAAACACAGACAAGACACCTTATGAATTATGGTTTGGACATGCACCCTCAGTTAAGTATTTTAGAATTTTTGGAAGAAAATGTTATATAAAGAGAGATAATGATATTGGAAAGTTTGATCCTAGAAGTGATGAAGGTATATTTCTTGGATAGTCTTTGAAAAGCAAAGCATATAGATGTTTCAATAAAAGAACTAAGACTATTGTTGATAGCGCAAATGTTAAAGTTGATGAAAAGTTTAAAATTTAGGAAAGAATACTTGATTATGAATCTAATGAAGAAACTCATGCTAAGCCTAATACTAGAACTATTGAATTGTTTTATGAAACTGACAGTGATTTGTTGAATGAAAGCCACAGTGAAGTTATTGAAGAACCTACATTTGAAGAGAGATCTGAGACAGTGACACCTAGCAAGAGTTTGTTAAAGAATCATCTTTTTGAATAGATTATTGGGAGCATCAAAAGAGGAGTTCTTACTCAAAATAAGGCACAAGAATAGTTATGTTTGATTTCTCAAATTGATCCTAAGACTACTAATGAAGCTTGTGAAGATGAAAGTTGGACTAATGCTATGAAAGAAGAACTAGATCAGATTGAAAAGAACAAGACATGGGAATTGGTCCTTAGACCTAAAGACAAGAATGTTATTGGAACTAAATGAGTATTCAAAAACAAGATGAATGAACAAGGAGAAGTACTAAGAAACAAAGCAAGATTGGTATGTAAGGGTTACTCACAATAAGAAGGAATTGACTATGAAGAGACTTTTGCACCTGTTGCAAGAATTGAGGCAGTAAGAATATTTTTGGCATATGTAGATTACAAGAAATTCAAAGTGTATCAGATGGATGTGAAGTCAACATTTCTCAATGGAGAATTGGAAGAAAAAGTCTACATTGAGCAGCCTGAAGGTTTTCCTTTAACTCAAGAGGGAGACATGGTATGTAAACTAAAGAAAGCCTTATATAGACTTAAACAAGCACCTAGAACTTGGTATGCAAGACTGGATAAGTATTTTTTAAAGTTGGGATTTATAAAAGGTACAGATGACAGTAATTTGTACACAAAAGAAATTAAAAATGGTTTGTTAGTTATAGTTATTTTTGTTGATGACATTATCTTTAGAGGAGAAGATGAAGCTAGTGACAAATTTGCTGATGAAATGAAAACTGAATTTGAAATGAGTATGATTGGTGAAATGAAATACTTTTTGGGATTACAGATAACACAAAATAGTGATGGTATCTTTGTAAGTCAAACAAAGTACCTGAATGACTTGTTGAAAATATTTGGAATGGAGGATTGTAAACCAGTTGGAACACCTATGGTGACCGAACATAAGTTATCTAGCACAGATGAGACTCCTGTAGTAGAACATAAGAAATACAGATCTATGATTGGAGGATTGTAGTATTTGACTCATACAAGACCTAATATAGCACATTCATTTAGAATTGTAGCAAGATTTCAAGCTGAACCTAGGGAATCACATTATGCAGCAGTAAAGATGATACTGAGATATTTAAGAGGTACCAAGGACTATGGATTATGGTATGAAAAATTTGATGATTTTACACTATGTGCATATACAAATGTTGATTGGGGAGGTAGTGTTGATGATAAGAAAAGCACCAGTGGAGGAGCATTTTTCCTTGGAGGAAGATTAGTTTCTTGGCTAAGCAAGAAATAGAATTGTATCTCACAAAGCACAGCAAAAGTAGAATATGTAGCAGCAACAAATAATTGTAACCAGATAATTTAGATGAAGTAGATGCTGAAGAATATTGGAATAAAATTTGTTGAACCTGTTGTTATACATTGTGATAACACCAGTACAATTAGTATGTCTAAGAATCATGTATTACATTCTAAGACAAAGCATATAGAGATTAAGTATCATGTTGTAAGAGAGAAAGTTTCTGAAAAAGAAGTCAAACTTGAGTACATAAGTACAAAGGAGTAGATAGCAGATATATTCACAAAGCCTTTTCCTAAGGATACATTTGAGTATCTGAGAGGTATGCTTGCGATTATGCCCCAGCCTAATTTTGAGAAGTGATGCAGTTGGTTGCATCCATCTAGTGGTATATGAGCCTTATCTTTCATTTGGACTAGATGTTGGTACTTCCTCTATGGGGGAATATGTGTATCTGAGCTGAGTCATGAGGACTCTAGTAAATGTATTTTCTAAAAAGTGTCTTTTGACATTGAGTTGTTGTTGACTTAGTGATGGAATTTATGTCATTGATGTCACTGGGGGAGAAGTATGCATGAAAAACAATATGAGACATTTTTTGGAGAGAACTAAATAGGATAACGAAGCAAGATTTGATTGATGAAGAGGATTTGAAGAAGCAGTGTTGCAGTATTAGATTTTTGGAAAATTGGATATTTTTCATCTATGTTTCCATCAATGCCAATGGGAGAGACTATTAGGAATGAATTCCAAAGTTTTTTGGTAGTCATTTTGTAGCAGTTGTTGTAGCATTCATGACTATGATTGTCATTGATGTCAACACAGTGATTTACCGAAGACTTGTAGAGCAGCAGACAAAGTTTGGATTAGCGCACATGATTTATTGCAGTTGGAGCTATGTGATATTGAGGATATACTATTTGATATGTCATATGTCTATGATTAAGAGTGTAGACATTAATTCATTGATTCATGGAAGTTATGATCATTTTGGTGGAAGTAGTGTTCAGACAGTGTTCCTAAGTAGCGGTTTGTGGAAATCGGATGATATCTCCTAATCGGGATGGAATCTAGTTTTGCACAGTTAAAGGGAAGTTGAAGACACATTGATAGTTATGTGGATGATAGCATAGACTTTGAGGTCACATGAGTGAATATTTATTGTATTTGGAAGCTGATAGTTTTATGTAATTTTGGTGTAGTGTGTGGAAACTTTTATTTTGTAATTGTATGCCGACTCATTTGTAATTATTTGAGTGTGGTATAAAGGAAAGAATGTATTTCCTTTTTGTAATGTGAAAATATAATTGTAATGTAGTTTTAGTGATGATGTGTGATGTTGTATGCATGAAGTGAAGAAAAGAGCTAAGTACGGAAGTGAATTTGTGAAGGAAGACATGTGAAGTACAGAGATCTGAAATTGAGATCTAATGTAACAGTGAGTGTGGTTTGGAATAGTCAAAGAAGAGGTAACATATTATTTTTTTGAGTAATGCAAAGATTATTTGGACAGTGTGTTCAGTGATCTTACCCTGAAGTTGTTTGGGCAGTGGGTCCTTTTGTCTTCTATAACTCTTAACCGGGTTAGAATCTTTTAACAGGGATTCAAAATATCCTAATAGGTATTCATATGTACTAAATGTATTTCATAAGACTCCTAATAGAGTCCATCCTCTCACAAGGAATATTCATATTAGTACATCTTTTATGGGCATCATTCCCACCGGGGTTTACTCTTTGATCAAGAGGTTCCCTAGGCAACATATCTTGTGTCATTGTGTTATTGTGTATGAATATCTTTCTATGGTTGGTAATTATATTGCTTATATGGTTTAATGATGTTGAAGATGATAAAAGTTATAATTATCTGATAACTAATTCACACCCCCCCCCCTCTCATTTATCTTGGTGGACTTTACTTTCTAACAGATTGAGCAATGACTATGTTGTGTCTATGGCTAAATTAGAAGTCAACATTCAGACATAAACAGGTGTCAACCAATGAGGTTCCTTATTAGGTGAACCAGCTCCCGATATCAAATCTATGCAATGATTGACACTTCTAACAAGAGATAATCCACCAGCTACATCATCTAAAATGATATCTTGAAAATATATTAATAATTATTTAACTTCCATTGGTGAATCATCCTCTATCTTTACATTCGGCTTATTAGGAATCAAAGCATAGCACACATCATTCTTCTTTAGCCCCTTTATGAAATGTTTTTCTTCAACCAATAAAACTCTAACATTAGTACGATTCTCACTCTTATATTCTTCTAATTGTAATACCCCAAAATTGGCACCTTACAATTTCAATCAATTTTGGTGCATTCCTCGAATTTCTGCATCATCAAAGTCCTACTTTGCTAGGCAATTTTCTCTCTCCTACCTGACTTTATTTGACTAGATGTCAATTGCAAAAACCCTAATTTGCATTAATCTCACACTATAATTAATTCCTAAGTCTTCAAATTTATTGGCTAAATAATCCCTATGATAAATTAATTTAATTCTAAAGTCCTAAGTGCTTTAAATTAAATTAAAATCCACCCCCTTTCGCTAATACCCATAAAAGGAATTAATAAATTACTTAGTTATTTGAATGGACACCTTTATTTGAATTAATAATTCAAATTACTCGAAA
Organism: Chamaecyparis obtusa; assembly: GCA_027943335.1. Taxonomy (NCBI): domain Eukaryota; kingdom Viridiplantae; phylum Streptophyta; class Pinopsida; order Cupressales; family Cupressaceae; genus Chamaecyparis; species Chamaecyparis obtusa. Next base: position 230,743 of record BSBK01000993.1, on the reverse strand, counting down.
GGTCACCCTATGTGGCAATAATACATTCTTTTAATTAAGTAATTCATGTATATTTGTCTCAAAGGGGAATGAAGAGTCCATCATTTCATTTCAAGAACCTCTTCATTCTCTCCTCGGGTTTGCCTATTTTATGAACCTTCTCCTTCATTCAAAAAAAGACAATTTGGAGAGTAACTAAACTATAGTCGATTTTAGTCTCAACTATCTTCATATTTTCATGCTTTCATTGCAATTATCTTAAATCTCATTTATTATTATTTGCATCTTCATTATTAGCATAATTTTCTTATTTGTTCTTAGCTTAATTTTCATATTTCTTTCAAGCTTTTTAGAGTAAAATTTGTTCTTCAATTCCTAGCTTAAAGATTGCATCTTCATCCTTAGATTAAATTGCACATTCATATTTAGATTAATTTCATTTTGTTCATCTTTCAAGCCTTAAAAATCCTCAGTATTAGCTTTGTCTTTCGATTGTTGGCTCTCCAATCTGAGAGTAATTTAACATCCCAACAAATTAGGAGGCAACAGATCGATTCACCATGAATCTATGAATTGAGTAATTCATACTCATTTTCATAATTCAATTTGTGAGCAATGACTATGTTGTGTCTATGGCTGGATTAGAGGTCCACGTTCAGCTATAAACATTCTGGCGCCCACCGTGGGGCAGAAAAACTGATTTCTGGCCTCACTCTTGATTTTTTTCTGATATAGAATTTGAACTCTGTCGTGTATCCATACTTCTCTATGAATGGAATTTCACATGAGATTCCAAAGTGTGTCATGTGAATTTTTTCTCCTAGTAGCACTCTGTCACATGAAGAAATAGTTTTGTTGTGTAGGACCATGTACTTTCTCATGCACAGCATAGTACTTCCTCGCGCGAAGTTTCACTGTCAAGCATTTAATTTTTCCAGAATCTACAATTTGTTGTTATTTTTCCTGACATTTACTTTTTAGCTGTTGATTTCCTGTCTTTGTTTTCTGCTACAGCATAACAGTGGTTTGCAGGTCACTTGTCCAAGATTATCAAAACCTTCTAACAGTTTGCTTGCAGGATGATTTTTGAAGTCTTTTTAAAACATTGTGCTTGTTTACTATTTTTCATTCACATAGTCTAAATAGGGCTCCATTAAAATTTCTTAAGGGTCCTGATAGCAAAGTAGGGGAATAGGCTCTTCATTACATGGAAGTGATGCCCATGAATAAAACTAAGACCTAGATGTTGCTAGAATGATGGATACTTGGGGAAGCAGGGAAAGGTAGTGAATCTTTAGCACTTTCACTCGTTAGGGGATTATGCTCTTCTCTCTTTGAGAGAAATAGAAACCCAAAAAATTATGGATTTGTTGGAGTGAAGCTAACTTGGTGATGAATATGCTTGATGTGTTTGGGTAAGGTGAAGAGGTGGAGAAGTATGCTCTTCTCTCTTTGAGAGAATCAGAAAATCCGACCCTCGAATCTGAGCCAAGTTGAGTCACCTTTAAAGGGCCTGCTGGAAGTTGAACCTCTAGGAATGACCTAAGTGAGTACACACCTTTTTCCAGTGATTCTGCCTCACTATAATAAAGAACACTTTTTTTATTCTAAAGACTCCAAAGCCGTGTTAACTTCCTTCACATGATTTTGACTATCATCTTGAGAAGGCCTTGTCTATTGTACTAAGCGGTGCCGCTCCTAGACCTTCTTGTGGGGGTGTATGACTTTAAAGTGTTGGTGTGGCTATGAGGCCTCAATCCTGTATCAGGGGCATTTAAGGTTAGCATGAATGGAAGCCTATTCAAAACTTTCCTTAGCTAGTGGCCTACCTAGCTCACCTCCGAAAGGAGGCATAATCTTTGCACAAGGAGGGGGAAGAATCTCTCCTGTAGATTCCCACCATAGGCATGCACTTGGATGCTTGAAGGTGGTATATGACACTTGACCCTACCACAAGGGTAACCTTTGAACATATACTATTGAGTCCTTGGAAACACAAAAAAAATGGGTGCCCTCTAGGGGGTGACGTGGCTGTGTGAGGTGCATGCATGCGCATAAGCAATGGGGCAAAGGTTTTGTCTTCTCACCATTTTTTTTTTGTAGGGATAGCTATGTGTGTTTTATCAAGTCTTAAACTTTTCCAATCATGATTAAATAAAGACTCCCATGATACTATCAAGTTTCTTTGTCCTTGATAGGTATGTTAATGACTACTTGTATCACAACTACTTGATCTAAACCTTCATGTTTGTAAATGAATGATTGAAACCCTCAAATCGAGATTGTTGATTAAACTATCCTTCAAACCTATCTAGAAACTAGATTTTCAGTTAGGAAACAATTTAGACTATGTCTCAGAACTTGACTTTTTACCTCAAAAACTATGTCAAACTGTCAGAACTTGGATTTTTCCCGTGCGAAGTTTCACTTTTCAGAGTGTTTCCTCGTAAGAAGTTTCATTATCTCATGTGAAGTTTGGTGTTTTCTCGCATGGCTCATTACTTTCGCATGTGAACCTATATCCATATTTCAAAAATAGTGACTAAATTTCTATTGACTAGTCAAACTTCTACCCAATCTTCTTTCTATCTGAGGTCTATTTTTTTATTTTCTTGTTGTTCATTGTCAAAAACTAGGTGTCTCAAGTTGGGAATCAATTGATTTTTTCTTTGACTCATTTTGTCTCTCTTTTGTTTTACCTTATCTCTTTGTGCTTTGGTACCTCACATTGCTATAGTCTTATCTCAGTTGTTCTAGCCACTCTCTTGATGACTCGTGCCAAGTCCATCTTGCATCTTGGCTATTCTAGCCATTTATCTCCTTTTTGTTATCTTAGAGATAGATTCTAGCATTATCTTGAGTCTTCTCTCATCGCATCTTCATCTATGACTATCATAAATAGAAGTGGCAAAACTTTCCCCATTCAGAATACTAGTCAAGGTAGAGGCAAACCTCGTAATCAGGAAATAGATCATCATGAGGGATCCTCAAGTTCTTCATTGACTACATTGAAAGATAGCCCATCTCAACCATCACCTCCGGTGTTCTAAGAGTGCTTTAATCTGTTGTTTGAAATGCAATCAAGTTTCTCATTCCAAGAATAGGACAACTCATTCTTTCAAGACAACTCATTGTTTCATAACCTTGGGAGACCACTCCCTCAAACTACACCTATTATTAAGTCTATTGATCCCACTAAAGATATCAACTTGTCTAAACTAATTGATCCTTTTGATCTTGTTCACACACCAAAAGTTACCTTAGCTGGGCCCTTTCGACATCATTCACATCATTTTACTAAGTCTTCATTTGCTACACAATACCATGTTGACAAGATGGGAGGCCGATTTGATTTACAATAGGGCAAATTCAGCCTGACTCATGAACAACCTCAAAATGAGCAACATTATGGTCAATCTCAACATGACCAAAATCAGTCTCACAATGATGACCAATCTTGAAACAAAGCTCAAGGTGATCAACAAGCAGATCACTATCACCCTCCTCCATTTGATCAAAACAAAGATGATCAACAACAAGATCAAATTCTGATTATTTATGAGATCCTTGGTAATGAAGATGATGTGATAACTTTTAATGATATTGCTGCTACTAAAGCTAATAAAAGTCTTATCAAAATGATGGAGATCCTCCTCCTAGAAGAAAAGGAGAAGTACTTTCTTGAGTTAGCTCAACAAGGGGCCAAGTTACCCCCAAACTTCCAAGTTGAAATGCTTGTAGCTGAAGAGGAAGAGACTAAAACTGCCAAGTTGCAAAAAATGATTCAGAATATGCAAAACTAGATTAGCCAACTTGCAAAAGAAAAGGATAAGTCCACACAACAATTCACAATGGATAGCATATGTCCTTTTCCATTTGATAAGAGTCTTCACATGCCTCCTTTCCCAAAAGGAGTGGAGTTGCCCAAATATGACAAGTACATGGGTACCACAGATCCCCAAGACCATTTGAGGGATTTTGGTGCCTTATCCATGGAATTTATGCATGATCAAACTTATCTTATGAGACTCTTTCCCAATAGCTTAGGTGGATCAACTATGGAATGGTTCAATCGATTGCTCCTTGGCATTAATACTTTTGATGAGATCACTAATCTATTTCTCCAACATTATTCTCACAACATTTAGCACCTTGTCAACATTCGTGATCTGTGTAATTTGAAACAGCGATAGGGAGAGTCTTTCTTGTCCTTTCTCCAAAGATGGAGACAACTTTGCATGAAGTATCCATGCAAGTTACCTAGATCTAAGAAACTTGATATCTTTTTGGACAACCTCATTCCCAATTTTGGATATCAAGTGCAACTACAAGGTCCTTTGACTTTTGACAACATGATTAAGCAAGCTGTCAGAATAGAAGCCTTTAAGATTAAAAAGGGAGAGTTAACTTTAAATAAGGACAATAAATGAGGTTTCCCCTTGAACAAGGATAAAGGAAAGGCTGTCAATAAGAACAAAGATGTGGTAAATGATGGAGTGGTAGATATTGTATTTGCAAAGCCTTCAAAGTCTATTTTTTATCTTACCTCAAGTATACAAGTGGCTAAGGCTGTTGAAAAAAACACAATGGACAATCAGAAAACTTCAAGATTTGCTAAGAATAAACCTTGGGCCTGTCGACCCAAGTGCGAATTCACCTCTCTCAGAGAGCCTCTTGATGTAATCTATAAGACTCTTGTGTAGAATTAGATTCTTACTCCTTTGGAAAAGCATCTTTAAGACCCACAACCATGACCTCATTGGTGGAACAATAATGCCTACTGTGACTACCACCAAAACATTGGTCACAAGACTTCTACTTGTCTTCAGTTGAAACAAAAGGTTTGTTGGTTCTTCTCCTTGCAGGACCAAGCTTGAATCAAGTAGTTGGGCTTAAAACACTAATTAGGCACTCAAGCTTGACAAGAAAAACAAACCAATTGATGAGGATAGAGAGAAATCCTCCTTCTTCTTTCAGCTCCACATTCACTCAGGTGGGTATTGCCTTATCTACACACTCATGACACCTCATGAAAAAACCAAACGCCTGCAAATGCATTAATGTGGAATGGTTCTCAAACTCCTAGGTATCATGTACCTCAATGAAGCCAATATCTCATACAATAGCCCTACTTGCATGGAGCGAGTATGAAAACCAGAAACCTATCCTAACAACATGAAAGGGAAAGGGTGGGACTAAATCAAAATGATTTTTAAATGGATTCGAAGGGACCCCTGAGATACCCTAAATCTCTAATAGACCAGTGCCTTATCCAATGGGCCACAGAGTCAAATACAATATTGCAAGGGACAGCTATGAAACAAGAAAATAATATACCCAATGTGTTGATGCCTGACATCAATCACACACCATGACCAAACCTCAACTTAGCACCCACCTGCGTTTTTAAGTATGTTATTATCCACTCAAAGGATTTTAACCCTCCCCTTAGAAGAGACCTATAAATAGACAAAACATTAACCAGCATCCACTGGAAGACAAGCATGAAATATCCTTAACACTTCAGCAAATACATACATAAACACTAACCTTGAACCAGTTATCTCTGCGAAGACAACTCCACTTGCAAACACTTAGGCAATGCAAATAGGCAAATCAAACACCCTTGATGTATGATTAATGGTTCAAAATTCAAATGGAGATAGCTTGGTAATAGTAAGAATGTATTAAATTCTCATACATAAGACAAATCAATTCCAATATGCATTATATTCTCTGAACCAGCAAAAGAAAGAAGAACACCCTATATGCAGAGAGAAGGAGAAATCTGCAGAACAGAACCCTTCACTGGAACTGACAAAATTCAAAACCCCTGACAAGTCAAAAATTTGACACTTTATACCACTAGCTGCCTTGGAATTCTCTAGGAGAATGCAACAAGCTTGGGATAGCTAGGGTATAGGGTTTCAACTACCCAACCCATCAAAATTACATCAAAATTTATTACAGGGGCAGGAAAGCAAGCAACCTGGATAATTAGATCCAAGAATGATCTGTAATCATGAGAAACTACGAGCAAAGTGCAGAACACCAGGAAATGCCATGAAAATTAGTACAAACGGCCACCTGCAAATAGCTCCTCGAGCTCAAAACCACATGGCACCATGTACAAAATCATCATGCCACCAAGAAACAGGCCCCTCGACCACCTCGTAACAACTATCGCCACCAAACCAGATCAAATCTAGCCGCAGAGCATTGAAAACCAGTCCTTTTGGTCACTGCAAACCCCCTGCAGATTTGAATTCAAATCCCAACGGTCACTTCTATGGTGCCTACAGAGAAACAATGGCCCACATTTAAACTTTCATCAACTTTATATCCCCGCCGTTTGATCTTTTATTTTTCCCAAGCCTGGCAACCTAACCTTCAACCTTAATCGCGCAACCGTGCGGTCAATAACCTTACCACCATAGGAAATGGGCAACTAACACCACAAAAAATTCCCTGGCAACATTACCACCACAACTCCATAACCGTGACAACCTGCAAACCTTAACCTTGTCGCAACCGCCACCGCTAAGTTCTAACGCAAACTGTTAGTCGCATGATTGCATAGCCTTGAAAATAGCTATGCGAACATGCGACTAACCGTTAGCACTCACCGCTGAAGTCAAACATGCCCAGGCACTACAAACATGGGCCCCACATATATAGAAAATTGGTGACCAAAGAACTTCTGCCAGTTCACGAAATGTTTTCCACCATCACAAAAAAACTTAGCGATCATGCAACCATTGTTCGCTGAATCACCGGATGAACTAGGGCATCACCTTTATATTACGCGAACCAGTGACAAGAGGGAAATTTGTTGAGCCACTAGGTCTTTATCCATTCTACCAAACCTCAGACCCCACCTGGGTCCACCCAAAGCCACATGTCACACCACCATTCGCTGCGGCTGCCAAGTCACAGGACACAGGACCCACCACCGAGAAAAGTCTTACCTTTTGGGAAGATCGGACGGTGGTCACATGATCGCAAAGGGGAGGAATATTCCTCATGATCATGCAGCAACTGTAGATCTCATCTGCATTGTTACTCTGCTTAAGAAATACCGGGCCCACCAACAAACTATCGAGCATTCAGCGATTACGCAACTAACCATTCGCAAGGTCGTGAGATGTTAGCCGCTAACCACCAAGAATGAGGAGATTGCGCGACTAAAGAGAAGAGACTACCTGCCAGGTTGCTGAATGCTAAGAGAATAACCACCAAAAACCAGTGAACAGGAGACAACCACAAGTCACCAAGTCACGGAATGAAGACATAACCACCAGACAGCCGAACACAATGAAAAGTCGGGACAATGCAGACAGGTGGCAGGCGGTTGCATGATCGCATGTCAAAAAAATATGACATGCGGCCATGCAATAGCCAATCAGGAAAATATTTTGAAGGCCCGAGCCCACCTGTCATCGCACTTGCACACTTAGGAAATGCCAGCAAACAAGGAACTAGTGCAAGGTCGGAAACACACAATGTTTTCGACAGAAAAGACCGAAAACACACAAGGCTTCCGACAAACTGAGAGATAAGCGCACAAAAGAAGGAAGCACAGGGTCAAAAACAATGAAGATTTTTAGTAAAGGATCAAAAACATCATGGATTTTCAAAAATACTATGGGTTTTCGACACTGAGGCAAATTTTGACAATATTTCCTGCAGACCTTAGAATTTGAATATCTTTCGAGACTTGGCGATTCAACACATGAAATTTAGACTAGAGCAAGGTGACAATAAGGAGAACACACGGTAGGAGGGAACGAAGAACACTTGCAAGGAAAATAGGCCATTTTCATAAGATTTTTGCTATGACATAAAATTGGCCTAACAGTGGCTCTGGTTGGGGACAATGGGTAACTTGTGCCCATGCGAGAATTTAGAATCACTGGGAAAGCAGACCACCAACTGGACAAAAATAGGGAACCCAAAAAATGCAACTGAACAAGGAAAGGAAACACACAGTAGAAAAGGGAAAGACTATACGAAGAATGTACATTTTTACAAAAGAACTTTAATCAAGGACCCTCCTGAATCAAAAGTTTGATTCTCATCCACATATGTGACCCCAAGTCTGAAAAATTCTTTACCATTATGTTGCACACATATGTTGGTATTCATGGGCTGAAGAATGAAACTATGCTGATCACTACCCATGCTATTCCAGTCACAACCATCATATTCATATTCAAACTTCAAGAAGTAGGGAACATCATCTACTTCTCCCTGCTGACTAGAAGCAAAATTTTTATCTAGTAATGCATCAGAAAATGAAACATACTGAGCATCATGCATTACATCAGAGTTACCTAGCTAAGAAGGACTTGAATCCTCTGATTCACCTTCATGCATTGCTTCAGCCATTGAGCAACTTGGTTCCTCCATGGTGTCTTCACTGACTGCATCATGAACCAAGTGAAGGTCTTCTTCAAAGCTCTTATGACAAGGGAACACTACATCATCATTATTTTCACCAAAAGAAAATCTATCCCAACTATTGAAGACAAAGTCTTCAACACTGTCACACTCGGTATCATATTTAGTAGAAATAGGGAAGGGGTTTGAACAAGAAATTTATTCATCATTGTAATCTTGATGACAGGGAAACACACTGTCATGTCCTTCTACTTCTCTTTTTGCAAAGTCACTACCAGAGGGGAAACCTAATATACATGGATCTTCATGATCACTTTGAACACTGGCCTCATTATTAGTGTCAAAGTGCATATCACAGGGGAGCTGCAGATCAAAGTCCAGGCAAGGTGCATACCTTTGGAACTATTCAGCCAAGAGTGCTAAAATCATTTCACTGCTCAATGGACTTTGGGCTTCATTTTCCTCTTCATCAGCTACATCCCTGTCAGGAACAAGAACTGAGAACTCTAGCCTTAGATCATCTTGTGTGAATAAATCAATGCAGGAATCATCATCTACATCATACTTCATATCTTCCTTCTCACACAAAACATCATCACACTGGGATAAGAAAATTGCCTTCTCATGTTGACAAGAAGAAAAATCTGTAGACAAAAAGGAAATAATGTCATCCTCAGATTCATCTTCAACACTCTCATATGCACTGATCTCAGAATTAGCTTCATAGTCAACACTCTCTGCATAGTGAGAATCAACATCAAAAACATTGGCCTCCACATGAACATTGTCAGGAGCCACCAGTCTTAGCAATCTTATATCCTCTGCTAACTTCCAGTTCACCATTTTCAACCTTGCTAATTCCTTCTTGAGAGCAGCAACTTTATCAAAATGCTCAACAAACTTAGCTCTCAACACATCCCAAGAAGGGATTGAACATGAGGGCAAGGACAAGAACCACTTCCTTGCACCATCAGAAAATGTGCGCACAAATAACCTCATGGAAACATCTTCATGTTCAACATCTATATCTCCAAAAATACCCATGACAACATCAACATGCTGGCTTGCAGAAACAGATCCATCAGCCATGAATCTAGGCAAGCACTCCCCATCCTCAGTAGCAAACTCATTAGTGGCACCCTCAATGCCACCAAAACAAAAGGGCCTATATTCCTCCATGAGGAATAGCCCACTACAACTCATCCCTCCATAGCAGTGCTTAACACTTGATAGGGAAACATATTCAATAAGAGAATACCTAGAAGTTATGCAGCAGAGGACCCTACTTGTTGACTACAAGGCAGGGCAGATCTAGAGTTCATCATGAAACTCCATCAGATAACTTTTTCATGCAGAGCCGCCACCTCCTTGAGAGGAAAATGTATCACTTCGTTTCTTCTTCCAACCAACACAAAACTATACCAGGCACATGCAATGTCTGTCAGGAAACACACTGATCAAACAGAGAAATTAGAGCCACCACTCACAACTAGGTGAGAAAATTTTGCAAATGTTTTTTATTTATCTGACTCTGTTCTAGACTCTCCCCAGTAGAGTCACCACTTTGTTGATTCTTCTTCTTGCAGGACCAAGCTTGAATCAAGTAGTTGGGCTTAAAACACTAATTAGGCACTCAAGCTTGACAAGAAAAACAAACCAATTGATGAGGATAGAGAGAAATCCTCCTTCTTCTTTCAGCTCCACATTCACTCAGGTGGGTATTGCCTTATCTGCACACTCATGACACCTCATGACAAAACCAAAGGCCTCTAGACACATTAATGTGGAATGGTTCTCAAACTCCTAGGTATCATGTACCTCAATGAAGCCAATATCTCATACAATAGCCCTACTTGCATGGAGTGAGTATGAAAACTAGAAACCTATCCTAACAACATGAAAGGGAAAGGGTGGGACTGAAGGGAAATGATTTTTAAATGGATTCGAAGGGACCCCTGAGATACCCTAAATCTCTGATAGACCAGTGCCTTGTCTAATGGGCCACAGAGTCAAATACAATATTGCAAGGGACAGCTATGAAACAAGAAAATAATATACCCAATGTGTTGATGCCTGACATCAATCACACACCATGACCAAACCTCAACTTAGCACCCACCTATGTTTTTAAGTATGTTATTATCCACTCAAAAGATATTAACCCTCCCCTTAAAAGAGACCTATAAATAGACAAAACATTAACCAGCATCCACTGGAAGACAAGCATGAAATATCCTTAACACTTCAGCTCATACATACATAAACACTAACCCTGAACCAGTTATCTCTGCGAAGACAACTCCACTTGCAAACACTTAGGCAATGCAAATAGGCAAATCAAACACCCTTGATGTATGATTAATGGTTCAAAATTCAAATGGAGATAGCTTGGTAACAGTAAGAATGTATTAAATCCTCATACATAAGATAAATCAATTCCAATATGCATTATATTCTCTGAACCAGCAAAAGAAAGAAGAACACCCTATATGCAGAGAGAAGGAGAAATCTGCAGAACAGAACCCTTCACTGGAACTGACAAAATTCAAAACCCCTAACAAATCAAAAATTCGACACTTTATACCACTAACTACCTTAGAATTCTCTAGGAGAATGCAACAAGCTTGAGACAGGTAGGGTATAGGGTTTCAACTACCCAACCCATCAAAATTACATCAGAATTTATTACAGGGGCAAGAAACCAAGCAACCTGGATAATTAGATCCAAGAATGATCTGTAATCATGAGAAACTATGAGCAAAGTGCAGAACACTAGGAAATGCCATGAAAATCAGTACAAATGGCCACCTGCAAACAACTCCTCGAGCTCAAAACCACATGGCACCAGGTACAAAATCATCATGCCACCAAGAAACAGGCCTCTAGACCACCTCGCAACAACTATCACCACCAAACCAAATCAAATTCGATCACAGAGCATTGAAAACCAGTCCTTTTGGTCGCTGCAAACCCCCTGTAGATTTGAATTCAAATCCCAACGGTCACTTCTATGGCGCCTGCAGAGAAACAACAGCCCACATTTAAACCTTCATCAACTTTATATCCCCGCCGTCTAATCTTTTATTTTTCCCAGGCCTGGAAACCTAACCTTCAACCTTAATCATGCAGCCACATGATCAATAACCTTACCGCCACATGAAATGGGCAACAAACACCGTAGAAAAGTCCCTGGCAATGTTACCACCACAACTCCGCAACCATGACAACCTGCAAACCTTAATTTCACCGCAACCGCCACCGCTAAGTTCTAATGCAAACCATCAGTCGCATGATCGCATAGCCTTGAAAATAGCTATGCAAACATGTGACTAACCGTTAGCACTCACCACCAAAGTCAAACATGCCCGGGCACTGCAAACACAGGCCCCACATATCTGGCAAACTGGCGACCAAAGAACCTCCGCCAGTTCATGAAATTTTTTCCACCATCGCTAAAAAACTTAGCGATCACGCGACCATTGTTCGCTGAATCATCGAATGAACTAGGGCATCACCTTTATATTATGCAAACCAGTGACAAGAGGGAAATTTGTCGGGCCACCAGGTCTTTATCCATTCCACCAAACCTCAAACCCCACCTGGGTCCGCCTGAAGCCACATGTCACACCACCATTCACTACGGTCATCAAGTCACAGGACACAGGACCCACCATCGAGAAAAGCCTTACCTTTTGGGAAGATCAAACGGTGGTCGCATGATCGCAAAGGGGAGGAATATTCCTCAAAATCATGTAGCAACCATAGATCTCATCTGCATTGTTACTCCACTTAAGAAATACCGGGCCCACCAACAAACTGTCGAGCATTCAATGATTACATATCTAATCGTTTGCAAGGTCGTGAGATGTTAGGTGCTAACTGCCAAGAATGAGGAGATTGCACGACTGAAGAGAAGAGACCACCTGCCAAGTCACTGAATGCTAAGGGAATAACCACCAGAAACCAGTGAACAAGAGACAACCACAAGTCACCAAGTCACAAAATGAAGACATAACCGCCAGACAGCCGAACACAATGAAAAGTTGGGACCACGTGGATAGGTCTCAGGCAGTGGCATGATCGCATTTCAGAAAATTTTGACATGCGGCCATGCGATAGCCAATCAAGAAAAGCTTTTGAAGGCCCAGGCCCACCTGTCATTGCACTTGCGCACTTAGGAAATGCCAGCAAACAGGGAACTAGTGCAAGGTCGAAAACGCACAATGTTTTTGATAGAAAAGATTGAAAACACACAAGGCTTCCGACAGACCGAGAGATAAGTGCACAAAAGTAGGAAGCACAGGATCGAAAACAATGAAGGTTTTTAGTAAAAGATCGAAAACATCATGGATTTTTAAAAATATTGTGGGTTTTCGACACTGAGGTAGATTTTGACAATATTTCCTACAGACCTTAGAATTTGAATATCTTTCAGGATTTGGTGATTCAACACATAAAATTTGGACCAGAGCAAGGTGACAACAAGGAGAGCATAGGGAAGGAGGCAACAAAGAAAACTTGCAAGGAAAATAGGTCATTTTCATAAGATTTTTGCTATCACAGAAAATTGGCCTAACAAGGTTCAAGATCTAATTGATAATGGTAACATTGTTGTAGACAATCACAACAAGAATTTGGACCATCAAGAATTTAAGGATCCTTTCCCTCCTCATGAGAAAGGTGATTCTTCTAAAGATAAGAATACCAATGCTAAAGTTAACTATACGTACACTGCTAATGATAAATGTCATCAACATGATTGAACCTGTTGGGGTTGAGTATTGTGATGTGATTACCATCAAGGGGAGTGGTGATGCTCCTAAATATAGGACTCCTTTCATCTTTCATAGTTCCTCATCTTGTTCATCTGAATCTAAACAACCTCATGATTGTGCCAATGTTGTCACCCAATCCTATGGAAGAGTTATTTTGAAGGGTCCTGACCCTCCTACGTCTGCTCCTAAGAAAGCTACGAATAAGACTACTGTTGGTCCTACCAAAAAAGTTTTGAAATTGGCCCCTACACCTAACACTACTAGTTATAGCATCTTGGATCAACTCCAATAAACCAATGCTCAGATTACCATTTTTGAGCTATTGAGGATCTCACCTGCCCATAGGGAGAATCTGGACAAAGCCCTCACTGAGGTAAATGTTCCCAAAGATCTTGATCTCAACCAGTTCCAATCTATGGTGGGGCATTTAACCTCACCTCATTATTTATCCTTCTCTGAAGAAGATGATCACTCTCTGATTCATCTACATAATGCTCCCTTGCACATATAGGTCATGATAGGGCCCAAGCATGTCTGTCACGTGCTTATAGACAATGGTGCTAGTCTCAATATCTATTCTACCAAATTGCTTACCCAACTAGGGTATGATGAGGATTGCATAGACTCGCACAAAAAGATTACTATCAAAGCTTATGATGAAGAAGAATACAAATCCCAAGGCTTAGTTGTGCTACCTATTTGCATTGGTCCTATTGAGAGAGATGTTACTCTTCAAGTCCTAGATATTCCTCTCGTGTACAATATCTTGCTAGGTAGACCATGGATACATGAGATGCAGGTTGTTTTGTATACATACCATTAGTGCATTAAGTTCCCATTTCATAGGCTAAAGTGATGGTACCTACAAATACAAATTATTCCTACAACATGCTCATAAAGTCTATCGATAGTCGTGTTCCTGCTAATAGAGAATCTACAGAGTTCTATGATGCTAAACTAAGAGAGATGGAATAGACTCTAAAACTTAAGGATACTGGCATGAGAGGATATCAAATGGAGCTTGTGCTATCACTGGCAGCTCTCCCTCCATCTCCACACTCTTATGGGAGACCTTCTGATAATGACAAACGTTCTAATGACTCTCCTCAAATAGTTTATGATGGCACCTTTGTGCGGGCCTCCACACCATTAGAAGATGAGGATGAAGAAAGAGCTATTAAGGCCTAGATCTATAAGGGAAAAGAAACATTTGAAGTAACTACTCTTCATCCAGACTTAGAGCAAGGTCCCTATAGTGAATCCTTCAAGATCATGAAGTGATTCAGCTATAAAGGAAGTAGTCCCATAGGGATGAATAACAATGGCTTGTTGAAACCCATTGAAGCTACAGGTCACCGCACAAAAGACACTTCTGGCTTAGGCTTCAAAAAGGTTCCCTTTCATCTATGGATAAATAAGTTTGTGCCAGAACCTAAACTAGAAGTTGAAGATTCTACTCTAGAGGTAAATCTAGAGACCAATCCTGAGGAGGACACTTTTCCTTATCCTATTCCTCCTGAACTTGCTACACTCTTTGTAGAGCCAGATGAGCCTATTATACCTGTCCATCTAGTAGCAACAGATAGTGATCCTGATGAGACTTCTTCAATACATCAGTTCACATATGATCAATGGAAAGAAACATTAAATACTGATCCCAACTTCCAGGGTGAACAATATAGACTGCCACACTTCCAAAAGTGGTTTGAGAAAGAACAACTTCAGCAAGCTATTAATACCACAAGAGATGAAGATGAGTCTGAGGGTAAGGCTAGTGCTAATGGAATTCCCACATCAAGTATGATTCCCATGAGTATGAATTTGACTCTTTGTTTGATGCTACTTGTGATAAAGATATAGACATGGTGCATACATTTGAAAGCCCTCTCGAAATAGGTGAAGGGTCTAGCATTAGGACACATGAATCAAATGCCATTGGTGTTAACTTGTCCTCTTCTTTCGACGTTAGGTCTCATAGGGATTCAAAAACTCCTTTGGGTGAAATTTCTCTATGTCTTGACTTACTTGTCCACACTTTTGATGGTTATACCATGAATGCAATTGAACTAGCCATTACTCCTCTCTCATTCAAAAATCTCGATCTGATAAACTAGAACTCCCCCTCCTCATCCAATGAAGTCCTAACATTCCAAAATGATTATGCTCTAGCATGTTAACTCCATGCTATTGAACCTATACTATCCTCCACCAGCGAATGCAGTGTCATCATGACGGAGGCAGATATCAAGTATCTTACTCAAAAAATTAAAAGAAGAAAAAATAGAAGCTCTGGTGGTGAAAACCACATTGTGGCAGTATTAGAGCCAAAAATATTAAAAATAAAAGATGTATCTGAGGGTGAAAACCTCTCTAAGGTGCCCAAGGATGAGATACTTGATACGCCCTTGAACCACTTTCAAGAGAGATCATCAATATTGATAGAGCTGACACAGCTAGTGAATTTGGGTATAGAGGCTGCTCCACAAATCATTCATCTAGCATAGTCGTTATCTACAATGGAAAAGGAAGAGTTCACTAGCTTCTTTCAAAGCAAGAAAATAAAATTTTCATGGACCTATTCTGATATGCCTGGATTGGATCCCAATTTGATCATGCATCATCTGTCCATTGCACCAGGTGTCAAGCCTATTAAGCAGAAGCTTCAAAAGATGCATCCTCACGTGGCACTTTTAGTAAAAGTTGAACTAGAAAAAATCCTCAAGGCTGGCTTCATAAGAGAAATTGATTATGCTGAATAGATTTCAAACATTTTTCCACTCACCAAACATGATAAATCCATTTGTGTGTGTACAGACTTCCGAGATTTAAATAAGGCATGTCCAAAAGATGACTTCCCACTACCAAATATTGACATCATAGTGGACGTGACAACAGGTTATGAGATGTATTCCCTAATGGATGGCTTCTTTGGCTATAATCAAATAAAAATTGTGCCAGAGGATTAAGAAAAGACCACTTTCACATGTGCTTGGGGCATTTTCTGCTAGAATGTCATGCCCTTTAGGCTTAAGAATCTTGGAGCAACGTATCAAAGAGTTGTCACTTCTAGTTTCTATGATATGATGCATAAAACTATGGAGGACTATGTAGACAATACCTTGGCCAAAATCATGTAGCGAAAGACTCATCTTGTAGATTTGGGTCCCATTCTTGACTGCATGGAACAATTTAGTCTCAAACTTAATCCCAAAAAATGTGCATTCGGCATCACTTTTGGAAAACTCTTGGGTTACATTATTTCAGCTAAGGGCATAGAGGTTGATCCAAAAAAGGTGCAAGCTATTATGGAAATGCCTCCACCTAAGAATATTAGTCAAATGAGAGAACTTCAGGGAAGGCTACAGTCTATCTGGCGCTTCATTTCACAGTTGGCTTACAAGTCACAACCATTCACCAAAACTTTGCATAAGGGTGTGATGTATGAATGGAATGAGGAATGTGATAGAGGACTCACTCAAATTAAATAGTATCTCACAAATCCACCTATATTGATGCCTCCTATCCATGGGAAGCTACTCATACTCTACATCTCAGCCACAAGCACATCTTTGGGAGCTATCCTAGCTCAAGAAGATCAAAAAACAAAGAGAGAGCCATTTATTATATTAGTAGGGCATTGGTCTCTTATGAAATGAATTACTCTGTCATTGAAAAGGCTTTCCTAGTAGTAGTGTTTTCATCACAAAATTTGTGGCATTATATGCTCGCTCACACTATGAAAATCATTGCAAAAATTGATCCACTAAAGTATTTACTGAGTAAGGCTTCCCTCACAGGTAGACTAGCAAAGTGGGTTATGATACTCAGTGAATTTGACATTGAGTATGTGGAAAGAAAAGCTATCAAAGGGTAGGCAATTACTGATCAGTTGGTGGAAGCTCCTCTAAAAGATCACTAGCCTTTAAACATTGAATTCCTAGATGAATCCATCATGCTTCTTATGCATCAGGCTTGGAGCATGTTCTTTGATGGATCATTCACTCAACAAGGATCAGGTGCAGGCATTCTATTTGTAACACCTCAAAGATACTCATTTCCTAAAGCTTATAAGATGTTGTTTCCCTACACAAACAACATTGTTGAATATGAAGCTCTCATCAATAGTATGAAGATAGCCATTGAATGGCATGTAGATGAGCTCAAATTCTTTGGAGACTCTCAGTTAGTCATCAACCAAGTTAATAATATCTATCAAATAAAGGATGACAAGCTAGTGCCCTGCAAATGAATGATAGATGATCTCAAACAGTATTTTGCAAACATTTCCTTCCAGCAAATTCCAAGGGCAGACAATAAAGCAGCCGACGCTATGGCCACTCTTGCTTCAATGTTGCAAATGTTAGAAAATGATTTCAGACATGAATTCCTGGTGGAGACTTTATGCTACCTAGCCTATGACATGCCTGAATCTAGGATGATCTGTTCCATCATTGGACATGATTCATTCTGCTACCACCACATCTATTCCTACGTCCATGACCAAATCATTCCTGACACCTACACTCATAATGAGAAACATCACCTAATTTGTAATGCTTCACGATATGTCATCATAAAAAATGACTTATATAGATAGTGACTAGATGGTACTCTCCTTAGGTGTCTAGAACCTGATGAGTCAAAGTGTGCGTTAGCTGAGGTACATGAAGGTATCTATGGGTCTCATTTGAGTGGTCTAACACTAGCTCGTAAGCTTATTAAAGCTGATTACTACTGGCCCGATATGGAGAAAGAAGTTGTTTAATATGACAAGGCTTGCAAGTAGTGCCACTATCACAAAAATCTTATCCATGCTCCTACTAAAGAATTTATCCCTTTCATTAGTTTTTGGCCATTTCAGCAATGGGCCTTTGACTTGGTAGGTCAGATTCACCCGTCTTCTTCCAAAGGGCACAATTTCATCATCACCACCATAGATTACTTTACCAAATAGGTTGAAGCAGTCCCTCTGACTATAGCTGATGGCAAGTCTATGGCTATGTTTATACTAAACTATATCATTTGCAAATATGGTGTACCCTCATCAATTATCACTGACAATGGAGGACAATTCAAGAACAAGGACCTGAAAGAGTTATGAACCAAATTTAGGATCATTCAACATTGGTCATCTATCTATTATTCTTAGGGGTAATCAACAAGCAAAGGCATATAATAAGACAATTCTCAAAATCTTACACAGAATAGTTCATAAATCTAGTAGCTGGGATTGGCACCTCCAGATTAATCCAGCCTTGTGGGCCCCAAAAACAAGTATTTGAACACCAACAGGGGCCATGCCCTTTGCCTTGGTCTATGGACCAGATGCAGTATTGCCTATTGAGGTTGAGATTCCTACATTATGAGTCTCTCTGAGAGGCCTCATCAGTAATGAAGAAAATAGAATATCCCAACTATAAGAGCTGGAATTACTGGATGAATATCGGAAGTGTTAGGCCTTTTTTCTGTCAGTGAAAATCTCATGAAATTGGCCTCCTCCCTGCAAATGTTTCATGGTTTATGTCCTACCTTGTGCTCTTTGATGTTGTCACCTTGTTTCAATCCAAACTGCATCTCCTAATGTGCAAAACCCAGAAAGATTTTCAATTTCTAAGGTCCGCGGGAAGCAAATTTTAAAATTCTGCCATAGTGTCGAAAACCCATAGTATTTTCAAAAATTCATGTTGTTTTTGACATTTTTGGCTTGCATAAAAACCCTCGATGTTTTCGGCTTCCTTGTTTTCCTTTTAGTCTGTTGAAAGCTTTGTGTGTTTTTGATCCTCTTTCATCGAAAACATTGTGTGTTTTCGACCCCACACTGGTTTCCTGTTTGCTGACGTTTTCTCTTAACTACGCAAGCTTGACCGTGTGGTGGGTCCAGCTTCTTCCCTATTGGCTGTCGCATAGCCGCATATCAAACTTTTCTGACATGCGATCATGCAACCACTTGCCACGTGGCCATGTGGGTCCCGGTCCTTTTTAGTTTCCTGTGGTCTACTTCTCTAACAGCTCAAGTGCGACGTTGTGGGGCCAGAGATCAAAGATCTACAGTCGGCGTATGATCGCATGGAATATTCTTTACCCATGCGATCATGCACCCACCATCCAATTTGATGCCGACGGTTTATTTGCTTTGGGCCCGCTGGTGAATGTGATGATGTGGCAGCCTTTGGTTGGCTATCACATGATCGCATAGCCCATTCTTTGGCTATGCGATCATGCGACCGGCTAACACATGTCCTTGTTCGCAGTTGCGAAGTTGTGTGGTGGTGGTGTTTTGTGGTCCCGAGGGTGATGATGTGGTGATTTCCTATTGGCTGTCGCATGATCGCATAGCCTTTCTCTTGGCTATGCGATCATACGACCGGCTGACACATGTCCATGGCAGGTTCCGGTGACAGTTTCCGTGGCGGTTGCGGTGGCAGTTTTCTTTTGGCTGGCAGTAACGGTGGCGGTTAGTGTTTGCGGGTTGTCGCATGTTCACATAGCCCATTTTCAAGCTATGTGATCATGCGACAGGGCACCGCGTGTCCCTGTGGGCCCGTCTGCGGTTGTTTGATGGGCTCGGTGGAAGGTAGTGTCGTGGTAGTTTCTGGTTGGTCTGTGATGGCGGGAAGGTGAGTTTGAACGCGTCCCCGGGCTTGGATTTCTTGGTGGTTATGTAGAGGGCAAGTGGATGGCGGGTGTCGCATGTTTGCATAACCCATTTTAGGGTTATGCAACCATGTGACAATGGTCTTAGAGGTGGCGGTTGTGGCAGGATTAAGATCTGTGGGTTGTCGCATGTTCACATAGCCCGTCCCTGGGCTATGCAATCATGCGACTAACTGTCTATTTGTCATAGTTGCGGGGGTGATATGGCCAGAGACTTTGCAGAGAGTTTGTTACTAACTCTGTGACTTGGAGACCACGGTTGCATGATAGCAAGGGCTATCTTTCGGCCATGCGATCATGTGACCAAGCATTTATTTGAGGCCAATTTCCTGTGGTGGTGGTTTGTGACAACGCGGTTGCGCGACTAGGGGCAAAGCAATTTGAGAACATAGATCCCACCAAATGCATGGTAGCCGTTGCTGTTTCAGATTTGATTTTTTCTGTGATTTTCAGCGACAAAGGGTACCATATTTTTATGGAATTGAATGCTAGATTTGACCCTGTTTGGTGAGAAGCATTTGCAGTGTGGTCCAGAGTGCTTGGCGGTTGATGGAAGAAGGTTTTGATCATAAAGGAATGATTACTTTTTTGGCTCATGAAGTGTTTGCAGCTGGATGGATTTGACTATTTAAGCTTGCTTGCTGTGGCTTAACCCATGTCTTGTTTGTGTTTATTTCTCGGTGGGGTTAGGTGATTTTGAATTTCAAAATGATCATTATGCTTGCATTGTAACCCTAGTATAAAGGGATTTTCATGATCATTTTCTGGCATTGGGAATTAGATTTTCAAACTTTTTTTGTTGCGAGTCTTCTGCCAGTCTGATTGTAATGACTTGTCTGTCTTGATTTTTTGGCAAATCTGAAAGAAAGTCAAAGGTCTAAGATGAGTTTGCAAGCAGGGTTCCTTTGGATGGATTGTATGCACTTGAGGATTCTTCACACTTAATGTAGGCACTTGATTCTCATCTCTCCCTTGTGTCAACGTAGATGAATTTTGAACTTTCCAGTTCATTGCATAATAATTTATGTATAGGTCTTCATTATTGAGTTCTAATCCCAGATTAGATTAAATGATGCTTTAGATGGGATCTAGATTTATCTCTTGTCTATGTAGGGATATTCTGTAAGTAGTAGAGGAGACTGTAAATGTGTTTATGGCTTTGAATCTCAGGTATATTTTTGATGTGTGTGTGTAGTATGTCCAAGAAACCTTGCCCAATGGATGAGTCACTGGCCTAGATAAGTATTTCTTTGTTGACATGTTCTGATAAGTTGTTATGATTCAAAAAAAAACATAAATTAAGAACCATTCTTTAAGTTTTCAGCATTTGGTTATATGTGGTTCTACCCCATAGAAATGGAGAGTCAATGAGTGTGTGGTTAACATTCAACACTTTCTTGCTATCTAGTTATCTATTTTTCAAACCTAGTTCTTGGTATATAAAGTCTATTTTATACTAGGTTAGGTGCACCCACCTTGGTCTTGCAAAGC
This sequence comes from Chamaecyparis obtusa, assembly GCA_027943335.1. NCBI lineage: Eukaryota > Viridiplantae > Streptophyta > Pinopsida > Cupressales > Cupressaceae > Chamaecyparis > Chamaecyparis obtusa. The sequence goes on along the minus strand of BSBK01000993.1, from coordinate 209,444 downwards.
CAGAAGCAGAAGAGGGCATATTAAGTCCCTATAGTTGGTCTAGTTACCCTAAGACCTCATTACATTTTGGAGTTAACCGTTCCTAAAATCCATCTGAGGGTATATTGGCAGCCTAAAGAGCATAAGAGTTTTTGAATACCAACAAGATGGTGACTCTGCTGGGGACTTAGAGTATAAATATTGTTTCAACAACCGGTAAGTTGACCATTGGGAGTATAGAGTACTTTGTGTTCTGTTATTGAAAGTTTTGCTATCAAGAAAGTGTTGTGTTTTCCCAAGATAGTTTGGGTGGCGACTCTGAGTTTTCTCTGCAGCAGTGTTGTCTAAGACATTTCAATCTATACATACTTTCTTGTTATGAGTTATATGAACACAAGAGCTTGGGTGAAGAAGCATCGTGGAGATAAAATGGAGGACGGATTTCCTACTACCTCCAAAGCCAGTCGCCCTAAAAAAGGAAGGAAAGGGAGAAATGTCCCTCGGAATAAGAGACAAGTGGAGAATACAAGAGTAGAAGAACCAATCTAGAGAAATCAAGATGAAGATGAGTCAGAATATGAACAAGCCACTGATTTGGGATTGGGTGCTTATGAGGAAAATTATTCTCCTAGTGAGAAAGAAAATGCAGAATCTGAATCTACTCTTCCTGATTTAGATGGTGTAACAGAAGAAATGGCTGAAATAGATAGGAGGATTCATGAGCAGATTGCTATCAGACAGAGAAGAGAGAAAGAAAAGGAAGAAAGGATTAGACATGATTAGCTCCTGCTCGAATAGAAAAAGTGATAATTGCAAAGGTTAGAGGAAATGAATCAGGTTGATGAGGCTGAACAAGATGAGGATGAACTTATCATTCAGCCCTTTCCTACTACCCAAAGAGCAAATAATAAGGGTAAGCAAAAGATGATAGGTGTTCAAATAAATGAACCTATAAATCAAGGGAAGCCTTTAGATCAGATGTCGAAGTTGGATGCTGATTTAGAGAGGATCAGATTAGAGAAAGAGATCATAGCCAAAGAGCTTGAAAAGGCTGAGTTGGAAGCTGCTCCCATAGAAATGAAAAAGAAAATAGATTTTCTCAGGAATGCTTTTAGACCTGTAGATGGTGGAGCAGCTACAACATTAGATAACAATCCTTTCACAAGAAGGCCTACTCATACAGAAAGGTACAAATAATTCTCTTTCACTAATATTCCTAGTTATCCAAATACAGTTCCAAATGAGATTAGGGATAAACTTCCTAAGTTTGCTGGAAATAATGTTATTACTTGTGAAGAACATTTGAAAAGATTTAGTGATATGATGGATGATTATGAGATTTTGCATGAAGATGTAATAATGAAATTATTTATACAATCCTTGGTTGAGGATGCTAGAGATTGGTTTAGGGGTTTTCCTTTTTAGTCTATAGGATCCATGGATGAATTAGAGAATTGTTTTAAGGAACAATATGGTGATAAGACAAATGAAGGTTTCATGCTAAATGAATTCAACAACATTAAGAAGCATCAGAATGAGGATGTTGCTAAATTTCATACTAGATTTCAGAAGGCCATGCATAAGTTATTCCAAGTTATGAGGCTTGATGATAAGGTTTGCCTTGCCACTTATTTGAATGCCTTTGATTCAAAAATGGGTTATCTTCTTAGAGATAAAAATCCTAGAACCCTCAGAGATGCTTAGAAGATAGCATTAAATATTGAAACAAATAGGAGAGTAGCAAGGAAATTAGATAGAAGAAGTGATTGGAGGCAAACCAAGAAGGAACCGGTTAAGCCTAGTGTTAATAAGCCTAAGGAGGAAGTGGATATGAAGCAAATTTTGAATGCTATAAGAGAGTTAAAGCCTGCTGATAACAGGAATGTCAGACTTCCAAATAATGATAATAGGCCAGTCCCTAATAATTTCAACAGACTTCCAAGAATGCAAAATTACCCATATAACACCCAATGGAAAGATGGAAAGCCTATTTTTCAACCAAGAAGTGATAAACTAGCTGGTAATACTCCTGATCCTTTGCATGAAAATGTTGTCAATATTTGTGATGAACTCTCGTGGTGCATAGCTTCTCAATCCCCACACAATCCTGATTATTGTGTAGTCGCTTGGAATGTATTGGCAAAGGAGGCATAGCAGGGGAAGGAAGAAGAGAGTGAATTGTATGATGACAATGGTTGTCTAATGACTTCTGCATTTCTAGGAGATGAAGATGAAGAAGATATTGATGAAATAAGATGCAATACCATTAGGAGAAATGAATCCTTTGTACTAAGAAAACCATCAAATGAAGAAATTGCACAAATCACTGCGGACATGGTTGCTCAAGTAAAGAGTAATTACCACTTGAGAAATAGGATGGTGGGAAATGCTGATGGTAGACCTTCTGGAATTTTTATCAGACAGATAGGAGAAAGTACTCATCAGGCACAAGCAAAGAAAAATCTTGTTGAGGATAACAAGAAAACCAAGATTGGTAAAGAAGGGAAGCCTATTGATCCTATTGTTGCTCACAAGATAAAAATGAAGACATCAGATATGGATACTCTGCCCTATCAAAAGACAAATGAAAAGACTGAATTAAAGCCTAACACTCAGATTGGAGATGACAATGACATTACCTTGAAACAAAACATCTCTGATTTAAAATATACTCCAATTGATATGGAGCAGTTGTTAACACAGATTACAGTCAAGGTTCCACTTCTGGAAATGATGAGAATTGATGAGCACAAAGAAAAAACTTTGACATTGGTAAGTAGTATGTCTTCAGCGAGGATGATAAGTAAGAAGGCAGTTGAGAAAGTGGGAGAGTTAGAGAATGAGATTGATAATAATGCACAAGGATCTGAGATTGCTGTTTCAAAGATTCCTCAAGTTTTCTTAAGCACTAATAATGTGAATACTCTTATAGGTGTGGTGGATCCATTTTTCTTGACTCTAGTTGTAAATGGTAAAAGACTGAAGAATTGTATGATTGATTCTGGGGCATCAAGTAATGTTATGCCTGCAGAGATTATGAAATGCTTAAGATTGCAAGTTGATTCATCTCATGGAAGATGTCAAGGAATGGATTCCAGGGAGGTACCTGTTATAGGTACTATCAAGGCAATGCCTTATAGACTCGCAGCATGCCCTGAAAAGGAGTTAACCATGAGTGTCTTAGTTGTAGATATTCCTCCTCAGTATGGAATGCTTTTATCAAGGAAGTGGAGTGCCTCAATGGGGGGAAATATGCAGTGTGATCTCTCTTTTTCTACATTTGACATTGATGGTCAGAGTATTAGGGTGTTTAGAGAAATGAGGATGCCTCATATGATTGAGGAAGTTGAAGAAGATAATATGCATTGTTTTGTGGATACTGATGTTGGGTCTTTCAAAGTTCAAGGTGGAAGTAATGAAGGTAAAGGTCAGCTTGTATCATTTTATGCAAAAGGGAAAAGGCTGGAAGATAGTGATGAATTATGGACAATGTACTTTGATGGTGCAAACTCAAAAGAAGGAGCGGGCGCAGGAGTTTTGCTGATATCTCCAAATGGTAAAACATACAAGTTCTCTTTCTCTCTATTGTTCGCATGCACAAACAATATTGCAGAGTACGAGGCCTTGTTAATTGGGTTAAGATTTGTTTCAAGGCACAACATAAAGAATCTTAGAGTCATTGGTGACTCTGAGTTGGTGATATCTCAGATAAGAGCCAAGTACGCTTCGAGGAATTAGAGATTAAAGCAATATAGGAATGTTGTTTGGGATGAGATAGAAATTTTTGATGCATTTGGCATTGAATGGATGGATAGGAGTCAAAACAAGATGGCAGATTTATTGGCCAATATTGCTTTATGGCCAAAGGATGTTACCTTTGCAGGAATTTCAGAGATTGAGGTTCAGTCCAGACCTTCTATCCCAGACAACATTGAAAATTGGCAAGTATTTGAAGATGATTCAAATGTTCTAAGATTTCTATAAGGAAAATCAGACTTGAAAAATAGGGAGATGGATTTTAGTGGGCTTGTAGAAAATATGGGTGGTAGAGATACTATTTGTGGAAAAGATGTTCTGCAACTCAAATCAAATAGAGTTCCCAAGGGGTTGGTCACCCTAGAAAAAACCTTTGACAATAGAGATAGACCCTATTTTGCTAGGATTGTCAATAGCCCTGAGGACCTAGAGGAAGTCAATTTAGGAACAAATGAGGTTCCTAAAAAGGTGTACATTGGTAAAGGGTTGTCTCCTAAAATTAGAAAGATGTTGATTGATCTTTTGAACAAGTATAAACATATCTTTGCATGGTCCTATGATGACTTAAAGGCATATCGAGAAGACCTTTTCCAACATGAGATTCCTTTGAAAGAAGGCACAAGGCCTTTCAGACAAAGGTTAAGACCCATCAATCCTACCCTAGCTCCCAAGATGCAAGAAGAATTGAAAAAGATGAGAAATGTCGGGATAATCAAGCCAATAAGACATTCATCATGGGTATCTAATCTGGTACCAGTAAGGAAAAAGAATGGTGATATCAAGCTTTGTGTAGATTTTAGAAATTTGAACATCAATTCATTAAAGGACAATTATGGGTTACCTAATATGGAAGCTATGCTACAAAGAGTCACTAGATCAGAGTTAATGTCTATGTTCGATGGTTTTTTAGGGTACAATCAAGTTGTTGTCAAGGAATCAGAGTAGTTTAAGACTGCATTCACTACACCTTGGGGGACTTATGTGTATGTCAGAATGCCTTTTGGGTTGACCAATGCTGGAGCAATGTTTCAGAGAGCTATGGATGTGGAATTTGCAGATTTTATAGATGTTTTTCTAGTAGTATACCAAGATGATTTGACTATTTATTCAAAGAAGAAGGAACAACATTGTGGTCATCTTGAGAAACTTTTCATAAGAGCATTGGAATATGGGGTTTCTTTTAACCCAAAGAAGTGTGTTCTTGGTGTGATAGAGGGAAAGCTTCTAGGACACATTGTGTCTAAGGATGGAGTAAGGATTGATCCTGAAAGGATCGATGCCATTGATAGGATTCCTCAACCAAGGAATGTGAAGGGCATTCAGTCCTTCTTTGGGCAAGTTAATTTCTTGAGAAGATTTATTACTAACTTTGCTGAAACCAGTATCCCGATTTCAAGGATGATGAAGAAAGGAGCTAAGGTGGAATGGAATCAAGAAGCATGCAAGGCCTTTTCAGACATTAAACAAGCTATTAGGGATGCTCCTATCCTTAGAACACCAGATTATGGTAAGCCTTTACAAATTTTTTCCTTTGCTTCATATAATACTATTGCTGTAGTTTTGTTACAAAAGAATGAAGAAGGATTTGAGCAACCTATCTCCTTTTTCAGTAAATCTTTACATGCAGCAGAATTAAAGTATGATATCATGGAGAAACAAGCTTATGCACTAGTTAAGGCTATTAAAGCTTTAGATGTTATTTGGTAGGAGCAAGTGTGGTCGCTTATGTAACTAGTGCTGTTGTTAAAGATATTCTAGTCCAACAAGAGGTGTCAGGAAGGAGGTGTAGATGGATAAACAAAATTCAAGAATTTAACATTGATATACATATCACAAAGTTGGTTAGAGGTATGGGACTTGCAAAGCTCATGGCCCAAAGAAATTTGGAGGCCAATCATATAAACATATTGGAGGAAGACCAGAGACCCTATATTTGTGACATGGACTGTTGTGAATGGTATAAGGACATTGTTGGATATTTACAAAAGATGGTACTTCCCCCTGACATGGATGAGAATAGGAAAAGAATAGTCAAATTGCAGGTTGTTAAATATGCCATAATGCATGGACAATTGTGGTGGAGAAGTAATGATGGAGTACTGCTAAAATGTGTGGATCCTGACAAGTCCAAAAGCCTGATGGAACAAATGCATAATGGTGTTTGTGGAGGCCATTACATGGCTAAAACTACTGCTCATGAGATTCTTAGGCCTGGATTTTGGTGGCCTACTATTTTTAAGGACACACATCAATTTGTAAGGAAGTGTGATGCATGCCAGAGGTTTGCAGGTAAGCTAAAATTTGGTGGAAGTTTACCACTCAAACCAGTCTCAGTTCAGGCCCCTTTCCAGTAGTGGGGTATTGATTTCATAGGTGAGATTCCAAACAAGTCTAGTGGTGGGCATTCCTACATATTAGTGGCAACAGACTATTTCACTAAATGGGTTGAAGCTATTCCCACTAGGAGGGCCACTAGTAAAGTTGTTATTGATTTCATGATGCAGAACATTCTCACTAGGTTTGGATGTCCAGAAACAATAGTGGTAGACAATGCAATGTGTTTTAGATCTCAGGAGTTTGATGATTTTTGTAAGAATTATGGAATACACATTTCATTCTCTTCCCCATATCACCCACAGGGAAATGGCCAGGCTGAGTCTAGCAACAAAATTTTGATCAAGATACTCAAGAGGATGCTAGGCAAGAATAAAAGGGTTTGGGATTCAAAATTACAATTGGCATTATGGGCTGATAGAGTAACAGTCAAGAAAGCAATTGGTTGTGCACCATTTGACTTGGTATATGGAATTCACGCCAAGTTACCTCAAAATAATTTATTGCAGATGTATAATTTTATCCAGCAATATGATGAAGACATGGATGATGAAATGAGGCTCAAGATGGATGACTTGATACAGCTTGATGAATCAAGAAGGGTTGCACATGAGAAAAATATGCAGTTACAGCTAAAATGTAAGGATCTGTTTGATAAAAGGGAAACTAATAGGAGCTTTGAAGCTGATGATTTGGTCTTGATGTGGAATGCTAGACTTGAAGATAAAGGAAGACATGGTAAGTTTGACCCTATCTGGCTCGGACCATATATTATTGATAGCAAATGGGGTGCTGATTCTTATATTTTGAAGGATTTTCTTGGAAATGTTTTAGAATTGCCAGTTCATGGACAATTCTTGAAATTTTACTTCTCTTGAAGTCTCAGATCCATGAACAGTAGTTTAGGAGTAGGTTTCCTTTTGTTTTTCCCTATTTCTTGCCTTAGTTTAAGTTTCCTTTCCAGTGCGTGGTCTACTTCTTCCTAGAGATCTGTGGTCCTCATTGTATCTGCAAGAGATACATGTCCCCAACTAGAGCCACCATTAGGCCTTTTTTCTGTCAGCAAAAATCTCATGAAATTGGCCTCCTCCCTGCAAATGTTTCATGGTTTATGTCCTGCCTTGTGCTCTTTGATGTTGTCGCCTTGTTTCAATCCAAACTACATCTCCTAATGTGCAAAACCCAGAAATATTTTCAATTTCTAAGGTCCGCAGGAAGCAAATTTTAAAATTCTGCCACAGTGTCAAAAACCCACAGTATTTTCAAAAATCCATGTTATTTTTGACCTTTTTGGCTTGCATAAAAACCCTTGATGTTTTTGGTTTCCTTGTTTTCCTTTCGGTCTATTGAAAGCTTTGTGTGTTTTCGATCCTCTTTCATCGAAAACATTGTGTGTTTTCGACCCCGCACTAGTTCCCTGTTTGCTGGTGTTTTCTCTTAACTGCGCAAGCCCGACCGTGTGGTGGGTCCAGTTTCTTTCCTATTGGCTGTCACATGGCCGCATGTCAGACTTTTCTGACATGCGATCATGTGACCGCTTGCCACGTGGCCGTGTGGGTCCCGGTCCTTTTCAGCTACCTGTGGTCTACTTCTCTAACAGAGCAAGTGCGACATTGTGGGGCCAGAGATCGAAGATCTACAGTCGGCGTATGATCACATGGAATATTCCTTACCCATGTGATCATGTGCCCACCATCCGATTTCATGCCAACGGTTTGTTTGGTTTGGGCCCACTAGCGGATGTGATGATGTGGCAGCCTTTGGTTGGCTGTCGCATGATTGCATAGCCCATTCTTTAGCTATGCAATCATGCGACCGGCCGACACGTGTCCTTGTTCGCGGTTGCAGAGTTGTGCAGTGGCGGTGCTCCATGGTCTCGGGGGTGATGATGTGGTAGTTTCCTATTGGCTATCGAATGATCACATAGCCTTTCTCTCAATTATGCAATCATACAACCAGCTGACACATGTCTGTGGCAGGTTCTGGTGATGATTTTCATGGCGGTTGCGGTGGCAGTTTTCTTTTGGCTGGTGGTAATGGTGGCAGTTAGTGTTTGTGGGCTATCGCATGTTCACATAGCCCATTTCCAGGCTATACGATCATGCGACAGGGCACCGTGTGTCCCTGTGGGCCCATTTGCAGCTATTTGATGGGCTTAGTGGAAGGTAGTGTCGTGGCAGTTTCTGGTTAGTTCATGCTGGCAGGAAGGTGAGTTTGAACGTGTCCCCAGGCTTAGATTTCTCAGTGCTTATGTAGAGGGAAAGTGGATGGCGAGTGTCGCATGTTCGCTAAGACCATTTTCACATGGTCACATGTTATGTGACCATGTGACAATGGTCTTAGCGGTGGTGGTTGCGACAGGATTAAGATCTGTGGGTTGTCGCATGTTCACATAGCCCGTCCCCGAGCTATGCGATCATGCGACTAACCATCTATTTGTCACGGTTGTGGGGGTTATATGACCAGAGACTTTGTAGAGAGTTTGTGACTGACTCTGTGGCTTGGAGACTGCGGTCGCATGATCGCAAGGGCTATCTTTTGGCCATGCGATCATGCAACCAAGCATTTATTTGAGGCCAGTTTCCTGTGGTGGTGGTTTGTGATAGCGTGGTTGTGCGACTGGGGGCAAAGCAATTTGAGAACATAGATCCCGCCAAATGCATGGTAGCTGTTGCTATTTCAGATTTGATTTTTTCTATGATTTCCAGTGACAGAGGGTACCATATTTTTATGGAATTGAATGCCAGATTTGACCCTGTTTGGTGAGAAGCGTTTGCAGTGTGGTCTAGAGTGCTTGGCGGTTGATGGAAGAAGGTTTTGACCGTAAAGGAATGATTACTTTTTTGGCTCATGAAGTGTTTGTAGTTGGATGGATTTGACTATTTAAGCTTGCTTTCTGTGGCTTAACCCCTGTCTTGTTTGTGTTTATTTCTCGATGGGGTTAGGTGATTTTGAATTTCAAAATGATCATTATGCTTGCATTGTAACCCTGGTATAAAGGGATTTTCATGATCATTTTCTGGCATTGGGAGTTAGATTTTCAAACTTTTTCTGTTGTGAGTCTTCTGCCAGTCTGATTGTAATGACTTGTCTGTCTTGATTTTTTGGCAAATCTGAAAGAAAGTCACAGGTCTAAGCTGAGTTTGCAAGCAGGGTTCCTTTGGATGGATTGTATGCACTTGAGGATTCTTCACACTTAATGCAGGCACTTGATTCTCATCTCTCCCTTGTGTCAACGTAGATGAATTTTGAACTTTCTAGTCCATTGCATAATAATTTATGTATAGGTCTTCTTGAGTTCTAATCCCGGATTAGATTAAATGATGCTTTAGATGGGATCTAGATTTATCTCTTGTCTATGTAGGGATATTCTGTAAGTAGTAGAGGAGACTGTAAATGTGTTTATGGCTTTGAATCTCAAGTATATTTCTGGTGTGTGTGTGTAGTCTGTCCAAGAAACCTTACCCAATGGATGAGGCACTGGCCTAGATAAGTATTTCTTTACTGACATGTCCTGATAGGTTGTTATGATTCAAAGAAAAACATAAATTAAGAACCATTCTTTAAGTTTTCAGCATTTGGTTATATGTGGTTCTACCCCATAGCAATGGAGAGTCAATGAGTGTGTGGTTAACATTCAACACTTTCTTGCTATCCAGTTATCTATTTTTCAAACCTAGTTCTTGGCGTATAAAGTCTATTTTATACTAGGTTAGGTGCACCCGCCTTGGTCTTGCAGAGCCAGAAGTAGAAGAGGGAATATTAAGTCCCTATAGTTGATCCAGTTACCCTAAGACCTCATTAAATTTTGGAGTTAACCATTCCTAAAATCCATCTGAGGGTATATTGGCAGCCTAAAGAGCATAAGAGTTTTCAAACACCAATAGGAAGGTGGCATTCGATCATCTTTGAGCATACCAGAAAAGAATGTCCAAAGCCTACAATAATAAAGTCAAACAAAGGGAATTCCAGGTGGGTGATCTTGTCCTCAGAGAAAACCCTAAGAATCAGCAACAACAGGTCCAGAAAGGGAAGTTTGAACCAAACTGGCTTGGTCCCTACATCATTACTACAGCATTTAGGTTTGGCGCATATCAACTCTCCACCACTAAAGGAGAGAAACTCAAAGAGCAGATCAATTCTCTTCATCTAAAGAAGTTCTACAGCTGACATTCTCTGCATGCTCCTGTACATACTTATTGATCCTGAAAAAATTCACAAAAAGGATATATTGTCAAAAATCCTAAAAATTGCAAAATGTCCTGAAAAATGATCATCTTAGTGAAAACCTAGCAAACAGGCACTTTGATGTATCTATTATCCTGGTGAAAACCTGGCAAACAGGTGCCTTGATAATACTAAAAAAAATACAAAAATTTGAAGAATACAAAAAAATAAAAATACAAAAATACAAAAAAATGAAAATATAAAAATGACAAAAAAATTAAAAAAAAGAGAAAAGTACAAAAAAATTGAAAAAGAAGAAAAATGTGCCATTAATGAAAACCTGGTAAACATGCTTCATGGTAGCAAAAATAGAATCTCTGCCAAGATGGTGAAAACCTAGTAAACAGGTGCCTCTTATTTTTTGAAGCTATATCTCATCTCAGCACCATTTGGCTCAGCTAGTTTGCTTGTCAGTTTTAGTTTGCTTTCCTCACTTTCTTGCTTCAGCTTGTTTCGTGCTTTAGTTCATTTCCCACTTTGGTTGCTAGCTCATGCCTTCGCTTTCATTTATTCCTCAAGATTTTTCTTGACTCTTCATGGATTGGAACTGGTCACACTTGGGGGCATCTTCCTGGTCTAGGGGGCTTTGTCATATCGCTTGTAGAGATACTCTCTTGCATCAGTCACCAGTGGTTCTCACTATGTCTGCCTACTGATGCCTAGCTAGTTTTGAGATTTCTCTCCTTGAGAATCTCTTGCATATCAATCACCAGTGGTTCTCACTATGTCTGCCTACTGATACCTAGCTCTCACTTGGATCTTTCTTTTTGAGGATCCCCTTTACATCAGTCACCAGTGGTTCTCACTATGTCTACCTATTGATGTTTCGCTAGTCTCTCTAAGATTTCTCTTCTTGAGAATCTCTCTTGTATCGGTCACTAGCATTCCTCGATGTGTCTATCTGTTGATACTTGTTTTGCGCTCCAATATCTCTTTGAGACCTTCTGTCTCTCACAACAGTCAGTAGTGGCTTGCACTATGTTTGCCTACTGTTGCCATCATGTTGCAACTTCTCATGTCTCTCTTTTGATCCGGCTTCGATCTGCTTGGACGTGAACTTAAACTGAAACTAGATTTGTAGCTCTCTGAAGCGTGCTGAGATTTTCTTTGAGTGCTTGTTCTTTTGCTTTATGTTTTCTTGCTTTCTTCTTGTTGGTTTAGTTCCAATGATCCAAAGAATCCATCTAAGAGGGGTGTCCACTATGAGAGCCTTCATCTCATGTTGGATGGCCATGTGTACCTCGACTCCTTTTATATGGACGCTTTGGTGAGGTTGGTTCTTCTCCTTGCCTTTTGAGTGACTTCTTTCTGCTACAAGTGAAATTACAAACGCTCGTCCTGCTAAGTGAACGTAAGGGTCACTGCAAGAACCTTTGAAATGTTTATCTTTCACCTAGCAAAAGGAAGAAACTCATGTGTGTCTAGCATGTTGTATGCAAGTAACATTCCAGTCATTCTAGTGGCTAAGCTTGAATACTTATGTTAACTTGCTAAATCAAAAGGAATAGGTGTTCAGGTCATTCTGGCTTCTTGTGCCTTAATGCTTACATCTCATTTCAACAAACCTAAAACTTATTTCATATTCATATTCTCAAGATAGCAATATTAGTGAGGGTTGTATGGCATCTTGCGATCGTCCATACCTAAAGGCTCTATGATGACAATGCGATGAGTCCAACAACCAAGTCCTAGGGTTGCATCTAGTTTAGGCTTGCATTGAAACAATGTTTTGGTGCTCTCTTGATTGTCTTCTCATCAAAGGTTCTCATCTTTTGTCCTGGGTTCCTCTTGGATGCACAAGTGTCCAGTCCTTGTTCTCAATCTTCAAATATCTTTTTTATTAGTACATGTCATATATTGTGAAATCCTGCATGAAATGATTAGTACCACATTCATTGCATTGTCATAAATCCATTTTTTGATGATGTCATTCACCTTCATGAAATTAAGATCTAATTAGCAGCAATTGTAAGTAAATACAATGAAAATTTAATTAAAATTGAAACTAAGATCTATAGCATCTCATGGCTCTCTAGAAAGAGGTGGTAAGTGAAGCTCTTAGCTCAAATCTTCACTAGTGACACTTCTAAAATGAGAATGTATGTTTTTATGCTTCTACAAATGCTTCTACAATGATAGTTCTAGCTCAAAGTGACAAGATTATAATGCAAATTACTCTAAAATGCTCTTAGAATGCTCTCAATTGCCTATAGTAACAATGCTTTGCAAATGAATTTCTAAGATATCAATTGGTCTCAAAATGCTTCATATTTATAGTAAATTCCCAAGGGTAGGGGGTGGAGTGAAGTAATCATGATTTACCTTAGGTTGAGTCAAATACTTTGCTTTGTTCATAAATGGGGGGACAATTTAAATATTTGTCTCAAAGCTTTGGACAAAAGGACAAGATTGAGTGGATGAGATTGAAACTTTAGAATGAGTGATTGAGATTCATCCTTTTTGAGTGATTTATGTCTTTTTGTCCTCAATTCTTATTGGTTTCTAAAATTTGTTGAAAGATATTAGGAATTATTAAATTCAATTAATTAATTAAATTTAGCCATGTAAGGGTAATAGGTTCATTTTGATTTTTTATTTAAACAATTATACAACTAATTGATTAAAATCAATTATGTAGTGTTTTTCACCCATTAAAGCTTTGATTTAATTATTTAACATCCTTATTTGATTTTTCCTTTGCTTTAATTGATTTTGTCCAACTTTATTTAATTATGTCCATTTTAATTGATTTGATCCCTTTTTTATTGAATTAATGCATTTTGATGATTTTAAGTCATTTTATTGATTTAAAAGCACTTGTCCAATGTTGCATGTCTACAAATGCCCCTCTTTGAATTGATGTACGAAGAACATTGATTCAAAGATTCTTTTGAGTCCTGATCATTGACTCTGATACTGATTGATTGCTGCCCCTAATATGATATTGATATGATTGCTGCCTCTGATGATACAAAAATTTTGATGCCCCATTGATTCCATGATGTTTGATTTCAATTTGATACCCTGATGCCCCTCAGAAATTAAAACATATTGATTTCTTGATTTAAAATTTTTTTGATGATATTGGATGGAGAAGATGTTTTTATTTCTGATAATTTGTAATATGTGATGATTAAAGAATATGCCCCATTTGATTGATATGTTGATATAGAAAAACCATGATTAACAAAATGTTGTTGATGTCTTTGGATGAATGATTGAATGTCCAAGATAGCTAGGTTTGTTGTAGTTAAACAAAACAAGTGATTGGGATATTAGGATAATAGTACCAATGAATGTGATTTGTCAATCTAATAGGATAGTAAAATTGATAGTAGGATAATTGATAGGTAGGTCACTGATAATTCGCTCTCAAGACATAGAGACACAAACAAATGGTACTAGGTTTGATTGCTTGATACTTTGATTCTGATAGAACTGATTGACTTAAAATGATTCACTGATATGGTATACTGATATGATTCCCTTGATTTGCAAAATAAACACATTTCCTTAAGTTATAGGTATGGTCCCTAGCTTCTTGGATATTAGATTTATGAATTTTCCTTGTTGTTGATTTTGTATCATGTTGATGTTTTATTGATCAGGACTTGATGTATCATTTTGGTATTGACATTGTATCTTGATATACTAATTGTTGGATCTTTGATGTTAATGATATGATGATATGGACTTTTCTTTGATTCCCCCTTTTTCATTGATCAAGATAACTAATTGAAACCCCTTTTCCCTTGGAAAAATAACTACAAACCAATGCACTTAATCTAACATGAAAATGCAATGCACTACAACTAAGTGTCACTAGCTTTTAGCAAAGAAATGCCATAGAGATAAATTTTCATCATTGAGCATTGTGGGACCGAAAAACAAGTACAACCACCACTGACCACATCATGATGATATGAATACTACTTTATATCACTTTTTGGTAACCTCCTTTTGAAACAAGTACAACCCTCACTAGTTGAATGACCAACTATGAGAGTATGAATATCAGTTTCAACAAATTCAATATTGCAAACAAACAAAGGTTAACCCTCCACCCTATATGAAAGTCCTCAATGGTTCTTTGATGACCATGTTGTTAGAAGAATTCACATAAGTTGATGGATCTTCCTCAAGACAGTCACTTCAAAGGCAAGAAAAATATCATGTCTCCATCATGGCCAATCTAGATGAAACATCATCAATTAGCTCAAAAGATGTGATAAAAGTCAATTTCTTGTAAAGATTATCAAAAAGAAAACTTTAAGTGTTTTGCAATGTTTCATGATTTTCAAAAAGTATTTCCAAGCATTCTTATCTTTAAGGTGTTTTGTCAAATTTTAATCCTGAATAATAAAGTCAATGAAGGCTCAAGGATCAAGTTGTAGGATCAAATACTTAGATTTGAACAATGATATCCATCAAAGGCTTAATGAAAATCTCTCTCTTCCGAAGCTCTGATAATTTTCTCTTTGATATTGTGACCGAATATAGCACTAAGTGAATCCGCTTGAGTTTAATGCATTGTGTCATGTGAATTGATGTCATTTGTTGAAATCCACTGATTAAGATCAAATGCCCCTAGTTGGATAGGAAAAATGTTGGACTTGGGAAAACTTCCAAAATATTACAAAAGCTCAGTTGATGCAAGATGTAGCTCAAGTAACTTTATGCAAGAAATTACCAACTCTCGAACAAGATCACCTTGGTTTTCCCCCGATGTCTAGTAAGATATAGGACATGAAGGATGGATTTGCAAGCTGGTGGATTAGAGATGGAAAGGCCATGATGGATGAAGCATACGAGTGTGACCCGTAGGACCATCTCCTCAAGAGTACCCAAGCTAAGGAAAAATGATATACAATGTGAAGCATGTTTTGGATAAGCCATGGAAGATAATGATGCAATGCTAAATAGCCTATAGAATAACAATCTGCTATCATGAAAATAAGGGATCCAAAAAAAGTGGACATGTCAAGAAGTTCTTGATAACAAATTTTGTACTTTAAGTTCTTCATTTTGATCAAGACCAAGGATCAATTTGAGTAAGATGTGGATAAGATAACACAATCTAGGTAAATGGGTGATGGAGTCTATGAAGGGATGTTTTGGGATTATGGAAAGACTGTCAAGGAATAATGAAGGTGAATTTGGGATAAGCAAGATCATGATAGGGTAACATGGATGCAACAAGTACATAAGCTAATGAAAAGGATAACAGATGTCAAGATACTTAATGCTCATGGATGTGTTCAACCTTGTCAAGATGAAGGTGAGAGAGGAAATATGGATGATAACATGCCCCCAAGTGTGGAGTGCAAGAAGGAGGAATTACGCATGATGCCTGTTTACCAGGTTTTCATCATGGTATTTGTTTCTCTTTACTTTTGCTCTTTTTCTTTTTCTCTCTTTTTTTTTTTTTTTGTATTTTTCAATATTTTCCCAACATTGGAATCTTTGAACAATTCTCCTCTGAAAGATATGCTATAATAAACCATGGGTATGACTAGGATGCTCAAAGATATTGATAAGAGGGATGGAAGTATGGAAAGTAGGCATTGGAAAATGAATGTCAGGATAAGAAGAAAGTATGTTGTAGATGGGAAAATTGGAAGATCAACTTTGACACACACTTTGAAGGGTGGTGGAATGATGGAGGAATGATAGATGAAGGAGGTAAGGTTCTTTTTGAGGTAGTGGATTTTGGGATATAGGAACCCAAATCAGACTTGGAAAATGGAAGATGTTTGGAAGGGAATGAAATGAAAGCCTTTGGAAGCTTGAATGTCAATTTTTATTTTTATTTTTTGTGCAAGTCTTTCAACAGTGACTTGGGAATCCACATATTCTTTGATTTTTCTTTCTTTTGTGCTGCTTTTGAATGCATTTCTTCAATGAGGGATTTAGGAACCCACATTTTATTTTTTTATTTTTGCTTGGTGGACCTTTGCGGCCTTTTGGATATTTCATTTTTCTTTTCATTCACATGTTGATTAGATGAGACATTGTGATTTTTATACACATGGATTCTTGGATTTATGATTTTTATGTTACATATTAGCATTGCTTCCAAAAGGCTTAGGAATTGTGGATGAATAGGAATACTATGGAGGGTTCATATGGATTGGTGTTTGGACATTCTTCAAGTATGTGTGCCTTCATTGATCTTGATACATGGTAGGGTAAGTGAATGGATAGCTAGGGATGATAGGAATGGAGGATGTAGAAATATATGGACCTAATATGGATGGAAGGGATGAAGACTTTTGTTTTGGGACATAGGAACCCAAAATGGATTTGGAGGATAATGAAGGCATGTGGTTGCATTTGAATGGAGGGATATAAGATGTGAAAGGGATATTAATATCTTTGGAAAGAGCTGCATTGCCAAGGTTCTCATCTTTAAGATTTATCTTTATACCAATAGGCTCATGAGTAGCCTTGATAGGAACACATTTGATAGGATCAACTGAAGCTTGAAGGGATTTATTATCATGCAAGGGATTTGGAAGAATGATGGTTTCTTGAGGTGAACATGGAGGAATATGACAAGGAAATGATGGGATACTTTGATCTTGACAAGGATCTTCAAATGGTGTAGAGAGAGTATTTTGCTCTTGATTTTCAAAATGTTCATTGGAAATTGCAGAAGGGATATCTTAATCTTGCTTGGAGAGTGGAGAAAATATGGAACTTGGAAGGATATTTGGTTCCTGGAGTGAAAAGGCATCATCTTGGAAGACATGAAAGGATGCAAGGGGATCATCGCAAGGTTCTATGGATATGGGACCTTCATCAAATATGGGAGGGGAACAAAAGATGAAAGGAGTACCAGCTATGGGAGAAACCTTGCTAGGTAGATCTAATGAAATTTTCTTGTTTGAAAATAGAAGACAATCGCAACACACACATCAATTATTCTTCATGTCCCTAAACACTCTAGTGCGTATACTCTTGAACATTTTTCACAAGTATAACACAAGAAATAATTCCAAACAGCCTACCTAAAGTCAAATTTGGCTTGTAAACATGGCTCTAAAAGGTGGCCTTGCTACTTTATCAGGATTTATTATGGATTCCATTCAAAATGGATCTTAAATCTTCATCCCCCAAGTATGTTAAGGGGTTTCCCACATGCACCGAAGTATGATTTTGTGCAATCCATGAGGACTACTGGAGGAAATTCAAAAAATTTAAGACCCTTTTGTCATACACCCCATTAAGGATGTATGTGTTTCATTTTATAGTGGGTTGGATCCCCGCAGCAAAAGTGAGTATATCCCACTTTGGGTTGTCTCTCTCATCGGCCTTGTTAAGGCAAACTCGGGAGGTGAGCCCACTATTGCTCTAGCAAGTATATTGAAAGCAAGAAGTGAACTTAGGCTAACAAGTTTGGGAGTTTGATTCACTTAAAAAGTGAAGAGCATATCCCTATTGTCTTTCTTTGTTCCAAACACTCAAACAAAAGTTTGTTCTTTCCCAATCTCTTAACAAGGAGATTCTTAAAATTGAAGTGTTTGGTTCATTTCTTGTTTTAATTAAGCTATGTTTAAAATTAATGCCACAATTTAATCAAGTGCAAGCTTGAATAGAAGAATACCTTTCCTTTGTAGCTAGCCTAAGCTAGGGGCATTTTTGAAAGGTTTTGTCATTATTTTTCAACTCACCTTGGAAATAGCCTCCTCTCAAATGTGCTTGTCCACCAACAAGCTAGTCAACACTAACAAAAACTATGAGGGGAAACCAAAATAAAAAATTAAAGAGAAACACTTACGTATGAATTTTATAGGGCTTATTTGCAAATTTCCAAAGAAAACTTGATCTAAGGACTAAAAATCTAATTTAGAGAAACAAACTTTGATTTATATGCTTCAACAATTGTAAGATAATTTTGGAATACCTGATTCTCCTCTTCTTGTGTAGTCTCAAGAACAGCCTTGATGTGTGCTATATTTTCCTTCTTGATCCTCTTTGCTAATGCCTTTTCCTCTTGATTGAACCTAATTTTTTGCTTCTATACCTTTCCTATGGTTGCTCATTTACTATTAAATCATATAAATAGGGAGTTAGACAAATGATTTGATCAATTTAAAAGTAAATATAGACAACAGGTAGCAAGCGACATTGTCCAGCTAATAGGCATGAACAAATTGTTAGCAGGCATAACTTTACTGATAGCCAGTGACACTTTGTAGTGACATGGGTGATATTGAAAATTACATAGGTGTGAACAATTTATCATGAAGCATGAACAAAACTTAAATTTGCAAAAAAATGATTTATGCTAAGTGATAGTTTAATAACAGTAAGCGTAAATTGAAAGATTCCAAGTGTGACTGTTATTTAAAATGGCAAGGAAAAGCATGAAGGTAAGAGATAAAAAATTTTGGCAAAGCGATACTTCCTGAGTCACAGGTGTGACTTTAAGCACCAAAGGTTGAATGCATTTATCTCACAGACGTGAGTGGATGATTTGTAGGCGACTGCAGAGTTCTCAAAACTGCATAGAATTTGCATGTCAAGCATGAATCTTCAAATAACAGGCATGAGGATAGAGATTGTAAGCAGCATTAAAATGACTATAGGTGTGAACAGATCTCCCATAAGCGTGACTTCACCAGTTTCCTGTAAAATATTCACGAAAAATAGAAAATACAAGCATGCAAATTATGATGAAAATGATAAAATGAGGCCTAGGGCCCCATGGTGGGCGCCATTTGTATGATGATGTTATTCACCTTCATGAAATTAAGATCTAATTAACAACAATTGTAAGTAAATACAATGCAAATCTAATTAAAATTGAAACTCAGATCTATAGCATCTCATGGCTCTCTAGAAAGAGGTGGTAAGTGAAGCTCTCATCTCAAATCTCCACTAGTGACACTTCTAAAATGAGAATGTATGCTGTTATGCTTCTGCAATGATAGTTCTAGCTCAAAGTGACAAGATTATAATGCAAATTACTCTAAAATGCTCTTAGAATGCTCTCAATTGCCTATAGTTACAATGCTTTGCAAATGAATTTCTAAGATATCAATTGCTCTCAAAATGCTTCATATTTATAGTAAATTCCCAAGGGTAGGGGGTGGAGTGAAGTAATCATGATTTACCTTAGGTTGAGTCAAATAGTTTTCTTTGTTCATAAATGAGGGGACAATTTAAATATTTGTCTCAAAACTTTGGACAAAAGGACAAGATTGAGTGGATGCGATTGAAACTTTAGAATGAGTGATTGAGATTCATCCTTCTTGAGTGATTTATGTCTTTTTGTCCTCAATTCTTATTGGTTGCTCAACTTTGTTGAAGGATATTAGGAATTATTAAATTCAATTAATTAATTAAATTTATCCATGTAAGGGTAATAGGTTCATTTTGATTTTTGATTTAAACAACTATACAGCTAATTGATTAAAATCAATTATGTAGTGTTTTTCACCCATTTAAGCTTTGATTTAATTATTTAACATCCTTATTTGATTTTTCCTTTTCTTTAATTGATTTTGTCCAACTTTATTTAATTATGTTCATTTTAATTGATTTGATCCATTTTTTATTGAATTAATGCATTTTGACGATTTTAAGCCATTTTATTGATTTAAAAGCACTTGTCCAATTTTGCGTATCTACATCCATATACATACATTTTACATATCCATAACATGTGCATCCATTATAAGCATAGCATCAAATCATATATTACATTTTGCATTTCATTCACTATATGCATACATTCTATCATTGCATTTCACATTGCATATTCATATACCATCATAAAATGAAACATTGCATATTTGTATCATGAAGGAAAACATGTGCATCTCATACATATCTAATCCATACATCCAATCATCTAGGAAAAATCTCATAAACCTCAAATATTCCAAGCAATATATCAACAAGTACAATGATGTCAAAATATCAATCTCATATATATATATATATATATATATATATATATATATATATATATATATATATATATATATATATATATATATATATATATATATATATATATATATATATATATATATATATATCTGTCGAATCAATGTCATGTACAAAAGATGGTGCTACTCGAGCACAATATCAAAATGGGCTACAACAATAAATATGCACATCATGACCCACTCCCACCTGGAGGAGGTGGAGGTGGAGGAGCCTGCTGTGGAGGTGCCTATGATGGTGCCTATGGAGGTGCCTGTGGTGGAGGTCCCTATGGTGCTCCAGTGTACTCAGCAAATGGAGGCACCTTCTCTGATAGATCTGGAACAACCCTAACATATGCTACATAATAATAGGCTACCTAGGCGGCCTCCTATCTAGTCTTTAGTTGCGATCATGCTAGCTCCTCTCGCAGCTCTCTAATCTCTCGCTCTCACTCAGCTATGCAGGTCTCTTGTATGATGACTCGTGTATGGTAGTTTCATCTCTCTCCCACTGGACCTGTCTGACCCTCTCCCAAGTCTTCTTGAGAGCCTCCTGTAGCTATGGTGTTTGTGCTCCTATAGAAACATCTGTCATATCTGTATCCTCCTACACCTGTTCCTCCTTATCAAGAGGCATCTACTTTGAAGTGTGCCATGTCCTCTACCTTGTGGATCTCTGTTGAGATCCACTACTCTTGGCACTTGCAACTGACCCCATGGTCCTAGGGGGATATCTACCTGTCATGTTTGAGGCCTCATTTCTCTCTACCTCTATTGCTACTGAAGTCCCTATTGTGGTCCCTGGTGTGGCCCCTAATATGGTATTTGATGATGGGTAGGTACTTGCTACTGTTGCTACTATTGTGCAGGCTCCTATGCGGGCTACTGTTGCTCTACTCTTTGCCCCATGCTGGTAGGATATGTGAACCTAGGGCATGGATGGGCCAAGAAGTGGTCTCTGTATGCAGGCATCATCCCTACATTGGTGACCTCCACCATGTAATCCCATCATGTTGCAAGTACCCTAGCCTCAATAGCGCACCTGCCTGGATCTAACCTGGGGTGCCACCCCTTCTTCACCTCATCGGTGAAGCAGGCATAGAGGTAGTACTCCTGAGAGATATCCTATTGTCTCCCAAACTAATGCATAACTCATGTAAGAATGAAGCACTCAATGATAGAAACACTATGCCCAATCACTGGTCGCGAGATGAACATGTGTGATAGCTCCCACCAAGCATCATCCCATGGCTCAGTAGCAATCCATGGTCTCCAGAAAATTGCCACCATGTCATCGATCTATTTGTGCCACTGCTCTATCTTACCCAGCAACGGTTGAGTCATCAGACTGATGTACCTGTATATATACACCTCCAGCTACTGTCGTGTATCATGTAAAATCGGCCTGCAAATAGGGAGATGCTCCCAAGCCCAGATCTGAAGAATAAAGACTCCAGGCACCATGGTCCTCGCATTCTGATATGCGATCTTGTGAAGCTCGTGGTACATCTGAGCAAGCATGCACTCACCCCATCCAGATCTGATTCCTGGTCTGGCCAGCATCCTCTGCAGCATAGACCCCCATCCGCACTCAAGATCATGTTGCCCTCAATTGGGAACTAGTTAACAGATCAAGAAGCAGGCCAGGACAACCGCTAATCCATGACCGGCTCCATATCAGTGGATCAAGTCCTCCCAGGAGATGGCCCAGCCCATCACTAAGTCATCACAGAATATGGCCCTCAATGCCAGTGTACCTACCCATGGTTGAACATCATACTCTACTCGAGCACCATGGAAGGGGACCCTCAATATCTAGTAGATGTCCTCGAGAGTGACTATCATCTCCCCCATCGGCAAATGAAAGGTGTTCGTCTCTAAATGGAAACGCTCTACAAGTGCACCCAAGAGACCATGATTTACCCAAATGTTGGGTATATCATGCAAGTATCCCAGTCCTAGCCCATCAATGTGGGCACCCTCAACATCTGTCAATCTCTGGACTAGTGTAGTGATAGCAGGGTGATGTGATCAGAAGGCGACATTAGGAAGGTCAACTTGCAAAGCAAGCGACGACATTGGATCAATATCTCAACATAATTGTTTCCCAAAGTAATAACACTAAATGAGGCTACACATCTATCCTAACAGGACTCTGGAATGTTTTAATCAGCTGATTTTACACAAAATTGGGTGAAGATTTTAAAAGCTGCAATAGTTTCCTATGTGAGGAAACTGTTTCCTTATGTGAGATAGGATCTCTTCCTGCGTGAGAAGGAGAAACTTTGCATGACATAAGCTTTCACTTCGCGTGAGACGTCAGACAGACCCCAGGTGAGGAAGCCCTAGGCTGGGCAAGGAAACTATTTCCTTGTGTGAGAGGGGACCTTGACCGGCACGAGGAAACCATTTCCTCATGTGAGATTGGAAGAACAAGACCTAAAAGTTGTGGAATCTAGCCTAAATCGACCTAGAAATTAGTACAATTTGAAATGCAAGGAGGATTATCGACTACTCACAAGTGGGTCATACTCCAGTGGCCGGGCGTATCGTTGAGAGCACTCAAAACAATGTGTGTGCACAGGAACTCCTTCCATCTTGCTCAGAGCTCTCAAATCCCAAGAAGACAAAGTGAATAATGATTTGAAAATGACCCCTCCAGGCCTTATATAGCTTTTGACCTGATTTTCAAAAGTGCTCCATTTTGCACGAAAATTGCACCCTTGGCTAAATCAACCATTCTAAATCTATTTTCGAGATTGAAATTGAAATCTAACATCTCTAGATGGCTCAAAATTTCATTTTAAATTTTTGAATCCTTTTGGATCGGATGCTTGTGCAGTCAGTCTTCTGGCATCATTTTCCTGCCAGAATCAATTATCTCTTCACTATTCTCTCGAGATCTCCAATTTTTTCATCTAAAGTCAACTCTAGTAAAATCTGGTCAACCATGGTCAAATTCGGTCTTTAGGACCTCCTGATCACTCCAAATTGATTCTACATCTTTTCGATGCTCCCTTCATCTATTTTGAATTCCTCTGGATCTTCGATCTTATCTTTATCTACAACCTCTTGATGTCAATCATCTTTCTGACGTGTCATCTTTCAATTTCTCTCTCGAGGGGGCAAGGATGATTGCATCATTGAATCTTGTCGAATCAATTCTTCAATCAGTCTGATCTGAATCAACAATTCTCATCGCTAGGGGCATCTTTATGCCTCACATCTTGTTATCTTGTCATCTATCTTTTAGGTATCTGAGCAACCTAACTTGGATCCTCAAGGATCAAGCTTCGTTCTGAAGATGGTTCTTGAAATCTCATTGGGTATTAGGGCAATCTAACCCTAATTCCTAAGAGTCAAGCTTCATTTTGGAGATGGCTCTCGAAATCTCTTTTGGACCGTTATCTGGGAAATCTAACTTGGATCTTGGATGGATAACCTTCGTATTGGGGCAATCTAACCCTGATTTTGGAGATAGTCCTAAATCTTCATCAATCAGTATTGGGGAAATCTAACCCTGATTCTGGTTCTCTTTTGGACCGTTGTCTTCGCAATCTAACTTAAACTTCGGAGAATCATGCTTCTTTCTGATCGGTGTCTTGGCAATCTAACCTAGACTTCCAAAATCTTTGCTCATCTGTCACATCAGACTATTCTTTGAATCAATGCGCTATTCGCACATTGATTCAAAGAGGGGCAAATGTAATACCCCAAAATTGGCACCTTACAATTTCAATCAATTTTGGTGCATTCCTTGAATTTCTACATCATCGAAGTCCTACTTTGCTAGGCAATTTTCTCTCTCCTACTTGACTTTATTTGACTAGATGTCAATTGCAAAAACCTTAATTTGCATTAATCTCACACTATAATTAAGTCTTAAGTCTTTGACTTTATTAGCTAAATAATCCCTATGATAAATTAATTTAATTCTAAAGTCCTAAGTGCTTTAAATTAAATTAAAATCCACCCCCTTTAGCTAATACCCATAAAAGGAATTAATAAATTACTTAGTTATTTGAATGGACACCTTTATTTGAATTAATAATTCAAATTACTCGAAAGGTCGCCCTATGTGGCAATAATACATTATTTTAATTAAGTAATTCATGTATATTTGTCTCAAAGGGGAATGAAGAGTCCACCGTTTCATTTCAAGAACCTCTTCATTCTCTCCCCAGGTTTGCCTATATTATGAACCTTCTCCTTCATTCGAAAAAAGGCAATTTGGAGAGTAACTAAACTATAGTCGATTTTAGTCTCAACTATCTTCATATTTTCATGCTTTCATTGCAATTAGCTTAAATCTCATTTAGTATTATTTGCATCTTCATTATTAGCATAATTTTCTTATTTGTTCTTAGCTTTATTTCTATATTTCTTTCAAGCTTTGTAGAGTAAAGTTTGTTCTTCAATTCCTAGCTTAAAGATTGCATCTTCATCCTTAGATTAAATTGCACATTCATATTTAGATTAATTTCATTTTGTTCATCTTTCAAGCTTTAAAAATCCTTCGTATTAGCTTGGTCTTTCGGTTGTTGGATCTCCAATTTGAGAGTAATTTAACACCCCAACTAATTAGGAGGCAACAGGTCAATTCACCATGAATTTGCAAATTGAGTAATACATATTCATTTTCATAATTTCATTTGTGAGCAATGACTATGTTGTGTATATGGCTGGATTAGAGGTCCACGTTCAGCTATAAATACTAATAGAGGTAACAAACCTTGTTTCTTCTCATTAGCCACAATAGTATACCTATTCAATCTACCATCATGTATAGCTTGTCTATCATAGTGCCATAGTCTACCCAACAAGACGTGACAACAATCTATTGGCATAGTATCATAAAGAAATTCATCATGATAGTTTTCAATCTTAAATTTCATAAGACATTGTTCATTTACCAAAAGTTTATGCTCATCCTTAATCCAAGCAATCCGATATGGCTTAGGGTGCTTCATCCTTGGTAACTACAACTTTGTAACCATCTCTTCTGATGCCAAATTCTTTGAACTTCCACTGTTAATGATCACCTTGCAACACTTTCTAGCAACTTTACATTTGGTTTTGAATAAGCCTCTCCTCAGAGAGTCCTCTTTAGTTCCTTCATTCCACAAATCTCAACTAATCATCAAGTTTTCACCACCTTCCTTTTGTTCATTGAATCGGGTGAATCTTCCTACACAAGTGCATTCTTGCTAATGCTACCAACCTTCTTACATTCAAATTCCCAATGTCCACCACACTTGAAACAAGTACCCTTAAACTAGGTTTTGTCTTCTCTTTTATGAGCATTGCCTCTAGGGTAACTACCTCTTTCATAACCTCCTCTTCCTTGGTATGAACTTTCTCCTTTCCATTATGATTTACTTTTATCCTGATTTGTTTTATCATGATCAGATCTACTACTTTATCCATAAGATCTACCTCTTCCTCTAGAAATTCTACCACATCTGCCTCTCTGCCTCTATTCATGCCTTTTGTTTAGCTTCTCTTCTACCTTTAATGCAAGTTGATAGACTTCCTCAATGCTATTCATCTTGACCAAATTGATTTCTTATATAGAACTTCTCAATCCATTAAGGTACCTTACAACTCTTTCAACTTCATCATCTATATGTCCATATCTGATATCCAATCTGTAGAACTCTTCAGTATATTTCTTTATAGTAGTGTCCCTTTACTTCAAATTTTTCATTCTTCTCAACAAACTAACTTGATAGTCACCTGATAGGAATTTACCCTTCAATTTGTTTACCATCTTATCCCATACCTTGATCTTTTCATTTCCTCATCTCTGTCGATCAAGCTACACATGTTCCCACTATAAAGATGCATGTCCTGTCAAATTTTTACCAAAAAACTCCACCTTCTTATCCACCAATGTACCTTCATATGAAAAATATTTCTCCATTTTAGAGATCCAGTCCAATAATTCATCTGAATCCAACTTGTCATTATATCCAAGAGGATTAAAATGTGGTTTTGCATTCACACTTTTTAAAGCTCTCAGGAATCTTTCTTCACCTTGTTCAAGAACAAGGGCTTGTTCTACTTCTTCTTCAGCTTCATCTTCACTAACATCTTCAATATGATTTACTCTTCTTTGGGCTGTCTCAACAGTTTCAATTCTAGCATAAATTTGTCTCAACATATCCAACACAGCAAGATCAACATCTCTACTTCTACGAACCATTTTTGTAACCCTTTGCAATTGTAGGCTAGAACACAATCTGTCACACTACAACCAATTCAACTAGGGCTTGTTACAAACACAACCTGCTTTGATACCAATTGATCATACATCGAATCTCCAAATAGATCCAAGTAAGAAACAAACACATTGCCCACATACAGAAAATGGATCAAATCTTGAACAACCACAAACAACAGGAGGTGTGATCATAGGAAGATGATCTTAGATAGGTCTAGAATAAGAATTTACGATCACACATGCTATCTCGAACAAATGATGATCAACCAATATAACTTCTCCAACCGGAAAAGAAGATAAAAAATAACAAAGAATTATTTTTGGTTGATGCAAGATTGTCATGAACCCAAGATGCTCCTACATCAATATATTATGAACGAATGTTTCTCTAAAATGAGGCATCAAACATATTTCAAAGTGGATGCATAATATATATATATATATATATATATATATATATATATATATATATATATATATATATATATATATATATATATGTATATATATATATATATGTATATATATATATATATGTATATATATATATATATATGTATATATATATATATATGTATATGTATATATATATATATGTATATATATATATATGTATATATATATATATATATGTATATATATATATATATATATGTATATATATATATATATATATGTATATATATATATATATATATGTATATATATATATATATATATGTATATATATATATATATATATGTATATATATATATATATGTATATATATATATATATGTATATATATATGTATATATATATATATATATATATATATATATATATATATGAAGTACTAAATGTGTGGCAGATATATATGAATACTATTTGGCAAATGTTTACAAATATTTTTGCATTTTATGCAATGCTAAACTGAATCGCCAATCAATTTGAAAATTATTTTTGTAATAATGTTGATAGTAATCACACACACACAAAAAAAAAAAGGGTTTGATTTATATCTTCTCATTATGAAAATCTCCATAATCCGTACACTATGATTTATAATGCTCATCATTGCAATTATAACTCTTTTCCTAAACCTCACATCCTTTACTCTAAAATTCTAATCTTAATCCTAACCTTAAGACTAATGCTTACCCTAAGCCTAAACCTAACCAAAGCTCTATTCCAAATCATAAATCTAATTATAGTTCTAATGTATAATCTAGCTTTGATTATAATTATAATTTAATCTCTATCCCTAACCATAATTTTGACCGTAAACCTTAAATTAACCCTAAGCATAATTCTATTCCTAATCTTATCTCAAACCCGAACCATACCCTTAACCATAATGAGCATTGTAACCCTAACCTTAATCCTAATCATATACTAAAACCTAGCATAACCCTAAATATGATGTAAAATCTAACCCTAACCCTAACCCTAATCAAAATCATAACTCTAACCATATTATTAACCATGTTGTAGACCTAATCCTACCAATAATCATAATCTTAAACCCTAAACCATAATTATAACTGTAACCCTAATCCTTATTGTAAAATATAAGCTCTCAGAAATCCTTCTTCACCTTGTTCTCCTCCTTCAACTTCATCTTCACTAACATCTTCAATAGGATTTCCTAACCCTAACCTTAATCAAAACCTTAACTCTAACCATAATATTAACCATGGTGTAAGCCCTAACCCCAAGAATAATCTTAACCCTAAACTTAGTCAAAATCCTAACCCTAACTATGATATTAACCATGATGTAAACTGTAACCCTAACAATAATCGTAATCTTAAACCCTAAACCCTAATCCAAACTATAATACTAACAATGATATAAACCCAAACCTTGACCCTAATTATAATAATAACTATGATGTGAACTCTAACCCTAACCATAATTCTAACCCTAAATCCCAAGTTATTTAATTCTAACTCTGACTATAATCAAAACTCTAACCATAATACTAACCATGATATAAAACTTAACTATAATGGCAATCCTATTTCAAAACCATAATCTTAATACAATATAATTCTATACTAAAATTTACATGTCTTCCATGTTGCACTGCAACTACTTCTAACTTATATATATTTATTGTATATAAAATACACGAAGACATATCTTATTCGATGTGTCTATTTTCATCAAATTGTAAAGTTCAATAAGCATCTCATAAAGAATACCTTCGACATATTTTATGTCATAAAAATATATAAGCTAATTAAGTTTCAAAGGTAGAAGATGATTAACAATTGATGAGATTAAAAAAAAAACTCATCTCATAAAGAATACCTTCGACATATTTTATGTCATAAATATATATAAGCTAATTAAGTTTCAAAGGTAGAAGATGATTAACAATTGATGAGATAAAAAAAAAATTCTAGGTGAGTTTTTTTTTAATAGAATGAGAGACTTAATAGAAAAAAATCAAAGATACAAGCTAATGGTTGTGAGAAAGACAAAATTTAGTGTTACAGAAAACCACAGCAATCATATAGAACTAAGCAGGAAAATTTCCGAAATTTCGGACCATTCTCACAACATTGCCACAATAAATAAGATGCGCATAAAATTGCATCGTTCTGGTACATGAATTCAAGGAATCGCATGCGTTAATATGTAAAGCATGCGGGCGATGCTTTAATTAAATTATTGGATTCAAATAGCCATGGTGTTTCCGTGCATTTGCATACCTTGAATGGTATTTGTAAATCACAGGTAAACCATATAAATCTAACAGAGAAAACTGTTGAACAGCTTCAAACTCCGAACTCTATACAAATTCAAGCATTGCCTTGGATGAGAATCAGAGTCCAAGTTCATCATTCTCCCAACACTGTCATCCATGGAAGCAAAAATCTTTATCAAATTGTTTCTATGCAGTGAATTATTTGTCTGCTTGGCAATTTATTTTTTAAAAAATCGTGATTATTTTCCCAGAAATTCGGTTAAACCAATGTTTTGACCAAAAATTGTCGTTAAATCAGCAAATTTCGATTATAAATAATCAAATGTCTCATATAATTAGCATCACCAATAATCTCCACAAGAACATAAACCATCATTAAAATGATGGAAACGATTTATATCCCTCACGATAATCTCTCTTCTAACTATCTTGGAGATGAATTTGGTGGCAGTGTGGCAGTCTCCACAAACACGAAGATTTTTTGTTATTTGGATAGCTGTCCCAGGAGCTGTGTTCAAAATCCCAAAAGCAATTGCCAGTCTTTCACTATGAGTAGAAAGGGCAAATTCTTTCTCTTCCTCTGCTACATCATGAAGTGCAATGCTTGTATCAGGTACATACCCAGACTTCTTCATTTCCTTGCTCAAGTTCCCCAACAATTTATAGATTTCCTCTGATTGCGCATGTGATCTGTCTCCTCCAATGAAAGCATGGACCTTTTTACTTATTTCAATCCAGCTACATCCAGGACTCTTTTTCAAACCCCTTTCTTTTAGCATTATTCTCATCTTCGTAACATCATCCCATCTTCCAGCTTCAGCATAAATGTTGGAAAGCAATACATAATTTCCTATGTTATAAGGTTCTATTTCCAAAAGGCGTTCTGCAGCATGTTCTCCTAACTGTATGTTGCCATGAATTCTACAGCCACCGAGAAAAGCTCCTAATACACTAGGTGAAGGTTCAAAAGGCATGTTCGCAATGAGATCCCGGGCTTCATTTAGATTCCCAGCACGACTAAGAAGATCAACCATGCAAGAATAATGCTCCAGTTTAGGTTCTAAGCAATACTCTTGACTCATACAGTTAAAGTATTTCCAGCCCTTTTCCACCAGGCCTGCATGACTACATGCAGACAAGACACCAATAAATGTAACATCATCTGGTTTCACTCTAGCTTGTTGCATTTGAACAAAAAGAGCATCAGCTTCCTCTCCAAACCCATGCATTCCATACCCTGCAATCATTGCATTCCATGCGATTGCATCTTTTCTTGGCATTTTGTCAAACAACCCACGAGCAACATTTATTCTTCCACACTTGGCATACATATTAATCAGAGCAGTAACCACAGAAGCATCGGCCTCTAGTCCACTCTTAGTTGCATAATCATGGATTTCTTTTCCTTTCTGCAGGGCTGCTAAATGCGCACATGCAGGTAGTACGCTCACCAGAGTAATCCTGTTAGGTTTAATATCCGCCTCTTGCATTTGATCAAAGAGTATCAGTGCCTCATTAAAGAGTCCATTTTGCACATATCCTGCAATCATCGTAGTCCATGATATCACATTCCTTTGAGGAATTTTGTCAAACAAATGGTGTGCTACCTGTATTCTTCCACATTTCAAATAACCAGCAATCAGAACATTCCATGAAACCACATCTCTTGTAGGCATTTTGTCAAACACCTGGCGTGCATCATCTATATTCCCACATTTTGCATACATATCAATCAGAGCTGCCGCAACAAAAATATCAGATTCAAGTCCAATTCTCCTAATTTGATGGTGGATTTCCTTACCCTCTTCTAGAGCTAACAGGCTAGCACATGCTTTGAGTACGACAGGAAACGTATAATTATCTGGAGCTACCCCTTCCTGTTGCATTTCATAATAAAGCTGAATGGCTTCTTCATACGGTCCATCCCGGGAATAACCTCTAATCATAGCATTCCATGTTAGGTTATTTCGTTGAGGCATTTGGTCAAATACTTGGCGTGCGTTTCCCATACGTCCATTCGCAGCATACATACCAATAAGGTGAGTTCCCAAAAATAAGTATTTATGAAACCCATTTCTGAGAAGTTGGGCATGGAGTTGCTTGCCCTGTGAAAGTGCTTTGAAGATTTGACAGCCATTCAACAGATGTGAAAAGGTTTGAGGGTCATGCAGAGTACCTTGTTCGACTCTATTGTTACTATTTTGGTGTACTATGCTATGCAGTGCTTCTTTGAATTGGCTTTCCTTGGATACTATGCTGCGATGGAGTGACGTCCCATCAGAAAACCAGCGGATGAATCTTCGATCAAGATGAAGATAAATCATGTTAACATTCTCTCCACGCGCAACAAGTCTGGTTTGGATGCATTTAGTGGAATCTATGCTTTCGAATTTCAATTCTTTGATTAGTATGTAGCTTTGCACTTATTTCATACACACTATCATTTGTGCTCTAGAAAGTTAGGGTGAGCTTATTACTCCTGGGAACCCCAGTTTTGCTGAGCTATGGCTCAGAGGTTCTAGCTTACAGAACTACAGATTTCTTCATGCACCTATTGCACATTTTTTAGTCGTCAGCCTCTTAAAATTGCAGGAAACTCAACCTTTTCTTAAATAAATATAGTACATAATTCTATGTATACTTTAAAAGTTTTAATGGTCACTTGATTTAATAGCAAAGCTGCAGACATGATCATGATGAATTTAAATTTTCTACAATACAAATTAAATATGAATTAAATATATATATAGAAGGTATTAAAATAGAGGTTTCTTGACATAAATCTATCAAAGCATGAGCAATTAGTCAATGGGCTTTTGGTCTAATGGAGTTTAAAGATTCTTAGTGAATCTACCAGGGATCAACTATTGTTTAGTGCAAGTCTTAGAGACATCATAGAGATTGTGCCTTGAGCGAATTTGGGGAAATGGATACCCCTAAGTCCTTGCCTCTTAGATAATGATGATCAAGGATCATTGACACATTTTGTGGATTTCTATTGGTGATTTTAATTGTTTCTTTTGATTTTAAAGGATGGACATTGAAACCTTAACCTTAAGGAAAATGTCAAGATCAAAGAGGCTTTATAATCCATTCATAAGTAATTTGGACCAAAAGACAAGCATAGGTACAATCTTATCTACACTTCAATCTCTACAAAACTTGGAGGGTGTTCCTTTAAGATCTAGATTCTTGCACTTATGGTTTGAACTGTGTGGTACTTTTCATTAACAATGCTTTAGATCGGACTACATGATCCATCATCATTTAAGATATTTCAAGATAGTTTATTGAAATAATAAAAGCACATAGGAAACAAATCTTAACCTAAATGGTATAGACCAACTCCACTGAACTATAATTCCCACACAACCCAAGGGTGGGTGGGTGGCAATAAGAGTGGTCTCTCACCCACCATTATAATGCCCACCTAACCCCCTACTACTCTAAGGCTAGAAAGCTAATTAATTAGACCACATCCCTTATCCTAGCATATTCTAGTAGGCATATTAATAAATTGATTAATTATCTGACCACTTGTTTTTCCCTCCCATCAACATGAACTATACAACTATTCCAATTTCATTATTTCATATCATTATTCTACCACATTACATTTCCACCCACTAGACTAGTAATGCGGCATGAGTAATGATGAACTACTCAACCTTTCACTCTACTAGGTAGTGACTTGAAGCGCCATTTTCCATTACATTGCTAAATATGTGGGGTCCCCCCCCCCCCCCTAATTTTCTCTCTTAGAAGTTAGTGCCCCCTCCCCTAGCCTCGTCTCCTCGCCTTGTTTAGTAATGTCCACCAGCTGGGGCTAGCTTCCTTTTAGAGGTAGTCGACACCCCCTGGAGGAGCCTTTTCCTTAGCAAGACTGGGGGTTTGACCCCATTTATCAATGTGTATGATATTAGGCTTTAGCCATATTACCCTTCAGTATAATGGTACCCCTCAATCCTTGGCTCATAAATAAAGAGGATCAAGGATCATCTACCCATTTTGTGGGTTTCTATTAGTGCTTTAAATTATTTCTTTTGATTTTGAAGTATGGACATTGAAAGCTTAACCTTGAGGAAAATGTCAACATCAAGTGAGTTGTATAATTAATTCATAAGTAAGTTGGACCAAATGATAAGTAGGTACAATATTATCTACACTTCAATCTCTATAAAAACTTGGAGGGTGTTCCTTTAAGATCTAGTTTCTTACACTTCTTGTTCAAACTATGTGATACTTAACATTGTCAATGTTTCAGATCATACTACATGATCCATCATCCTTTAAGATCTTTCAAGACAATTTATTAAAATGATAAAAATGCATAGGAAACAGAGCTAAACCTAAATGATATAGACCAATTCCCTTATTTGTCACTAACCTCCTCTTATGTTGGTTAATGTGATTTTGTTGCTAAAGATTTTTAAAATTGATTTTAAATTATTATTATATTGTTTTTAAAAAAAGTGGCAATTCACTAAACTATTTATAATTGATTTTAAATTATTATATCCAAGTGTATTCAATAAAGTTTTTTAAAATGTGTCTCATGTAGATCATTTCTCTATACCCTTAAGAGCATTATGTAGGATAAGAAACTATAATTGTAGTGGCAAAGATAATCACTGAAATGATTTTTAGTTAGTTACACCTTAAAATTGTGAGTTCATCCATATATGGTAGAATTGTATTAGAGCTATGCAAAACAAAAATACAAATTCTAATAGTTCAAATGCCTTGATGTAAATCGTTATTTTCAATGATGCTTTGCATAAAGATTCTTTAGCAATCTATTGTTGATAAACAACACTCATATATTGTGCTAAAATATTTATATCTATTGCAACACACTAAAAGATGCATCAAATTTATTTAAATTACTTTATCAATAATGAAAAATTATATGTAAACTAAAAAATAAATTAATATTAAATCAAAGCAAAGAATTATTACAAAGAGAAAGTAGCAAACAAGCTACCAAGAAATAACTAAAAAGGTCTAACAAGACATAACAAAAAAAAGAACCAGGTTCCATCTTAAAGAAGTGAAACGAAACCAACAAATTTACAACTTCTAATGAAATTTCAAAATAAATTATCATGTTTTAACTTTCAAAATAAATTTAAATTTACAACTTCTATTAAAATTTCAAAATAAATTATCATGTTTTTAACTTTCAAAATAAATTTATATTTTAATGAGCAATAATTGAAAAACAATATAAAAAAATGACATCCTAAAATATGTGCTAGACATAACATTTTTAAAAAAACTTAATGTAGGAAAACAAAATTTATAAGAGAAGCAATCTCCTTAAATAAGAGAGTGAAACACATCTAATAGGATGATTTTAGCACATGCCCAACTTGCTATGCATATCAATCTTCTTGTTAAAAAATTATTGCAACAAACTATTTTTAAAAATGTTTTAAAAGAGTTTTTAAAAAAAAAAAAAAAACTACAAACCCTTTTTTCAAAGAGAACTTTTAAGGAAAACAATATCTTATAATTTATGCCATTGTTTATCTCAATAGCTATTGTGTATCTCTGTTTTTTTCTTTCTTTACAGTCTTTATTAGACTATCATATAATTCTTTATAATTTTTTAGGTTTGATTAATAAATTTTTAAAAAAAACAATTTCTTATGCAAACAATAAATTTTGTTTGGATGACACTTGTTTCAACACGACATCCCTTTATAACAACTCGTTGAAATATCTCATGTCTTGGTGAATAGCTTATAAAATAAGTGACTTTTGAAATTTGATAATTGTAGGTGTGCAATGTTTTTTACAGGAGTTGTTTCTAAAGTAAGAGCGAGGGAAAATTTTATGAAACCCACTTCATAAGAGATACAATTTTTTAAAATATTGACAAATATTACTCTTCCTCAAGCAAATAAAATAAAATTGTTCGTGAATTATTTTTGTATTGAAAAAAAATTGTGGTGAATTGTGCTTGTATTATAACAAAAAAAAAATAAGTTTATTGGTGAATTACATAAATATCCAAAACTATAAATTTAATTAGTTGGTGAATGTGTCGTTAAGTGTTTGAAAAAATATAATGTAGGTGGTGAAAATATAAAATGTTAAACGATAATAATTATAATGAGAACAACATGAATCCTCCTTCAATAGTACACTGAGAAAAAAGCTATAGAAAAACATTATAATTATATTTTAGATTAAACATATAAATACTCTTGTCCATGTTGTCGAACCATAAATATTCTTAAAATATAAGCATGAAAATGTTGCACTTTTTTAAATATCCGTATATAATCATGAATAGAAATGTTTTTGAGGTGATTAATGTTAATCAAACTAAAATATGTGCATTCTTGTCATGGTATTTAATATAATCAAGAAGTTGTCATGTTATGCATAGTAGGAATATTGATTGTAGTGATAGAAGAAGTAGGTCTATTCAAGGTTTAATGTTAATTATATACATGATTAATGTATTGAGATTCATAAACTTATAATGAATGGTATATACAAGTCATTTTCTTACTAGTAGATTTCTATATATTGCATATATGATGAACGTGTAGAATTAAATCTATTAGCACATGACCTTTTTATGGTGGCAGTTTTAGATTTTTCTATTCATATCCAAAAGTATTATCATGTGTATGAGTACTTCTCTTTGTGTTTATTTAGGTATATAATAATTTATTTTCTAATAATATTAAACCCTAACTTCATAAAAGTGGTTACTAATAGTAATATATATTGCTTACAAGAATGTTAGTGTAGTACTCTTTTTTTTTTCAAATAATAGGATAATCATGGTGACCATGGGATGAAGAAAAAAAATATTAACAAGGACTTGTGATATAGAATCAAATGTCCCAAATCTGTAAGTAAATCAAACATGTTTTGCTTTGATAGATTTAAGATTAAATTTATTGATCTTTTATTTTAAAAATTATAGGTTTTGACATTTATTTTATGTTTCTATTAGTATTGAAATTGTAAATATTATTTATAATATTTAAGGTGTGGACATTTATCTCACTAAGATTGTTTGCAATCTTATTATTCTTTTCCTCAAGACTCTTCAATATTTCATTAGGAATGACAAGATAGTATAAGTAGTGAATCAACATGTTTGGTGATATTTTCTATTTTTTGAATGCACAATCTCAAACTTCCTTAAGAAGAAGTGTTCTCACTATTCATAGGATAGAAAACACAAATATGAATTTGGATGGAGGTAAGAATTTTTTAGCAAAGTGTTGTTGTCTACAATGGAGGGAGGACATATTATAGTTAAAATTCATCATACACTTGCTATTCATTCACTTATTTAATTTTTTTTACTTAGAGTGGAGAGTCATTTGTAGGGTTGACATATTGTATACCAAAACATCAAAGTAATGAGAGGTAATCCAAAGAGGGAAAATATTTATGATAGAATTTTTTGACAGAATTCACAAAATCTCTTAATTACGAGAATTTGTATTTTGCATGGTTTCAAAAAAATTAAATGGTATTATGTATAATATCTACCATTATATTCTACATGATTTGACTTGTGGAAATGAATGTTGATATCCTTTATCGTATATCTCATACACACAATTCTTAAAATGGTAAACAGAATTATTCTACTTACTTTCTTGGTGTACTGTAAAAAAGATTCTACTTATACATTGCTAATATGCAATACTAGACTTTTCTTGATCTTTCAATTGTATGAACATGTGCCCCATCCGCTTTAAATTTATTATATCAATTATGCTCCACTCATTTTGCATGATTAGTTTAATTTTCTATTTTATGTTAGCTCACATCTTATTTGAAAACTACAAATTAATAAGGTGTAATACTAGACTTCTCTTGACCTTTGAATTGTATGAACATGTACCACATCCACTTTAAATTTAGTATAACAATTATGATCTACTTGTTTTGTGTGATTAACTTTATTCGTTCTTTTATGTTAGCACATCTTCATTGACATGCATGGATAAAATGGTTGTTATCTTATATACTATATTTTTATCACCTTTAACATGTCCTTATGGAATTTATCACATTTAATGTTAATATTATTAGATTTATTATATACAAATATAAATAAATTAAATGTAGATTTAACAAAGTTATAAGTTACTATATTTTATGGTATTTGTAGATAGATATATGAATATTATATATATGCATATAGAATTGTACATACAATTATGTCTATTTGTATAAATACATTTGACAAACCTTTAAAGGGAGTAAAACACGTAGTACATATTAAAAGATAAATATGTATATATTATAAATACATCAAAAATAAATTCTAAAATCATAAATAAGTTTATTAAATTTTGATATGTGCAACTATTTTTGTACAAACATATAGATGCATATGCATGTATACACACACATATGTGTGTATGTATGCATGTGGGTAGATACATACATATATGTAAATAAATATACACACATATATGTAGTACATATGCATATGCATACATGTACATTTGTATACATACATATATACATACTTGTGTATGTATGTAAGTAGAAATATACTATGTATAAGTATATACACTTAAATAAATACATTAACACAAATCTCTACAAGTATTAAAACATTTGAAAAATATAACAAAAGAAAATATACTTGTACATATGTACATACAATATATGCAAATAAGAATATAAAATTCAATAAATGCATATATGCACATAACTCTATAGACTATGAGACATGTGATAAATATAAAAACTATATAAAGACTATAAATATAAGTATTGTAAATATACTATGTGTAACTCCAAAAGATAAGATATAGTTTTGGGTATTTTATTAAAAATGGTTAGCAAAAATATGAAACCTTAAACTACTAAATGTGTTTGTAGATGTCCTAAATAAATGAGAGATTCCAAGTTTAACTAAGAGAAGACATGGATAAACATGCACTTGAAGATGTAAGTAGACGAGATGTACATTTATTTATGCTATCCTAAAGACCATCAAGCAGTTATATGGTTTCTAATTTGAACCCATTTAATGTTTGCATCTTTTCAAAAATATTAGACTAATCAAATGTACATACATATAATTATTAAAAATATATATTTTTTATTTTTATTTTTACATATTCTCATAGTGCACACAATTGATCATCTATTGCAACCTTGTTGTTTTTTATTTTGTACATCTTGAACTTAGTGTAGTTGCATATGCATATATTTACATGTATTAGTGGATCATGTTAATTTTTTGTTCGAATATTTTCTCAACTACTAATTATTTTAGTATATTTAAATGAGGACTTAAAAGCCCATTATAATAAAAATTGTTAGTTTGCACGATCGAATAAAGGAAAAGTAACTCCAAAAGATTTCATAACCCTTAACATAGGATCAATCAATACCCTACTAATGAGAGATCAAATATGATTGAGCCAGATAGTGATTCTTGATCCTAAAAGGGAAACACAAAGTCAATTTTAAAAGCACTATCTTGCACTCTAAATTAATAAAAATAAATAAACATGAAATTCTATAATATACAATAAAAGGTACTTTTACTTGAGAAATGTGCATTTAATCAAGCACATATACATACCATCCAAATAGCTAATAGAAGAACAAACTCTCAAGCTAATCTTAATTTTCTACTGCCTACTAGACTTATATCATCTTCTAAGCATGTGATTAAATTGGGTCATCCCCATTCAATTGACCACTGTCAGTCTTTTCACTAGTGGGTTTAGAAGAATTTCTTGACTTGTTTCGAAAGAAGATGATCCATTTGACAACTTCCAAAGTGATGGCAGTTGCACCTAAAGAAAAACCAACAACAAAGAAAGCAATTTTCCACTTTTTCTCGGGATTTAAGATGTTAAATCCTTTAATGTTGTTTATTGCACTTAATATGAGCACTAAATAACCAACAGAGTGATGATATATATTCCAATATAAACGAAACTTATGATCCTTCTTAGGTTGTAAGAATTGCGCAAATACCTGCAAGTTAAAAATGGAAAACTTTAAAATGGAACAAATGAAGTAACATTTCAAGAAAGTATAACTAAGAGTATTCAAGTTTGTATCCCACATACTTGAAGATAATCTTAAATTTTTTGGTTTTTTATAGTCACTGCATAGATTATTTATGTGGGGCCAAGTCCAATGCATAGATTAAATTGGGTCATCCCCATTCAATTGACCATTGTCACTCTTTTCACTAGTAGGTTTAGAAGAATTTCTTGACTTGTTTCGAAAGAAGATGATCCATTTTACAACTTCAAGAGTGATGTCAGTTACACCTAAAGAAAAACCAACAATAAAGAAAGCATTTTCCCACTTTTTTTTGGGATTTAAGATGTTAAATCCTTTAAAGATGTTTTTTGCACTTAATCTGAGTACTGAATAACCAATAGAGTGATGATATATATTCCAATATAAATGAAACTTGTGATCCTTCTTAGGTTGTAAGAATTGTGCAAATACTTGCAAGTTAAATATGTCAAACTTTAAAATGGAACAAATGATTTCAGGAAAGTATAACTAAGAGTATTCAAGTTTGTAACCCACATGCTTGAAGAGAGTCTTAATTTTTTGGTGTTTTATAGTCAATGCATAGATTATTTATGTGGGGCCAAGTCCAATACATACAACCAATACAATGATTTCAAGAAAATAACTATTTATGCTCTTTACATTACCTGTAAAGTTGCAAGGCAGAAAATTACAATCCCAATTATTCCGTGTGAAGTTTGTACTAAACCTTTGTTGTAGCTGCTTAGCTTCAAACCAATGGCCCAACCACTTACTCCAACAACATATGCAAAGGACTGACATATTGCATGGATGTAAAACCATGTACGATATGCAACTCGAAATGTCATTGCATGTCTAGCAATCATAACTCCAATAGGCAACATGATGCCCCAACTGACAACATTAATCATCCCATGTACCTAGATTCAAAATAATCTAAGATTAGTAAATATATAAAATTCAATCCATATCGTACTAGATAAATACTTTTAGCCAAACAAACTTAAAAACTTTTTTTGAATGATCTATAATAAATCAACAAATAACAAGTATCTTATTAAACATTTTTATTTGATGTTTCTAAGATTAGTAAGGATATAAATACAATCCATATAATATTGGATTAATATTTTGACTCAAGCAAACCTAAAAAATATTTTTGAATGAGCTATACTAAATCAACAAATAACAAGTATTCTATTAAACATTTCTTTTTGATGTTCTTCATTTGTAGTACAGTTAGGAATAAGATAGTCCTACATTACTATAAGCCATCTACAGACCTATGTACGAATAGCCTTATCATGTCTATAAAATAATCTTTCTTTGATGTTTCTATGGAAATGTATATCTACATATAATTTATTAACGATAGTACAATAAAAAAATCACAAAAACAACTAAATTTTAAACTCAGGAATAAAATAAATTATCTGTCTCTTATTTTATGATTAAAAAAATAGTGAGAAATGACCTACATTTGACTTCAGATATCTCTATCTTCAAACAGTATTTACATTTCTTATTGTTTTTCTGAATTTGATTGTGTCAATTCCTTGAATCAATGTTTAAGATCACACTCAGTCATTATGAAGATAATAATTTGTTCTATGAAACGCCAATAAAAACTAGCATGATCAAAATCTAAAAACACTATAAGAAATCTGCATTATAAATGATAAAAAACTGATATCTTGAAAACTTACATTTTTGAGAGTCTGATGAGATGAATGGCCAGATGTAACAGAGGTTGAATTTGAAGTCTGTGCAGCTGCGTCCCAACCAAACAGCAGCACAGTAACTTCCAATAGCAGGAACAGCTGCATCGTGTAAGTTGTAACGAATTTCTTCTTCAAATCTCTTTCCTCAAAATCTAATAAGCTTGAATGAAGGGAAGAAAAACTGTTGGGGAATTTGAGCAACTACAATGGATAATATAGGAGAAACAGAAGCTGTTGCTGTTGTGGAAACAGTAAACAAGAGAGTGATGGATGACCAATCCCACATGATAATTAGGTGCTCATCATCTTTCCCTTAGCTTCTACTCCTCTTCTATGCCATTTTCTTCAGTCTTCACCCGATTTGTAGTTGAATTGGCGTTTGTCTTCATTTTGTCTTCACCCACTAAGTATTCTCATCCTCAAATGATGAAGCTTATTCAGTAGTGAGTCGTCTTCATTGTCTTCCTGATTTGCTTGTAATAGCATTTACCTGGGCCAATCCATGTGCTTCTTTCTCCAACTTTTGTCATTCAAACTGCCCAAGACTCGGTGAAATTCCAAGTGGGTGTCTAATGCAATTAAAACATTTAAGTCGTGTTTAGGTAGAGATGTTATGGTCTTCATAATAATTGTGTTTACCTTTACTGATAATTTAGGAATCATATTTGAGAAGTCAAAGTTGAAGTAAAAAGTTAAAAATAAAAGTGAATAAATTATGATGTTGTCATGGTTATGGCATTAGAAGTACGAAATAGATTAATGATTGGGTGGATTATTTCAAATTTTGGTATGTCATAGCTATCGATAACAGGGTCCAATTTTTGAGAGTGTCAT
Source organism: Chamaecyparis obtusa (assembly GCA_027943335.1). NCBI lineage: Eukaryota > Viridiplantae > Streptophyta > Pinopsida > Cupressales > Cupressaceae > Chamaecyparis > Chamaecyparis obtusa. Next base: position 167,713 of record BSBK01000993.1, on the reverse strand, counting down.
CTTGATCTTGACCTTAATCTTCAATTTGTTGAGAAATATACCGGTCCAAGTAGGAATTTTTTTATTATTATATTTTGAACTAAAAATAGATGGAATAGAATGTATTTGAGAAGTCAAAGTTGAATTACAGAAGGTTAAAAATAAAAATGAACAAATTACGAAGTTGTCTTGACTATGGTAGAAGTAGGAATATGATCATGATTAGGTGGGTTACTTCAAATATTCGATCGGTCCTAGCTCTCAACAATGATCTTCCAATCTATGAGTGTGTCATCTTGATCTTAATCTTCAACTTGTTGAGAAGTACATGCAAGCAAGAAGACTAGGTCCAAGTAGGGAAAATTTCTATTATATTTCCAACTAGTGTGCCAATGTTAAGATGCAAAGGAATGCCCACATGTAGAGGGGTTCCACTAATGGTGTTAGGGATGCTTTGGTCTGAAATTAATAATAACTATTGTGATATTATTATTAAGCTTCAATAGTGTAGTTTTCAAGTCAAACTCATTGACCTATGTTTCATGAGCAATGGCTCACAAGAATCCATCTCTCATGAGAATGAATGGAACACTTATCAGTAATTGCATCTAGGTGATGCTCCTAAAGGTAAAGCATTGGGCCTTCTTGGAAGGTTACTCATCGCAGTACTACTCCAACTCAATCATGCTTAATTGTGGAGTTTCCTCCAAGGTTAAGCCCACTTAGCTTGCTACCTTGATGCAAGGGTATCTTGTTGTCTGTGCCTAAATGGGAGCATTAAAACAAGGTATGACATTTTTTAATGATGGACAAGTGTGATAGCTAATAGAGTCCATGAAGAGATTAATGAAACAACATATTTTTATGAAACCATAAAGTAAATGAAGATGCGGAGTGCATGTAATGTAAAAGATAGACAAAAAGAAAGAATAGAGCTAAAATAAGGAAACTGGTTACATTTTTGTTTGGAGCCAGCCTGGAGCCTATGTAGAGTAGTGGAGATAATGGGGAGGTGAACTAGTGGGTGGAAGTTGTGTAGTTTTTAAAAAGGAGAAAGTCTAAATGCATCAGGGACGGGGAGTAAGAAAGGAGGAATGAGTTTTGTAGAGAAGTTTTTAAGTTGTTTTATTTTTATTTTATGTTTTTTATTTTTTTTTGGGGGGGTGAGGGGGTGGGGGGAATTAAAAAGGGTCTATTGTAAAAACCATTATAGTCACTGGTCTTTGATTAGACCAAATCAATTTTGATTTCATTTTTGGCAATCTTATAGGTTGCATTTGGTGTAATCTCGATTTTGAGAAGTTTATGAAATGTGTTTTTTTGGAATTTGAATGAAATAAATCAAGCATCCATTTTTCTGATTTTAAGTATTTTCATAGCATCTATGTTCCTTTTAATTGGTATTAAGAGAAAAGGTTTTGTGTTTTGATCTTCCATTACATCAGTGGTATCACAACTCGAAGATTTTAAGTGTGTAGACAAATTTGTCAGGGGGAGGCAATTTGAACCAGGACCTAAGGGTGGACTTGTGAGAAGTCCCTGAATGTGTAAACAGATCACCGGACGTGAGGCGGTTTGCAACAAAGTTCTTGAAGTGGGTTGGAGGAAGAGTATCTTTTATGTACAAGTACAGAGGTAGTTTGCAACTAAGATAAGGAATTTGGAAGTGGAAGTAGAATTGTTGATTTAAGACAACTTCGCATTGAGAAACTTACACATCATGTGTGAGAAAAGAGAAGAGAAAGAGAAGATCAAGGTAAAGTAAGTATTTTTTGTTACACAATGAAGGAAATATATGCGAGACCAAGAATCCAAATTTTTAACTTAGAAGAAAGAATCATTTTTTATAGACTTCAGAAATAGATAATAGAAATAAGAAAAATAGCATGTATGATTGATGGGATAGAAGAAATGATGAAAGAGACTTTTGGAATTTTGATTAAAAGACAAAGTGATTTTGGAAAAAAGAAGAAGATTAGGGGAAAAAATAACATTTTAGATATGAAAGGGATGGTGTAGAATGGGATGAAGAATCTCATCAACAAAGTGGTCATATTGATTGAGCTGATTAGAAATAAGAACAAAATTTTAGAGTTCAATTTAGAGAAATTTGAAGAGGAAAGTGAGAGTTATCTTGAAGGGGTAACAACATTGAGTGTTGCTGATTTGAGTAGTGTAGTAGAGAGTGATAATGACACTTTATTTGGTCATAAGTTTGAAGATGGAGATATGATTGAAGAAATTCCCGAAGAAGGTAAATGGGTAAAAGACATGGGAGTTTTTATGACAAACTAAGAAGATACTCAAGATGTGGAAGTTGAAATGATGAACTTTGTGGATCCTAAATTTGATGAAGAACTTAGTAAAGGTGAAGAAGTTGTGGCAACATACAATGTTGATGAAAAGGTTACAATGGAAGAAGTAATGCATAATATTTTTTTAATTTTTATGATGAAAATGAGAGAAGATCATATGTAGCTGAAAAGACTAAAGCAAATAATATGAAGACATAAGTCACGACAGTAGTAGAAGAACATGTGAAAGAGGTAATACTATAATACTTTCTTGAGTTTGTGAAAGATGATTTGCATGTTGAGATGAATGAGGTATGCTATGTTGACAATAGTGGGTTACACTTTTTTGCTTGAACGGACACTGAACTCTACATTTTGAAAAAAACTTTTAGATTCGAATGCATATTCTCATTAAATCGTTTGGAATCAGAAGATGAAGTAAATTAGAGTCTTTTAGGATTTTCTGTCCAGATTCTAAATATATTTTTTATTTTTATTTTTGAATTGATTTCATTGATTTTTTCTTTATCCCACGAAAACTGGTATGTTGCAGAAAACGTCATTTTCAAAGAGTTACAGTGTTTTCATAGAGCATAAATTTTTTTCTAAAATAGATATCAATGTGATTTTTTCAAATTTAATTTTTTAACATCCATATGGAGGGTATGTAATTGGTTTGATGAAATTATCATGATTATTTCATATTTTATTAACATTTGAAGTTGACTAAACCATAATTTTGACATACCTTGACTACATAACTTATAACTTGTTGTGTATTTTTCCAATTTCATTTTTCTTTATTTGGATAGAAAGAGAACTTCAATACCTAGGGCATAGATATTTTTAAAAAAAAAATTTCTCTCATTTACTATTTTTTCATAAGTGTCAAACACAGAGGTAGACATACGGCGAAATATCTAAGTTTAGTAAAACTAAAAATACAAAGTCATAATAAACGTAATATATATTAACATTTTAATCATTGGAAAGAGCTTTCTTAGTAGTACTTTACTACATAGATAAATTTTTCAAATGGATTCATTTGATCTGCCAAAAGATAAAGTCGAAGTGATTTTTTGTCAACATTTTAATAGGTGCGAAGGAGACTCCATTTTAGGTATGAATGAGGAGTACATATATTATATCAATTTTTTTTTTAATCTAAGATGCTTTGAGCTAACCATTTGTAATTAGTTCCTTCAAATGGAACCTCTCAAGGCTTAAATAATCATATTTTATTAAAAATCTGTTATTTCAGCAAAAATCAGCATGTCTAAAAAAGTGTAACCCACTATTGTGGGGTCACCCTTTGAGGACCCTAGTGAATATGAAAGAGATGGTACAAATGGATGTTATAGGTGTTGATTTATATGTAGGGAAAGTATGATGCAGTAGAGGATGTGAGAAGTGAGGATGTCATGGTAGAAAGTGCAAGAGAATTTGTAGCCATAGTAAAGGGGGCAATGCCTTACTTGATTGAATTTGATAAGAATAAACTTGGTGTGGGTGAAGAAGTGAAAAATGAAGTCTTCAATTTCCACGAGTTTGCTATTACAGATTTGTATGCATGTGTTTTGAAGGGTAGTGAAGAAGCATGTTATACATGAGGATGGTTGAAATTGGATTAAATTCCATGGTGGTAAAGAAGAATAGAGTGCAGATTTTGTGAAGGAAGATACAAAGTGCTCCAAGTAGATGCTGGAAGAGTCCAGGAAAAAGAAATAGTTTTATGTTCAATTGTCACAGTGATGGAGTTCACTACAAATTGTTTGTAATCTCAAAGGGTGATTCTATACTCAACTCTACTTTTGTCAACCTATACTCACAAACTTTCTACCGAGTGTGTTTAATGTAGGGGCATCTTGTTGTCTATGCCAAAATGGGAGTATTAAAACAGGGTATGACAATTTTTAATGATGGAGAAGCATGGAAGCTAACATAGTGCATAAAGAGATTAATGAAACAACATATTTTTATGAAACCATAAAGTAAATGAAGATGCAGAGTGCATGTAATGTAAAAGACAGACAAAAAGAAAGAATAGAGATAAATAAAGAAACGGGTTACATTTTTGTTTGGAGCTAGCCTGGAGCCTACATAGAGTAGTGGAGATGATGGGGAGGTGAACTCGTGGGTAGCAGTTGCGTAGGTTTTAAAAAGGAGAGGAAACAAGGTCTATTGTAAAAATCATTAATTTGAATGAATAAATTAGGCATCCATTTTGCAGATTTTAAGTATGTTCATAGCATCTATGTTCTTTTTAATTGGTATTAAGAGAAAGGATTTTGTGTGTTGGTCTTCCATTGCATCATAACTCATTTGCAAAGCCTTCAGTGAAGTATTGTGTCTTGTGAATTATGCATTATAAGGCCCCTTTAACTCATCAACTGATAAGTAGGAGATATAATCAAGAACAAGCCAAATTGTGATATTTCTTTTAGGACTCAACTCTGTAATTTTCAATTCAAACTCATTGACCTATATTTCATGAGAAGTGGTCCACAATAACTTATCTCGCATTAGAATAATGCAATACTTAGCACTGATCACATCTAGGTAATGCTCAAAAGATAAAACATTAGACCTTACTGAAAGATCACTCATCCATACTAGTTTCAAATAATAATAACTAACTAAATGGAAACCAACTTAAAGAAAAACATCACACAGTTCTAAAATCAAAACATAAAATTATTATCGTATGACATATATAAGAATAAAAATCATTTGTGGCTTTTTCCTTAGGGAGTCGTCTTCAACAATTATAACCTCCAACAGCACACTTGCTGCAGCAAACTTTAATGTTGCTGTAACAGCTACTTTGCTTCTATGTAATTTGTTTTCTATACTACTAAAGAAAACAACAATCATTACCTGTGCAAACTTACATCTTTACAGTATTGAAAATTTCTGAACTGATTGCAGGCAACATAGACCAGCAATAGCATGATCAGCTCTATTATCCACTTTCGCAGGTTAACAACATACTATATCCTCATGTCAAAATGCTATTCACCATTCAATAAACATATTATCACTGTCTCTAAGGACATCAACACTTCCACGGAGGTTCTGCACGCTTTAACCCAACAGTGCATTCCTCTCGATTCGGATACATATGCTCTGCGTCTGCAGGACACAAAGACACTCTCACAAGGTAAGAAACTCCATGCCCAAATACTCATTTCTGGATATTATCAAGACACCTTCTTAGCAACGAAACTAGTAAACATGTATGCCATGTTCGGTGTTTGTTATAATGCCCGCATTGTTTTTGATAATATAAAGAAACGCAATGTTTTTTTGTGGAATGCCATGATCAGAGGTTATGCTAGCAATGGGGAATCCGAGCAAGCTCTTGTAATTTATTATAAAATGCGGAGTTCAGGGATATACCCAGATAATTTTACCTATACATTTGCTTTGAAGGCATGTGCCGGGCTATTGGATATACAAGGGGGAAAGGAGATTCATTATTGGATTGATAGAAATGGAATTGAAATGGATGTTTTTGTGGGTTCTGCTCTTGTAGACATGTATGCTAAATGTGGTTGTATGGATGAAGCACAGCATGTATTTGACAAAATGTCTCATAGAAATGTAGTCTCATGGACTGCAATGATATCAGGTTACTGGCAGAATGGGTTCGCCAGTGAAGCTGTCAGGATTTTTAATGAGATGAGAATAGCAGGCGTTATCCTTGATTCAGTCACGCTGATGAATGTCCTTCCAGCGTGTGCCAATTTGGCAGCTCTGCAACAAGGCAAGGTGGTGCATGGTTGCATAATTAAAAATAATTTTAGTGGGAATGTTTCTGTGGGAACTGCACTTCTAGATATGTATGCTAAATGCGGAAGTTTTGAAGATGCGCGGCAATTGTTTGACAAAATGTCGGAGCGAGATGTCGTTTTGTGGAATGCTATGATTGTAGGATGTGTTCAAAATGGTGACACGGACAAGGCCTTGAGGCTTTTTCATCAGATACAGCTGGAAAATGTAACACCGAACTTGGTTACTATTGTGAGTGTGCTGCCAGCATGTGCTCATTTGGCAGCTCTGCAGCAGGGCAAATGGATGCATGCCTACATAATTAGAAGTGGATTTGAGTCAGATGTTTCTGTGGGTAATTGCCTTTTAGATATGTATGTTAAGTGTGGCAGTGTTGAGGATGCTGGGCAATTGTTTGAGAGAATGGCTCAAAAAAGTGTTGTGTCGTGGACTGTTATGATTTTGGGGTATGGAATGCATGGCCAAGTAGAGGATGCTCTCAATTTATTTTCACAAATGCAACAGGCAGGTGCGAAACCAGATCATGTCACCTTTACAGCAGTTTTGTCTGCTTGTAGACACGCAGGATTGCTGGACAAGGGTAGACAGTATTTTGATAGCATGAATAAAGATTATTGTCTTCCACCAAGGATGGAACACTATGCTTGCCTGGTTGATCTTCTGGGCCGAGCTGGGCATTTTGATGAGGCACAAGACCTTATGAAAAAGATGCCATTACAGCCTGATAATAATGTTTTGGGGGCCTTGCTTGGTGGCTGCAGAATTCACTGCAATATTGAGCTGGCAGAGCATGTTTCAAAACAGCTTTTTGAGATAGACCCTAAAAATGCAGGAAACTATGTGTTGCTTTCAAATATTTATGCTGCAACTGGACAATGGCACGGTGTAGCTAAAATTAGAACATTGCTAAAAGAAAGGGGTCTGAAAAAGATCCCAGGTAGCAGTTGGATTGAGATCAGGAACAGTGTTCATGCATTTCTTGGAGGAGAGCTGGACTGGGCAGACGAAGCAAGTGGAGTATGTGCCTAAGACAAACAATGTTATACACAATGATTTTATTAACAAATAATCCAATCGAAATAACAAATAATCGTAAATTTTTAGTGACTGTTATTGCGACCAAGCTCAATTCCAGATTATTAAGGAAGAAAGTGCTTCAACTCCGTTCAAAACAGCAAATAATCTTACATTTTTGGTGACTGCCATATTGCAACCAAGCTCATTTCCAGATAGTTAAGGAAGAAATCTTCGAGATACAAATTGGTTTCATGATCATCATTTTAAGAACGTGCTATACTGGTACTGTCAGCAGGAAACAAATTAGTTCTGTAAACAAAAACCAAGTTTGCAGTTTAAATTAGCAGACACCAAATTTTGTAGCAAGTTTCTTGGACTGAAAAGGAGAAATTGGAGGCTACAGTTTGATATCGGATTTGTGCTTGTGGAGACTACTGGCGAGGCCTATTAGAAACAAAATGCGATGTAAAATCAGTTTTACAGTTTGAGCTGGCAAATCCAATTTATGGTTCTGTTGGCAGCAGATCAAATGATTGTAGATGAAATGAAATTAATTGAAGAATGCCCAGAAAGAAGAAGCAAAAGGTGTACCAGTGATTTTCCGGGCCTACAAAAACCATTAGAGGTAAATAAGGATTGTTTCAGACTTCATTCTCTACTTTTTAGTTTTCTGGAGGACAGTTTAAAAGCATGGCATAGTAAAGAGATTAATGATAATCCTTTTAACTTTTAAGATATACTTTTCCTGATTATTTTTTTACCTTTGTAGCTCTCTTTTTCCTGATAAGTCAAGAAGACTTTCAAATGTAAGAAGGCTGTTCCTACCAGTCATTTGAAGACATTTTTGAGGGTTTCTTTGTTTTAATTTATTATTTTTAAATATTGAAGTTGTGGATAAATTCTTCAGTACTATACTAACACTGTTCTCCTTTTATGTTTTCTGCTTACTTACAGGCATTTTTATGAAACTTTGGTATCTTAACACTTGTTTGAGAGATTTTTCCGAACAAGTTTTAAAACCTAGTTTATTTCATGTATGTTGAAAGGTTATAAGTGTTTCCTGTCAAGTGTTTCTTGAGAATGTATCATACGTCTTCCCAAGAGTATGCAAAAAAGCTTCAGCAGGGGAGAGGTATAAAAGTCTCCTGGAGATTTCACTCTGAGAATGCCTAGAGATATATACACCAATCTATCAAATCATGGACTAACAGAAAAAGCTTCTCTGCAGTGAGAGTTCTAAACAATTTTGAGATTCCTTTATACTGCAAGCTTTTGTTGTTACTAAGGCCTAGGATTAAATCTAAGTCTGCAATGGCAGATGGATATTTAGTGGAATTTCAACAAGTTGATAAACAGAATCATATACTGCGAAAAATGGAAGCTATTATGGACAAGAAAGATGAATTTCAGGTAAAAGCAACGGACAAAGAAGTTTATGTCAGTTATTTGCATGTTATACAGTTGAAATAGCTACTGGTACTACTCTTGTTTTTGCTCATTCTCAGAAATGCAATATACTTCAATTCCATCCACTTTAATGAAAGGGTTTTAATTTTGTCTTCTGTATGAAGCTAATTCATAGGAACATTGAGCAGGCAAGGTCGTACCTTGAGTTGGATTCAACCAAGAGAGAAATGTGCACCATTGTTCCACTGAATACTAATGAATATTTTTCTGTGAATTGCCAGATAACCAAAGAAGCTGTAGTTGAATTAATACTTATAGATTGCAGTCTGTGCGGATTCCATGATAAATATTGTATTTCAGTGTGACACGAGCAATAAAAATTGGTTTGCAATTTGATAGATCCTCTAGCATGATGTTAGACTTTTGATCTAGAATACCAAATCAAATCTGAGATATTTGGTCATGAAATTATTTCAGCACAGTAATGATTGTAACCTTGAGAGGTAAATCAATTTGTAATAACAGCTGCATGAATGAGCAATGAGAATACCGGTACCTTTGCCTTATGAATGTTTCCCTGGCATATTGTCAGGATTTTAGCACGTAAATTTGTGCCTTGTTGAATGTGATTCATTAATTCTTCTGTATCTCCTCTTTTCTCTATGCAACTAATTTGTGCTGCAAATGTATATGATTCTGTGGGCTCACGTTTTCTCAATACAGGTGATCTTATTTTTGTGAGAGAATAATAATGAAATTTATCTAAAACACACCAAGTAGGGATTTTTATTATGTACTTACTACAGATTCCAGCTTAGGATGGTTATTTTGTAGCCTGTGAGCTTCAGATCCTCCCACACCTACTGTCTGCATAATACCTTCAACTTCTTGTCTCAGTTAAACTTAACCTTCAAGACTTTATATCAAATGTAATTCTACAAGCTCTCTTTGATAGGATTGTTGTATTTATGAAGTTGAAATATGTCTTTGCAGATTGCTTTATGGAATTAGTGTACTTGCATGTCTCACTCTAAATTTGTCTCATCAGTAGCTGCTTCTGTTTGTTCTATGAAGAATTCCTTTCCTCCTCTAATGATCTTAATTGGTTAGTTGCTCAATTCATTTGTTTTCCTAACACATAAGTTGTTCACATAACAAGAAGTTTTGCTTTCTTTTTTCTCATGGTACTCCATCACTTGCAGGATGCCTCCAATAAATTTTGTTGGAAGCCAATACTTATGAGAGTAGAACTTAGGGTAACCCTTGCTCTGTATGACATGTTTTGAGGCTTACTGGTTGAAAGCCAAGCTGTGGTTTGTATCTCACAAAATGCATTGCTTTTGCTGGAAGTAGTTAAAAATCAATTTGCATTACAAATTTAGATTAATGGGAGTTTTGCCTCATAAATTCATAGCTAAGAAGTTGTAACTTTACTCATTCAACTAAAGGTGCACCCAATTTTCCTTCAGGAACGTCTTTCTGCTTTATAGGGGGCATTGTACCCATTGTATTAGAAGGGTAGGGTGTCTTGAAGGAATGAGGTAGGTCTATCCTTTCCTACATGAGTTTGTTTAATCAATAAAAGGCAAAAGATAGCAGCGTGGGGTCGCTTAATTGTCTGGCTAGAATGGCACCAGGTAGGAATATTGGCACATGGTAGTCATGGGTGCAGCTATCACTAAAGACCTCTTTATCTTATATAACAGGCAATGTGGTATTATAAATCTGTAGTTCTAGCATTAGAATTCCACAGCAATGCTTGACAGTAAGGGCATGCATTTTAAATATCTCTTTGTCCACTAGTGAGTCCTACGTAAAAGTCTACCCGATTTGAGAAAATAGCATTTTCTTTCAAACGGTGATCCAAATTGGTATATTTATATGCCTATATCTGCTAGATGTAAATAACTATCTTCTTATTTCAAAATATGTGATGATTTATTTCTCTAAGATAATCCCAATAGTCACTAACATGTGTTCTTCATCTAGCACTTGATTTCAAAATTTGGACAATTAATGCTTAACTTTTAGATATTTTAATTTGCGGTAATATTGGTAATATACTATGGAAAGTCAATCAAGGTTGTATATGAATTATCAAATTAAAAAAACAGAATAGAAGAATGGGAAAAGTGTGTAAAGATATAATCAATTTTCATAAAAAAACTAAATTCATGATATAGACCTCTATGTGGATAGAGAAAGCATAGACTATAGAAAGTAGTAGTCTTTTAAGAACTGTTGAATCATTAGATCTAAAAATCGGGAGTTAAATGGCATATAGTCAAGATCTAGACAAGTGGGAGGATAATAAAGAGTTGGCAAGGTGAGTGAGATTTAGCAAACATGGATAGAAGTCTCGTGATGGAACTATCAAGAATATTAGAATGTTGTGTGAATGGCTTAATGTGGTAGATAGTGATTAAATATATGTTGTAATGTGGTACATCATGATCACTAGGAAAGAGTTTAGGAAGGCTAAATGTTGAAGCAACAATAATATATTCTATTAGGTTTGCAAATTATAATTGACAATTAACATCCAAATCTAATAAATGTTATTATATTTTCAATGTAAATAAGAAAGAAACATTTAAAACTTTACAATTCTGACATGAACCATAGAATGATAAATAACAGGAAAACCCATTATCTGAAATCCCTACAAGAATATATGTATGAATCCAAACCTTTGATATTAATAATATTAATAACCTTAAAAAAGTGCATAGACTATTAAACAATTTTAATAATTTCCAACTTGTGGAAAGACAATTGGATAGAACAAACATAGGATAAAGCCTAAATGAAGGCCAAAAAGGTGGGACAAACATAGGCAAAGATAGTGATCCCAATAGAATGAAGAGGATCATTTTTGTTCCCTTGAAGAAAGTTATAGTAGCTACAAGAAAACTAAAAGATCTTCAAATAAATTTAATTAATCTATCAAAGAACCTTTCATTTGATCACTTATAATTCTTAATAAGCATATAGATGCAAATGATAACTCCTGTTAAATAAGCACTCCACTAAACATATCACATAGCCATAGAGCATAATACATTAATGAAGCACACAATTAAATGTCAATACCTTGATTCAAGGTTAATATCTCTATTTAATCAAGGAGGTAGTGGATGGGTCAAATCATGTTGGAATGAATATGGTCAACATTGATTCACCCCCATTCTCGGTCTTTTGGTGTGTTAAACAATTGGTATCAGAGAAAGGTTCCTCTAGGAGAAGCTTAACCACTTTAGGAAGGTTTGGGATAGTGCAAGGAGGTTACAAAGTACCGAAGTTTGATGGCACACACTATGCTTTCTAGAAGATGTAAATGGAATCGTACTTAAATTCTCATCATTTAGAATATGAAAATCTATTGTGAAAGGTAATATAGCCCCTATTGTTGCTCCTTCAACTCCGAATGAGATCAGATTACATGAGAACAATGGCAAGGAAAGAAATACAATCATAAGTGGTTTGAGTGACTCAAAACTTTTGAAAGTCGTACACTGCAACTCTACAAAGGATGTTTGGGAAAAGCTCAATAGTATCTATGAAGGAGGTGTGAAGATCAAGAAAGTCAAGGTGCAAAACCTGAAGCACAAGTTTGAGAATATGAGGATGTCAGAAGAAGGGAACGTTAATAGTTATTTACATCAAGTAACTGAACTAGTGAATGCAATCAGAGGTATTGATGGAACTGTGGAGGAAAATGAAGTTGTGATAAAAGTGATGAGAACACTTCCAAAATCCTATAGACCTAAATTATATGCTACTGTGGAATTTCATGACATGGACAAGTATACTATGGATCAACTCTAGGGAGTGATCTCTACCTTTGAGATGTGAGAATTTTAATATGATAATGTCAAGTAGGAAGCTGCATTCAAAGCCAATAAGAGGAATGAAGATGAACCTGAGACAAGTAATTATCTAGATGTTAGAAAAGAAAATTTTCTGAGAAGAATGAGGAAAGGGTTTGAAAAATACAAAGCAAGTTACCTTTTAAATGATTCAATTATGGAAGAATTGGTCATTATATTGCTAGATGCACTTTCAATAAAGACAACATTAAAATAGATAATGTTGATAACAAAAGAAATGATAATTATAGAAGAGATGATATAAACAAAAAGGAAGAACGGAAAGCCATTTTCTTAAGATGAAGATTGTGATGATTCAAATGATGAAACATTATTTTTGGTTATAAAAGAAGATGAGAGCGCAAAAAGTCTAATACTTTTTGCATGCTGAAGAAACTCATGCAAGATCAATGATTGTGTGGATTTCTCTATATGCAAAAGAAGAAGCTAAGGCTTGAGTGAATGATAGAGGATGCTAAAATCACATGATTGGTGATAGAAGGAAGTTTCTTAAGTTTGAAAAGTATGATGGTGGATCTGTTAACTTTGGTGGTGAAGAGGTTGCTCCTATCTATGGTAAAGGTACTAGATCCATTGATGGTAAGAATAAGATAAATGTTGTTTATTATGTTAAGGTTTGAAACATAACCTTCTTAGTGTCAGTCGGATGCTTAGAAAAGGTTACAAGATTACTTTTCATGGTTCTAGATGTGACATTAGAAAAGAAGACTCTAGAACACTAGTTGTAGAAGGAATAATGGTTGATGATAATATCTATTGCCTAAATGAGAAGAACAAAAATAATTGTCTTATGGTGCAAAGTAGTGAATGTTGGTTGTGGCACAAAAGGATGGGACACATTAACTTTAGCAAAATAGTGAATATTATCTCTACTTGCAAGCAGTGAGAAATTTATCAAAGATTATCAAGCCTAATAATATAGTGTACAAGGAATGTTAGATGGGAAAGCAAACAAGAAACAAATTCAAGGACATGGATTTTTCTACTACAAAACCTCTAGAGATAATACATGTTGATCCATGTGGGCCTACAAGAACAAAAGGATTGAAAGGTGAAAGGTATTTTATGTTACTTATTGATTACTTAAGAATGACATTGGTTACTTTCTTAACAGAAAAATTAAAATACCTAGATAGATTTAAAGTGTTCAAATTTACAGTTGAGAATGAAGTAGAAGCTAAGATAAAATGTTTAAGGTTTGATAGAGGTGACAAATTTACATCAAATGAATTTGAAAGACTTTGTGAAGAACATGGTATTAGGAAACAACTATTTGCACCTAGGTCTCTAGAGTGGAATGAAGTTGTTGGATGAAAGAATAGGATTGTTCAAGAAATGTCTAGGATAATGTTGAAACATGTTAACATGCCTAATACGTATCAAAAAGAAGTCGTGCACATTGTTGTTTATATTATTAATAATGTACACTTGAGGGTTAATTATTCTTAGACCCTTTATGAGCTCTGGCATGGAAGATCCCCCAGTGTCAAATATTTTAGAATCTTTTGAAGCAATGTTATAGTAGGAGAGATGAAGAAGATCTTGGAAAATTTGATTCAAGAAATGTTGAAGGAATTCTTCTTGGATATTCTACACGAAGACAAGCATAAATATGTTAAAAAAAGATAGTAAAGAGAATTGTGGAGAGCACAAATGCTACAGTGTAACACCCCATATGCGAAAAAATAAATAAATGACAACTAAAAGTGAACCAAATGAATTAACCAGAAAAGCACAACAATTTTTTTTTTATATAAACAAGATACAACTTAGCAGCGAATTACAACTCAACTGACTTAATCAGTCATTTAATATCCATGGTAATTTGAATACATGAGAGTATAACAATATACTCAATATTTATTATATACTTCCTAAAAGTTCCAGAATGTATCTAATTGCCCATAGCTATCCTAAGCACTGTTCTGATAACAAGTAACCAGGTAATAATTTGTTTTCCATAAATCTTTACAGCAGCTAACCATTCCCCCAAAAACATTGTTTTCCTCATCTAGAATCCTGAAAAAAAAACACCAAATAGAAAACAAACAGGGCTTAGTCAAAAAGACTAAGATGACGGAATACCTCCAAAACATCTGCATCATACAGGTTAGAACCTTAACAAAATAGACTGAACCATACATATAAAACAGACATATTTCATTATTGACAGGAAGCATTTCATTTCTATTCAACAGAAATATACAAGTACTTCATTTCATTTCCAACAGAAATAAACTCGCAAAGAAAATGACAAGGTGATGATCCACTAGCTTTGGGTATCTACATAAGAATCAACGATCAGTAACCATATAGGAAACTCAAAGAATCCATTATGCCAGCCTTATTCTTTACAAGCAATAAGGTAAATCCATTCCCTTACTTCACCAACATGTGCAAGTAATCAGGGCAACATATTTTATCTTTTTAAATGAAACCCATAGCCCATGAATTATTAAATTATCACTTAGTAATATAACTGACAGATATTCTTTCACCCTTAGGCTCCAGACAAAAGTCAGTTTCCCATACTAAGGATCACACTTGCATTATCTCAAAACACTTCATACTACCAATAATAGTTAAACCATAATAAAACCTGAATTACCAAATTCAACTATTAATGTTTACTTAATAACTGAAATCCTTAATACTGAATCATCAATTTAAAAATAACCACATACATCCATGAAATCACTTTTCAAAATAACCACAGCAAAGCATCTTCTTTTCATCAACTGAAAGAATAACTAAAGCAAGAATTTCCAATACTATCCTTAGAAAACACAAGTAACAATAATATCCAATTCCAAACATCCAATTGCAATATTATAACTGATAATTGAAATATCAAATTTTATTGTCAACTGACCAATACAATTAACACTTAAAAATCAATTCCATTAAGCTGTCACATTCTAACTAATAGAGTTATTTGTAAATCCATGGAAAGTTAACAATAAAATTTATATACTAATGTTTAATGCAGAATTACACATTACCTACATATTTACCACCCATATAAAAATGCACTTGTTTCAATTCTGTCATCTCTGTTACAAATCAGATATGTACATACTTGTAGGCATACACACATATATATACATATGTATATTCACTCACGGTATGTGTATATACATATATACATATACGTTCCTACAAATATATATATATATGTGTGTGTGTGTGTGTGTGTGTGTGTGTGTGTGTGTGTACATACTTATAGGCATACACACATATATATACATATGTAAATACACTCACGGTATGAGTATATACATATATATATATATACGTTCCTATAAGTGTATATATATATATATACATATATATATATATATACATATATATATATATATACATATATATATATATATATATATGTATATATATATATATATATATATATATATATATATATATATATATATATATATATATATATATATATATATATATATATATACCCTTGTAATTATACAGAATTCAGGGCACTACATCATAATTGTAATTCTATCAGAAAACATACAATCAGATAACCCATTCGAAACATGAATTATCAATTACTGTTACCACACCAAATATCCCGCAAACAGAAAATCTACTTCTACAGTAACTATCAAATAGCCTGCAGACCAAAACCATAACCAAATCTACGAAAGTAAACAATGTGACTATAGAGGCTTCCATTATAGACCCCATAATAACCGAGAATACCAAAATATATAAAAAACAATAGCTATATTCCATACTCTGCTATAGCACTTCATCTAACAGAACCCGATTCCTGATGAAAGATCACAACAGACCCAACCTATCCTATATAGCAACAATTGTTGTATATTATAACTGGAACTTAATCCCCTCTTTCTAGAGCATATAACTATTGACGACCATAAGAACAACTAACACTAGAGACCGATACACAGTTATACGATGACTGTCCTCAACATAACTTCGTGGTAACTGAATCTCTCAACTCTTGAAACCAATACTACAGGCTCCTAGACAGAGAAAAACCCCTTGCAAGCCTCAAACCATGACACAACAGAATTTCTCATTCCCAGGCTCGAAAAAACCAATAAATCAACTACAATACTCAACAGTAAGCAACTAGACAACATTAACTATTATTACTTACAGGAACAGTTATAAAATTAGAAATATGAAGTCGGAAACAAGTTATGAAATCACACATTGTTCCAAGGTCGATAAAAAAACCCTCTTTTCACAATGGTAACAACACTAAGCCAAACCCAAGAATCCACAGAACCCGATAACCACACAAAACAGAGAACACAATAACTTAGAAGTCTTGACACCCAAATACCTAGCGACAAGCCCCAATACCAAAACTATAATAGTCTAATCCCGAAACGCAAATTAACATTCCAGAAGCTCAGTAATATTGATCGCATAGATGCAAAAAACTTCACAGTCCTAACTCCTGAATGTTACTCCCTAAAACACACACTACAGTTCCCTTGACCGAAATCACCATATCATACTTGAACAGAGAAACACATATTGCTCCCCAAAGCCCAAGAAACCCCACATCCACATATTCCTACAATACAGTATCATCGAATTCAACAAACCCTAAACAATACTTCTAATTTACTGAACCGAAAACTTCACAACCGAAATCCCAAATATCAAACAGTGAACATAAACACTACCATGTTCATAATCAAACATTTCAAAATATATTTCCATAGAACACACGAACATTCCTAACACAATACATTATACGAATAAAAACTATTTTTTAATGAAATTCTATAAACCAAATTTATAAATAAAGCAAGAGTTGAGTTAGAGAATGCCCCTGCCTTTATTATAGAGTGGGGGTGTTCTGAAACCCGAAAGTTGAAACCAAAGACCTCGCTCCCAACTGGCGAGCTACACCAAATATCCAAGCCCTTTTCTCAGCAGCAAAGCTAAACCCACCGAAAAAATCCAAGAACCAAGCAATGAAACAGAGCACACCGTGACAGAGCTCGTTTCACAAGCACAAAAACTGAATAGTGCTTCCAAATAATAAGCTCCAAGAACAAAAACAGAACCGTGACATACATAATGAAGAATCCCATTAATAATGCCCAAGTATACAACCATTTTTCCCTCCAAGCTAAACAGAACAACCCCATTTTCGCAACCTTTCCAGGCATCAAACACATTACCTCATAACAGAGAAAACCTTGCCAATGAAAATGACCGACAGCAAACTGAAGTCATTCAATTCCCATATGCATGTCGTAGCTGCATTAAATTTCAAACTTATCTTTCACTGCCACTTTCACTAAACAATGCGACAGTTGTCACCGCAGTACACGTACTTACCAAGAACTCCCAATTACACATGCTCAAAATTAAACCGCATATGCATATAACAATCAAATCCCAATGCACATTCGAAACAAAGCAACACAAATATCTTAGCAAAATGAGATCGGTAAGTCATAGCCACATTAGATCATAGGTCATGAAAACCTTAGGAAATATTTCTTAGCAAATCCCAATGCACATTCGAAACAAAGCAACACAAATATCTTAGCAAAATGAGATTGGTAAGTCATAGCCACATTAGATCATAGGTCACGAAAACCTTAGGAAATATTTCTTAGCCCAAAGCCTAGGTTAGAGAATTTACTAACCTTAAGCCTGTCTAACATAATCACATAGAATGTTAGGATAACTACTAATTCATTCTAACATTTTACTAATTTATTTTCCTTTAAATTTCAATTTCCAGTTAACAATTAACATTAACATAATAAAATCATTTTAACCACTAACATTAACCATATTTTTCCTTAACAAATACAGACTACATATCATCGAAAATCACATTATTGGAATCTTAATAGTAGCATAGAAATTCTTTTCCAATTCAAGAATGAGTTTGTTTAAACTTATAGACAATCATCTCCCAAATACCTTAAATAATCAGAGAAAACCGATAGTTCAGAAAGTACGGTATCTGCAACTATTTAATTAAATCAAATAAATCCAACGCCATAATCTAACAAAAGATTAACAACTAACTGTCAAGTTAAATATCCATATTCTGTCAAAGATATAAATCAAAGTTTAAACAAAGCTATAATCCAACTCACAACCAAAAGAGTCTGAACAAAAAAACAAATCTGAACCAAGACATAAATCCACCCTAAAAGAACTAAATAAAGATGCAGAATCAGAAACCAAGCCAGAAGTAGATAGGGGCATGACACCCTCCCCCACCAAACTAGGCTTACTCCTGGAAGCCTGTAAACAAGTGAGGATGTGCTACTTTCATTACCCCTGCATCTTCCCATGTAACAGATGTGTCATCACTAAGATCCCATAATACTTTTACCTGCTTGACCTTGCGACCTCTGAGGTTTAGTTCTCTTTGCTGGATAATCTGCACTGGTTCCGGCATCAGTTGACCATCTACCACCTATAAATCATTCCAATTCAGAATGTGAGCAATGTCAGGAATATACTTCCTCAACACAGATACATGGAATACATCATGGATTCGTGAAAGACTGGGAGGCAAGGCAAGTCTGTAAGCAACTGGACCAACATGTTCCAAGATCTCAAACGGTCCCACAAACCGTGGAGATAGTTTAGATCCCTTACCATACCTAATAGGACTCTTCTGAGGCCTAACCCAAAGAAATACCTTGTCCCCAACCTCAAACTGACGCTTAATCCTATGCTGATCAGCATATTTCTTCTGCCTGTCCTATGCTGTGGAAAGATGCTCTCTGACACGTTTTACCTGCTACTCCAAGTCTTGAAGCATCTCAGGACCTAGAACAATTATGTCCTCAAGATTATCCCAGCTCAAGGGTGTTCTACATGGTCTCCTGTACAGAGCCTGAAAAGGAGCCATACCAATAGAGCTATGATATCCATTGTTGTACGTGAACTCTACAAGGTGCAGATACTCTTCCCACTTACTCTATCTGTCCATAACATACATCCTAAGCATGTCTTCCAATACCTGGTTGACACGCTCAGTCTGTCCATCAGTCTCGGGATGATATGCTGAACTGAAATTCAGCTGAGTACCCAATTCTCACTGCATAGATCTCCAAAGTGAAGATGTAAAGACTGAATCCCTATCAGATATGATCTTCTTAGGAATACCATGCAACCAGACAACTTGCTCCATGTATATCCGTGCTATATATGCAGCATTGTAAGAAGACCTTACTGGAATGAAATGGGCAACTTTAGTTAACCGATCAACTACAACCATGATTGCATCATGACGCCTGGCTATAAGTGGTAACCCCACTATGAAGTCAATGGATATGGTATTCCATTTCCATTTTGGTACACTGTGAAATTGCAACAATCCCGCTGGATGTTGATGCTCTGCCTTCACTCTCTGACATTCCAAACATCTAGCCACAAAGTCTACAATATCCCTCTTCATGTCTGGCCAGTAATAGTACTGTCTAAGATCAGCATGCATCTTCTTCACACCGGGATGTGCTGAATATGGTGCCTTATGTGCTTCAATCATAACTAGATCCCGAAGATCCCCAATCTCTGGCACATAAACACTACCTCGGTACCTCATGAGTCCATCAGTGCTGATAGAGTAGCCCTCAAAATGACCCTCTAATAGACTGCCACTGTCAATCACTGCTTTGACATCCAAGAACCAAGGATCCAAAGACAAGTTCTGAAGTATTCTATCCTTAAGATCCATTGTGAGGGTTAATGAAGAAAGTTCGTGACGTCTTTTGCTAAGTGCATTAGCCACTTTGTTTTCCTTACCCTACACATACTTCACTTCGAAGTCGTATTCACACAAAAACTCCATCCATCTGCGCTGACGAGCATTAAGATTGGGTTGTGTGAATAAATACTGAAGACTTCTATGATCTATATGCAACTCAAAATGTTGACCCAGTAAGAAATGTCTCCATTTAGTCAATGCATGCATTACAACTGCAAGCTCCAAATCATGCATAGGATAGTTGACTTCATGATCCTTCAATTTCCTAGATTCATAAGCAATGACTCTACCATTCTGCATCAACACTGCTCCTATTCCATCCAATGAAGCATCCGTACAAACCACAAATGCCTTGCATGGATCAGGTACTGCTAACACTGGTGCACTAGTTAAGCATTCCTTGAGACGCTGAAATGCTGCTTCGCACTCCTCTGTCCAAAAGAATTGTTTTCCCTTTCTCTGAAGTGATGTGATGGGATGAGCTATTCGAGAGAAATTAGCTACAAATCTTCTATAGTAGCTAGCTAATCCCATGAAGCTTCGCACTTCCGAGACATTGGTAGGCACTAGCCATTCAACAATTTCCCTAATCTTGACCGGATCCACAGCTATACCCTCTCCTGTGATAATATGACCAAGATAGCAAATCTCCATTTTGAAAAACTCACACTTCTCGAGATTGGCAAAAAGCTAGTTCCCGCGGAGACATTCAAAAACTAGTCTCAAATGCTGCTCATGCTCTTCAAAGGAATCTAAATACACAAGGATGTCATCTAGAAACACCACGACAAACTTGTCCAGGAAAGTTCTGAATACACCATGCATAAGGCTCATGAAAACTGATGGTGCATTTGTTAGTCCAAAAGGCACTACTGTGAATTCATAATGCCCGTATCTAGTACAAAAAGTTGTCTTGTGGATATCAACTTCTTGAATCCTTAGTTGATGGTATCCAGATTTGAGATCAATTTTGGAAAACACCTTAGCACCCTTCACTTGATCAAATAAGTCATCGATGCGTGGCAAAGGATATCTATTCCTGATGGTCACTTTATTCAGCTGCCTGAAGTCTATGCATAGCCTTAAAGAACCATCCTTCTTTTTGATGAAGATAACAGGTGCTCCCCAAGGTGAGACACTAGGTCTTATGAGCCCTTTTTCAAGCAATTCCTTAAGTTGAACCTTCAATTCCACTAACTCTTGAGTGGTCATTCGGTAAGGAGTCTTAGAAATAGGCTCAGTACCAGGCAAAAGATTAATCCTAAAATCAATTTCTCTTTTAGGAGGAATTCCCAGAATTTCTGTAACAAAGATATCTAAAAACTCCTTCAAAACTAGATGATTTAAGTTGGTACTAGAAGAAACTGGTTCATCAAAATCATTGATAGAAACAGCAAACAGTTTGCATCCCATACGCAAGCACTTCTTGAGTTGCTTGGCAGAAATGGTTCTAACAGAAATGGGTCTCTTAATACCTGAAATGTACTTGGCTGTTCCAAAATCATCAATACATCTGATGATATTTTCTTTGTAATCAATGACAGCTGAATGCTGATCCAGCCAATCCATTCCTAAAATAACATCATACGAACCCAAAGGAATAACTCTAAGGCTAACTGAAGTAGTAAAATCCTTAAGTCGTATCTTACAATCTACAACCACTAACCTTGTTTCTACCTTAGATCCTGATGCCAACTCAGCTTTATTTATAGGAATACCACATTGTTTAACCAGATTTGAAGAAATAAATGAGTCGGTGGCCCCAGAATTGAACAAAATGGAAATTTTCTTACCTTGGCAATTACCTTTTGTTTCGATTACGGTACTTTGATGATTAGCTTGCCTTTGATCTACGATAGCGAATATATGGTGGTTTCTTCCAGAATCACCTACAGTGGCCTCAGAACCTACTGCTTTAGATCTACCTTGGTTGTTGCCACAAAGGGGACAATTCCACTGAAAATGACCCAACTGCCCACAGTGGTAACATTCTGCCCCTCTCTTGATACTCTTATGCTGCATTGAGTTTGCTGGAGGAGATACATTGCTCTGCTGTCCACTTTGTAAAGACAAAAAGGATTTGGGCTGCTCAGGGACTTTGAAACTCTTGTTAGACTTAGAGAACTTTCCAAACTTCCTATTCATGAACCTGCCACTAGGACCACCTGATGCTGCCCTTGAATTGCCTTGAGAAAATTTCTGGTTCTTGCTACTATTCTGAACAAGAGGATTCACTACACTCTTGATCGTACCTCCACTAAAACCTGACTTCATCTCAGTCAATTTAGCTTGATTAGAGGCTTCTTGCATAGTTTTAGGCTTGAAAGTACACACTTCTTCTCCAATTTTGGGATTTAATCCCCTAATAAAATGTTGTACTAATGGATTTTCATGTTCAGCCCAACCGGAGTACTTCTTCAACTCAAAGAATCTCCTCTCATACATATCCACTGTAGCATTACCTTGAGAGATATTGAAAAATTCCTTAGATCTAGCCTACTGCTAGTATTTTGACATGAACCTCTCACGGAACCTTTCAACGAACAATTCCCAAGTGACTTGAGAGATGTTGACTCCAAGACGCTCAAGTTCCATGTTCCACCATATGGAAGCAAAGGATCTGAGCTGCATGACAGTCTAGCGAACTCTAACATTACTCTAATAATCATGGAGTATAAAACATCGTTCAATGTTTAGCAGCCATGCTTCAGTAGTAGTACCTTCCTTGATTCCATAAAAAATAGGTCCTTTGAACTTAGAAAGGTCCTTCAACTGAGCCCTTGCGACAAGATTCTCAGCTACAGCCAGGTTTGCATTAGGAACTTGAACAACATTAGCATTTGCTCCCCCACCGGGAACATTGTTCCTAGCTTCAATATCATCAAGTCTATCAAGTATCCGTTGGAGAACTTCAGCTTGAGGTTCTCTTTGATCACCTTGATCAGCTCCAAGCCCACCTTGGTGATCTTGCCCTCTACCATGGCCACGTCCTAGACGTCTGCCCCTACCTCTGCCAACACCGGCATCAACTAGGTCACCACGCCCACGGGCACCTCTTGTGACAGGAGGCATGCTCAAGACCTTAAATAATAAAAGAGAAATAAAATCATTAACGGAAGCAAAGAGATATAACCCCTTTTCTAAACCTCGAGCCCCTAGTGTTCAAACCTGGGCTCTAATACCAATGTAACACCCCATATGTGAAAAACTAAATAAATGACAACTAAAAGTGAACCAAATGAATTAACCAGAAAAGCACAACAATTTTTTTTTTATATAAACAAGATACAACTTAGTAGCGAATTACAACTCAACTGACTTAATCAATCATTTAATATCCATGGTAATTTAAATACATCAGAGTATAACAATATACTCAATATTTATTATATACTTCCTAAAAGTTCCAGAATGTATATAATTGCCCATAGCTATCCTAAGCACTATTCTGATAACAAGTAACCAGGTAATAATCTATTTTCCATAAATCTTTACAACAGCTAACCATTCCCCCAAAAACATTATTTTCCTCATCTAGAATCTTGAAAAAAAAACACCAAATAGAAAACAAACAGGGCTTAGTCAAAAAGACTAAGATGACAGAATACCTCCAAAGCATGCGCATCATACAGGTTAGAACCTTAACAAAATAGACTAAACCATACATATAAAATAGACATATTTCATTATTGACAGGAAGCATTTCATTTCTATTCAACAGAAATATACAAGTACTTCATTTCATTTCAAACATAAATAAACTCGCAAAGAAAATGACAAGGTGATGATCCACTAGCTTTGGGTATCTACATAAGAATCAACGATCAGTAACCATATAGGAAACTCGAAGAATTCATTATGCCAGCCTTATTCTTTACAAGCAATAAGGTAAATCCATTCCCTTACTTCACCAACATGTGCAAGTAATCAGGGCAACATATTTTATCTTTTCAAATGAAACCCATAGCCCATGAATTATTAAATTATCACTTAGTAATATAACTGACAAATATTCTTTCACCCTTAGGCTCCAGACAAAATTCAATTTCCCATACTAAGGATCACACTTGCATTATCTCAAAACACTTCATACTACCAATAATAGTTAAACCATAATAAAACCTGAATTACCAAATTCAACTATTAATGTTTACTTAATAACTGAAATCCTTAATACTGAATCATCAATTTAAAAATAACCACATACATCCATGAAATCACTTTTCAAAATAACCACAGCAAAGCATCTTCTTTTCATCAACTGAAAGAATAACTAAAGCAAGAATTTCCAATACTATCCTTAGAAAACACAAGTAACAATAATATCCAATTCCTAACATCCAATTGCAATATTATAACTGATAATTGAAATATCAAATTTTATTGGCAACTGACTGATACAATTAACACTTAAAAATCAATTCCATTAAGCTGTCACATTCTAACTAACAGAGTTATTTGTAAATCCATGGAAAGTTAACAATCAAATTTATATACTAATGTTTAATGCAGAATTACACATTACCTACATATTTACCACTCATATAAAAATGCACTTGTTTCAATTCTGTCATCTCTATTACAAATCAGATATGTACATACTTGTAGGCGTACACACATATATATACATATGTATATTCACTCACGGTATGTGTATATACATATATACATATACGTTCCTACAAATATATATATATGTACATACTTATAGGCGTACACACATATATATACATATGTATATACACTCACGGTATGAGTATATACATATATATATATATATATATATACATGTATATATATATATATATACATGTATATATATATATATATATATATACATATATATATATATATATATACATATATATATATATATACATATATATATATATATATACATATATATATACTTATAGGAATACTTATAGGAACATATATATATATATATATATATATATATATATATATGTTCCTATAAGTGTATATATATATATATATATATATATATATATATATATATATATATATATATATATATATATATATATATATATACATATACATATACATATATATATATATATATATACATATACATATACATATACATATACATATATATATATATATATATATATATATATATATATATATATATATATATATATATATATATATTTATGTACCCTTGTAATTATACAGAATTCAGAGCACTACATCATAATTGTAATTCTATCAGAAAACATACAATCAGATAACCCATTCGAAACATGAATTATCAATTACTGTTACCATACCAAATATCCCGCAGACAAAAAATCTACTACTACAGTAACTATCAAATAGCCTGCAAACCAAAACCATAACCAAATCTACGAAAGTAAACAATGTGACTGTAGAGGTTTCCATTATAGACCCCATAATAACCAAGAATACCAAAATATTAAAAAAATAATAGCTATATTCCATACTTTGCTACAACACTTCATCTAACAGAACCCGATTCCTAATGAAAGATCACAACAGACCCAACCTATCCTATATAGCAACAATTGCTATATATTATAACCGGAACTTAATCCCCTCTTTCTAGAGCATATAATTGTCGATGACCATAAGAACAACTAACACTAGAGACCGATACACAGTTATATGATGACTGTCCTCAACATAACTTCGTGGTAACTGAATCTCTCAACTCTCAAAACCAATACTACAGGCTCCTAGACAGAGAAAAACCCCTTGCAAGCCTCAAACCATGACACAACAGAATTTCTCATTCCAAGGCTCAGCAAAACCAATAAATCAACTACAATACTCAATAGTAAGCAACTGGACAACATTAACTATTATTACTTACAGGAACAGTTATAAAATTAGAAATATGAAGTTGGAAACAAGTTATGAAATCACATATTGTTCCAAGGTCGATAAAAAAACCCTCTTTTCACAATGGTAACAACACTAAGCCAAACCCAAGAATCCACAGAACCCGATAACCACACAAAACAAAGAACACAATAACTTAGAAGTCTCAACACCCAAATACCTAGCGACAAGCCCCAATGCCAACACTATAATAGTCTAATCCCAAAACATAAATTAACATTCCAGAAGCTCGATAATATTGATCGCATAGATGCAAAAAACTTCACAGTCCTAACTCCTGAATGTTACTCCCTAAAACACACACTACAATTCCCTTGACCGGAATCACCATATCATACTCGAACAGAGAAACACATATTGCTCCCCAAAGCCCAGGAAACCCCACATCCACATATTCCTACAATACAGTATCATCGAATTCAACAAACCCTAAAAAATACTTCTAATTTACTGAACCGAAAACTTCACAACCGAAATCCCAAATATCAAATAGTGAACATAAACACTACCATGTTCATAATCAAACATTTCAAAATATATTTCCACAGAACACATGAACATTCCTAACACAATACATTATACGAATAAAAACTATTTTTTAATGAAATTTTATAAACCAAATTTATAAATAAAGCAAGAGTTGAGTTAGAGAATGCCCCTGCCTTTATTACAGAGTGGGGGTGTTCTGAAACCTGAAAGTTGAAACCAAAGACCTCGCTCCCAACTGGCGAGCTACACCAAATATCCAAGCCCTTTTCTCAGCAGCAAAGCTAAACCCACCGAAAAAATCCAAGAACCAAGCAATGAAACAGAGCACACCGTGACAGAGCTCGTTTCACAAGCACAAAAACTGAATAGTGCTTCCAAATAATAAGCTCCAAGAACAAAAATAGAACCATGACATACATAATGAAGAATCCCATTAATAATGCCCAGGTATACAACCATTTTTCCCTCCAAGCTGAACAGAACAACCCCATTTTCACAACCTTTCCAGTTATCAAACACATTACCTCATAACAGAGAAAACCTTGCCAATGCAAATGACCGACAGCAAACTAAAGTCATTCAATTCCCATATGCATGCTGTAGCTGCATTAAATTTCAAACTTATCTTTCACTGCCACTTTCACTAAATAATGAGACAGTTGTCACCGCAGTACACGTACTTACCAAGAACTCCCAATTACACATGCTCAGAATTAAACCGCATATGCATATAAAAATCAAATCCCAATGCACATTCGAAACAAAGCAACACAAATATCTTAGCAAAATGAGATTGGTAAGTCATAGCCACATTAGATCATAGGTCACGAAAACCTTAGGAAATATTTCTTAGCCCAAAGCCTAGGTTAGAGAATTTACTAACCTTAAGCCTGTCTAACATAGTCACATAGAATGTTAGGATAACTACTAATTCATTCTAACATTTTACTAATTTATTTTCCTTTAAATTTCAATTTCCATTTAACAATTAACATTAACATAATAAAATCATTTTAACCGCTAACATTAACCATATTTTTCCTTAACAAATACAGACTACATATCATCGAAAATCACATTATTGGAATCTTAATAGTATCATAGAAATTCTTTTCCAATTCAAGAATGAGTTTGTTTAAACTTATAGACAATCATCTCCCGAATACCTTAAATAATTAGAGAAAACTGATAGTTCAGAAAGTACAGTATCTGCAACTATTTAATTAAATCAAATAAATCCAATGCCATAATCTAACAAAAGATTAACAACTAACTGTCAAGTTAAATATCCATATTCTGTCAAAGATATAAATCAAAGTTTAAACAAAGCTATAATCCAACTCACAACCAAAAGAGTCTGAACAAAAAAACAAATCCGAACCAAGACATAAATCCACCCTAAAAGAACTAACTAAAGATGCAGAATCAGAAACCAAGCCAAAAGTAAATAGGGGCATGACATACAGTGAACAAACATTCGAATTAGGTTTCTCTGAAACCTGAGATTTGTGAGATAGAAGATGTCCCATACACTACATGAGAGAAATATGTTAAGGAAAAGGAATAATTTGATGTTGAAGAGAAGGAATTAGAAAAAGAACCTAAGACACTAGAAAAGTATGTTTATAAAAATCATTCAGAAATCAAATCATAAGAGATAATGATAAAGGAGTTTAGACCTGAAGAAGACTTTCCAAGGCAAATGATTAGAAGAATTTTGTTTATTATCTAAGGTGGAACCAAATACCTTTGCAAAATATAGCAAATATGTTGGATGGATGAAAGAAGTGGAAGAATAATTGAATCAGATTGAAATGAATCAAACATGAGAATTAGTGCCTAGATCGGTGGACAAGAATGTCATAGGAACAAAGTGGGTGTTCTAGAATAAGATGAATAAAGATGGAGAACTAACAAAGAACAAGAATTGATTGGTTTATAAAGGCTATTCACAAATTGAAGGTATAAACTTGGATTAGACTTTTTCTTTGGTAGAAATGATGGAATCTATTAGGATGTTTCTTACATTTTCTTATAATAATTTTAAGGTATATCAAATGGATGTCAAGTGGTCATTCTTCAATTAAGATGTTGAAGATGAAGTTTACATTGAACAACTAGATGGTTTTCAGTTGTCACAGGTTGCAAACATGGTATACAAACTTAAGAAAGCTCTTTATGGAATCAATAAATCTTTTAGAGTTTGGCATCCAAGATTGGATAAGTATTTACTGCAACAAGACTTCAAAAAAGGTACAACAAATAGTAATCTTTATTTTAAGTTTGAAGGTGACAAATTTTGTAAAGTTTTTGTATATGTTGATGATATCATTTTTGTTGGAGATGATGTATGTAAGAGGTTTTCAGAAGAGATGTAGAAATATTTGAGATGTCAATGATTGGTGAGTTAGTCATTTTTTCTTCGTCTTCAAGTAACATAGTTGGATAATGGTATTTTCATTTCTCATACCAAATATATTAAAGAGATGTTTAAGAAGTTTGGTATGGAGAGCCTTACACTAGTTAGTACCCCTATGATTACTTGTTGTCGTTTAAGAAAGGATGATGAATCTATAGAAGTGGATCAAACTATTTATAGGTTTATGATTGGTAGACTATTCTATTTGACTACTTTAAGACCTGATATTATGCATGTAGTTTTTTTGGTTTCAAGATATAAAACTAATTTGAGGAAATATCCAAATATATTATGAAAAAAAGTACATATTTGAAAGAGACTCCATATTATGGTTTGTGGTATAAGAAACATGATTTCTCTAGGAAGGCTTACACTAATGTTAATTAAGATAAATGTGGCGATGACAGGAGAAGTACCAATGGTGGCACATTTTCTTGTGAGATAGATTGGTCTCTTGTTTATGTTAAGAAATAAGATTTAGTATATTTTTCAATAGATGAAGCAAAATGTATTGTAGTAGCATCTTGTTGTACTCAAGTGATGAGGATAAAATAGACTCTACGAGATATCAAGGTGATGTATGATAAGCCTATTCCTATTATTGTACTCTAATAAAAGTGCAATTAACATTCCATGAATTTGGTGATGCATTCGGGGACCAAACATATTTCTATCTAGTATCATTTTCTAAGAGAGAAAGTTGTAGAGAAAGAAGTAAAATTAGAGTATGTACCTAAAAAGGACCAGATTATAGACTATTTTCCCAAGGGATTGTTTAAGGATAGCTTTGAGTATGTCTGGAAAATGTATGGGTTATTTCCCCTCTTATTTCTAACTAGAAACATAAAGCAATGCATCTTTTGAGGGGGAGATTTGAAGTCTATCTTTTGTCTCCTAGATTGATGTTGTAGCTTCTCTTAGAGGGAGAAGGAAGTCTACGGTCTTTGGTTGCAAGAAAATTTTGCATAATTTTGAAAGGGAGATAAATATCCCTGATAGGTGGAAAGTAATACAATTGGAAAGACATGTAAGAGATGTACCTTGCAAGGGGGAGAGAAGTTTGATAGTTTCACCCTTTGTCTTTGATGTCAAAGAGGGCATGTAATATAATTGGAAAAAGATATGTACCTGTAAGGGGGAGATAATCTTGAGAGTTGTGCCCTTTGTCTTTCATGTCAAAGGGTGAGAGTAATACAATGGGAAATATAGTACCTAAAGTGGTTTTTTTCATTGGAATTGTCGTCAATGAAAAAGGCAAAGATCATTAGCAATCTGAGTTTATGTTTTCATTGATGTCAACCTAATGTGTGGAGGTCCAATTTTATGTGTCCAAATATTCCTTTCATTACTATTGTTTCTTTTGAGTATGTGTTGTTTCTAAAAGGTTACTATATGAGAAGCTATAATGTGCAGGAAAGAGTATTTGAAGTCTATATGCGAGAGTGTTCTACATTCCTCCACACTTAGTAATGATGGCTTGTATTTATAGATATAATGTTTATGTTCTATGTATGTTGCACTATTATGTCATCAAGTCCTCAATAATTTAGTTGATGTGGTTGATAGTTTTAATTTGTTGATAGTGTGGTTGTCTATCAAGACTAGTCTAGAGAATGCTCTGCATTGCTTCATAGTAATTTTTTTAGTTTTATAGTTTGGAGGACATGTTAAAAATGTTTGTGCAATAGTACAATTCAATTTTTAGGTGTTAGTTTTCTTTGCAAGAGAATTTGTGATGTTGTGTTTATCAACATTGTGTTTTGCTTTGGTCTCCAACTGACTCATTTGATTTTCTTGTTTGGGTCCTATCCTTTTTGTTAGGAATTTTATTGGAAATTGAGTTAAGGTGTTACTATGGGTATCACTATGGAATTTAAAGATCTGTACTAAGTTATTTACTTTGGATGATGTTTTTGGGCTGACTAGATGTGTATTACATTATTTATCTACATGTTATGTTTCATGTCGAGTTTGAAGGATGTGTTCTTATGTGAAAACCATTTAAACATTCTTAGAAAGATGTTTTGTGATATATTTGGACCCCCTTTATCTTCTAAAGTGGACCAAAATTACCGTAATTATATTTGGTGGCCAACTTATTTGAATTATGCTTTCTCTATTTGTGGCTGACCTAATTAAGGGTTTAGTTGATGAAGTTGCTAAATATTGAAGATCATTTCAAAATGTTGAAGTAGTGGATTGAATGGATGGATCAAGTGTGAAGTGAAAAGATAAATTTAATGATGTATTTTCATGATCATATCTTTTTGTATGACCAATTGAGACAATATTGTTGGAAACTGCAATTAAAGCAATTGTTGTATTGTCATTGATGTCAAACCTTAATTGGTAAGACTATTGTTGTTTAAGAAAGTACTATATCTATTTGAGTGTTGCTAAGGGGATAGCCAAGGTTGGTAACAACAGCACCTAAGGAAAGGTTGAGTTATCTTGATACTTCAATGAGTACTTGATTATGTGGCACAATGATAAGACAATTTATTGCTTATCTTAGTGAGAATGAAGACTAAACTGGTAGGCTTAACCAAGCATAAGTGAAGAAATCTAGTTTAAGCCGAGTGTTGTTTGTGTCAACCGAGCTAGTGAATGCTGAGTAAAAATAGTGTTGACTGAACACCAGTTAATTGTTGAGGAAGACAGTCTTAGCCAAGGGAACAGTTTATGTGGTAACCGAGCTTTCTAGAGAAGACCGAGAATTTGGACACAGTATTGACCGAGAGTCAGTATTTTGTATTTGTTGAAGAATTCAGATTTCAAGCCGACATCATTGAATTCTTGAATTATATAAAATGTGTTGACTTTATTTATTGATTGTATGAAAGCATTTAATGCACTATAAAACATTTTATTGTAAATCTTTAAGAGATTTGAGATATTTCAAAGATAAGACGAAGAACATAATGTAGGACTGATTCAATGAATCTGACCTAACCCTAAGATCTACGAAGGAGATTAAGCAATAAAATATGTATTGACCTAATAGAGGTAGTATTAAGGAAACCTAAGTGAGAGGTTGAATGCACGGAAAGAAGTGAATGCTCAAAGTATTGTTATTAACTGTCTAAGCAGAAAAGGCTGAAGGAGAAGTGTTGTGATCACTTGAAGGGTTCCGAGAAGATCAGTGATGGAGATGGAAAAGGTTCACAGACAGTAAGCCAACATATGTGTACAGAATTGGATCTGATATTTGTAAAGTGAGTTGTATGTTTCTCATATCAATATTACTGCTACTTTCTAACCATTGTAACAGTCAAAATCCTTTTAACAGAGGTTGACCTAACAATCATAGGTATAAATCCTTTGAAAAAGGTTGCATTCTAATGGAGTGTATGTAAGTCCTATAACAAGGCACACTTTTAACAAAGTGGTTGAAATCCTTTAATCGGGTCACACCTAATAGTGTGTTTGTAACCTTTGACAGGGTTGGCTTTTCACCGAGCTCACTTCAGAAGAGTGAACATAATAGTAACATGTTACAAAGTGGTTTTTCCCAAATTGGCTTTCCACTATAAATCTTGGTGTTGATACTTGTGTGAATGTTTTGATTTGAACATTTCTGTGTTTTACAAGTTAGATGCTTTTGGATAAGTGAACTGCACTATTATATGTTTCTGTTATCCAATCATTAATGACCAAGTAGGTGTTGGTTATTAAATCTGATTTGTTGAAGAGTTTAAAAGATTGTTTTATACATCTGGACCTGAGAACAAATGATTCACCCCACCTCTCTGTTGTTCCAAATCATATTAACAATTGGTATCATAGCTATTGGTGCTTACAGAAAACAAGTTTGAAGGTACTTGAAGCAAATGATCAAGATGCATAAGGAGGTACCTAAGCTGAATAAGGAAAACTTTCCTGCATGGAAAAGTTTGATGAAGCTACATCTGGCCGGTATTGGTGATTCTACTAAGTATTACATTGAACATGACTATATCACACTTGCTGCACCTCTGACTGCCGAGGAAATGAAAGCTAAACAAGAGCACAACCAAGCAATGTTGGAGATTGCATCTGCCCTAAGTTATCCAAAATTTGAAGACATCAAAGACTGTAGTACCGTAAAGAAAATGTGGGACACCCTTGAAAGCATTTATGGCAGTAATGTGAATGTGTCGAGAGCAAAAGCCGAGAGCCTAAGAGGTAAATTTGATGAAATGAGAATGCAAGAAGGTGAGAATATTGCACAATATTGTGGTAGAATAAAAGAAGTTGTAAATTCTATTAGAGGAGCAAATGGAACTATTAAGGATGAAACTATAATAGGAAAAGTATTGAGAACTCTACATCCTATCTATGCAATCAAAATTTTTGCAATCCAAGAATCTAGATGTAACTCTCCTAATTCCCTTACATTAGAAAGTTTGGTTGGCAAGCTTACTGCTATTGAACTTTCTAACTATGATAACTTCACTATTGGTAGTATTGAATATGCTTTTAAGTCTTAGATGGTTTTGAATAAGTCAAAGAAGGAAAAAGAAAGATGCATCAGTGAAAGTGAAAGGGAAAGTGATAGTGACAGTGACACATCTGATGAAGAGCTTGAGGATCTAGAAGCTCTTATGGCTAGAAGACTGAAAAGGGGAAAAGGAAGGTGCAAAGGTAAACTCCCTATTATATGTTTTTCATGTAATAAAGTTGGTCATATAGCTACTAAATGTCCTAACAGGGATAATAAGGATGAAGAAAGAGACAAAAAAGAAAAAGAAAAAAGAGAAGATAGAGGTTATCGAAGATACAAAGACTACAAAGGGAAAGGTAAGAAATCCTGCTACATTGCTGAAGAAGAGACTGACACTAATAGTGATGATTTTGAAATTGAAGTTGTCTATGTTGCAATGAAAGATGAATCTGATGAGGATGAGAAAATAGCATTAATATCTTATGTGAACAAAAATGATAAATGGATTATTGACAGCGGTTGTTCACATCATATGACTGGAGATAAGAGTAAGTTTGATACCTTAAACCATTATAAAGGTAGGAGTGTAAAGTTTGGAAATGATGCACCATGTCCTATTAGAGGAAAAGGATTGATTAAGCTGACTGATAAGATCTCTTGTGAAAATGCTTATTGGGTTGAGGGTCTTAATTATAATCTACTGAGTGTTGCACATCTTAATAGCACTGGCTACTGAGTGGAATTTCATCATAGGAAGGCCAAAATATTTGATGCCATAGGTGAACTGATTGGAAGTGGAGAACAGACAAGAGGTAATTTGTTCTATCTAGACCTATCTGAAGAAACATGTATGATTGCACAACTTCATGATATTTGGTTATGGCATAAGCGGCTATGTCATGTTAACTTTGATAATCTAGTAGAAATTAGCAAGAAAAAGAAAGTGAGAGGTCTACCTAGATTGAAGAAACCTGAGAATGTAATGTGCAAAGAATGTCAATTGGGTAAGATGACTAAGTCTAGTTTCAAGAGAAAAACCTTTACTTCTGAGAATGTCTTAGATTTGGTTCATACTGACCTTTGTGGACCGATGGGTGTACAAAGTTATTATGGTGCTAGATATTTTATCCTGTTTGTTGATGATTATACCAGAATGATGCATGTAATGTTCTTAAAAGAAAAATCTAATGCTTTTCAATTTTTTAAGTGGTATGTGGCCAAGGTTGAAAAAGAGACAGATAAAAACTTGAAGTATCTGAGATCTGACCGAGGTGGAGAATTCACATCAAATGAGTTCAATTTTTTTTGCAATGATAGAGGGATCAAAAGATAGATGTCTGCACCTAGAACTCCTCCATAGAACGGTATAGCAAAGAGAAGGAACAGATCTATCTTGGACTATGCATGGACATTAATGATTGAAAAGAATGTTGCATAGAAGTATTGGAAAGAAGGTGTAAGTACAGTTGTTTATACTCTTAACTGAGTAAAGATCAAAAAAGGTACAAATCTGACACCTTATGAATTATGGCATGGGTATGCACCGAATGTAAAATACTTTATA
Source organism: Chamaecyparis obtusa (assembly GCA_027943335.1). Lineage (NCBI taxonomy): Eukaryota > Viridiplantae > Streptophyta > Pinopsida > Cupressales > Cupressaceae > Chamaecyparis > Chamaecyparis obtusa. Next base: position 132,806 of record BSBK01000993.1, on the reverse strand, counting down.
ATCTTTGGAAGTAAGTGCTACATATTGAAGGATAGTAGGAATGGAAAATTTGATGCTAAAAGTGATGAGGGGTATATTCCTAGGCTATTCCACAAAAATTAAATCTTATAAGTGTCTGAATTCTAACACTAATTAACTTGTGGAAAGTGTAAATGTCAAAGTTGATGAGTATGCAGAGAAAAATGAAGCTGTTGAGTATCAGGAAGAGGTTGTCAAGCATTCAGAAGCTGAATCTGACAATCTTGTTGGAGAACCTAATGAGCCAAATGAAAGAAGAGCGAAACTTATTCTAGCACAATATGTAAGGAGACATCACAAGCTTGAACATATTATTGGAGATAAAGATACTGGAATTTAGACAAGAAGCAAGGTAAGAGATCCAACATGTTTACTATGTGAATATGAGCCTAAGACAACAAAGGAAGCATTAGAAAATCAAGACTGGATAGAAGCAATGAATGAAGAGATTGACCAAATAGAGAAGAATGATACCTGGAATCTAGTGCCGAGACTAGAAGATAAGAATGTCAATGGGACAAAGTGGGTATTTCGTAATAAGTTGAATTAACATCATCAAATCACAAGAAACAAGGCTAGGCTAGTATGCAAAGGCTATGCACAAGAAGAAGGAATAGATTATGGGGAAACATTTGCCCCTGTAGAAAAATTAGGAGTCAGAACTCTGCTTGCATATGCTGCCTATAAAAGTTTCAAGGTATACCAAATGGATGTCAAGTCTACATTTTTAAATGGTATACTGGAAGAAGAAATAGATATTGAATAGCCAGAAGGATTTTTTGATCCAAACAGGAGACACATGGTTTGCAAACTGAATAAAGCACTATATGGATTAAATAAAGCTCCCAGAGCATGGTATGAGAGATTGCACAACTACCTAATATAGATTGGATTCTCAAGGACAAATGACACAAGCAATCTATACATGAAAGATGAAGAAGGTAAAGGAATCCTATTAGCCAAAATCTTTGTAGATGATATTATATTTGGTGGACAAGATGCCTTGTGTAAAAAATTCTCAAATGAAATGCAAACTAAATTTGAAATGAGTATGTTTGGGGAGATCAAATTTTTTGTTAGTTTGCAAGTATATCAGATTGAGAAAGGAATCTTCATCACCCAGTCTAAATATGTTCATGATACTAAAAACATTTGGTATGGAAGACTCAAGGCCAATAAGTACTCCCATGGCTACTGGACAAAAGTTGTCTAAGAATGATGATGTTGTAGAAGTTAATCAGACTTTGTATAGATCTATGATCGAAAAGCTACAGTATGTTGTACATAGAAGACCAGATATTGCATTAACTGTTGGGATTGTGGCAAGATTTTTTGTCAATTGTAATGAAATTCACATGATGGTAGTTAAAAGAATCATGAGATACTTGAAAGGAACTATTGACTATGGATTGTACTACAAGAAGCATGACAAATTTGTACTGAGAGTGTATATAGATGATGATTGATTAAGAAATGTAGATGACAGAAAGAGTACTAGTGGTGGATCTTTCTTTCTTGGATAGAGATTAGTTTCCTGGACAAGCAAGAAACAAAATTGCATTTCCCAATCTACTATTGAAGCTGAGTATGTGGCTGCAGCTATCAATTGTTCAAATTTGATATGGATAAAGCAATTGTTGGTAGGCATGAAAGAAGATATCACTGAACCAGTTGTCATCTTTTGTGACAACACAAGTGCTTACAAAATCTCTAAAAACCCAGTGATGCACACAAAGCCCAAACACATTGCCATCAAGTATCACTATTTGAGAGAACTGGTACAAGATAAAGAGGTCCACATGGAATATGTGAATACCAAGGAACAAATAGCAGATATATTCACTAAAGATTTACCTAAAGAAACTCATGAATACCTGAGAAGTCAATTAGGGGTCCTTCCCCTAACTGAGGCTACCTAGTCAAGCTAGGATCACTGCATCAAGTGTGCTGCAAAGAACATCTAACATATTGATGCAGAGAAAGGTCACACTTTAGGAGCAGCCTAGAGTTGTGAAGAGCACAACAATTCAAAATAATTCATAAGTAGGATGACAAAGGGAGAAATATTCTACTGAAATGAAAGGATGATATCTACATCTACAGGATGTATGTTATTGTTGCTACTTTGTCATTTTTTTGTCAAAGAGGGAGATAATGATAGATGAATACACAGAATGAGAAGATCAAGATAGTGAGAGAAATTCAGTGGATGGCCATGCATGGCTAATTTATTATGTATCATAATGAAGCTAAGGATATTATACATTTCTATGATAGACATATAAGTTTTGGATTGGTTGGTAATTCATGTGATATTCATATGGTGTTGCCATCAATGCCAAAGAGGGAGATTGTTGGAAAATGCAATTGAAGCAATTGTTGTATTGTCATTGATGTCAAACCTTAATTGGTAAGACTATTGCTATTTAAGAAAGTACTATATCTATTTGAGTGTTGCTAAGGGGATAGGTAAGGTTGGTAACAACAACACCTAAGGAAAGGTTGAGTTATCTTGATACTTAAATGAGTACTTGATTATGTGGCACAATGATAAGACAATGTATTGTTTATCTTAGTGAGAATGAAGACTAAACTGGTAGGTTTAACCAATCATAAGTGAAGAAATCTAGTTTGAGCCGAGTGTTGTTTGTCTCGACCGAGCTAGTGAATGCCGAGTAAAAATAGTGTTGATCGAACACCAGTTAATTGTCGAGGAAGACTGTGTTAGCCAAGGGAACAATTTATGTGGTGACCGAGCTTTCTACAGAAGACTGAGAAGTTGGACACAGTATTGGCCGAGCATTAGTATTTTGCATTTTTTGAAGAATTCATATTTCCAGACAACATCATTGAATTCTTGAATTATGTAAAATGTGTTGATTTTATTTATTGATTATATGAAAGCATTTAATGCACTGTAAAACATTTTATTGTAAATCTTTAAGAGATTCGAGATATTTCAAAGATAAGCTGAAGAACATAATGTAGGACGGATTCAATGAATCTGACCTAACCCTAAGATCGATGAAGGAGATTAAGCGGCAAAAGATGTATTGACCTAATAGAGGTAGTTTTAAGGAAACCTAAGTGAGAGGTTGAATGCACGGAAAGAAGTGAATGCTCAAAGTATTGTTATTGATTGTCTAAGTAGAGAAGGCTAAAGGAGAAGTGTTGTGATCGCTTGAAGGGTTCTGAGTAGATCAGTGATGGAGATGGAAAAGGTTCACAGTCAGTAAGCCAGCATATGTGTACAGAATTGGATCTGATATTTTCAAAGTGAGTTATATGTTTCTTAGATCAATATTACTGCTGCTTTCTAACCATTGTAACAGTCAAAGTCCTTTTAACAAAGGTTGACCTAACAGTCATAGGTATAAATCCTTTGAAAAAGGTTGCATTCTAATGGAGGGTATGTAAGTCCTATAACAAGGCGCACTTTTTAACAGAGTGGCTGAAATCCTTTAACCAAGTCACACCTGACAGTGTGTTTGTAACCTTTGATAGGGTTGGCTTTTCACCGAGCTCACTTCAGAAGAGTGAACATAATAGTAACATGTTACAAAGTGGTTTTTCCCAAATCGGGTTTCCACTATAAATCTTGGTGTTGATACTTGTGTGAATGTTTTGGTTTGAATATTTTTGTGTTTTACAAGTTAGATGCTTTTGGATAAGTGAACTACATTGTTATATGTTTTTGTTATGCAATCAGTAATGACCGAGTAGGTGTTGGTTATTAGATCTGATTTGTTGAAGAGTTTAAAATATTGTTTTATACATATGGACCTGAGAACAACTAATTCACCCTCCCTCTCTATTGTTCTAAATCATATTAACAAATATATATATGCATGATTTTTTCCATGAAATTGGTCACTTGAGACAATGATTCAAGGATAGTTTCATGCTTGGAGATTTGTTCATTTTAATTGATAATAATTATTTTTCCCATTGCAAGATAGTGTTCCCTTATTGGAAAATTTGTGCATATTTGTATCTTTCTATAAAGAAGTGTGCTTCAGCTTACAAGTCCTTTTTTGTATATTTCACTGAGAATGTGCATCTTAGCTTTCAAGTCTCTTGTATCTTTTGCTAATATTTTGAACCATATTCTACAAGTCAAATCAGGAGTAGTGAGTTACCTTGAAATTGATCATAAAATAATATTGTAATCATTATTTCATATATTGAGTTGGATCTCACTGTAGTCTTTCTTATATTGGATTTTCCACATAAAAATTGAGAGTTCATGTGAGATTGGTTAAAGTTTTTGATTATGGAAAACAAGTTTTGATTATGGAAAATATTTTATGCACGTGTTTAAGAATGATGCATCCCCCCTCCCCCCACTTCGCAGTCTTGTGGAGCGTTGAACAACTTTTTCTCTGGTGGCTAGGATGGAAGCTATTAGGATGTTTCTTGCATCTAATTCTTAAAAGAACTTTAAAGTGTATCAAATAGATGTCAAGTAAACCTTTTTTAATGGAGATCTTGAAGAAAAAGTTTGCATTGATCAATCTGATGGTTTTTCAATTGGCAGAAGACCTAGACATGGTGTGTAGACTTTAAAAGGCACTATATAGTCTCAAAAAAGCTCCCAAAGTTTAGTATGCAAGATTAGACAAATAGTTACAATAGAAAGACTTCAAGAAAGGTATGATAGATATTAATCTTTATTTTAAGGTTGAGGGAGACAAACTCTTGATAGTTGTGTATGTTGATGATATCATTTTTGGTGGAGATTATGATGTATGTAAGAGGTTTTCAGAAAAGAAAAAAAGTGTTTGAGATGTCAATGATTGGTGAGTTGTCATTCTTTCTTAGTCTTCAAGTATAGCATTTATATTTCTTAGAAAAAGTATATCAAAGAGATATTGAAAAAATTTGGTATGGAAAACTCTAAACTAGTAAGTACCCATATGGTTATCAGTTGTCATTTAAGAAAAGATGAGGAATCTCTAGAAGTAGATCAGACTCTTTACATGTCTATGAATGGAGGAGTATTATATTTAACTACTTCAAGATGTGACATTATGCATGCAATATATTTGGTTTCCAAATATGGAGCTAATCCTAAACAATCTCATGAAAACGAAGTTAAAGTGATATTCAAATTGTAGACTAGGATTTGAGCATGCACCTAACCCTGTTTTGAAGGCCAAAGACAAACAAACGTCATAGCATATAATCAAATCAAATTTAATGGCAAACAAACTAAAATCAAAGCCACCTCAATTTAAGCTTAAAACGGATGCGCCCATGCACCGTTTGATATGCTTGGATATAAATGGATGTGGGTGTGCAAACTCAAGCACTTGGAGCATGCAAATTAGGATGATTTGAGGATCAAGAAGACCCAAAATGACACAAAATAGGTATGAGGAACCTATTTTGCCTCAAAGGCCTCAAGAACACACAAATATGCAAAGCTAAAAGATGAACTAAGGTTGATAAGAAATGAATCTATGTTAATCCATTTAAGCTAATTTAGATGTGATTTAAGCTTGAAAATGATCTAAAATGATGAATTTATGCTTATGCTAGAATGAAAATGACATTATAACTTTGCTATTGATGTTTGAGAGTTGAAAGATGATTTGCCTTAGGAAGTGAGGGTATTTATAGGATTTCTAAAGGCTTGGGGTAGGAGGAATGAATGGCCAGGATTGAAATCCTTAAGAGAGGCCAAGATTCACTCAAAGAGAAGCACATGGATTGTGCTAGTTCTCAGCCAATCAGGAGGTGACACATGTCACAAGGTGAGTGGATGAAGGGAAGGGCAAAGAGGAGTCAACAAAGGGGCCTCCAAGCTCATAACTCTCCAAATAAATGCTTGTAAGAGCAATGAATGGGCTTTAAGAGGCTTTGAAGACTTTGGGGAAGCAATAAATGCTTTGTGGTTGAGATATTTGGAAGGAAAGACTTTGCTTTGGTTTAGGAAAGTCTTAAGCTTGGTTAGGATTGCACAAAGGTTTAAGGGTAGGATTAGGATTAGATTAGGACAAAAAAAGGATTAGGATGGGTGAAGAGGGTGGTTTTGAGAAGATTCTAGAAGAGTCTAGATTTTTCCTTAGTTTCATGGAATAAAAGTTATTCATTCCAAAAGCTTAAGTTTTAAGAATATTTATTAAAATATTTTCAATAAATATGAAAATTAAATATTTAACCTTAATTAAATATTTAACCTTGGGATTAGGGTTAGAAAAGATGGGATTAGCCTTTTAATCAAAATTAAGAAGGGATTAGAAGATTTTGGAAGAGGTTAGTGGTCTTAAGGAAATTGGCCAAGTTTGGGATAAAAAATAAATTAAAAATAAATTAATTTATTTTTGAAGTTTTTGGTCAATTTATTAATTAAATAATTAATAAATTAGGGATAATGTCCAAATGACATTTTTAGGCTAGATTCCTTAATTAAAGATTTTTAATTAAGAGAGAGGGATTTAATGCCATAAAAATAAATTAATTAATTAATTAATTAATTAATTAATAAATGATGATGTCATCAAGGATTTTCAGAAAACAAAAATAATTTATTTTCTGAAAGATTTTTCGGTGTCTACATTTTTCCCCTCTTTGATGCGATGCCGCAAGTGGCATGGCGTCAAAGACAAGAAAACAAGATGCCGAGGCTAGAATCAAAAGAAGAGGGTATGACGCCTGGGTGGACTAGAAGAAAGAGGAACATGCCCCGATGGGACAAAATCATGGAAGATGCACCCAGTGGGACAAGGAGAAAGAGGGATTATGCCCTGGGATAGAGTGTGCCCGGCGGGACGAGGAAGGAAGGGCCTAGGAAGAAAGGGGAGATAAATAACCTCACTTCTAAGAGCAAATATGGATGATATGCAAGATGAGATGGAAATGCAAGATGCAAGATGCAGCTGTATGCAAAGATGCAAGATTAATCTATATGATAAATGAAAGGGACCAGATAGCTCCAAGTGCAAACGGGAGTGCACAACCTAGATTTAATATAGCTATGTTAGAGACCTGCCAAGGATACTGGGATCACGAGGCCTGTCAATAACGTCGCAGAGGACTGACGAGGACTGACGCTAAACAAACACACAGGGTTGCCCCAACATCACACATGAAGCACAGAGGCGACATGGTGGAACCGATGCTGAAGGAACCACAAACACACAACTGACTCACAGGCAGTAGCGAAAGATCAAAAGACCTTGCCCCAGATTATCCGTACACGCAGCACACCGTGATATAATGAATCGTGGTGACCCTGGTGGGATAATGAGAAGCCAAGAAGATTAACAAGACCCAAAGGACAAAAATCCAAGATCAAAATGATAACTCCAAAAAGACATCCTTTGCCAAGGAGAGAGATTTGATTTGATTGATGGTGGGAAGATTGGTCGGACAGGAGGAATGATATATCCTCAAGGACCAAGATGGAAGATTAGGTCGGACAGGAGGAACGATATATCCTCAAGGACCCATGGGTTGGTGAGAGAATAAGTGTAGTTGTTCGCTGGCAAAAGCTAAAGTTCAAGGAATAATCAGGATGAGCAAGGATAAGTCGACAATTGATGTTGCTGAAGCACAAGGCCCGAGTGGGACTACAAATTTTCTGAGGCTGGGGATGGGACAAGATATTTGATCAAATGCTGCTGCAGGACGGACAAAGGTTATGTACAACAAGGAGGAACGATATGCACAAGGGATATGTACAGAAGCTCAAGATTGGGGATAGGAAGATCACACTCAGCGGGACTCTCACTAGGACGGAGACAAGAAGGATAAATACAGGGAGGAATGCGCTGTATAGGAAAGGGAAAAGGATATGGTACAATATATGGTACAAAGCTTTGGAATAGGATATGGATTGCAGATGGGTTGGAGGAAGATGGAAGCTGAATGCTTGGAGGATAGGGGAGATGGAACTGCTGGGAGATCTGTTAAGAGATTATGGATGGAGGAAGAGGACGGTAGCTGAAAGGACAACTGAATAGATAAATAGCTCAGTTTACTATGTTGGCACCTGTTTGCCAGGTTTTCACCAACATACTTGTCCAAGGCGCTTGAATTGCCAAGTTTTCACCGTTGGACGATTATTTTCTCTTTCTCTTTTCTTTTTTTCACTTTTTCACTTTTTTGAATGTTTTTGGATTTTTTGATATATGCAGGATTAGGTTCAGGCATAGAACCTCTTCAGATGGATGATGTTAATAGGATCATTCAAGGACTCACCTTCTGGTGTTGATAGTTAATAGGCGCCAGAGCCAAAGGATGCAGTGACAACATAGGGGCCCAACCAAGTAGGCTCAAACTTGCCTTTCTTTTCTCTATTTGCTAGGACCTTCTGATTTTCTTTAAGAACCATGTCACCGACTTGGAATTGTCTAGGATGGACCTTTTTGTTATAACTCCTTTTGAGTCGATTCTAGTATGCAACCAGGTGATCGTAGGCTTGCTGTCTCTTTTCATCTAGCAGATCTAGCTGTGTGAGCCGGGCCACACGATAGTCTTCATTAGTTGTATAGTTCTTCATGGAGACGCGCAAGGATGGAAGCTCGACCTTGATTGGCAGAACGGCTTCAGCACCATATACAAGGGAGTATGGGGTGGTGCCTGTGGGAGTGCGATAAGAAGTGCGGTAGGCCCAAAGGGCGGGATTAATTTGGAGGTGCCAGTCACGACCAGAATCATTGACAACCTTCTTGAGGATTTTCAAGATAGTTTTTTTAGTTGCCTCAGCTTGGCCATTTCCTTGAGGGAAATATGGACTGGAGAAACGGTGATGGATGTGGAGTCTGGCACATAGATCATCAACATGCTGGTTTTCAAAAGGTGTGCCATGGTCTGTGAAAATGGTAGATGGTATGCCGAAGCGACAAATGATATGGTAGAGGATGAACTTGGATATTTGGATGCCAGTAGTAAGCGTGAGTGGAATCGCTTCAACCCATTTGGTAAAGTACTCTGTGGCTGTTATGATATACTAGTGTCCATCCGAAGAGAGGGGGGTGATCAAGCCAACGAGGTCGAGGCCCCAACATGAAAAAGGCCACGGTGGTGCAATAGGCTGTAGATCCTGTGCTGGTGCATGTATCAAATTGGCATGCTGTTGACATGGGAGACATTTCTTGACAAATTCACACGCATCATGTTCCATTGTTGGCCAATAATATCCAACTCTAAGCAGCTGTTTTGCTAGAACCATGCCACTCATGTGGGCACCGCAAATTCCAGCGTGAACTTCTTGTAAGGCCAGGACAGCCTCGTTTGAGTCTAAACATCTAGATAGGACATTATGATACCCGCGATGATATAGGGTGTTGGCTACAAGAGTGTAGCGGGAAGCTCTGTGAATAAGGTTTTGGTGTTGGTTATTGGTGAGATGGGGAGATATGATACCATTTTTTAGATATGCATGGATGTCGTGGTACCATGGAGATTGAGGACCAACCAAGACACACACCATGTCTGCATCGGCGTTCTCATAAGCTGGTGAATGTAGCTGCTCGACTAGAAATTCATACTGTGATGCGTCTCGTGGTATTTCCAATAAGGATCCGATGGTTGCCATTGCATCTGCTGCTTTGTTCTAAAGCCTTGGGATCTAATTGAATTGTAGATGTAGGAAATGCTCTTTCAGTTTATCCACCAGTTGCTTGTAGGGTAGCAATTTGTCATCCTTTGTCTGATACTCATCAAGGACTTGCTTGATAATGAGTTGTGAATCTCCAAATACTTGTAATTCTATGATGTTCCATTGGATAGCTGTTTTGAGACCTAAGATGAGTGCCTCATATTCTGCAATATTGTTGGTACAGGGGAATCCCAACTTGAATGATTTTGGAATATAGTCACCTTGAGGTGTGACGAATAGGATTCCTGCCCCAGAGCTATGTGATGTGTTGGAACCATCAAAGTATAGTTTCCACATGGGCTGCTCTTCAATCATGCATAAGTATTCATCAGGGAATTCCATGATCAGTGGATAGGCATCCACCAGTGGTGCTTCTGCTAGTTGATCGGCAATGACTTGCCCTTTGATTGCTTTGCGATCTACATACTGAATGTCAAATTCACTGAGTAACATGACCCATTTTTCCATACGGCCTATGAGGGTTGTCTTTGATAACAGATACTTAAGAGGGTCCACCTTTGATATGAGCTTGATTGTGTGGCTAAGCATGTAATGTCTAAGTTTTTGAGTGGCAAAGACCACTGCTAAGCATGCTTTCTCCATGGGTGAATAGTTAAGCTCATAGCCCACAAGAGTGCGACTGATGTAGTAGATAGCTCGTTCTTTATTTTCATCATCATGCTGTGCTAGGAGTGCCCCTAGTGCTGTAGCTGTTGTTGAGATGTAAAGGATGAGTGGGCATCCTGAAACCGGTGGTACTAGGATTGGAGCATTAGCTAGATACTCCTTGAGCTTATCAAAGCTTCTTTGACATATGGGATCCCACTTGAAGTTGGTGTCTTTGCATAAGAGATGTGAGAATGGTTGGCACTTGTCCGCTAGTTGTGAGATGAACCGCCGTACTGATTGAAGCTTGCCCTGTAGGCTTCTGAGCTGTTCGAGATTTCTTGGTGGAGGCATCTCTGTTATTGCTTTTACCTTTTTAGGATCGATCTCTATGCCCCGTCTAGAGACGATGAAGCCTAGAAGCTTGCCAGATGTAACACCAAAGACACATTTCTTAGGATTAAGCTTTAAGCCATAATGATTTAGACGATCAAACACACGTTCTAAGATGTTGAGGTGTTCATCCCTTATTTTGGATTTTGCAAGGATATCATCCACATAGTCTTCAAGGATCTTGTGGATCATGTCATGGAAGATAACTGTCATTGCTCTCTGATATGTGGCCCCTGCATTCTTTAGCCCAAATGGCATCATGTTGTAGAAGAAGGTACCCCATGGGGTTGTGAATGCTATTTTATGTTGATCTGCTTCTGCTATATGAATCTGATTGTAGCCTGAAAATCCATCCATGAGTGATAGCATTTCATGACCCGCTATGAGGTTTACAAGCATGTCTATGTTTGGCAATGGGAAGTCATCCTTAGGACATGCCTTGTTCAAGTCCCTGAAATCAGTACAGATTTTGATGTCGCCAGAAGGCTTTGTGACTGGCACCATGTTAGAGATCCACTTTGAATAATCTATTGCTCTGATGATCTTAGCTTGGAGGAGCTTCTCAAGCTCTACTTTGACGAGCAATGCTACCTTTGGATGCATTTTCCTTAGCTTCTGCTTCACTGGCTTGACGTTTGGATCTACTGATAGATGATGAACAACAAGGTTTGGATCAAGCCCAGGCATGTGGGCGTATGACCATGCAAAGTTGATAACTGATTCCTTGAGCAAGGTGATGAGAGCCATTTCTTCTCCTTCTGTTAGGTTGACTGCAATGTAGGTGATCCTTGGACATTCTTCTGTTCCCAAGTTGATTGGCTTGGTTTCCTCTATGATGATCGGCGACTGCTCTGGTCTATAATCTTGGATAGGGGGAAGAGGCAAGGCTTCATCTTCTAGCGCCTGAATTGCCAGGTTTTCGCTAGAAGATACGCCCTTTATTTTTACTATTTTAGAATCAGAATGTGCCCCAAGGGGGTTTTCACATAAAGACTCATGATGTTCTTTTGCTTTATCATTTTTGTGACTAAAGCTTGCCTCTTCCCCAAAATATCCTTTTGGGTGAAGCTGATAGACAGAGGTTGATGTTGGATCCTGTTTGCTTGCTGGATCTTATGCCCCCATGAATTCTAGGAGTGCTTGTGCGCTTTGGAACTCATCGATGTGTGCGATGCTTGGTTGGTCCCAATCTATGAGGTCGGGGTTTGTGAGGGGAAGATCTATGAGGTTGATGGATAGTTGTTGAAGAACAGAAGTCCCCAGGAGGGTGTTGTCGGCAAAGATATCATCGTAGGATCAAATGTCTTTCTCTTCGGGGATGTCTTCGATTTCCACAAGGTCATCCTGGCTATTCGAAAAGTTCACATTGGTCATGTTAGTGCCCGCAGTTGTGGTATTGGGCTCTTGTTCAAGCAGGCGAGGGGTATTAAAGCCAAGTCCTTGTTGTTCTAGATTTTGAGATGGTATGATAGGAAACAAATTTCTATCCTCTTGTGGTCCTAGACCACCACCTTGATAGTTATAGTGTTCTGTGACATTTTTGTAGGGAATTGGGTATTTCTCTTTGAAGTATTCAAGAAGTTGTGTGTCACGAGATGGGGGATCTTTGTATAACCATTTGTTAATATCTGGATCTATTTCTTTGCTGCTGATGGTACCATGAGACTCAAAAGTCATGTTTCCGATTTGCTTGAGCTTATAATGTTCCTCAACAGGCTTCTTTTGACAACTTGGGCACCCTTGAGTATGTGGATCACGTGGAAGAGCCCCTACAGCAAATGCATCACTGAGGCTGTATTCACCACAACCCTGGTTGTTGATCTTGATAGATGATAAGGTGGAAGAGAGGATGGTCTCTGGATCGCGATGGGATCGGGATGAGCTAGCAATAGAAGTACCAATATCAGTTCCAGGACAATGAGTAGAATGAGGGAAAGATGCTTCCATCGCACGGCAGTATGCGAAGGGGTTAGGATCAGCGTGGATGGTAACCTCAGTGCCTTGATGTGGAAACTTGATGCACTGATGGTAAGTAGATGGTACAACCTTAATGGAATGGATCCATGGGCAGCCGAGAAGAATATTAAATGGTAGGTCAAGATCAACAACGTGGCAGACAGTATCTTGCATTGCTGGGCCCAGCTGGATAGGCAAGGTGATAGTACCTTCAGAGGTACGCTCCAAGTTATCATATGCTTTGATAGTGATTTGCTCATGTTGTATGTCGGCCTCCGTGAACCCGATCTTCTTGATGAATTTTAATGTGCACAAGTTGAGGGCTGAGCCATTATCTATTAAAACCCGTTTGATGGCAAAGTCTTTGACCATGACAGCAATGCGGAGAGGGAGAGTATGGTCAGGAGCGACATCTGGTATATCAGATTCTTTGAAGGATAAGGCACATACTGCTGATAGGTGTCCCACAAGAGTTTCAAACTGAGTTGTGTTAATGTCTGTGGGGACATGGCCTTCTTTTAGAGCTTTGTCCAGGATCTCCTGATGGATGGGTGATGTGAGGAGCAAATCCAAGATAGATATTTGAGCTGGCATGTTCCCAAGATGCTCTATGATATTGTATTGTGCACTTGGTACATTATGCTATGTTGCGCGTGTATTTGATGCTGGCCTGGTGTTAGACTGTGCTGTGGATGTAGTAGATGTTGGCCTTGGAGGAGCAGCTGACCTCGGAGGAGCACCGGCAACAGTTATCCTACCACTATGGGTAGTTGCAGCACATTGTCGATCCGGCCCTCTGACGTGGATGGTATTGATGGTGGGCTCATCTTGGATGGGCTCAACTTGAGTTATGCATCCGACATACTTGTCATAGTTGATGTAGGCCGCTGTGTGATCTTCTTGCTTGCCTTTGCCACAATTTTGGGGCTGATTGGCGTTTGCTTGATTCTTCCCGGTATCATGTTGAGGGAACACATTTTGATATATTTTCAAACTGGCGTTGGGTGAAGCTTGAGCTAGTGCATCAACCTGGATCTCCTTGCGATCAATGAGATCCTGGATGTAGTTCTTAAGCTGCATGCACTTCAATGTTGTGTGCCCCTTCACACGATGGTAATCACAGTATTCATTTTCTTTATACCAATCAGACTTTGGTGCGTTGTCATCCTTCTGTGGGATGGGCGGATATGTGATCATATTTGCCTTGGCTAGCCGATAAAAGATCTGATCCAGAGGCTCACCCAAAAGTGTGAAATTCCTCTTTGGATTATTCTGATTGTTGGGTTTGTTCTACCTTGGGGCAACGTTAACTGCGTTAACAGGATTGCCTTGACATGCTGGCTGTTGCTGTTGGTATTGCTGTTGATACTATTGCACAGGTGGTTGATGAGCTTGAGGAGGCTGCTGATAAATAGGTGCTTGATATGCGAGAGCTGGTGGTTGCTGATAGATGGGCGCTTGTGGCGGTTGGTATGTTTGAGCTAGTGTAGGACTAGCCACAACGAATTGTACATTCTTAGTGTCAGTAGCTCCATCTATAACAACATTCTTGTTATAATTCCAGTAACGGGATTTATCATTGTTGGGTTTGTTCTTGGAATCATCCTTGAAGTGACGAATAGTGCCTTCATCTAGGAGAGCTTTCTCGATGCCTATGCCTTTGCTCTTGATGTCTTGGTATGTCTGGAGACAGTTCATTCGCATGTGATGGGATAGCTTTGGATGCAGGTTCTCAATGAAGATCTTTGTTAGATACTTCTCTGGCGGCTGATATGATAACCTGGTTGTAAGATTCTGCCATCTTTGCAAGTATTCTGCAAGGCTTTCTCCGTCTTTCTGCTTTGAGTTGCATAGGTCTAGCAAGGACAACTCATTCTCCACATTATGGGCATAGTGTGTGATGAACTTCTCAGAGAGTTCAGCAAAGGTTTTTATTGTCCCATGTGGTATTTTGTAAAACCACTCAACAGCAGTTCCTCCCAAGCTTTTGGGAAACAGGCGCAGGAGATAGTTATCACTGTAAGCCACTTCTTGGCACGCCATGTAGAACTCTTTGATATGGTTTACTGGATCTCCTTTCCCCCGATACTTGTCAAACTTGGGCATCTCAAAATGCTTGGGGAAAGGGATAGTTGCTATGGACTGATCGAAGGGATATGAGCACACCTCTTCGAACTTATATGTTTTATTCTATGTTCCGCTTTGTAGCTCCTTTAGAGCATTTTTCATTGCTTCCCACTCAGCATTGAGTGGCGAGGGAACTGGGACTTCTACTTGTGATGGAAGCTGTGGAACTGGATATGGTGCTTGTTGTGGATAAATGGTTTGGAACTGATTTTGGAGCAATGGTTGCTGGGGATATTACTGGTGTGGCATAGGGGGATATTGTGGTAAATGATATGGAACCTCTTGATGTTATTGGGCTGCTTGCTATTGTTGAACTGGCGGTTGTTGTGGGACTGCTTGCTGATATTGGACATTTGAAACTTGCTGTTGTAACTGATGGGTGGGAACTTGTTATTACTGGGGGATGATAGGGATTTGTTGCTGAGGCTGATAGCAAGGGACTTGCTGTTGTTGAGGAATGATGGGTGCTTGCTGAAAGGGGACATGTGGTTGCTGTGGGGGAGGCTGTTGGAATGATGTTGCTTGTGGGTATGATGGTGGAACAGATGTGGGGAAGCTAGAAGCAAAGGGTGATGGGGTAAGATAGCTGGGGAAAGTTGGCTGTTGAGGTGGTGGAACTGGCTGGAAGGTATTTGGGATTTGGGATGAATAGCTTGAAGCTAGCGGTGGTTGGGGTAGTTGCTGCTGTGTTGCTTGGGCGAAGGCGGTTTGTTGACTTGCAACCATAGATGTAGGGGATTGAGATGGGATCCCCCATGCCTTCATTTCTTCTTGTGTAAGGCCCCACTGAGAGCTTGTTTTAGGGTGCACTGCAGTGGATGATGGAATGGTAGGAGCAACGGGAGCTTGGGACACGAATGATGGTTGAGAGAAAGGAGATTGTTGAGGTTGTGGTTGAGTGGATGCTTGTGAGGAGGAAAATGAAGGAAACACCCAAGAGAAAGATGAGGTTGGAATGGGAAGCGATTGCGCTAACCCCAAAGAAGAAGGTACGGGTGCTTGGGGGTGAAGGGTGACGGTGCTCCTTTGATGGTGAAAGGTGTTGCTTGACTTGCAGATGGTGGCGAAGCTTTTTGTGTAAAAGCTTGCGTGAGAGGTGGAAGCTGACTTTGGTTTAAGTGTTGGTTTTGGGCTTGGGCAGCCATAGCAGCTGATGAAGCAAAAGAGGTAGGAGATGGAGCGGATGGCGCTGCAGCTTGTGTTGCGGGACTGGCGAGGCTTCCTTGCAAGAAAAGGGGAATGGTAGAAAGCTCTTGGGGTGTTTGCATGATAGGATCAGGGAATGATTGGACAAACGGAGAATACGCTTGTGCTGGAACTTGGATAGTTTTGATGGGGATGCGTGGATAGAGAGATGGTGGGATGGAGGTACTTTCTGGCAGGTAGTGGACAAACGTGCTTTGCTGATGTTGCGGTACAAGGGCATTGGTTGCTGGTGGGCTTTCTGGAGGATTTACAAATGCTTGGTTTGCCAACGGGGATGAAGGGATGTTTGGATCTTCACATGGGTTATTGGCTTGGATCTGGGGATTGTAGGTCATCATGGCGTTAGTGAAAAGGTTGGGATCAGATGAGGTTGTTGGTGGATAAGGATTCATGCTTCTTCTTTTTTGAGATCTGGTCTCAACAGGCATGGAGATGCAAGTGCTAAATGGATGCAAGATGTTTGGCTAAAAGATGTTGATGGATGCAAAGTTGATGAACTTCTAAAGATGATGACTTCTAAGATGCAAATGCAAGGATAAGGATCAAGATGGCGATGATGAAAGCTGGGTGGAACTAATATGGATCAAGACGGTGGAGGCAAGATAAGTTGCTGGTGGAGAGCTGGTGAAAGATTACTGAGTGGTCAACAAATGAGCTACTATTTTTCCCAAATGGAGGATCAGAGATATGATGGGGTCAACCTAAGATAGACTGATGATCTTCGGTCAACTAGTTTCTTATCAATACACTCCAATCTCTTGCTCGAGATGATGGCTATGCAAGGACAAGGTTTGATTTCTTTATGACAACACATTGTGTCAAAAAGAGGATGATGGTCTCTGATCTTGGATATAGGATAGGAACAACTCAAAAGGTAGAACACTAAGTGTTGGTGGATCTCTGGATTTGGAGCAAAAGATGATGGATCTGCTGGAAAGATATGGAAAGCTGATGGGGGGATGCTAGTGGAAAAGGTATTGAAGGGTGAAGGGACAATGCTCTATCTAAAAGGATAATGCAGATGACAAGGATTGATTCTAGAATGCTGGTAGGAAGATAAATGCACTTTATGATGTTTTGAAATGCAACTAAGGTTTTGATGCTGATGCAAAGGGTGAAACTAGGATGAAACTAAGATGCAAGGCATGTTGGAGACAAGATTTCAAGATCTGAAGATGAAAAAAAGACATGAACAAGGAAATGGCTAATCTTCTGGCTCAAGGTTGACAAAGTGATGGTTAACTCAAAAACGGAAGGCGAACTGTTTGATGCGGGTGTTATGGGAAATGTTCTCAAGTCTGGTTTGGGACTTCTCCTCTGCTTGGGTTGCTTGGATAATGGATTGATAGGTCTTGGTGTTCTTCTTGATAAATTTTCACTCTTGATAGGCTTGGGATTTGGGCAACTTTGGTTTAGGATGTTTGTTCTTGCTGGGCATCACTTGGAAAAGAGGCTTCTAATTTTGAGGCAAAAGTTTCCAATGGCAAAAGTTAAAGTCAAAGCAATCTCCGCAAGGGACCAAGCAACCCTGCGGGATACAAACAAAGGCAACTGACTCTGACAAAGCTTTGAAAGTGTATGTTTCAACAAGTGTTTTCACGGAGTCTTTGACTGTCAAGCACTTCAAACAGATCTACCTAAGGAAGGTGAGTATCAAAATCGCTTGCCCACAGCTTGGTATCCCCCAAAAGGGAATACAAATGGTGAGTAATCTTGAGGCGACCCGGTAAACCCCTTGGAATCAGTCCTTGCACAAGGATTTTGATACTTTCGGATGTAGATAGGGTAGCCTCTAGTTTATCAGGTTTTTAATAGTTTCGTGGAGTCTCCATACCCAGTTTTGCTGATCATCCGTGACTCACTTAAGAGCCTTGCCAATTATGCTGGGGGAGAGGAATGTTTACCATCCCCAGACACGTGTTTGGCACGGACGCCCGGCGATTAGGAGATGTAAGTGATTCTTTTGGTATTCGCTTATTTATATACCGGCCGGAGGGGATACCAGTTTGAGGTCATTCTCCGAGGAGGAAGCGCTTCTCCTTGGACAGGCCTCGCTAAAAGCAGAACAGGTGAACTTGTCCAAGTTCAAATGTTCCACGTTGCTTACTCTAACAAGGATTATGCAAGAATTGAAAAACTCCTACATGCACATCAAGTAGATTTTGTTCATTTTCCCAAATTTGATTAAGTGATGTTTGAACTTTGAAATGAAGACACTCGTGATTAGATTTTGATTTGTTCTTTTCCTCAAAATGTAAATGAATTGAATGTTTGCAAGTTCTTTCCTTTTGTGCATTCAAGATTTGATTAGCGAGTTGATTTAAGAACTTTGAAAAAGCTTTGTTTTATCCCTTAGATCACTCAAGATTGAATTTGTTTGCTTGCTTTGGAATTTGAAATGAGATAGGGAATAGAGTTGTTTGTTTCCTTTAGTGCATTCGAGATTGAGTTAGCTTTTCAAAATGACAATGACATTCTAGGACCTAAGTTCATTTCCTTAATGTCATTCAAGATTTTGTTTTTGACCTTTGCTGTAATAAAAGAAATGAAAAACCAGTCCCAAGAAAAAACAAAAAGCAACACTGTCCAGCTTATAAGTGACGCTGGAAAGTGCAGAGGCGACACTTCATTTTTACAGGTGACATTCTGTACCTCAAAAGGCGACAGATAAAAATGCAGAGGCGTGATTTCTTTCGTCACAGGCGTGATATTATTACAAGAAGGCGACAGAAGAGAATTCTCGGACGTAACAGAAGTTATTGACAACAGGAAAATCTCAGTTATGCAGGCGTGAAAATAGAACTCATAGGCGTCATTTCTTTCCTCAAAGGCATGATTTAATTGCATGAAGGCGTGACTGAATTCTTTGTAGGCGACATTTCTTTTGTTGAAGGTGACATTTCTTTGTTTGAAGATGACATTTAATTGCTGTAGGCGTCATTTCTTTTCATGAAGGCGACATTTCTTTTATTTCCTGCAAAATACAAGCATATAAAGTATAACTTCATCAAAATGATTGTGGTTTGAGTCCCACCGGGCGTGCCAGAATGTAGACTAGGATTTGAGCGTGCACCTAAACCTATTTTGAAGGCCAAAGACAAACAAACGTCATAGCATATAATCAAATCAAATTTAATGGCAAACAAACTAAAATCAAAGCCACCTCAGTTTAAGCTTAAAACGGATGCGCCCATGCACCGTTTGATATGCTTGGATATAAATGGATGTGGGTGTGCAAACTCAAGCACTTGGAGCATGCAAATTAGGATGATTTGAGGATCAAGAAGACCCAAAATGACACAAAATAGGTATGAGGAACCTATTTTGCCTCAAAGGCCTCAAGAACACACAAATATGCAAAGCTAAAAGATGAACTAAGGTTGATAAGAAATGAATCTATGTTAATCCATTTAAGCTAATTTAGATGTGATTTAAGCTTGAAAATGATCTAAAATGATGAATTTATGCTTATGCTAGAATGAAAATGACATTATAACTTTGCTATTGATGTTTGAGAGTTGAAAGATGATTTGCCTTAGGAAGTGAGGGTATTTATAGGATTTCTAAAGGCTTGGGGTAGGAGGAATGAATGGCCAGGATTGAAATCCTTAAGAGAGGCCAAGATTCACTCAAAGGGAAGCACATGGATTGTGCTAGTTCTCAGCCAATCAGGAGGTGACACATGTCACAAGGTGAGTGGATGAAGGGAAGGGCAAAGAGGAGTCAACAAAGGGGGCTCCAAGCTCATAACTCTCCAAATAAATGCTTGTAAGAGCAATGAATGGGCTTTAAGAGGCTTTGAAGACTTTGGGGAAGCAATAAATGCTTTGTGGTTGAGATATTTGGAAGGAAAGACTTTGCTTTGGTTTAGGAAAGTCTTAAGCTTGGTTAGGATTGTACAAAGGTTTAAGGGTAGGATTAGGATTAGATTAGGACAAAAAAAGGATTAGGATGGGTGAAGAGGGTGGTTTTGAGAAGATTCTAAAAGAGTCTAGATTTCTCCTTAGTTTCATGGAATAAAAGTTATTCATTCCAAAAGCTTAAGTTTTAGGAATATTTATTAAAATATTTTTAATAAATATGAAAATTAAATATTTAACCTTAATTAAATATTTAACCTTGGGATTAGGGTTAGAAAAGATGGGATTAGCCTTTTAATCGAAATTAAGAAAGGATTAGAAGATTTTGGAAGAGGTTAGTGGTCTTAAGGAAATTGGCCAAGTTTGGGATAAAAAATAAATTAAAAATAAATTAATTTATTTTTGAAGTTTTTTGGTCAATTTATTAATTAAATAATTAATAAATTAGGGATAATGTCCAAATGACATTTTTAGGCTAGATTCCTTAATTAAAGATTTTTAATTAAGAGAGAGGGATTTAATGCCATAAAAATAAATTAATTAATTAAATAATTAATTAATTAATAAATGATGATGTCATCAAGGATTTTCAGAAAACAAAAATAATTTATTTTCTGAAGGATTTTTCGGTGTCTACACAAATATTTGAAAGCAGCTCCAAATTTTGGTCTATGTTATAAGAAATATGGTGATTTATCTCTGAAGGTTTATGTTGATGTTGATTGGGCTAGTTGTGTAGATGACAGAAGAAGTACTAGTGTTGGAGCATTTTTCTTAGAATAAAAATTGGTTCCTTGGCTAAGTAAAACCCAACACTCAATATATTTACCAACAGTAGGGGATAAGTACATTGTGGCAATATCTTGTTACACTCAAATGATGTGGATGAAGAAAACTTTAAGAGATATCAAAGTGATGTATGATGAGCCTATTTCTAATGTGTGTGGTACTATGATTGCAATTAACATTTCAAAGAATCTAGTAATGCATTAAAGAACCAAATGCATTTCTATTAGATATCACTTCCTAAGAGAGGAGATTGGAGAAAAAGAGGTAATATTAGAGTATGTTCCCACAAAGGACCAGATTGAAAATATTTTTACTAAGACACTATTAAAGGATACTTTTGAGTATCCCAAGTAGAAGTTAGGAACTTAGGGGTTATTGCCCCTCCTTATAAATAGATGCATAAAGTGGTACATCTATCTATAATTGGGATAATCTGGTGATCCTAGTCATGAAATAACAATAAGATCTCAACCACAAGAAGATCATTAATAGCAGTTAGTATCCAAATACCAAAAGAGGAAAAGGAAAAAAGAGAAAGACATATACAAATCAAGATATTGAAATGAAATAACACAAAATCACATGCAAACACATAATTCCTCCTTTTTTGTTCTCCTTCTCAATGCAATTTCAAGCTCTCAAAATTGAGCTCAAGATCATGCCAACATAAGAATTCAAAGCATGTGGTCCCTTAAATAAGAGAATTATCTCCCTATTTATAATAATTTCAGGGGTTTCAATCAAGATTCCTAGATTCATGGGTTGATTGACTATGATTGAGGAGTTGAGCTCAACATGAGTAGGAGTTCAACTCAATTGATTGCATTGTCTAACAAGATTGATTGATCTGTCAAAAAAATAGATTAAGAGTTGACTGATTTGATTGAAGACTTATCTGATGAGGTGCAATAGAAGACTAAATAGATTGATTGGTCATGAGAGAGATTGGCAGAGTTAGAAGATGTGATTGAGAAGTTAACTCAAAGTGAGTATGAGTTAGAACTTAGGAGAATAAATATGATTTAAATAAATAAAATAAATTATTTACTTGCACATGTGTAGATATATAAATAAATAAATAAATAATTGTTTATTTATTTATGAGAGTAGAATAATTAGTTTAATTAAATAAATATGATTTATTTAATTATGAGAGGGAAATTGATTAAATATTACATAAATCCAATAATAATAAGAAAGAAAGAATATATTAATTAAATAATATGATTATTTAATTAATTCAATACATAGAGAATAATTAAATAATGATTAATTATTTAATTACTTTATAGATGAATAATTGATGAGATAATTAGGTAAATAATTAAGATCACTTAATTATGAAATTATAGAGAAATGATGATTTTGAACTTTAGAATATAGTAGAAAGACAAATTGATTAAATAACAAAGATTATTTAACAATTTAAGATGAATGTTAGTAAACTCATTATGTTAGAGAAAGAGGCTATTTTTAAGTGTCTACATTTTGCCCCTCTTTGATATAATACAATTTTGGCATTGTTTCAAAGAAAATTTGATAAAAATAATGCCCCGATATGCCCCTATGAAAAAGTGTCAATAACTAGGTATTAGGTGCTCCTGCAAGAAAATAAGTGAAAAATGAAATGGAGGGCTGATTTGGTTGACGTTGTAATCAAAATCACAACACAACTCATAGTTCATAAAATAGAGGTCGTACATAAAATTTATGAACTCTGGAAGGTGAAAAGCATCGGGCCCAATAGAAATGCAAAGGGTTCATGTCCATCGAGGTGGTATGGGGGGTATAAATGGGAATTTGGAGTATTTTTCAAATCATTGTGTTCATTGAGCTTTCAGAGGACTAGGAGTGGAAGGAGTTATTTCAGAGTGTTTGGAGAGTGATGGAGGCTTACGAGGATGATGTTAACATCAGCAAGTGAGTCAAGACCTATCAATATCTAGATGACACCCCATCTCTAGTAAGTTTTATAATTTTTTCTTTTATTTCCCTCTTTTTTCATGTCATTTCCTAGACTAGGTCAGATGAACTTTTGGCTACACAAGTAGGGTGCAATCACTGCAAATGTAGGGTTCAAATGATGTACTTGAATGTGTTAGTTTAGGACTCAAACTTTAATTAAGCCACACTTGTAGGTGTAGGGCATTGCACATGTTGTGCGCAATCAACACACATGAAAGAGTAGGTGAGCATTCATAAAGTGTGCATTCAATACACTTGGAGTGTGCTATCGACATGCTTGTCTACAAAATATAGTTTTTTAGATTAATATATGAAAAATGATTGTGCATTTATGTGACTTGTATATTTATGCAACTTTTATTTAATACATATGCATGGTAGGTAGTAAAATAGTATTGAATGAATGGTTTTTTAATTTTAGTTTTATGTGTATGTAATAAATGATAGATATATTATGGACTTAGAGACTGTTATTAGTGTGAAACCTATTTGATAGGTACTAAATTAGGAAATTGTACCTTGATCTACAGATTAGGGATGATGTCTTGATTACTTAGGAGAATCATCCTCTTGTGCTAGCATACAGACATAGGTTATATGATGATGAGTGAGAGAACCCAGGGGATTTATAATTATTACATGTGACACTAATGATTGTGATTAAGGTGAATAGGTGTTTAGTGACTACATTATATGAGAAGTGGTACTCAGAGACTTCTTCCTTCCACTTGCCTATAGGAGAGTGCATGATCACATTAGAGGATGTATACCAATTTCTTTGTATTCCTATTCATGGGGAGATGGTTGCATACTTTGTCTGGACAGGTAGACAAACTTTGTATGACTTTTTTGTTTGTACTATGGTAGACTTAGGGGCCAAGGGATATGATATTAGATGGTAAGATATGCTAGGTTTTGATCATGCTTTATGGATTTATAGCAGGCATACTTGTTCCAAATAGGAGAGGGCATGAGTTCCCGATTGGGTGGGGAGAGATTGTGTTGGATTTGTGGTTGACGGGGACATTGTTTGCATGGGGTCCATGTGTACTGGCCATGGTATATCATCAACTACATGAGATTTCCTACCATATGAGTCAAAGCTTGGGATCGAGGCTCACTCTTTTATAAATGTGGGATTTTGAGCATATAGTTGTATCTTGTCTAGAGTTTGATAGACCAGTGATATATCTGGGTCAACCATATGTTATTACTATGATGTAGTGGTTCATAGGCACATGGGTCATGTCAGATATTAGAGACATTTGTTGGACACATTGAGAGTTTTCTCCTAGAGAACTTATATTGGGTGCCCTGCATGGGATGATGAGGATGAGCATTTGCCATTTTTCAAATAGCAGAGGTATTTGATTGGTTGGTCTACTTAGTATACCAAGATAATTGAGATTCATCTACCTAATAAGGTTTTGAGATATTTTAGAATGAGGTAGGTAGTTCTGATTAGCTCATAATAGTTTGTCAAGTGTTTGATGGATGTGATAGAATGGGGACTAGTGATCCCCATTATGATAGTAGTAGAAGAGTTTGTGGCATCAAATCCTATGATATGGGATTGGCAGTTAGATACAATAGATATCGGTACTATAGAAAAGTATTTTTCATGGTGGCCTATGCATAATCCTACCCCTTATATGGATCCAGAGGTATTGGTTCCTTTAGAGATGGGCCAATGAGTTAGATTTCCTCAAAGGATATGTGGTAGATGAGGGAAGATAGGGATAGGTGTTTGGGATGATAGAGGAGACACTAATGATGAGGGTGATGGAGGTGGTGGGGTTGATGCAGGAGATAGTGGAGATGGAGGTGATGGAGGTGGTGACAGAGACAAAGGAGATGGTGGAGATAGTGGAGACAGAGGAGATGGAAGTAGTGTAGAAGTTACTATTGTCATTTCCCCATTTATTCCTCATGGTGGTGCACAAGTACTACCTAGAAAAGGAGGGGGTGCAGATGATGATGATATGGAGGTTACTAGTAGTAGTAGTAATCCAGATAGCAGTAGTGATTCCAAGAGTAGTCCTAGTTCTATCTCTTCTAGTGATTATGAGGAAATGGAGGAGGCAGAAGGAGGAGATGATACTTTTTTATGGATGTTGGAGGAGGTGACACCAAAATTATGGATGTGGTGATGAGAGGATTTGAAGAGCCAGTGCAGGATATACCTAGGAGGTGAGGTGTTAGTTATGGAGGAGATGGTTTTGACATAGATGAATAGGTTAAAAATGGAGCCTTAACAATGCACCTAACATTCAACACTATTCATTTGTAATATGTTTTCTTTTGAATTGAAATAGCATAAGTAAATTTGGAAATACTTGTAAATTAATTAGGTCAAGATACATACCTCATCATGAAATTGATTTATAAATACCTATTTTCTCAAGCCTCTACGGAGTTTTGGAAGATTCTACAACTAGATCTGGGATCAAAAAGTCGAGACAGAGAAAACCTAGAAAAATTTTGTCTTTCTGACAATAGGTAGTCTTTGACCTTGATAAAAGGTCAAAGGCTACATTTTTATTCTGAAGGTCGATTCTGACTTTGTTCGTAGATCTCAGAAGTTCGGTGAAAAGGGTACTCAGATCTGTCCTCTAATTCCTGAAATAGGGACTGTAGATATCTGGAAAAGGGGGTTGTTGGGGTGGCTATATAGGGTTTTGCCTTAGTCAAACCCCCATTTTGGTGATCTCCACCTCCATGAATAGCTGATTGAAATAGAATGTGTGTGTGTGTGTGTATTGGAAGTGTAATGCCAAGATCTAATCCTCTAGATCAAAACCCTAGCATGAATATGTATGAAACAACAATGCATAGATTTGAATGAGATAGAAAAGCATACCAAGCCCCCAAGGAAAAAGTACTTCTACCAAACTCACAATCCATAATTTCTACTCCATGATTATATCTTTGAGTGCTTGAAAGTTGATAATGGTGGATCAAGAAAGAAAGGATCTCTCTTGCTCCAAATATGTGTTCACAAAGATGCTTGATGTCAACAATGTCTTGATCTTCTATATAATCCTCTTGCAATCTTGCATCTTCACCATTCCTTGATTGCTTGAAATTTTCTTGTTCATGAAATTGCTTGGTGAAAATGAATGCAAATGAGAGCCTTTATATAGAGGTTTCAAGGTGAGGCTCCTAGAGCAATGTGAGGACCCATAATTCAAATTTCACCTCGAATTAAGGTCCAATCACAATAAACAACTAAGGAGGGGAAAAAATTAAATTAAATTCAAATTAAAACCTTTTTGCACTCGGATCCAAGGGCCCGACATTGATTTCAAGGCCTGCCAGGACCAAATCTGAAAAAGGGGCACAAATTCTGGAGGAGGTCAAAGATGAGCTCAACTCTGACCTAATCAGGGATGAGCTCAACTCTAACCTATTCAGGGATGAGCTTGACTCTAACCTAGTTAGGGTCAACCTTGACTTTGACCCTATGGGCCCAAATCTAGCCAAAATTAGGACAGGAGGTCCCGGGGATGCCCAAAGACTTAAAAATGATACCAGAATGGGACAGAATGCTAGGGATAGGCATAAAATCCTATGATGATTATGGTGAAGGCCATGAGGACCTATTTCTAAGTCCTACCTAGAAAATAGAGCCACAAAAGAGGGAAATTAAGGAGAATCCTTGGGATCCTAACCCTAATTTCACCTAGAATGAAGACGATAAGTGCAGAATGCATCCTAAATGCAAGTCTATCATGATAAATGTACTAAAAGAGGGTGATAAAACTATCAAGATGGAAGTGCTTCCATTTTAAGATAAAACATTTAGCCCCCACTTTAGCTTAGATATGACACTACGTGAATATGCAAGCTAAAGTAAGAAAACATCATAGTAAATAAAAAGGATATAGCCAAGTCCTCGATGTAAAGATCCTGCAGAAAATTGTTAGAACTTGCAACACAAAAGGTTAATGAAAATCCATAAATCACCTAAAGCTTACTATATCATAATTTGAGAATTATATAGATCCCCTTATGCCCCCCTGTTTTGGCTAGAACTTTGGAAGGGTGAAATAGGGTGATAAGAAAAAATCTATATACTAGATATGAAAAGTGTTGAAAAGTCCTTTCCTAAACCAATTGTAAGGATTCCCAACCTTCCTAAAATAGTTAAAGGAGTTAGGTATCTAAATCATGATTCCAACACCACTAACGGCACTGAAAATGGAGTTACCAAACTCAAGTTATGATGAAAAGAGTGGATGTCTGTCTAAATGCATAAGAAGGGAAATCCGAGTTTACCCTAAGGAAACCCTAAAAGAAACCCTAATTCGAAATTATAAATAAGAAAAAGAGAGAAATACTTACTCATTCTTACCATTTTTATATTTGAAATGAGGAAGCAAGATGCCGAGAAGCAAGGAACTTTGAGCGACACACCTAGAGATTCTGAGACATAGCCTGGCTACCGGACGATCACTACCTGAGGTGAGTTTACTATTATCTGCCTTTGTACTTTCCAAATTCCTATTTTTTATAGGCAAGGTCAACTTTACCCCTTTTAGGTCAGCCATGACCCATTTAGGTTGACATTGACCCATCTAGGTCAACTTTGACCCATCTAGGTTGACTTTGACCCATGAAAGTCGATATTGACCAGAGGGTATTTACCAGTTTTTGGGATGAGGTCGACCTTGACCCAAAAAGTTTGACCCTAACCCATAAAAGTCAACATTGACCCAATAAGGTCATCCTTGACCTAACTAAGGTTGACTTTGACCTATTTTAGTTAAATATGCAGATTTGATGATGTAGATGACTGATATGATGTTTGTTTGTGCTTGCAGGACTTGGTCTATTTCTGAGAGCATCCCTGTGGAGAGCTACTAGTCATGGTCAGAGAGAGACTATCTGAGCTTGATGATGAGAGGATGTAGTTACTAAAGGATGTGGGACTATACTGGGTATTAGTCCTTCCATAGATCAGACTACACTGAGCCATGTTATCGGCTCTGATAGAGAGGTGGGATGAGGATAGATGCTCCTTCCATCTTCCCTCTAGTGAGATTACAGTAACCCTAGAGGATGTCTATAGGATCATGTAGCTTCTAGTCTGGGGGAAGACCGTCAGACCCAGAGAATAGCATGGTTGTGAGGAGATCTATGCAGACACAGAGTATTGTATAGGACAGGTTCCTTAGATGCGAACCTGGTTAGATCATGTCCTATTATCATCCATACTGACAGGCCCTACACCTTTAGTATGGAAGGTGATGCTTTGCATAGTATCCTTGGTTGTGTTACCCAACTCAAAGGGTACTATATTTTTTTCACCTCTTACACATCTCATACAAAGGATGGAGAGAGATAGGACCATGTTCTTATGGGGTCGCAGCATGCTAGCTCAGCTATACCATGAGCTAGGTCAGCTAGTGAGGTATCAGTGGGAGAGTCTGTCGATATGCACACTCCTACAAGTTTGGATGTTCGAGAATTTTGCATGTACACATCCATAGGGAGTTCCAGTGATGGTAGATGCGAGTACAGTGAGAGCCTTTGCCTATCATGTGAGAGATATTTGGTAGTTTGGAGATATGCTCTACTGGAGAGTACATCTAGACCACATTGTGAGCACTGATGTGATATGGAGACCCTACTATCGAATGACAAAGTGGCCTGATACATGATTCTAGATGAGACATTCATAGCAACGTAAGCTGCTAAAGGGTCATCAGAGTCATATAAAGATGCCCTACTATTATGATCGGGTGATGAGGTAGTTCGGCCTGTTATAGGGAGTCCCTAAGGTAGTACCTCGCTATGTATATCCAATGAGATACTATCAGAGACCCGGCACCATACACTGACCATCAATAGAAAACATAGAGGATAGTGATGCACAGGAGGTAGAGCACATAGAGGTACCATCAGATGTGAACTATTCAGGTGTGAGCCTGGATTACATCAGGTACTGGAGTTTGTAAGGGATCCATCCTATCTTTCCTGAGGATTATCCCACAGGTGACCCAGGCTTTATAGAGGGGATACACCGGGATAGTGGAGCCACAAGGGAGGATGAGGATATCAAAGATGAGGAGCACATATCCAAGGGAGATCCCATGGAGGAGGAGAGAGTAGATAGAGTAGAGGAGAGAGTGGAGGACATGCCCCCAGCTCGTGATACTGGTGCAAATATACCTATTACTCATGAATCACCACTGAGATAATGATGGCCCCCATGGCCCCACACAAAGACACCACCATAGATACCTAGATATAGTGAGTATGGAGAGAGTAGTCACTCCATTCCCCCACCATCTAGACACTTTAGTGACATCCAGGAGGGAGACCTAGGTATGAAATTTGATTGAATGTGTGATTTGATCTGAGATAAATAGGACACTAGAATGATAAAAAAATTCTTTCTATAGATAGCATAGTAGAGTGGGGGAGCTTTGTTGTTAGGAATGAATGTTGAATGTTGGCAATCATTATGTAGCAGTTTTTATGGAATTCATGACTATGATTGTCATTGATGTCAACACAGTGATCTTCTGGAGACTCGCGGAGAAGCAGACAGTGTTTTGATTAGTGTACATGGGATATTGCAGTTGGTGATATGTGATGTTGAGGTTATACTCTTTGATATGTTATATGTCTATGGTTAAAAGCCCAGATATTAATTCATTTATTCATGAAGGTTATGAGCATTTTGGTGGAAGCAGTATTTGGGCAGTGTTCCTAAGTAGCAGTTTGTGGAAATCGGATGATATCTCCTAATCGGGATGGAATCTAGTTTTTCAAAATTAAAGGGAAGTTAGAGACACATTTATAGTAACATAGTTCATAGCACAAACTTTGAGGTCACACGAGTGAAGAGTTATCATATTTGGAAGCTGACAGTTTTTGTGTAATTTTGATGTAGTGTGTGGAAACTTTTATTTTGTAATTGTGTGCCGACTCATTTGTAATTATTTGAGTGTGATATAAAGGAAGGAATGTTTTTCCTTGTTTTAGTGTGGCATGAGAGTGATTGATTATGAAGTGAAGAAAAGAGCTAAGTATGAGAGTGAGATTGTGAAGGAAGACATGCGAAGTACAAAGATCTGATATTGAGATCTAGTGTAGCAGTGAGTGTAGTTTGGCACAGTGAAGGAGGTAACATATTTCATATTATTCTATTGAATAATCTTAAGGTTATTTGGATAGTGTGTTTAGTGATCTTACCTTGAAGCTATTTGGACAGTGGGTCCTTCTGTCTTCCATAACTCCTAACAGGGTTCTTTTAACAGGGATTCAAAATCTCCTAACAGAGATTCATATCTATTGAATGTATTTCATAAGAATCCTAACAGAGTCCATCCTCTCACAAGGAATATTCATATTAGTGCATCTTTTGTGGGCATCATTCCCACTGGGGTTTACTCTTTGATCAAGAGCTTCCCTAGTTAACATATATTGTGTCATTGTGTCATTGTGTATGAATATCTTTCTATGGTTGGTGATTACATTGCTTATATGGTTAAATGTTGTTGAAGTTGATAAAAGTTATAATTATCAGATAATTGATTCACCCCCCCCCCCCCTCTCAGTTATCTTGGTGGTCTTTACTTTCTAACAATTGGTATCAGAGCAACAGGTCCTTGAAGGAAAAGTTTAACAGCTTAAGGAGATCCATGGAGAATTTCAGAAAAGAAAGCCCTAAGTTTGATGGAGTAAATTTTGACAGCTGGAAGGAGAAAATAAAGACACGTCTACTGTGTTTAGGACCAAGTTATTGGTTGATTACAAAAAATGATAAGACTATTATTGAAGAAGATAATCTTGAAACAAGTTCTAAAGATGAGGTAGATCTATTCATGTGTAACATACTTGCAAGAGAAGCACTTTTGATAGCACTTTCAGAGAATGAATATAGTCAGGTAAAATGTTTGAAAAAATCTTATGAAATTTGGAAAGCTTTACATCCTACTTTTGAAGGTGATGAACACGCAAAGAAAGCTAGGTTGCATAATTGGATATGTGCATTTGAAGACATAAGAATTATGGAAGATGAATCTGTTAGAAGCTATATTGGCAAAATGTCAGAAATTATTGCATGTATAAAATCTTGTGGAGGAACAAAAATAGAGAATGAAGTGATTGGAAAATTCTAAGGACATTGACTCCTATATTTAAGTAGACAACACAGATGATTGAACAAGTTATACCTTGTACAAAAAAACTTTACAAAAGAGACTCTTCTTGGAAGATTAGAATCAGCAGAGATGAACCTGAGGTTATCAGGAGACTTACCTAGAATGGAGACAACATTCAGTGCTCTTAGTGTTTGCCCTACTTTGTCAAGAAGTACCAGTGTGAGTGGAGATTATGCCAGCAGCAGATCTAGAAATGAAGAAGAAAAGAAGATCGAAGAAGGTATTGCCTTGCTTGTGAAGAGAGAACTAGATGGTAAGAAAATTTTTAAATGTTGGACTTGTCAAGAATATGGTCATTTTGCATCTAAATATCCTAAGAGAGTTAAGAAGCATAGAAACAATTTCAAGCCTATAACATCTAAGGAATGTTATTATGCTAATGATGAAGATCTAGAAGCTAGTATTGAAAGAATTCTAAGTGAAAGTGATACTGAGAACAATGATGAAATAGGATTTGTAGCAATTAAAGAAGAGAATCCTAAATCTGATGTTAAGGAAGAAAAAGCCCTAGTTTCCCAAGTTGAAAAGAAAGCTGATTGGATTATACATAGTGGTTGTTCACATCATATGACTGGAGACATGAAGAAGTTCAAAAAGTTTAACAACTATGATGGAGGAATTGTTAGAGTTGGTAACAATGCACCTTGTTTGATTAAAGGTATAGGATCTATTACTCTTGATGGAAAGACTAATACTGATGATGTTTACTTTGTTGATGGATTGAAACATAATCTTTTGAGTGTTGGATAGTTAGTTGATAAGGGATATCAAATTTGGTTTACTAAGAAAACTTGTGTGATAAAGGATAAAGATGGAAATCTGATTGGAACTAGATCTAGAACCAGAGGTAATGTATTTCAGTTGAATCCTACTAAGATGACATATTTTGATGACAGTTGGTTATGGCATAGAAGGTTTTGTCATATAAACTTTGATAACATTGTGAAAGCGAGTACTACACTTGTAGTAAGGGATTTGCCTAAAATTATGAAGCCTACTAACATGATTTGCAAAGAATGTGTGATGGCTAAGTAGAAGAGAAGTTCATTTTCTAGTAAGAAGTTCACATCGGTAGAAAAGTTGGAGATTGTTCATACAGACTTGAGCGGTCCTACCAGGACTAGAGGATTCTATGGAGAAAGGTATTTTATGATTCTTGTTGATGATTTTACAAGAATGATGTGGATTGTATTTCTAAAAGAAAAATCTGAAGCATTTGATAAGTTTAAGATCATTAAGAATAAAGTTGAGAATGAATCTGGAATGAATATTAAATGTTTGAGATCAGATAGAGGTGGTGAATTTACTTCTAGAGAGTTTAACACTTTTTGTGAAGTGAATGGTATTAAGAGATAGTTTTCAGCTCCTAGAACACCTGAACAAAATGGTATTACAGAAAGAAGAAACAGATCAATGACTGAAGCAGCAAGAGTTATGTTATTTGAGAATGATTTGGCAAAGACATTTTGGAGAGAAGCATTGAATACATTAGTATATACAATGAACAGAGTACAAATCAGAGCAGACACAGACAAAACACCTTATGAGTTATGGTTTGGACATGCACCCTCAATTAAGTATTTTAGAATTTTTTGAAGCAAATGTTATATAAAGAGAGATGATGATATTGGAAAGTTTGATCCTATAAGTGATGAAGGAATTTTTCTTGGATATTCTTTAAAGAGAAAAGCATATAGATGTTACAATAAGAGAACTAAAACTATTGTTGAAAGAACAAATGTTAAAGTTGATGAAAAGTTCAAAATTTAGGAAAGAATGCTTGATTATGAATCTGATGAAGAAGCTCATCCTTAGCCTAACATTGAAACTACTGAATTATTCTATGAGAATGATAGTGAATTGTTGAATGAAAGTCATGCTAAAGAAACCAGAGAAGAATCTACAGTTGAAGCAAGATCTGTGACCATGACACCAAACAGGTATATATCAAGACATCATCCTATTGAGCAAGTTATTGGAAGTTTGGACAGAGGAATTTTGACTCGAAATAAGGTACATTTATGTTTGATTTCTCAAATTGAACCTAAATCTAATAATGAAGCTTGTGAAGATGAACATTGGATAAATGATATGAAAGAACTAGATCAGATTGAAAAGAACAAGACATGGGAATTGGTCCCTAGACCTAAAGATAAGAAAGTGATTGGAACTAAATGGGTATTTAGAAATAAGATGAATGAACAAGGAGAAGTTGTAAGAAACGAAGCAAGATTGGTATGTAAAGGATACTCACAGCAAGAAGGAATTGACTATGAAGAAACTTTTGCACCTATGGCAAGAATTGAAGCAGTAAGAATGTTTTTGGCTTATGCAGCTGTATGCAAATTAGATGTCTACCAACTAAAAATGATAAATTAACTATTAAAGCCAATGAATCTATCCAATGCAAACACAATGAAGAATGCAAAGTAACTATGAAATGATGAAACTAATTTAATTACCTTCACCTACCATGCAACTTGTCTCCATTGTCCTCCTAGCTTTGATTTCTTGAAGATGTTGAGCTCTCAAATTTCCAAAATGAAGCCTTCTCCCAAGATGCTACCAAAGTGTGGAGATTGAATGAAATTGAGTGCACAATAGCTTATGCAAACTAATGGATGAAATGCAAATGAAATGGTGATTGCTATGGAATGCTTGATTGCTTGAATGCTTGGATGCTTGAATGCTTGAATGCTTGGATGCTTGTTATCAAAAATACCTATTAGCCCTCAAATGAGAAATGAGGTTCTTTTTATAGAGTTTTGGAGGATCTAGGCTTAGGTGGCACAATCCTACAGTTGAGAATGAAAGGTGGAAGATCCTAGGGCTAGGATTGACTTGGTTGAAGGAGTTGAGAGAAAGGGGGATGTAGTTGGAATGTGAGAGGAAGAATAGGGATGATGTTCCTCTCACATTGACATGGAGGAGAAGAAGGTGGAAGGGAAAGACACATGTCAAGTGTCTCACAAAGACCAAAGAGAGAAAGGGGAAGAGACATTTCCTCATGAGGACTCTTTGTACAAGTGTCCCATGAGTCACCTTTGACCCTTAGAGGTGGCTTGAGAAGCCCCTTAGGAATAGGGAATGTCTCTTGACTTAGTTGTTGAGAGGACATGTAGTCATGAGACCAAGTCCTATGAGGCCACATAGCCCTTAAGAATAGGACATGTGTGGGTGAGGATAAATATGAATAAATAATTAATAATAATTATTTATTTTAGCCAAGATGATGTGTCAGGTGACTAGGTGGATGAAGTGAATTAGAAGATTTAGTCATATTTAGGTGATTGTGTATTTAATTAAATCACTTTAATAGACTATTTAGAAGACTTAGGATATAGAATTAGACTATAGTGAATTTATTTAAATAAATTGAATAATTTATTTAATAAATAGAGGAATAATTATTAATTAAATAATAAATATTTAATTAATTTATCAAGTCAATAGTAATTAAATAATAAATATTTAATTAATTAATGAAGCCATTTTTAGGTGTATACAGCAGCTTTTAAGAAATTCAAAGTGTATCAGATGGATGTGAAGTCAGCATTTCTGAATGGTGAATTGGAAGAAGTCTACATTGAGCAGCCTGAAGGTTTTCCTTTAACTCAAGACGGAGACATGGTATGTAAACTGAAGAAAGCATTATATGGACTAAAGCAAGCACCTAGAACTTGGTATGCAAGACTAGATAAGTATTTGTTGAAATTGGGATTTACTAAAGGAACAACAGATAGAAATTTGTATATAAAAGAAATTGAAAATGGTTTGTTGGTTATAGTTATTTTTGTTGATGATATTATCTTTGGAGGAGAAGATGAAGCTAGTGACAAATTTGCTGATGAAATGAAGACAGAATTTGAAATGAGTATGATTGGTGAGATGAAATACTTTTTGGGATTATAGATAACACAAAATAATGATGGTATCTTTGTAAGTCAGACAAAATACTTGAATGATTTGTTGAAAAGATTTGGAATGGAGAACTGTAAACCAGTTGGAACACCTATGGTTACATGACACAAACTATCTAGCAAAGATGAAACACCAACAGTTGAGTAGAAGAAATACAGATCCATGATTGGAGGATTGTAGTACTTGACACACACAAGACCTGATATAGCACATTCAGTTGGAATTGTAGCAAGATTTCAAGCTGAACCTAGAGAATCACATTATGCAACAGTAAAGAGGATACTGAGATATTTGAGAGGCACAATGGACTATGGATTATGGTATGAAAAATCTGATGATTTTACCCTATGTGCATATACAGATGTTGATTGGGGAGGCAGTGTTGATGATAAGAAAAGCACCAGTGGTGAAGCATTTTTTCTTGGAGGAAGATTAGTTTCTTGGCTAAGAAAGAAGTAGAATTGTATTTCACAGAGTACAGCAGAAGCAAAATATGTAGCAGCAGCAAACATTTGTAACCAAATAATTTGGATGAAGCAAATGTTGAAGGATATTGGAATTAAGTTTGTTGAGCCTGTTGTCATACATTGTGACAACACCAGCATAGTTAGTATGTCTAAGAACCCTGTATTACATTCTAAGACAAAGCATATAGAGATCAAGTATCATGTTGTAAGAGAGAAATTTGCTGAAAAAGAAGTTAGATTGGAGTACATAAGCACAAAGGAGCAGATATCAGACATATTTACTAAACCTTTGCCTAAGGATACATTTGAGTATTTGAGAGGTATGCTTGGGGTTATGCCCTAGCCTACTCTTGAGTAATGATGCAGTTGGTTGCATCTATCTAGTGGTATATGAGCCCTATTCCTTTTCTGAACTGGATGTTGGTACTTCCTCTACGGGGGAGTATGTGTATCTGAGCTGAGTCATGAGGACTCTTGTGATTGTATTTTCTGAACACTATCTTTTGACATTGAGTTGTTGTTGACATAATTATGAAATTTCTATCATTGATATCAATGGGGGAGAAGTGTACATGAAAAACCATTTGTACTAGTTGTACCATCTATTAGAGAGAACTGGATAGGAAAATGAAGCAAGATTTGATTAATGAAGAAGACTTGAAGCATCTTCAGTGCAGCAGTGTTGCAGTATTGGATTCTTGGAACATTGGATGTTTTTTCATCTATGTTTCCATCAATGCCAATGGGGGAGATTGTTAGGAATGAATGCTAAATGTTGGCATTCATTCTATCACAGTTGTTGTTGCATTCATGACTATGATTGTCATTGATGTCAACATAGTGATCTTTTGGAGATTCGCAGAGAAGCTGACAGTGTTTTGATTAGTGCACGTGGGATATTGCAGTTGGTGATATGTGATATTGAGGTTATACTCTTTGATATTTTATATTTCTATGGTTAAGAGCATAGACAATAATTCATTTATTCATGAAGGTTATGAGCATTTTTGTGGAAGCAGTATTCAGGCAGTGTTCCTAAGTAGCGGTTTGTGGAAATCGGATGATATCTCCTAATCGAGATGGAATCTGGTTTTGCAAATTTAAAGGGAAGTTAGAGACACATTGATAGTGATGTAATTCATAGGGAAAACTTTGAGGTCACACGATTGAAGAGTTATTGTATTTGGAAGCCGACAATTTTTGTGTAATTTTGATGTAGCATGTGGAAACTTTTATTTTGTAATTGTGTGCCGACTCATTTGTAATTATTTGAGTGTGGTATAAAGGAAGGAATGTTTTTCCTTTTTTTAGTGTGGCATGAGAGTGGTTGATTATGAAGTGAAGAAAAGAGCTAAGTATGAGAGTGAGATTGTGAAGGAAGACATGCGAAGTACAGAGATCTAATATTGAGATCTGGTGTAGCAGTGAGTGCAATTGGGCATAGTGAAGGAGGTAACATATTTCATATTATTTTGTTGAATAATCTTAAGGTTATTTGGACAGTGTGTTCAGTGATCTTACCCTGAAGCTTTTTAGACAGTGGGTCCTTCTGTCTTCCATAACTCCTAACAGGGTTAGAATCTTTTAGCAGGGATTCAAAATCTCCTAACAGAGATTCATATGTACTGAATGTATTTCATAGGACTCCTAACAGAGTCCATCCTCTCACAAGGATATTCATATTAGTGCATCTTTTGTGGGCATCATTCCCACCGGGGTTTACTCTTTGATCAAGAGGTTCCCTAGTCAACATATCTTATGTTATTGTGTCATTGTGTATGAATATCTTTCTACGGTTGGTGATTACATTTCTTATATGGTTAAATGTTGTTGAAGTTGATAAAAGTTATAATTATTAGATAACTGATTCACACCCCCCCCCTCTCAATTATCTTTGTGGTCTTTACTTTCTAACATTTGCATCTGAGATTCTCAAGGATACAATTATATCCTACCGACTACCAGTCGACGAGCAAGAGTCTTCCATCGGTCACAGAGATCCCGGCAGGCATGCCGACATCTTTGCATGCATCCAATGAGAGCTGAGATTATGTAGAGAAAGAGAGGAGAAGCTAATGGTAGAGGTACAAAGTCTCCAAGGATGTTCACATGGTATGAGAAAATCCAAGAGCCATACACGGACACACAAATATTCATCTTCCCAGCACAAAGTAGAGAGATCTAGGAGCCATTGGCCATCAGAGTGACGTAGTGATAGATAGGGCCATTAGCCACATATGTATCAAAACTTGAAAAAATCTTTTTTTGATGAATGAAAAACTTTCTCTACTAATTAGTTCTATGTTTGATTACTATGCTTTCATCAATATAAAACTTAATAGAAAGAAAGAAAGAAAGAAAAAAAAGTGTATAAACATATTCAATATGTAATTTTGCTAAAACTAAACAACCTATAAAATAAATCTTTATAAGGAATACATAAATGCACATGGAAAAAATGAAATTAAGGGCAATAATGTTTAAGATGCATAATATTAATGGGTTCCTTAAAAGAAACACCATTCATATCAGCAAGTTTGTAAGCACCCAAACCAAAGTCTTCAATAACAACAAAAGGTCCAAGCCAGTTAGGGCTAAATTTTCCTTTTTCGCCCGGTAAAGCATTCACATTTCGTTGGTTCTCATAAAGGACTAAATCACCAACTACAAATGTCTTTTCAATTACCTTATGATTGTATTGTTTCTAAAGAGATTTATGATAATCTTTTATATGTTCTAATGCATGTATTCATTGTTCATCCAACATTTCTAATTCTTGTAAGCGTTGTTCATGAAAAGTATCTTTATCAATTATCCCATGAAATGAAACATGTAAAGAAGGTATTTCTAGTTCCAAAGGCATAATAGCATCATTACCATAGACAATGTTGTAAGGAGAAGTACCCGTGGCAGTAGGAACACTAGTCCTATAGGCCCATAAAGCATAAGTCAATTGAGTATGCCAATCTTTCGCAGGCTTATTAACTATTTTTCTCAAGATTTGTTCAATAATTTTATTTGATGCTTCAGCTTGTCCATTAGATTGAGGGTAGTAAGGAGTTGCAAATCTATGTTGAATCCTATATTTCTCCAAGAATTTCATGACTTCTTTGTTTTTAAAAGAGGTTCCATTAACCAAAATTATCGTCAAAGGAATACCAAATCTTTTTATGATATTATTAAGAATGAAATCAAAAATAACATCCATTGTTGTTGAACAAAGAGGAATAGCTTCAACCTGTACATACTAAAATATGCACTTCTATGATCCATTACTTGCAAGGTTACTCAAGAGTGAGGCCTCACAAAGCAGCTCATAGCTCTCTATGCATGGAGTTGCAAGGGACTATGAGTTTTGCTCTCAGCTAGAGCTACAAGAAAGTGACCTTGCTAGTCAACCATACAATGAGAGATTCAAGTGAAGACAAGGGCAAGAGTGCCAATATCTTCAAGAATCTAATATGAAATGCAATGCAATGCAACTAAGATGAAGATGCAAATGTGCAAGCTATGCTATGAAAATGGAAGTACAAACTAAGCTATGAAAGGAAATAGCAATGGATTTCAATGCCTCCTATTTAAACTATGTGAGATTGCATAAAAGGAAATCTACACTAAGAATGCCATGAATGTAACTATGAAAGCAAAACTATTATGAAATGCAACTAAAAATGATGAAAGCAACAAGTCTTCAATGTCTTCAAAAGCTCCAAATGTACCTAGAAAACCTGCAGCATAACAATAGCATGAAATATGGATATGCAAATGAAGGAGAGAGCTCTCCTTTTATAAGAAATGCAAAGGAATGGACCATGGAGATTAAGAGGCAAAAGATCTTAATCAGCGGTGGAGGTTGAAAGAGGAGCAATCCATGTGCACAAACATCCTCCAATGAGAGTGAAGTGTTGACTTTTGAGCCTCATGTGAGACAAAAAGTGCTTTTTCCCTTTTTATAAAATAGGAATAATGCTTTATTTGTGCAACTTAGGATAAGAGGAAAGTGGGGGCTTTTTATTTAATTGAAAGGGGAGGAAATATTCCTTTTAATTAAATAAAGACTTAGGATAAATGGTTAGCCCATAGGATAAAAATCCAATATATGATCGAAATTAGGATTTGATCAAGAGATTGATATTGTTGAAAATATTGATAAATGATCAAAATGATTCAGGATTGATAAATTGAATAAATGGGGCCCAAAGTCTAGGTGACCATTTTTGGGTGCATACATTTGCCCCTCTTTGACTAATGTGTGATCGATTTGGGAACACATGTAGTCAAAGAATGAAGTTGAAATGTCAGATCGATCTGGGATCACAAAACAACTCAGATATGAGGTCGATTCGAGATCACATCTGGACAAACATAAACAAAAGCTTAGACCAACACCATCGCTGCTAGGTGCAAATCAAGCTTTAGACAAAACTATCACCGTCGCTGCTAGGCAATAATCAATGTCTAAAAATGGGAGATAAGAATCTCAAGTTTTGAGCAAAAGCTCACAAAAGATGTCTGAATCAGGAAAATCAAGAGAATTAGGGATGAGAATCCCATAAATACTGCCCCCTCGGAATCGAAATCGAAATCTATTAGAGCAGAGACAGTGAACTGATAAAGATTTGACCAAATCATAATGAAATCACAATCGAATGTAAATGATAACAGGATAACCATTAGGCAATGAAACATGCCCCAGTGATGAGCTAGAAGAAAAGAGATAGGGCGAATGAAAGACTAGAAAATTGAGAGACATGAAAAGGAAGAAATTCCACCGAAAATCAAATTATGCCTCAAAAGGTCAGTCAACTGCTCAGAAGAAGGAAAAAAATTTTTGAAATGCGACTCGAATTTCGATTTCGAGTCTGAAAATGGATAGAAAATGATGTGATATGAAAGACTAGAAATGAAAGATATGATCAAGAAGAATCAGAAGATGAACACAGTTGACCGACTAGTCCGTAAATGATGAAAAGGAGCGCTCTCTCCGTATGCAAAATGCAACACTAGACTAACATGAACCTAAAAATGCAAACTACTATGAAAGTGGTTGACTTGCAAGGTCACAACGCTTATAGACATCTAATTATCATCATCGAGCGTTATTGGTAGCTTCATAAGATCATACAATGCACACTAGCATAACTATGTGGATATGAATATGATCTTTATCAGATAGAGATGTGGGAATCTCACCTAGGCATCAAAGACATATAGGTCAAGATGACTAATGCAGTGAGATCACCTAAATTTGTTATAGCGAGATTATGCTTGTATCAAGACACATGAAAGTCAGGATAGCTAAAAGCATGCACTCGCAAAACAGTCAACGATAATATCTTGTCAATCCATAGTGTCAAGTAAGACCAGCATAAATGCTCATGACAGGTAGGACCAACAAAATATACCCACAAGCAGATAAAGAAATAAAACATGTTCTCATTCCCTCAGTCTTCTAGCTATGCATCATCGAAAACTTCTCAGGGAGAGACCACTCATCAAAGAAATTCTCATAGACAGCACACAAAGAAAAATAAAGTCATCATATCATCAGCGAGTTGATTGTTTAAGTGTGTGTGTGTTGGTCATAGAGTCAGACTCTGAGTATCGCATCTGCACATGAGCACTATCGCATTATACTAGACTGTAGGGTAAGACATCTGATAAGTGTTAAGAAACACTCGACGCAAGGGTAATGTTGAAAAACACTGTTTGGGGTGGTGTTGAAAAACACCTGTTGTGAAATGCCCCAAGAGACAAACGCACCTAAAAGACCTATGCAAACAGTTATGCCCCCTAGACAAAGAGAAAGACCAATTCCAGACCAAGGCCAAATAAGGTCAAGGTATGATGGAAAGTGGCTAAGTGTCAAGGATGCATGCTAACAAATAGAGGTGCAAAAGGCCTCAAGTAGCGCCTGTTTCCAAGTTTTCACCACTTGGATTCATTTTTTCATCTTTTCATTTTTCATCTTTTCATTTTTTTTTATTTTTTTCGCTACCAAGGCGCCTGTTTCCAGGTTTTCACCAAGGTACTTTTTCTATTTTTTTGATTTTTTTTGAATTTTTGATTTTTTGTGTATTTTTTTAAGGACTTTTTATGCTTTTTAGGATTTTTTCAGCATCATATATGAATTTTTTTGGTATTTTTTTCAGGATCATAAAATATGTACAAAAGATGCCCCTAGACAGAATGGGCATCAAACTCTTTAAGCAAGATCACATCGTACAGTCCCAATGTCTAGTAAGGTGAAGGACAAGATGGATGAGCAAGCTGGTGGAAGAGATGGAAGACATGATAATGAAGGAGAGTGAAGGGAAGAAATCCTCAAAGACAAACCCCTCAAGAGTACCCAAGCTAGGGAAAAAATTTTGTCATGTAAAGCGCATTTGGACAAGCAATGAGAGGCTAGCATAGGATAAGTCACAAAAGTGTAATGAAAAAGAAGGAAAGGATGTAGTCCAAAGGAGTAGACATGTCAAGAGACTTCATAGCATCACATTTTACTTTTTTGTTTAGATCAAGATGAAAGGGGAAAAGGATAGCGAAAGGATAGAATGAATGGAGGAAAATGAAGATGAAGGCTAGACATGAATGGAATGAAAGCAAGATCATCATAAGATAGCTCACAAAATAGCCAAATGTTCATGTATAGATCAACATTGTCAAGATCAAAGAGAGAAGATGAAATGGATGAAATATGTAGAAGAACTACGCATGATGCCTGATTGCCAGGTTTTCATCATGGTACTTATCCAAGGTGCCACAAGGGAGTGGTTTTCACCATAGGATGAATTTATTTCTCTTTACTTTTGCTACCAAGGTGCCTGTTTCCAGGTTTTCACCATGGCACATTTTCAATTTTTTTTTTTTTTTTAGTTTTTTGCTATTTTTTAAATTTTTCCATTTTTTTGAATTTTATAATTTTTTGGAAGAAAGCAAGCTTTTAGGATAATGCTCCTTGAAAGGATAAACCATGATATGTCAATGATTCAAAATGATATGCTCAAAGATGCTGATAGGGAAAGGAAAATGCATGAGGAATAGGCAAATGAGGAAAAAAAAGAGAAGGTAGAAGGATAATGAATGGAAGGAATGTGAAAAGGTAGATGGAAAGAAAGGTAAGATCAATGTCAATACACACCTTGAAGGGTGACGGGAAAAATGGAGGAAATGTAAACCATATTCTAGTCCAAGTGCGAACCATATTCTGGTTATTTATTGCTATCTGACTCCTCGAAGAGAGGATTGGTGTGCTTGTTATAATTCTCAAATGTGAATGGAGGAATACGAGAAGGAATATGGAAAATGTTTAGCAGAGGTTGCGGTTTAGGCACATGGAATGGAAGAATGTTTTTGGAAGAAGATGAAGTGGAAGTCTTTGGAAGCTTGAATGTCAATTTCACTTTTTGTTCAACATGAGACTCTTTCAAGAGAGATTTTGGAATCCATATAGCCTTAGGCTTTTCATTTCCTTT
Organism: Chamaecyparis obtusa; assembly: GCA_027943335.1. Taxonomy (NCBI): domain Eukaryota; kingdom Viridiplantae; phylum Streptophyta; class Pinopsida; order Cupressales; family Cupressaceae; genus Chamaecyparis; species Chamaecyparis obtusa. Next base: position 90,242 of record BSBK01000993.1, on the reverse strand, counting down.
TGATAATTTAGAGAGAATATCTTCAATGATGGGTTTTGGAACCCATACTTGTCTTGTAGTTTTCTTCTTAGATATCTCTTTTGACTTTATATATCCATGTCGATTAGAGGGGACATGGTGATCTTCTTTTTTTGATGGATTCTTGTATTGCTTCTTTTTCTTGTATTGAACATTCAAGTTACTTCCAAAAGACTTGGGACTTATGGAAGAAGAAGGATGATACGACTGGTTTAGATGGGTGGGTGGATGAAAAGGATTCAAGGGTATGTACCTATGTTGATCTTGAGGAAAGATAGGAGATGGAGGGACGTAAGGACCCAAAATGGATGACGAATTAGAAGAATTAGGAGGGGAAAGTGAAGGGACATAAGGACCCAAAATGGAAGGAAGATGTGAAGCCCTTAGTATTGGTGGAGGAGGTCCAAGGATGGAAGTGGAAGATGCAAAAGGATAATCAATAAGTTCATCAGCATCTATATCACAACCAAGGATATCAGCATCTTTAGAATGAGCATTAGGATTTTCAACAGGATCATGCACATCTTGAATAGGAGCAACTTCTTTGATAGGATTGTTCAGAGCTTGCAAAGACTTAGGAAGAGTAGAAAGCGGAAATGAATATGGAGTGGTAGAACAAGAAGATGAAATACTTTGATCTTGACAAGTTGCTTTGGATAGCATAAGCGCATCATTTTTGTCTTGATTTTCAATAGGCTTAACATTAGAAGTAACAACACCATTTTTAATAACCTTAACGAAAGTATCATCTTTGGAAAGTGCAAGTGTGGTAAGGTTATTTTGATTGTCAATAAGCTCAATGGTGTAAGTAGTAGCTTGATCTTGCTTAGGAGAAGATTTAAGACATGGTGGAATGAATGAGGAAGGGCGTAAAGGATCGAAAGAACCATGAAATGAAGGAGATACATCATGAAGAGAATTGGATGATATGGAGGGTTCCTGATCTTGATCTTTATTTATATTCTTTTCTTTTTCATTTTTAGAGTCCTTTTGACATGGAGCCACTTCTAAAGACAAGGAAGCAGGTTGGATTTGTATGGAAGACTTTGGAAGAGATGGTGAAGGACTATTTGAAATAGGCATTATAGCACATAAAGGTGTAGGCTCTTTAGGTTTAGCATTATTGAAAGTATTTGCAACCAAGTGAAGGTTATCTTGAGTATCTTTAAGAGGTGGCCCTTGAGGATAACTATAGGGAACCGCATGGAAAGTCTTAGGATCTTTGTTGGATGAAGGATTTGTGAAAGATTTGGATGACTTAGCAGCTTTAGGAGATGTGTGGGTATTGGAGGAAGTGGCAGATGGAAGGGGACCATCACAAGACAAAGGTTCAGCATTAACATGATCTTGCTGGAGAGTGTAATCTTTATTTTCAGCATGAGAGTTTTTAGACAAGACATGCTCATAGTATCTTCGTTTATAATCAGCACGGAAAGCTTTCTCTTCCTCAATAGAAGTAGATGTATCATATTGTTCACAACAAATATCATAATTTCTCTCAAAATCAGAATCATATGGATCACCATCACAATCTATCCAATAGGATGACCCTTTGGTAAGCCTAAGCACACGACGGGGAGGACTCTTAGGAACATAGGTGCCATAAGTATTGCTACATTGTCCATCATCATAGTCATCATGGTCATCATAGTCATCAAAGGTAGGTGTGTCACTCTTTGTGAAAGAGACATCACAAGGACTATCATGTTGCTCTTTATGGTATGTCTTCTGAAGAGAAGTAAGACTCTTAGGAGAAGTAGGAGAAGAACGAGATCGTGAAGGAGAGGAAATTGAAGACCTAGTGGAAGAAGAATACTTGGATAATGAGGAATTCGAATGATGTTTAGAAGAGTCATGATAAGATTTGGAAGATGAAGAATGTGAATAGTGTTTAGAAGAATCATGATAAGATTTAGAAGATGAAGAATGAGAATGATGTCTGGAAGAGTCATGATAAGACTTGGAAGGTGAAGAAGAATGAGAAGGTTTAGATGATGAAGAATGTTTGGAAGAAGAAGATCGTGATATGATCATGTTTATGATTCTAGCAAAGGCGTCAGATTCAATCATCTTTTCTTTTATTTTTGCTATGAGTTTGTCACCCATGAGATATTTGGAAGAACTATTGGAGGAATAAAGATACTCTTCAAATTGAGCAATGAGTTCAAGATCATCTATTCTCAAGAGAGGTTCTTTAACAAGATAGTTGAAATTCATGGTTCTAGAAGAGGAGGAATCAAGCGTAGAAAAAAATGAATAAATGAATAGAAGAAAGTAGACTAGATAATAAGAGGAAAAGAATCAAGAAGAAAAAGAAGAAGAATTTCCCATGGGAATAGAAGACTTCAGAAGAACATGGGAAATGGAGAAGAAAGAAGAATATTAAGATTCATCTTATGCAATGGATACCATAACATTCATTGAGATGTTGAGAAACATGACAACACCTAGGATCTAAGATCTGGACTGGCCAAGGAAGACTGAAAATAGAAGACCCTTGGTAATAGGATGACCTCACAAAATGCCAACACCAAACTAGGATAATCAAAGTTCTCTATTGTCCAAAGAGAAATGAAAAGATAGAAGAAGGGGCTTTACCAACACTGTCAAAGAGGTGCTTCAAATCAAAGGGTGACTACCCTTGCACTTTTGAACCAGGAGGTTGGGCTAGGCCAAAATATAATTGAAATTGAGATAAATGAAAATGATTTGGACAATAAAAGTACTAAAATTCTCCAAGAATGTAGCTCACAATTTTAGAGATAAACTTTCTCACCAAAAACAACCTTCTAATGCAATATTTCTCCTTAGCTAATGTGATACTGATGTTGATCTTGACCAATTTGTGCAAAATTTTGAGTTTAAGGGTGAAAATGTCTGATTTCAATCACAATTTTAATAGTATTTGGACAGGTTTGCAAACAGTAGGGGATCAAACATGTCTCCAAAAACTTGAAACAAGGGCAAAAGCAACCTTGCCAAGACAAGCACTTGTGATATCAAAATTGAAAAAGCACCCTATGAATGCTACCGATTGTTTGTATGTCAAGAACATTTACACTGGTATCACACAATCGAAGACACTTCAAGCAAATCTACCTACAAGACAAGGCTCATTACTCATCAACTTAGCCCACAACTTGATGCCCCCTTGCCTCACACCAAGTGGTTACCCACAAGAGATATTGGCTTTGTCATGGAAATGTCAAAATGACACAACCAAAGGGACACATATGGTGAGTTTCTTAAGGTGATCCGGGTAAACCACTTGGATCAATCCTTGCACTAAGAAGATAAGCGGCTAAAAGAGGGTGGCTTCTATCTAATGGTTCTTAATAAGGATTTCCGTTCACAACACCCCTCTTGCTCCTCATAAAGGACTAGGACCTCGCGGCCTCAAGAGTACCTTAAGCATTCTTGTTCAATGTTTTCCTCATGGTCGCAATCCCATGAGCTACTCACATCAAATGAAGACAAGTGTTATGTCTACCAAGATTTTGTGTCCTCGATAGCCTTGAGATTATAGTGAGTTGGAATCACTCGCCACCAAGAAAAATGATGACAAGGTTGTCCCCACTTGGGTCGTTCCTCTTGATTGCTCAAGAGCAGGCCCGCTAAAGGATTCCTAAACTAAACAAAGAAGTGGATCAACTCTTGAGGTTCAAGGTTTTTGATTCACCACAAGGGTGAAGAGCATACTCCCCTATCTCAAGAATATCTCCCAAACACACCAAGCAAAGAGATCAATTACCCCCCTTGCTTCCAAAACCTTAAGATGGGTCAAGATTTTCTGATTCACCTAAAGGTGAAGAGCATACTTCTCCTACCACCTCAAGATCCCTTTCACAAGGTATTAAGATTCCTAATACAATTAGTAAATGCCACAAATGAAAGGAAAATAACAACAAGCAAGAAATGGAAATTTTTTTTTTTTTGTTTTTATGCTTGGGCAGCCCTACAAAAACCATTAGTAGCCCTCTTTGACATGCGTTCTTTTGACAAATTTCAAGTAATGAGAGCACCTACAACCACAACTTGTTAGACCAACAAGAGTTAGGAGAATCAAAATCCAAAATCTACCAATGATTAGTTCATGAAAAATCAGATAATCTGCAAAAATAACTGATCAAATGATAAAATCTGAAAATGAAACCATCATGGTTGGATTAGGCTCAGAAAGACCTTTCCAACGATATATCACACTTAAACCTTTGATACCATTTGCAAAATCTCAAAAAAAAATAGGCACCCATTTTCCAGAGTGGCACGGATTTGAAAATGCTGGAATTTTCAAATCCGTTCAAAAAGATAGCTAAGAACCCAAAACTTGCAAGATACAAAATAGTTCACTGTTAGATCAGGCGATATACCTCAGACTTCACCAGTATCGTGCGATACTTCTTCCTATAGCCAGGCGATACTTCCCCAGTCGGGCGATACTTCGCACGATGCCAGGCGATACTTCACACGATGCCAGGCGATAGACTTCAATATAGGCGTGCGATACTTTTTTCACGCGAACTATCGCGCCAAGATAGGAAGTATATCACGCGATATTTCTGAGAAGTGTCGCGCGATAATCTGGGACAGAAAACCAGAGACGCAGATTTTTTCGGAAATTAATCCCAAAATGATGAAAAATGCATCAAGTGAAAGGACAAAGCTATCTACTCTGCCCCACGGTGGGCGCCAGAAATGTACATACTAAAATATGCACTTCTATGATCCATTACTTGCAAGGTTACTCAAGAGTGAGGCCTCACAAAGCGGCTCATAGCTCTCTATGCATGGAGTTGCAAGGGACTATGAGTTTTGCTCTCAGCTAGAGCTACAAGAAAGTGACCTTGCTAGTCAACCATACAATGAGAGATTCAAGTGAAGACAAGGGCAAGAGTGCCAATATCTTCAAGAATCTAATATGAAATGCAATGCAATGCAACTAAGATGAAGATGCAAATGTGCAAGCTATGCTATGAAAATGGAAGTACAAACTAAGCTATGAAAGGAAATAGCAATGGATTTCAATGCCTCCTATTTAAACTATGTGAGATTGCATAAAAGGAAATCTACACTAAGAATGCCATGAATGTAACTATGAAAGCAAAACTATTATGAAATGCAACTAAAAATGATGAAAGCAACAAGTCTTCAATGTCTTCAAAAGCTCCAAATGTACCTAGAAAACCTGCAGCATAACAATAGCATGAAATATGGATATGCAAATGAAGGAGAGAGCTCTCCTTTTATAAGAAATGCAAAGGAATGGACCATGGAGATTAAGAGGCAAAAGATTTTAATCAGCGGTGGAGGTTGAAAGAGGAGCAATCCATGTGCACAAACATCCTCCAATGAGAGTGAAGTGTTGACTTTTGAGCCTCATGTGAGACAAAAAGTGCTTTTTCCCTTTTTATAAAATAGGAATAATGCTTTATTTGTGCAACTTAGGATAAGAGGAAAGTGGGGGCTTTTTATTTAATTGAAAGGGGAGGAAATATTCCTTTTAATTAAATAAAGACTTAGGATAAATGGTTAGCCCATAGGATAAAAATCCAATATATGATCGAAATTAGGATTTGATCAAGAGATTGATATTGTTGAAAATATTGATAAATGATCAAAATGATTCAGGATTGATAAATTGAATAAATGGGGCCCAAAGTCTAGGTGACCATTTTTGGGTGCATACACAACCCACTTCATGAAATAATCCGTAGCAGTGAGAATGTAAGTATGTCCTTGAGAAGAAGCCAGTGAGATTTTTCCAATAAGATCAAAACCCCAAACACTAAAAGGCCATGGAGAAACTTGATTATGAAGCTCATGAGCAGGAGCATGAATCAAATTACTATGTTGTTGACATTGATGACATTTCTTAACTAACATAAAAGAATCATGTTCCATTGTTTGCCAATAATATCCCATTCAAAGCAATTTATTAACCAGGGATTTTCCACCAAAATGTCCCCCACAAGAACCAGAATGAGCCTCTGCTAAAGCTACAAGAATTTTAGTTCTATTGAGACATCTTAATAATAATCCTTCATAAGAGAGTTTGTAAAGCGTATCTCCTAAAATGATGTAACATGCTGCAAGTTTCCTAATATGATTACGCATGTTCCTTGTTGTTGATTCAGGAAAAGTACCATCCTTCAAAAAATGAAAAATATGTGAATACCATTCATCCGAATGCAAATTAAAACAGTCAAGAGTAATCTTGTCAGAAATTGCAGGGCATTTAAGAGTTTGTATATTAAATTGAAATTTTTCAGCATTATTCTCGAGACAAACCAAGGAAGATTCGCTTGCCATGGCATCTTCATGTCGATTATCCTTCCTAGGTAAAGTCTAAATCATATAAGAGGAGAATTGTGAAAGCACATCAAGAGCTAAATCTCTATATTGTGTCATTTTAGCATTCTTAGTCTGATATCCTCCTTTAATATGTTCAACAATCAGTTGTGAATCTCCATATATTTGTAAATGTTTGATATTGAGGGATGAAGTTGCTCGTAGTTTAGCTATAAGAGCTTCATACTCCGCAATGTTATTAGTACAAGGAAAGGTTAATTTTTATGATAAAGGGATCATTTTTTTCATAGGTACAATCAAGATGATACCCACACTAGAACCTATCTTACACTTAGACCCATCAAAATATAATTCCCAAATATCATCCTATTGAATAGCTAGGATATTATCATCAAGAAATTCTATTGAAGTAGAACATTTATCGGAATGAGGACAAGGAGCTTCAGCTAGATAATCTATCAATGCTTGTCCCTTAATAAACTTTTGAGAAATAAAATTAAGATCAAATTTTGTAAGAAACATCACCCATTTTTCCAACCGACCAGAGAGATCAGTTTGTGAGAAAAGATGTTTCAAAGGATCAAATTTGACAATCACATTAACTTCATCCTTTATAAGATAATGCCTGCGTTTCTGACATGCATAAACTACTGCTAGACATTGTCTTTGTAAATTTGTATATCTTGTTTCTTAATCAAGTAAAGTCTGACTAATGTAATACACGAGTCTTTCTTTACCATTATCATCAATTTGAGCTAACAACACACTTATGGCCCGTGGAGTCATTGAAGTGTATAAATGAAATAGTTTATAGAAATTAGTAGGCTACAAGATAGGAGGATTCTCAAGATACTCCTTAAATTGCTCAAAAGTTTGTTTACACTCATCATTCCAAGAGAAAGTGGTATCCTTTCTAAGGAAGTAAAAGGGATAGTTCGGTCTGCTAAATTAGAAATAAAGAGATGAATAGCTTGTATTTTTCCTTGTAAACTTCGTAATTGAGAAATATTCTTAGGAGGAGGCATATTAACAATAGCTTCACTCTTTTCAGTGTCTACTTCAATGCCTCCCTATTATAAATCCTAATAATTTACCAGAATCAACTCCAAAGACACATTTCTTAGAATTCAATCTCATATTATAACTTCTAATTCTTTCAAATATCTGTCATAAAATAGTAATGTGATCTTCTCTTTGTATATATTTTGCCAAGATATCATCCACATAATCTTCAAGAATCTTATGAATGTAATCATGAAAAATCAAGGTCATAGCCCGCTGATAAGTTGCTCTCACATTTTTTAATCCAAAAGGCATCATGACCCAACAAAAGGTTCCCCAAGGTGTTATAAATGTAGTCTTAAATTGATCTTCGGGAGGGATAAAGATTTGATTATATCCCAAAAAACCATCCATAAAAGATAACAAGGCATGGCCCGCTGTTGAATCCACAATCATACCAATGTTAGGTAACAAGAAATCATCTTTCAAGGATGCCTTATTTAAATCTCTAAAATCAGTACACACTCTTATCTTAGTTTTTCTTTTTGACATAGGCACAATATTTGAAATCCAATCTAAGTAATCAATAGAACAGATAAATCTAGAATCCAATAATTTCTCAATTTCACCTTTGACTAATAAAGCGATTTGTGGATTCATCTTTCAAATTTTTTGTTTCACTAGTTTTATATTTGGTTTTAAAACAATGTTATGAGTAAAAATCTTAGAATCTATACCTGGCATATCTGAATATGTCCAAGAAAAAATATCCTTAAATTCAAGCAAAAGGGAAACCATCTGATCAGGTTCATCTTGGTTCAAACATTTTCTAGTTTTTATCATCCTTTCAGAGTTCTTTTAATCTACTGGAATATCAATAGTTTCAATGATTAACAAATTACTTCTTATCAGAGAATCCATTGGTAAAGGAAGAATATCATGTTCTTCATGTTCTCCAAAATAAGCATCAGTTTTTAAACAATAAGGCTTTCCTCATTTGTGATGAAACTTAGGTAAATCCTCATAAACCCCTAAAAATTCCATTAAGGCTTCATCTTTAGGAAAAATATCCAAAGAGGATTGTTGATTAAGATCAATAAGCAATGGGTTAACCAACTTCAATTGTCCACTACAAATATGATTAACATTAAGAGGAAAAGCTAATGGTTGTCTATAAGGATTGAATCCTAATCCATATGTATGGTCATAAACTTCATTATCCAAAGGTACTTGTATACCTTGTTCATATTTACCACATCATTTCCCATTAAATCCTGATTTCTTAAGCAAATGATAACCAGGACCATATCGATCAGTCATATCAGAAGGAGTCCAAGGAGCAGAATATGTCACAATGTCATAACAATCAGGCTTTATAGTTTCAATTGTTTCATTAATCGAAGTGGCAACAAAATTACTTTTTAATTCTTCAGAAAGCGGCAAAGAAATAAAAACTTTTTTCTCAAATTCATTTTATTGCTTCATGAATTCCAAATCAGAGACCTTGTATTCTCCAATAAAAGTAGGATTAAAATCCAATGTCCCCCAATCATCTTCATTCAAAGAAGAAGAAGATGGAGCTTCTTGTTGTTGAATCTCAGGTTGTTGTATCTCCGATTGTTTTTCAATCTCTTTACTAGGTTGAAGAGGTTCAGAGATTTTGGCATAGTCTACATTTAAGCAAGGATTTGGGGCATCATCCACATGTAATGTATACATTAAGTTTTTATAGATGAACCTAACCTTGCGATGAAGAGTAGAAGGAACTACATGCATAGTATGTAACCATGGTCTTCCTAAAAGTAGGTTATAACTGAGAGGTCTAGGCATAACATGAATAGGAGTATTTAGAATAACTAGACTGATTTAACAGGTAAGGTAATAATGCCCAAAGTTCTCTTCCCAATATTGTCAAATCCACGTATAGGAACATTATCAGGTTGAATAGTAGTAAGATCGGCCTTAATTGCCTTGAGCATATCCATGCTACAAACATTAAGTCCAGATCCATTATCAATTAAGGTTCTTCGAATGATACTTTGATTAATAGAGACAGCCACCATAAGAGCATCATATTGATTCTGCACCTCTAAGGAAGGTAAATCATTATCAGCAAACACAATAGTAGGTATAGAAGGCATAGTATGCATACAATCCAAAATAGAATGAATGTTCTCTTGATTAGGAGGTGAAGTAGGAAGAGTAGATAAATCTTTTTGCAATGCCTCATGATATGTCGGGGAGGTTTGAAGTAATTCCCATAAAGATATCTTAGCAAGAGTAGCATGTAATTGGTCAACTAAGTTATACTCCTTAAAGGTAGATGGATACCTAGGTTCTTGAGGAAGCATAGGTTGATAAGGAGGTAAATAAATTGGAATAGTAGGTTGAGGGTTATTCTGTGTGCGATAAGCATGTGAAACAGAATTGGTGTTATCAAATAAATCCAAAGGATCTCTAGGTTTACCCTTAATTGTTATATGAGGACATCCTTTTACCATCATCAAGGTGTAGGATATATCATTTTAGGTTTATCAATGTTACAAATAGTGGGACATGAAGGTAACCATACACACACCCTATGGTAAAGGTCAATTGGAGAGGTTTTGGAGGAGAGTGAAATAGTAATAGGATCCATGGAGATCATATTCGAATGACTTTCATCCTCACTACCATGTACCTCATTACGGAATCTATCCTTTTGTATAATAAAAGCCTCATCAAAGTACTCAAAACAAGAATCATACATGTTGAATACAAAGAAAGAACTAAAAGCATGAAAATGTAAATATTTTTGTATTTTTAAAGGAATTTTACAATTTTTTTTGTATTTTTCAGATATAAATGCAAGAAATCTAATCTTATAAGCATGCAAGATTTAAATCTAACACCATAAAAGAAAGAGTTGTTCATGTTGGGTTCACCAAAATGAATAGGTTAAAAATGGAGCCTTAACAATGCACCTAGCATTCAACACTATTCATTTGTAATAAGTTTTCTTTTGAATTGAAATAGCATAAGTAAATCTAGAAATACTTGAAAATTAATTAGGTCAAGATACATACCTCATCATGAAATTGATTTAGAAATACCTATTTTCTGAAGCCTGTGTGGAGTTTTGGAAGATTCTGCAACCAAATTTGGGATCAGGAAGCTGAGACAGAGAAAACCCAAAAAAATTTCATCTTTCCGGTAACAGGTAGTCTTTGACCCTAATAAAAGGTCAAAGGCTACATTTTTATTCTGAAGGTTGATTCTGACTTTGTTCACAGATCTCAAAATTTTGGTGAAAAGGGTACTCAGATCTGTCCTCTAATTCCCAAAATAACGACTGTAGATATCTAAAAAAGGGGGTTTTGGGGGTGGCTATATAGGGTTTTGCCTTAGTCAAACCTCTGTTTTGGTGATCTCCACCTCCACGAATAGCCGATTGAAATAGAATGTGTGTGTGTGTGTATTGAAAGTGTAATGCCAAGATTTAATCCTCTAGATCAAAACCCTAGCATGAATATGTATGAAACAACAATGCATAGATTTGAATGAGATAGAAAAGCATACCAAGCCCCCAAGGCAAAAGTACTTCTACCAAACTCACAATCCATAATTTCTACTCCATGATTATATCTTTGAGTGCTTGAAAGTTGATAATGGTGGATCAAGGAAGAAAGGATCTCTCTTTCTCCAAATATGTATTCACAAAGATGCTTGATGTCAAGAATGGCTTGATCTTCTATATCATCCTCTTGCAATCTTGCATCTTCACCATTCCTTGCTTTTTTGAAATCTTCTTGTTCATGAAATTGCTTGGTGAAAATGACTGCAAATGAGAGTCTTTATATAGACGTTTCAAGGTGAGGCTCCTAGAGAAATGTGAGGACCCATAATTCAAATTTCACCTCGAATTAAGGTCCAATCACAATAACCAACTAAGGAGGGAAAATAATTAAATGAAATTCAAATTAAAACCTTTTCGCACTCGAATTTGAGGGCCCGACATTGATTTCGGGGCCCGCCGGGACAAAATCTGAAAAAGGGGCACAAATTCTGGAGGAGGTCAAAGACAAGCTTGACTCTGACCTAGTCAAGGAAAAGATCAACTCTGACCTAGTCAGGTTCAACCTCGACTTTGACCTTGTGGGCCCAGATCTAGCCAGAATCAGGACAGGAGGTCCCGGGGATGCCTGAACACCTAAAAATGATACCAGAATGGGATAGAATGCTAGGGATAGGCATAAAATCCTATGATGACTATGTTGAAGGCCAAGAGGACCTATTTCTAAATCCTACCTAGAAAATAGAACCATGGAAGAGGCAAATTAAGGAGAATCCTTGGGATCCTAACCCTAATTTCACCTAGAATGAAGAAGATAAGTGCAGAATGCATCCTAAATGCAAGTCTATCATGATAAATGTACTAAAAGAGGGTGCTAAACCTATCAAGATGGAAGTGCTTCCATTTTAAGATGATAAAATAGATACTGTTGATATAGATATTTTGAGACAACATTGTAGAGATCTATATAGTAGGCTAGATGTGGTATGGAGGAGGATGACATGCATAGAGGCTAGATTTATTGAGGCATATGGAAGGGTTGTAGAAACAGATGTGTAGACTCATTAATAGGCTAAGAGAGAGAATAATATAAAGAGGATGATTGAAAGGATGTAGAGTGAGATAGATGAGGAGAGGGAGAGAATGGGAGAAAAGATATAGGATGCTAAGGCCAACGCTCAGGTAGTAGAGACATAGGTTAATTCATTCATTTCTATTGTACAACATGCTACCACATAGAATTTGATTGAAAGACTAATCTAGGTAGGTAAAAATGCCAATAGACAGGCCTGGGACATGCAAAGGGAGATAGATTATTGGTGGGGAGATTGTGAGAAGGTTGTTCCCATTACACAGAGGAATCCTAGTTACATTGCCTCTCATCAGTCTCAATGGATACATAGATCTCAGGGTAGTGTTGCAGTGATGTAGCATGGTAGAGAATCATGATCACTGATAGGTGCTCCTCTAAGACATACTAGAGAAGGGACTTCAAATTTAGTACCACCTAGGCCTCGTGAACCAAAGGGGAAATGTAGTACTATTTGATCCATATAGACATCTATTTTGCGAGATTTCTATCTCTCCTTATGACTTTATATGATCACACACACACACATAGAGAGATATATGTGTGTGTGTGTGTGTGTGTGTGTGCACGCACACACGTGTGTGTGTGTGTGTAGTTTTGATGGCTTTACATGCTTCCTATGTGCTTGTGTTTATGATATTTAATTTCTATGATGCTCTATAAGATAAATAATTTAGTAATATGCTTCTACATTATGTATGCATTTTATATATAATGTGATGTCTTGCTTATGCACAAGTCTCTTTTTTATATTTTGCATATGCACTTTTTAAGATGTGACTAGATATGATACATATAAATGAAATAAAAAATGAATTTGATATTATATGTGCATTTATATGATGGAAGGATTCATTATGAGATGCATGTATAAAAATATGTTATGGATGGATGATGTAGTATTTTTGTTGTATCATGATACTCCATCATGAGGATTTGTTAGGACCGAAAAAGAGAATTTTTTAGTAATGATAGTTTAGAAGATGAGACAAAATGATCATGAATCCTGATTGAAAGATTTTTTTAATTATATTAACCACATTCGAATTCAAACTAAGTTGAGAAATTTATTTATCTTCATTGAGACTCTTTATTATAGAAAAAATAGATACCCTCCTGCCAAGATATAAATGATCTAGGTATGATTATCCTCTCACATTAAAATAGGCACTCTGAACTAATAAGGAATGTGGGTTGATCCTGTTGGAGATTTGTTAGCAAGCCAATGCTGACTGTATGTTGTCATTGATGACAACATATGGTAAGTAGCATGCATGAAGGAATTATGTAGTAAGCCTTGAGTATATGAAGCATGGAAATGTTATCAGCATGATATCATGGATGCAATGGCTAACTGTTAGTACAGACTGTTATGTAGTAGCTTGTGTTAGCAGTGTTCCTAATAGAGTTATAGGTAGTGTTTTGTGAGTGATTGTCTGTACAGTCATCATGGAGCCTTGCACCTTTGGATATGTGATGAAGACATGCTAGTGATGTTACAATCATGGATGCAGCATCTGATGATCAGTAGAAGTGAAATTATGCAGTCGATATTCACCAGTAGTAGTTTCTTGTGTTTATTCAGAAGAGCCGACAGAGATTGTATTGGTTCAAGAGTTGCGCTTATCATTTCGGTATGCACCCTTGGATTATAGATTGGAGAAGAGTTAAGAATGTTTGGTTAAGAGTGCATGATGTAATTCATCTTGAGGAGAAAGTTTCAGTTGCTTTGGTAAAGCTGAAAATGTGTAGCGTGTGCTTAGTAGAGCCGACTAAATTATTATTGGAGTATGTTATGGTTTCTCTAATATGATTTCAAGGTGGTTCTAATAGGTCGACTTGATTATATCATTTAGAGGAAAGATATTTATAGGTAGTCATTTGTGATTGCTAAGGCATGGTTCAGAGTTGATTATGAAGAGCAAAGTAGAGTGTGCGAAGTGTTGAGCCATCAGCAGAAGATCTATGTGACCAAGTGAAGATTTTATGCTATACATTGGAACTGATCCAGACAGCAGGTCAAAGTGCAGTTCACCAAGATCTAGATATAGTGTATATCTATTATTCAAAAGGTTGTAGCCTTCACCCCTTTGAGTAGTGTTATCCTCCAATAGTGCATCCTCACTCCTAATAGGGTTAATTGTAAAAGAATCCTAACAAGGTCCGACCCTTGACCGGGTCACTGTACTAAATGCATTGTAAAGACAACTCCTAACAGGGTTAAGGATCTTCTAACAAGGATCATAAAACACTAGTACAGATTATTAGTGGGTGTCAATTCCCACTGGGGTTTTAACCTATTTGGGTTTCCCCATAACCAAAATATTGGTGTTGTGTTCAAGTGTTCTTTCATTGTGTTTATGCTTTATGTTTAAGTATACTTAATTGGATAAAGAATTGAAACTTGTAGATAACTGATTCACCCCCCCCCACCCACCCCCCCCCCCCTCTCAGTTATCTCTTGGGACTATTCTTAACAAATCCATATAAGTCAAGCATTTGAATTCAAGATATGTGCAATGTATCAAAACTGAAGTATCTATTGCAATTTTGTAATTGGATATTGTATACGGATGTGAAGGATCTTATCAGAGACACCCAGATTGGTCTTTTAAGATTTCATGGAAAATATTCCATACACAATAGACAAATAAAATAAGTCATGAACCATCACGATGTCTCTAAATCACTTTTGGATATCCCATAGATTCATAAGAACATGACTTGCAATTATCAAGACAGAATAAAACTAAATTAACTCAACATGTTACAACCATATTGACTATGTGTTTGTGTTTTTGTAGTGGTTAGGACATTGAATTTTTTATGGTTTATTCATGCTTTTTGATGAATTTTTAAGGTACACCATATAAGACTACTTTGTTTGGTTTTGAGTGTTCCCTTCCTTGTCTAAGATAATATGTCTTTCAACGAAAGAATTTACTGTGGGACTTGGTTGATAGATGACATTTTGGTCAGTGTAGCTGAGGACCTATTGACTAGTTTGACTATTTTTACTTGGTTCTATTGAAGCTTAGACTTGCTATATGATATTGTTAAATTCTTATTATTTGAAATGAAAAAGAATTGGTTTATGTACAAAAGAGATTTATTGTAGTTTTTTTGTGGTTTTTCAATTTTCTTGTTTGTCTTGGATAATTTTTTTCAAGACTTTTTGCAATGTTTTTGGTCCACCATAGGGTTCATATGTTTGGAGTCGAGGTATGTGCGGTTTATCACATAAGTGAAGTACCTTATCATAAATATTGTAAACATGGTCTCCCTAGATGAATGCTTTATATTTTAACAATGTTTTTTTGAACTTTTCAAAGGCCTTTTGCAATGTTTTTATTGTTTTGAAGGAATTTTTTCAATGTTTGTGGTAATTTTTTAGAATTTTTTGCTACTTTTTTGGATTTTGTTAGAAATTTTTTTGGATTTTTTCATAAATTGATGGATCATGACATACGGGTGCCCTAGTCAAGACAAAATGGGTACTTTATTGTGAGATGATGATGATGGACTAACTTGGTGTGAAATGTGATGGGATGTGTTAAGACAAAGGTAAATAATAAATCTCAAGCCATGATAGTCAATGATGACTAATTTTATTGTGAAAAATGAGGTGTAATGAGATGTGATATCAAGTTTGAGAAATGATAGATGATGGAGCAATGATCCCTACACATGGCATCAAATTGTCTAGTTTTCACCATGGTACTTGCCAAAGTCACCAGCGAAGTGGTTTTCACCATAGGATGAATTCATTTCTCTTGTATTTCTATTTTTGTGTCACCAAAAACACCTGATTACCAAGTTTTCGCCAAGGTAGTATTTTTTATTTTTTCTTTTTTTATAATTTTGATATTTTTGAAATGGGTCTACTCTAAGAGTCATGAATAGTACTTGTGTAGATGCAAGTTGTTGATAGGATCTGATAGAGGCTAGCCCTCTGATGTGGATATTTGATATGCTCTAGATTCATAGATTGATGTGATGATGTAAAGACCCAACCAGTTTGATTCAAACTTTCCTAGTTTTTATCTTTTCATTTGATTTTTCTAATTTTCCATTAGTACAAACCCACCAACTTCAAAAGACCATGGTATGACCTTTTTGTTATAAATTCTCCTGAGACAGTGTTGATATTCTTGTAAGTGCATTAATACATTCTATCTTTTTTCATCTAACAACACTAGTTCCTATATTCAAGATACTCGGTATTCCTCATCTAAAATGATGTGCTAAAGGGATACTCGCAGTGATGGGAGCTTGACCTCTATTGGAAAGATTTATTTGGTACTATATACTAGTGAATATAAGTGTCTCTTGTGGGGGTAAGGAAACTAGTGTGGTATTCCCATAAGGAGGGGTTGAGTTGGAGGTGCCAATCCTGACCAAATTTATTAACCGTCTTTTTCAAGATTTTTACAATGGTTTTATTTGTAGCCTCAACTTGGTTGTTACCTTGGGGAAAGTAGCATGAAGAAAAGCTATGATGGATGTGTAATTTTGCAAAATGTTATTTCATCTATTTATTTTTGAATGGGGATTTTGTAGAACTCCATACAGAATTATGATATAGTTCAAAAGGAACTTGGAAATCTATTTATCAGTAGTATAGGTCATTGGAATTTCTTTGACCCACTTTGTGAAATACTCAATGGCTATGATTATTTAATTATGATCGTTAGAGGATATTGGATGTGTCTTTCCAACAAGATCAAACCCCCATTGTGAGAATAGCCACAGTGAAGTGAGGGGCTATATCTCCTGAGATGGTGCATGGATGAGGTTTTTGTGAATCTGACATTTTTGGCATTTCTAGACAAATAAGAAAGCATCTAATTCCATGGTAATCCAATAATACCCAATTCTTAGAATCCTCTTGGCTAAGGTCAAGCCACTAGAGTGGGCATTGCAAATACCCTCATGTACTTCTAATATCATCGTTTGTGCTTCCTCTGAGTTGAGAACTCTTAAGAGTGTACCATCCAGACTTCATTTCTAGAGTGTATTGGAAATGATAGTGTAATGAGAGGCTTTCCTTATCAAGGAATTCTTTTGGTTGCAAGAGAGTTCTAGGGGAATAATTTGACTATTAATGTAGGCATAGATGTCTTGGTACCAAGGGGAATTGGGACCAACAATTTTGCATACAACCTCATATTTGGGGACTTCAAAAGAAAGGACCATGAGTTTTTCAACCATGAACTCATAGTTTGTCACCTCTGGTGGCATGTCCAACAAAGATCCTACAGTGACCATGGAATCTGCTACCTTTTTCCTAATTGTGGGAATTCATTCAAAGTATATCTATTCAAAGTGTATCTTTATATCTTCTGCCATGGCTATATATGGAATCAGTTTTTCATCTTTGGCATTGTAGCTTCCATTGACTTGGTTGATTACTAGTTGAGAATCCCCATATACTCTTAATTTTTGGATCTTCCATTGGATAGCTATTTTGAGACCTATGATAAGTACTTCATACTCGACTATTTTATTGGTGCAATCAAACTTTAGTTTTTAAGATCTAGGAATGGAGTCTCCTTGTGGGGTGATAAAGACTATTCTAACACCCGATCCTTTATGTGTGTGGGAGCCACCAAAGTATAGTTTCTACTCTTTTGGCTCTTCTATAGAAAAGATTACTTCATCATGAAATTCTATCATCATTGGATGACTAGAAGGTAAAGGTGCATCTACCAATTGGTCAACAATTGCTTGACCTTTTATGTCTTTTATGTCCATGTAGTCTATGTAAAACTCACTTAGTATCATGACCCATTTGGCTAGGTTCCCTATGAATGTTTATTTTCTCAACAGATACTTCAAGAGGTCTAATTTAGCAATTAGGATTGTCTTGTGTCTCAATACGTATTATCTAAGTTTTTGTGAAGCAAAAACTACAACCAAACATGCCCTTTCAATGGTAGTATAATTTAGTTCATAGTCCAAAAGTTCCCAAATGATGTAGTATATGGCCCTTTCCTTATGATTCATTTTGTGTTGGTAATGCTCCTAGTGAGTGTTCTATAGCTGATATGTATAATAGAGAGGGATGATCTGGAATGGGTGCCACTAGGACTGGTGCTGATAGAACATAATCTTTCAGTATTTGGAATGTTTTTTGACAATCTTATATCCATCTAAAATTTATGTCTTTGTGCAATAAGTACTAGAATGGGTGACACTTATTTTCCAACTATGAGATAAACCTTCTTACTGACTCTACTCTGCCCTATAAGTTTCTTAAGTTCTTATGAGTTGTTGGGGGAGGCATTGCAATTATAGCTTGGACCTTTTTAGGGTCAATCTCTATTCCTTTGTGGGAGACAAAAAATCCCAACAACTTTACTAATGTCAATCCAAAGAAACATTTCTTTGAGTTTAGCTAGACCTTGTATTCATAAAGCCTATCAAATACTGGCTCTAATACTAATAAATGTAGATTTCTTTCAAATTTATTTCTAGGGATTTTTCCAATATGTCATCATCATAATCTTCCATGGTGATATGCATCATGTCATGAAAAATGTTTTTCATTTCTCTCTGATATGTAGCAGCACTATTCTTTATCCCAAAGGGCATGCCACACTAATAATAAGTGTCTTATGTACAAGTGAATGTAGTTGTGTGTCGTTCCTCTAGTGCAATTTTGATTTGATTATACCCAGAGAAACCATTCGTGAGTGATAGCATCTTATATCCAGAGGTAAGATCAATGATCATGTCAATGTTAGACAAGGTAAAATCATCCTTTAGACATGCTAAATCTAGGTCCCAAAACTCAATATAGATTCTTATAGTTCCACTAGATTTGGACACTGGTACCAAATTGGAGATCCAGTTAGCATAGTCTATAGGTTTTATAAATCCTGCATGAAGTAGCTTTTTTAATTCATCTTTGACCAATAGTGCAATCTTGGGATGGATCTTGCAGATTTTTTTCTTGTATGGATTTTCCCCTAATTTTAGTGGCATATGGTGAAGCACTAACTCTATATCTAACCCAGAAATATTAGAGTATGACTAGGAAA
Source organism: Chamaecyparis obtusa (assembly GCA_027943335.1). Classification (NCBI taxonomy): domain Eukaryota; kingdom Viridiplantae; phylum Streptophyta; class Pinopsida; order Cupressales; family Cupressaceae; genus Chamaecyparis; species Chamaecyparis obtusa. The sequence goes on along the minus strand of BSBK01000993.1, from coordinate 71,227 downwards.
AGTTGGTTTTTCTATCCTTGAAGAATTGAATGAATTGTTCTCTTTCATGTGGTGTTAATGACTCTACCAAGTGGATCGATATTTTGTGTATCTGTAGTGCCAATGTTAATTGTTTGAGTTCTCTCCACCAGAAGTGGTGACTTCTCCTCAGTAATGGGGAATATATCAATCTCTCCATCCTCAAGTGCCATAGAGAGGTTTTCACCCTTGGATACATATTTTAATTTTACTATTTTGTAGGTAGAGGTTTCCTTTCAGTTTTGACCCAAAAGCCTTACATTTTCTCTTTCAATTTTCTAACTAGAGGATTGATATAACTCCCCAAAGTATGTTGTCCTATTTAATTCAATGTTGAAACCTACCTAGTGGTCTCACATAGGTGTGATTTTTCTTAGTGTGAATATTTCAACAATAGCTTCATCATTCTCAAAAATGTCTATGGTTGGTGGATTTTTCTATTCCTAATCAATAAGGTCAAGGTGAACCAAGGCTATGTTATCCTTGGTTAGGAAGAAGGAAATAGGGAGTTCTATGAGGGTGTTAATTTATGTATCATGTATTAACCCATAGGGTTCTAAGGAAGAGGAGGATGAGGGCTTCGATTGATCTCATAATTTTTCAATCCATGCTCAATTGATTGTCGGTTTCTCTTGGAGGGATAGTCAAGCAATGGTTGTGTCAAGATGTAGGGTTTTTTTTTTTGTGGGGTATCCCACTCATAATCATTCAAGTTTGTGTTTGAATGGGATTCTTTGAATGTCTCAACTTCATTGTAAACACAAGTGTTAATATCAGTGGGTAGAGAGATATTTAAAATTTCATTTTCAGGTGGTCTATAACCTAAACCACGATGCTTTGGGTTTTGGGAAGGAGCAATTGGGTCCATCAATTCTTGTTCATTTTTTCCTAGGCCAGAGTACCCATTATACCCTTTCATCTTCATGATGGTGTATGCCCATCCATATTCATGTACTATAATATTGATCTCAGGGGATTCTTCTAATGTATATAACCAAGAAGATAATTTTTCTTTGATAATCTCTTCATGTATGTCACCCCATCTCACAAATAAAATTGGTGGATAGAAAATTGTCATTTTTTGCTTTCTCTCTAGAGGTTTCCTTGGTTTTCCATATGACTTGGGTGAGATAGGTAACTTTCCTACACATAATAAGTTTACATAGGTATATTATCCATGTCCCTTTTCTTGTAGCTATATTTTTAGTTCTGATGTGCGTTCTACTTTTTTTTTTCAAGACTTGTGGGATCTATGTTTTGAGAAGAGGAAACAATTGATGCTTCTTGATTGTTGGGTACCTGATAAGAAGTAGATCCTCTAAGATTTGTGCAATATAGAAAGAGATCTCTATCACCAAGCATGGTGATTTCAACACCATCATGTGGAAACATAAAGAGTTGATGATAAGTAGATGGTACAACTTGCATGGAATGGATCCATGGTCTCCCTAAGAGAATGTTATAACCCAGCTCTAGATCTAGTACTAGGAATGCAGTATCTTGTGTAGCTAGACCCAATCTAATTGGGAGACATGATTCCCTTGGAAGGGGTTTCTTTATCATTATAGGCTCTTATTATGATCTTTTTGATGACATATACACAACTCTTAGAGTATCCAAGTGCTTGTACCAATTATAGTGTACAAATATTCAAACCTACTCCTCCACCTATCAAGAATCGCTTGATTTTGTCAAGTTGGACAAAGAATTCTAGATGCAAAGGATAATTATGGGATGGTTTATGTGCTAGAATATCTTTCTCATTGAAAGTGGTGTGATGTGGTTGAGGAAAGATACCTTACCATGGCCTGAAACTCATCAACTTCTATGTCCTTCGGTATCAACGACTATTGTTGGGCTATATCTAAGACTATTTTGTGGTTAGGTGAAATGCATAGCAGTTCATAGATGGAGATTTGTGTTGGGTTATTTTTTAGCTGATCTACCAAATTGTACTAACCTGATGGTGGATATGATGACTTAATTGATACAATGGTTTTTGTTGTGGCTGCTTGTACTATTATTTTGGAATGACAGGTGACAACAACACAACTAGTATCTGGACCTCAAATGGTGATGGTGTTTATGGTTAAATTTGGGTCTTCTATGGTGTATATGAGTTTTTTAGGTGGATGTTTGTTCCTTATGTAGAGGCATTTCCTTTGTCATGATTCATCAATGGTTTTGGAACACCTTGTGGTCTTAGTTGGTGGTTCCATAATTATCAACAGCTTTGATTTCACTACGGTCGATGAAATCTTAGACAAGGTGTTTCAATCGCATGCAGGTGGTTGTCTTGTGTCCTTTATTTTTTGATAGTTATAGTAACTGTTTTCACCCCACCATGCTACTTTTCCAAGACTTTCTAATGTCTTATCTTGGGTAAGGTGATTGAATGGGACTATATCAATTTCTTCAAGATCATCTCAAGAGGTTTTTCAAGAGGCATAAATTCTTGTTGTGGAGGGGGGTTCCTTCTTACATAACTTGGTTGTCGGGTAAGTGAATTAACTTGTTTAGGAATTTGTATAGGAGTATTTTTGTTAACATTGTGAGTATTTTTTGCCAATTGGGTATGTTGAACTAGTGTTGGTGCTTGCACATGTAGGACTAGATGTTCCATCTTTGCATGCATTCTTGTTACATTCTTGTTTTTGGACCATCATTTGGTTTTTTCATAGGGTTTTATAGTACTGGTCTCTTTCTTAAGTATCCCTTTCAAAGTGAGGGATTTTTTTTCATAATGGTTTTGGAACACCTTGTGGTCTTAGTTAGTGGTTCCATAATTCACTAGTACATTTGAGACCTTTTTCTGATGGCTGATTGTCTAAATTCAGATAGTATACCATCGATTAAGTGACACCATTCAGTGTCATAGTTTTGCAGTCAAAAACACTGATAGTTACGATAGGCATCGTACATGCGACATCTGTAGTCATCACAAAAGGGGGTTTCAACACAGTGAATATACCCGTCGAGTCTACTTGTAGCCATCCCACGTTCGACAGATCTCCATCAGACATAGTTAGTTACCAACAGAAATGTTTTACCTACGATGGGTAACCGTCATAAGCTTTCGATGCCTATCTATCATTGGAAGATTGTATACCGACGTAAATGCTATTGGTGTGACGGTTATCCATCAGGAATTTCTGACAGATTGTCATCGTTTCTCTGATACCTTCATAATTGCAATAGACATCACAATTTTTTTAAAAAAATATAAATTTGTCAATCTAGTTTGACTTGATTGGTGTTCTTTCATATTTGGTTGTCATTCGGAGATGACTTTATAGTAGATTCGGTAGTGGCTCGTACATTATTGAGTTGAGTATAGAGAATTGGATTTGTAGATCACTATGGTGTCTGTGATGACTTGGGAGAAGTTTTCTTCTAGGTGAACCAAGCTGAGAGACTTGGATTATAGAAAAAGGGTCATTTGATGCAACTTATGAGACATTGGATGCCTCTTCACAGTAGGTTCACAGTGCAGTCAGTGGTGTTTCTTTGCAACTTAGTTCTTTGTAGCCATTGAGATGAATCGATATGACTTGATCTTGGGTCAAGACTTATTGAGGTGAGCTGAAGTGATCATTACTCCTTGAGGTGATTGATGTTTCTGACAAATAGTCATCGCTTTTAGTTTTGTCATAGATTATTCTTTGGTTCCCATCGTAATTGCGATTGGTGTTCACTATTTTTTAAAAAGAAATATATATTTGTCGTACATTGATTGAGATCTTAAATTATTGAGCTTCTCTTTGTTTTGATAATAGTTTAACATTCTCTACTTAACAGGGCCAACCGCGTGAAGGTGGAAGCTCATCTGGCCCCTCCTAGGATCCTCTTATGACCCTTTATGACACTTTAAGACCTCTAAGATGTGTATTCTTAGGGGTTGTAAAGGGTCATAAAGGGTCATAAGGGGTCCTGGGACACAATAGCTGAGAACCATAAATGTAGGCATCATGGTCACAATTGTTTGGAGACACAACATAATTGAATGCTATACCCAAACAATGCAACACAACCACTACTCATGTAGTTCCAAGTTGACATTGTGAGATCCAAAAAACAAAGATAAGGAATCTATATATGGTTTTTGGATCCCACAGTGTTAACTTAGAACTACAGGAGTAGTGGTTGTGTTGCATTTTCTAGGTATAGCATTCAATTATGTTGTGTCTCCAAACAATTGGGACCATGATGCCTACATTTATGTTTCTCAGCTGTTGTGATACCTACATTTATGTTTTGTAGCTATCATGTTTATTTGTATGTTCTTTGTGTTTGGCTTCTCTCCCTCACATCAAAAATAATATTTTCCCACTCTGAATCGAGAATGTGCGTGCAACACAAGCAGAATATGCACAAATAGCAGGTGGAGCTGAGAAGACCCAACATGTTTACATTTTTTTCTCCTTTATTTCTTGTACACCATCTCTATCAACAAGTTTCTTCATGGATGGCCTCCACTATCTTCCCCACTACAACTGTAACCATTATTCATTCTCCTGTGGTCATTACTATCTTCTCTATTGATCAGACCTCCACTACAATTTCTCTGATGAAAAATTCCAAATTCAATTTTTGGTATGCCTTCATCTCCCCTCAACTCCATCACTTATGTGTATGGCTTCTCTTCCTTGCATCGAAAATAAGATTTTTCCCACTCTGAATTGAGAATGTGCGTGCAACACAAGTAGAATATGCACAGATAGCAGGTGGAGTTGAAAAAACACAACACGTTTGCATTTTTTTAATAGGTCAAAATTATAATGTTCATGATGGTCTATAACTTAAAATACAAAATTAAAGACCTCTATCAAAAATGCAACCCTGTTGTGTTTTTTAGCTCCACCTGATATCCTATGTAAATGAATTGAGATTGCATATTGAACTAGGTGTCTCCTTTTGTATTGCATGAAACCAAGAGACTGTCACAATTAACATCTAAATGGCACGTCTCATCATCACAACTAATCCACCTTAAACAATTGATTAACCATTCTAGACAAGATGACGATTTAAGTATTGTGTTTTAGAAAAGAACCCATTGAACATTCTAATACTAATTTCTCCCAAAATATGAAATCCACTAAAATTTAGCGAAAACCTCTCCAACATTACAACAGTGTACAAAAGGAAACTTAGTGTCTAAACATGGAAGTAAGCTCAAACACATGTAAATAAACATCAGTCATTATCAAATAATAAGCAGTCATTATCAAATAAGTTGCATAAATGAGAATCATTTTTTTTTGGTTTTCTCTTTTTTTCTGCTTCCTTATATGTTGTAGAGGCATATCCATGTCCAGAGCATCATTTCTTCTCGATCGTGCATGTGATCTCACTATCCTTTGCAAAGGCGGGTCCTCTACAATAACAAATAAAATCCTTCAATTAAAAACATATTATCATAATTGGGGTTAATTTAAAATATATTCATTATTGCTACAAGCATTTCAATACATTAAAAAACATAAACATGATGCTCTTTACCTTGTCCAACCACATCATCTTGCTCAGTGGCTTGAACCTCAACATGCTTATTGAGAACAACATCCTCTACATCCCCTGCAACTGGAATACAAAATGTTTTATTAATCCCAACACATTATAATTAAATTTTTATTACTACACCAAATTCAATTTAACATGTTTGCTTGTATTAAATATTCATTAATCAAAATTTAAATAGAAAATGTATACCTTGAGTACTAAAATTCACATTAGAATCGATGCCTCCATTGTGCTTGGTCGGTGCAGTATCAATATCGGTAGGCTGCATTCCAATGTAAATAATTAGTGTATTTATCAACAATATATACATATAAATACAAGACAAATACTGAGAAATGTTAATCATTGATTTTACTACATATAAATATATTAACTTTAAAGTTTTAAACAAATATATAATCAATGTTTCCTTACTTGAAACAAATATATTCACTTTATGTTGGAACTTAACATCAAATACAGTAATTGGTAAAGTTTTCAACTTGAAATAAAAATCAATTGGCTTATTTACCTTATAAAAAAATCCAGCAGAAGAACCTTGTGCACTCACTGCTCGGTATCGTTCAGCCATGACTTTATAGCCTTGTTTGAAGCCTATTTTTTTGTCCTCTTCTGTAATCGGTTTTTTGAACTCCAAGGCCTGCATTTTTTATTGGTATCATGAATTTTTATTGTAGTGAATTTCATCAAAACTAAATTGATTGCAATTTAATTATAAATATTTGCATACGATTTTTTATTTACTAATACTTACAACTCATGCGGCAAGTTTTGAATATCCACCCGAGCCAAGCCTGTGTTGCCCATGCTTTTGTTTTCTTGTTGTTATTGCCTTTGTTGTGTCAGGAAACCTATGTGATGTTTACAATAGAGAGGGGGGGTGAATCAGTTGTTCTCAGGTCCTGATGTTTAAAACAATCTTAAAAACTTATCCTTAAATCAGATCCAAAACCAAAACAAACTCAGTCATCACTGATTCAATAATAGAAACATCTAACAATGCAATCCACTACCCAGCTATAACTTAACTTGCAAAACATAGTAATGTTCAAACCAAAACATTCACACAAGTATTAACACCAGGATTTATAGTGGAAACCCAATTTGGGAAAAACCACTTTGTAACATTCTACTATTATTTTCACTCTTCTGAAGTGAGCTCGGTAAAAAGCCAACCCTGTCAAAGGTTACAATACACACTGTGAAATGTGACCCGATTAAAGGATTTCAATCACCCTATTAAAAGTGAGCCTAGTCATAGGACTTACATACATTCCATTAGAATGCAACCTTGTTCAAAGGATTTAACATATGATTGTTATGTCAACCTCTGTTAAAAGGATTTTGACTATTACAATGGTTAGAAAGTAGCAGCAGTATTATCTAAAAAATATACAACTCACTTTACAAATATCAAATCCGATTTCATACGCTAATGCTAGTTTACTGACTTTGAAACTTTTCCATTTCCATCTCTTATCTGCTCGGAACTTTTCTTCAAGCAATCACCACAATTCTCCTTCATCCTTTTCTACTTATTCAGTCAATAAAACTTTCTTCTTCCAGCATTCTCTGTTCTCCATGTACATTCATATCAAAATACTTAGGTTCCCTTATATTTTCCTCAATTAGGTTAACTCATCTTTTGCCGCTCAATCTCAATCGTAGATCTTAGGGTTAGGTCAAATTCATTGAATCTACCCACCTCATGTTCTTTGGCTCCTTATCTCAAATCTCTTAAAGATTTACAATAAAATGTTTTATAATGCATTTAATGCTTCCAAACAATCAATAAATAAAGTCAACATGTTTTACATAATCCAAGAATTCAAAAATGTCAGCTCCAAAATTAAATTCTCTTCAAATATAAAATTGTTGATGCTCGGTCAATACTATGATTGTCAACTCGGTCTTCATGTAGAAAGCTCAGTCATTACTAAAACTATTTCCTCATCTTACACTGTCTTCCTTGGCAATTTATTGATGCTCAGTCGACACTAAAAATTTTCTCGGCATATACTAACTCGGTCGACACTAACATCACTCGACTTAAACATGATTTTTCCATTCTTTGCTCGGTTAAGCCTACCAGTTTAGTCTTCAGTCTTACTAAGATAAATAATACATTATCTCATCATTGTGCAACATAGTCAAGTACACTTTGTAATATCAAGATAACTCAACCTTTCCCTAGGTGCTATTGTTACCAACCTTGCTTAGCCCCGTAGCAACACTCAAATAGATATAGTACTTTCCTAAGTAGCAACAGTCTTACCAATTAAGGTTTGACATCAATGACAATACAATAATTATTTCAATTACAGTTTCCAACAATAAGTACAAAGAGTAACTAGTACATAATTTCATTATTAACATTATCACGTACCTTCTTTCCTCGGGTGATACTACTCATCCACTATGTCTTGCACTTCTCTCAAGTGCATCCTTTTTAAGATCCTCCCACTCATTAATAGGAATATAGGGAGGCCACTCGTAATAAGGGTTGTGTTCTATTTGGCTCTTATAGTTGTCCCTAATATACTTCAAAATAGTGCCCACTTTGTCAAGGAGTCTAAGTCTATGAAAGACTTCGGGTCCAAAAAGTGTTGTCATAGAGTCAATGAGCTTATTCTTTAACCCTTTATCTTGTGTTGACACCTTTTAAGAAAAAAAATTGTTAGATTCATAAATGAAGTGAAGCTACCTTTTGATATGCTTGAAAAAAGGGATGAAACAAAATCTAATCTTGCAATGAAATCAAAATATGATACCATGTGCGTATGGTCGGCCCAAAAATGTGCAAACATTCATCATTAAATTTTTCATAAAATAGATTATTCCCTACAAGATAATTACGAGATTATTATAATTAGTTATTGCAGGGGACCACACGGGGGGTTACTGCATTACATTATGAGTATTATATTGTATATTAAAAGAAAGGATCAGTCTTTAAAGTAACTAGAAGCTGGGCTACTCTCAAGGGAAGTCCATCTTCATTGCTCACGAGCAATTGATCACACTGTATTGTTCCCATACATTTAACATGAGTACATCTAGGAATTGCATCATCGCCTCCTACATAAAATAAATCCAATATTACAAAATGCCCCCTAAGAAAGAATATATAGTTCAAGTGAAATAAACACATGATAAATAAGAGAGAAAAAGAGGAGTCTACTTACCAATAGTAGGTGTACTTGCAGACATTTCAGGTGGAACTACCTTTGTGGATCTGATCCTTGTACCAGGCACCGTACTCAACATAGGTTCAATAGCAGGTGCTAAACAAAAATATTGTTAGAGCATAAAAAAATATGGATAACCATGGATAAGATGGAGGATAAAACATGTGATGTACCATCTGAAGTATTTGCATCTAAGGCAATGTCATTTAATCTATTTAGCATCCCCTGTAAAGAGAACACATATATATTTTAGTTAATGACATAAATAAAATAGTATACTATAAAAATAATTATTGAACTTTTGTTATAATAAAAAACTACATTAATACTTACTCTATAGTTCTGAACATGGCCAATCAACATATTTGCTGCCCTCTGTATTTCAGGAGTGTGAGGTTGAATATTTTCCATTCAAGCTAACTCTTTTGATATTGCATGAAGGACCCTTTCCAGTGCAACCACAGGATCAACCTCTGATAAAAAATCAACATCAAATGGATCATGCTCATTCTGCAGCTCCTTATGGACTACTTGTTCATTTCCCTTTCTCTGATTAGCACTCGTTTGTGAGAACAATATTATTAACCCTTTATTTAAAAGCAATCCAAAATAGTAGAACAACAAAATATACGCATTAACATTTTTCTTGTATGTGCATTTGTACAACAACAATGAGTTTTACCTATGAGGAAGAAGTCCCATGAGAACTATCACCGCCATCTATATCCTGTGCCTATTGATTCATACTATAGCTCTGTATTTCAAAAAAAATCATTCAGACATGTTAAAACACATGTTCTTATTCTAAGTTACATTGAATAATAGACAATTATCAAAATGTGTACCACCTTGTCCATGATAGTGATGGGGTTTTTTGTATCTATGCGATTCAAATTGTAATCAATAAGCAACTCCTCGCCTCCACATATTGATTTGATCGCACATACAAATACATGATTTCCCTCATGCACCTCAAATATGCAATTGGGTTGCTTCTTAGTTGATGCAGGTCGTGTACTATTTATAAAACCTACAATATTCCCTAATGTTTTTGGTGTTCCATCAACGTATATAGCTACTTTTTTACTTTGTTCACAGATTTTTTGTTGTATATAATTTTCCGCGAGTGCATACCTACACGTACTTTTTTTATATTTAACAATCTGCATCCAACTACTGTAATCATAACAAGGTCTGACATACTCCATCAATTCGACAACTTTGTTGTAAGAGACCTTTATGACATCCATGGAAAATAGGCCCAAACCATGTAATGAAGATGGTGCTATGCGATATATCCTCTTTTTAACACAAAAATTAGTGTTTATTGGAGGAAGTTCATCGGGGACCCATTGTTTCTGTAGATGTTTGTACCTAAATGATAGCTCAGAGTCACCTTTTCTGTCATCATCATAAGAACACGACCCCCCTTGAGAAAGGAAAAATTTCATGCGTTTATTGAATTTCTTTCTGATCTTTTGACCTCGAGTTGATCTCATTGAATTACAGGTACTAAATGTCTCACTTTCTTCCATTCCTAGATTTTTCTCGCTTGACAAAGACAATTCTAACAAATACCTTTTTTCTAGTACCTGCACCTCATGCTTTTGTACCTAACAATCCATGAGACTATGTGGGATACCTGACATAAGATAATAGTTATATAATCAGACAAACATATTTCACTACTTAGTTTTCATTATATCTTGTGAAGGACATTATTGATTGTTAAAATTATCTATTTATCCAACAATATTTTGAATATCTCAGCATTGCATATAACTAAACATCTCAACATTGCATGGGACACCACTATTGTGGCATTTCATCAAACAGTTCTTATGCCTTGCCACTAGTGTTTTTTTTACATGTTGTGAAGGACTTTATACATTGTTAAAATTATCTATTTATACTTTCAAAATTAACTCACTCCATTGCAGGGAACAAAGAGAATCCCCTGTGATTTAACATCATTGAGATGTCTCTTTTCATTAGCTTCATGTCACCTTCTTGTAATTTCTCATAGCTTCATATGTGTTTCATCCTTCATTTATACACTTACTTCCTAAGGGGTATTCTTGAGTTCAAACACATTAAGCTGCTACAACTAAATTATAAATCATGAATTCACTATAAAATTAATTCACTATAAATCAAGGGGCATTATAAATCATGAATTCGCTATAAAATTAATGTATTGCTCTAGATTTCATATGGACATTTTGTCAAATGGTTGGCATGTATGTTTATTCAAATGGAGTTATATCATTTGGAATGGATATATGATTAGTTGATATCGAATTCTATGTCAAGATTTACAGCATTAAAGTGATCATAGTTAGAAGACTCAGACACAAGAAGACTATGAGTATAGCCAATTTTCAGAAGAATATGAATGAATGAAAACATACATAAGTGGATGAACATAAATAATGAAGGTACCTAATATTGCCTAAAGTAATGAAGTGTTGACTCTGGGTTCAATCCAGTATGCTCATGTATGATCTAGAAACTGCAAGGAAAAAAAGGATGGGGTTAAGCCATACACTTCTAAAAGGAACTATGCTATAGAACATGACTTGAGGTAAGCATTCAAGCTTTGTCTTCTCATTAACTCAATTTCATTTTGATGGCATTTGTTGATTTAATTGCGACACTAGCTTGGTTATAAACAAAAAGAAAAAGAAAAAGAAAGTGTCATTTGTAATTTTTGTGAATTCGAAGAGCTACCATGAAGACGGCACTGCACTTTTGCGTGGTGCGAAAAGGGCATTCGAGTTTGGCTCGCAGACTACAAGCTAGGGCATCATGCATTGTTTATGAGCTCATTGTTTGAGCACCTCATGTCCCTATTTGATTGGCCAGTGCTCTATTTGTTATATTGAGTTTACATCATATATTTAGTCTTAATAAATATCTTATAAAACAACATAAAACTAACCCAAAATACTTTGTCTTAATAAAATCTTAATAAAACAATATATTTAGTCTTAATAAAATCTTATAAAACAACATATATTGTGTGAAGTGTTTGAGCTCTTTTTATTTGTTTTGTTGTTGATATTCACTATGTGGTACTCCCCGCTTATGATCATTTCATGAGGAAATGTCTTGGTGGCTCACGGGCTACAACCTAGGGCATCATACATTGTTCATGAGCTCACTGTTTAATATTGGCATTGTTTACATCTTTTCATTTGGAATGCCTGATGACCTGTGAGCTTTGAGAGTTAGGGCATCATTTCTATTACCTTCAAGGCATTGTGTGAAGTGTTTAATCTCTCTTTATTTGTTTTGATGTTGATATTCACTATGTGGTACTCCCCGTTTATGATCATTTCATGAGGAAATGTCTTGATGGTTCACGGGTTGCAAGCTAGGGCATATTCATGCATTGTTTATGAGCTCACTATTTGAGCACCGACCAATCAAATAAGGAAATGAGGTGCTCAAATAGTGAGCTCATAATGACATAAACAATGCATGATGCCCTAGCAAAAAAGCAAAACAAATAAAGAGAGATCAAACACTTCACACAGTATATGTTGTTCTATAAGATTTTATTAAGAATAAAATATATTGTTTTATTAAGATTTTATTAAGACAAAGTATTTTGGGTTAGTTTTATGTTGTTTTATAAGATTTTATTAAGACTAAATATATGATTATACATTAATACACTTACTGTTTTGAATTTGAGCTCGGACATCATGCAATGTTATTGCTATCATTGCATGCTTGCTGCTATTGTGCACCATATATTTTTTTATACACTATTTATTTTATTGAAATCGTGAGCTTGGCATTTGTAACGTATTTTCTGTTATTAGATCAATGCTTCCATGTAATTTGTAATTTTTGAATTTGAAGAGCTGCCACGAAGATGACACTGCATTTATGTGCGGCGTGAAGAGGGCATCCGAGTTTGGTGTGCGTGAAGAGGCTGACACTGTTTGGGAAGAGAGAACTGGCAATTGAGGTAGGCATTCGATATTTGTCTTCTCATTAACTCAATTTTAGTGGCATTGTTTATTTGGTAGCATTGTTAATAGTGGCATTGTTTACATCATAATTAGCATTTGGAATTCTCGATGACCCACGTGCTTTGAGAGCTAGGGCATCATTGCTATTACCTTCAAGGCATTGTGTGAAGTGTTTGATCTCTCTTTATTTGTTTTGCTATTGATATTCACTATGTGGTACTCCCTGTTTGTGATTATTTCATGAGGAAATGTCTTGATGGCTCGCAGGCTGCAAGCTAGGGCATCATACATTATTTATGAGCTCATTGTTTAATACTTGCATTGTTTACATCTTATCATTTGGAATGCCTAATGACCCGTGAGCTTTGAGAGCTAGGGCATCACTTCTATTACCTTCAAGGCATTGTATGAAGTGTTTGATCTCTCTTTATTTGTTTTTTTGTTGATATTCACTATGTGGTACTCCCTACTTATGAACATTTCACGAGGAAAGGTCTTGATGGCTCATGGGCTGCAAGCTAGGGCATCATACATTGTTCATGAGCTCACTATTTAATACTGGCATTGTTTACATCTTTTCATTTGGAATGCTTGATGACCCATGAGCTTTGAGAGCTAGGGCATCATTGCCATTACCTTCAAGGTATTGTGTGAAGTGTTTGATCTTTTTTTATTTATTTTGTTGTTGATATTCACTCTGTGGTACTCCCTGTTTATGATCATTTCATGAGGAAATGTCTTGATGGCTCGCGGGCTGCAAGGTAGGGCATCATACATTGTTCATGAGCTCACTATTTAATACTGGCATTGTTCATGAGCTCACTGTTTAATATCTGGCATCATGCAAACATACATTAATACACTTACTATTTTGAATTTGAGCTCGGGCATCATGCAATGTTATTGCTATCATTGCATGCTTGTTGTTGTTGTGCACCATATATTCTTTTATACACTGTTTATTTCATTGAGACTGTGAGCTTTGCATTTGTAATGTATTTTATGTTATTGGATCAATGCTACCATGTTGTTAAGGTTGTAGATGCATTGAATCACCACTGGGATTCTATTTTGATAGCAAAAATATAACAAATAGAGCACCGGCCAATCAAATAGGGACATAGAATGTGGGTAGATGCATTGAATCACCACTTCCATTCTATTTTGATGCAGATGAACTATGTTATAAAATTTTAAGGCATGACATTTTATAACCGTACATATATTTTATGAGTATAACTGTATAATAGAAGATCACCCACATGCCTTGGTTGTTATTGGTCTATGAAAGGTTTTGGTTTGCCTTTCCCAATTGAGATGTCATCCTAAGATTCAAAAGGACTACAGTACTGGTGAGGGCACCTAGGTAGGGCTGTTTGGTACCTATTGTTCCTAAATTTTAGCTTGTAGTGGCCTTAGCCAAGCCACTAGGTTAGGGAGAAGCCTTTTGGTCTCTCTAGGTGTGCTAGCTAGTGTTTTTTCTTGTTTGTTCTTTTGAGTCCTTGGTGTGTCTTTTGGAGCCTGGTTACAACAGTCTTAGCCAACTTTGCTAAGTTGCCTGTCATAGGACAGTGTTCTAAAGTTGAACAAATGGCCTCTTTAATATCATATATTTAATTTTAATAAAATCTTATAAAATAACATAAAACTAACCCAAAATACTTTGTCTTAATAAAATCTTAATAAAATAATATATTTAGTCTTAATAAAATCTTATAGAACAACATATATTGTGTGAAGTGTTTGATCTCTCTTTATTTGTTTTGCTAGGGCATCATGCATTATTTATGTCATTAGGAGCTCACTATTTGAGCACCTCATGTCCCTATTTGATTGGTCGGTGCTCAAACAGTGAGCTCATAAACAATGCATGATGCCCTAGCTTGCAGCCCGCGAACCATCAAGACATTTCCTCATGAAATGATCATAAACAGGGAGTACCACATAGTGAATATCAACAGCAAAACAAATAAAGAGAGATCAAACACTTCACACAATGCCTTGAAGCTAATAGCAATGATGCCCTAGCTCTCAAAGCTCGCGGGTCATCAAGCATTCCAAATGAAAAGATTTAAACAATGCCAGTATTAAACAATGAGCTCATGAACAATGTATGATGCCCTAGCTTGCAGCCCACGAGCCATCAAGACATTTTCTCATGAAATGATCATAAACGGGGAGTACCACATAGCTAGTGAATATCAACAGAAAAAAAAATAAAGAGAGATCAAACACTTCACACAATATATGTTGTTTTATAAGATTTTATTGAGATTAAATATATTATTTTATTAAGACAAAGTATTTTGAGTTAGTTTTATGTTGTTTTATAAGATATTTATTAAGACTAAATATATGATGTAAACTCAATATAAAAAATAGAGCACAGGCCAATCAAATAGGGACATGAGGTGCTCAAACAGTGAGCTCATAAACAATGCATGATGCCCTAGCTTGCAGCCCATGAGCCATCAAGACATTTCCTCATGAAATGATCATAAACAAGGAGTACCACATAGTGAATATCAACAACAAAACAAATAAAGAGAGATCACACACTTCACACAAACGCTTCACACTTCACATCAACCATACACTTCTAAAATGAACTATGCTACAGAACATGGGTGTGTGTTAATGTGATTCAAAAGCTATTATGAAAGATTGTTTTATTATTGAGATAAGGA
This sequence comes from Chamaecyparis obtusa, assembly GCA_027943335.1. Lineage (NCBI taxonomy): Eukaryota > Viridiplantae > Streptophyta > Pinopsida > Cupressales > Cupressaceae > Chamaecyparis > Chamaecyparis obtusa. The sequence goes on along the minus strand of BSBK01000993.1, from coordinate 55,828 downwards.
TATCTTAATTCTACAAGAATAAATGTTTTGAGAAATATTTGAATTTAATTTTGACAATAACATGAGGAGTGGATATATTTCAAGCTTCAGTGAGACTTCATACCATGCACTATTTGTAGATTACGTTCAATGTGTTATTTATGCTTGTATTGGTGGGAAAACTCTTGAAAATGTGCAAAAGAAATTGCATTCAACCATGTTGTTTACATGACACGTGTAGTTTACCTCTAGTCTAAATCAGTGTTGCGTAAAAATCTGTGAATGGTATGTGGTACGAAGCTTCGCTCAAGCATGAAAATGATAAACATTATGATGTTGAGGTATGGTGTGGTAAGCACAAGTATAGTTTCTCGTAAGCTGCTATTGGTATAGTTTTGTTTTTTTTCAATAGTTGTAGAATCCAAATTCTCCTATACTTACACGTATGTATACATTTTGGGCTTGGTTTTAATGTCATGTAAATTTGAGTGAAATGGTAATAATATTTAAGAGCAACAAGTATGGCATTTTAAATAAGTATGCATATACATTATATAACAAGAGTGATATATTTTAATGAAAACACTTAATGAGAAGGATGCCTATATAACAGGAGGAGTGATATATTTTAATGGCAGTGGACATAGAAATTGCAGTGAAACTCTGTAATTTATTATTGTAATTAAGTGGACATAGAAACTGCAGTGTAAGTAGTAGGATGATTGTAAGTGGACATAGAAATTGCAGTGAAACTTTGTAATTTATTATGGCTCATTGTTGTATATCCATAGTCAATGTCTATTTAAACTTTAGGATGATACTTATATGATGGCTTAAGTAAATTGTTCTTACCTTGAGACTAGTACACCATAGGATTAGAGGATGGTTGTTATAATGGCAACTGTGTGTTTGTGGGATACTTTTATATTTTGTATTAAATGATGATAGATACATATGGGTTTCTTCCTTTTGCAATAGTTTATATTCTGATACTTATATCTTGAATTGTCAAATGACCAATGAGTGATAATTTCAAAAGTGTATCATAATTAAAGGCATGTGAATTCATATTGTACTTAGTCTGAATTCCACTGTGTAATGTTTTTTTTTACGATATTAATCTTAATATATCCCTATGAAGATATCCCTATTTTATTATTGATGTCCCTATTTACATCTTTTCATCAAATGACCCAAAAAAATCAAGAATGGTCCTATATGGTCACTAATAGCCAACTTTCAGAAGAATATGAATGAATGCAAACATACATAAGTGGATGAACATAAATAATGAAGGTACCAGACATTGCTTGAAGTAATGAAGTGTTGACCTGGGGTTCAATCCAGTATGCTCTTGTATGATCCAAAACCTACAAGGAAGGAAAATATGGGGTTAGATCCAAAGGATCTAAGCAATGTCTGGCACCATATTACTGATCCTCATCTACAATTATGCATGTGCATATTTAAGCCATACATAGACTCAACAACATGGTAGCATTGATCCAATAACAGAAAATACATTACAAATGCCAAGCTCACGGTCTCAATGAAATAAACAATGTATAAAACAATATATGGTGCACAACAACAACAAGCATGCAATGACAGCAATAACATTGCATGATGCCTGAGCTCAAATTCAAAATAGTAAGTGTATTAATGTATGTTTGCATGATGCCAGATATTAAACAGTGAGCTCATGAACAATGTATGATGCCCTAGCTTGCAGTCCACGAGCCATCAAGACATTTCCTCATGAAATGATCATAAATGGGGAGTACCACATAGTGAATATCAACAGAAAAATAAATAAAGAGAGATCAAACACTTCACACAATGCCTTGAAGGTAATAGAAACGATGCCCTAGCTCTCAAAGCTTGCAGGTCATTAAGCATTCCAAATGAAAAGATGTAAACAATGTTAGTATTAAATAGTGAGCTCATGAACAATGTATGATGCCCTAGCTTGCAGCCTATGAGCCATCAAGATATTTCCTCATGAAATGATCATAAGCGGGGAGTACCACATAGTGAATATCAACAACAAAACAAATAAAGAGAGATCAAACACTTCACACAATGCCTTGAAGGTAATAGAAGCGATGCCCTAGCTCTCAAAGCTCGCGGGTCATCAAGCATTCCAAATGAAAAGATGCAAACAATGCAAGTATTAAATAGTGAGCTCATAAATAATCTATGATGCCCTAGCTTGTAGCTTGCGAGCTATCAAGACATTTCCTCATGAAATGATCACAAATAGGGAGTACCACCTAGTGAATATCAACAACAAAACAAATAAAGAGAGATCAAACACTTCACACAATGCCTTGAAGGTAATAGCAATGATGCCCTAGCTCTCAAAGCTCCCAGGTCATCGAGCATTCCAAATGCTAATTATGATGTAAACAATGCCACTATTAACAATGCTATCAAATAAACAATGCCACTGAAATTGAGTTAATGAGAAGACAAAGCTCGAATGCCTACCTCAAGTGCCAGTGCTCTCTTCCCAAATGGTGCTGGCCTCTTTGCGCATGCCAAACTTGGATGCCCTCTTCACGCCACACAAAAATGCAGTGTCATCTTTGCGGCAACTCTTCGAATTCACAAATTACAAATGACACTTCCTTTTTCTTTTCTTTTTTTGTTTATAACCAAATGGGTGTCGCAATTATGACAATAGCATCGCTATTACAACACTGTCAGGGGCACTTGCAAAGAAAAACACAAAAAACATACACAAATTGTAGTGGCGTCAAAATTTAACCCCAAATGTTGTAGTGATTAGCAACAACTTTGATTTCACTACGGTCGATGAAATCTTAGACAAGGTGTTTCAATCGCATGCAGGTGGTTGTCTTATGTCCTTTAGTTTTTTTATAGTTATAGTAACTGTTTTCACCCCACCATGCTATTTTTCCAAGACTTTCTAATGTCTTATCTTGGGTAAGGTGATTGAATGGGACTATATCAATTTCTTCAAGATCATCTCAAGAGGTTTTTCAAGAGGCATAAATTCTCGTTGTGGAGGGGGGTTCCTTCTTACATAACTTGGTTGTTGGGTAAGTGAATTGGCTTGTTTAGGAATTTGTATAGGAGTATTTTTGTTAACATTGTGAGTATTTTTTGCCAATTGGGTATGTTGAACTAGTGTTGGTGCTTGCACATGTAGGACTGGATGTTCCATCTTTGCATGCATTATTGTTACATTCTTGTTTTTGGACCAGCATTTGGTTTTTTCATAGGGTTTTATAGTACTGGTCTCTTTCTTAAGTATCCCTTTCAAAGTGAGGGATCTTTTTTCTTTCAACCCTTGCTTAGCTAGCTCTTCAAAGGACTCAATGCGCTAGGAGTGTAGAACTTTCACACATTAGGTTTGATTGATATTTTTCTATGAACATGTGGATCTTTTCCTTGGTTGGTAAATGGAAAGATATCTTAGAGGAAATATTTATCCAATGTTTTAGGAATGAAAAAAATATTTCCTCATTCTTCTTCTTGGTGGTGCAAAGATCCATCAATGTTACTTCCATGACAATGTTGTGTGAATATATGAATTTGTTTTCTAGTTCGTTCCATGACTTTATCCCAGGAGGGAATCTAGAGAACCAGTCCATGGTTGTCCCACTAGGACTACATGGCAAGAGTCTCATAAGATGTTTCATCATGAGTGACTTCCATGCAAGCCACAAAAAAATATCGTATGTGATCATGGAGATCACCCTTTTCCTTATACCTGTCAAATTTATATGTGATAAAGTTGTGTGGAAAAGGTGGCATATGTAGCATCCTATCAAAAGGATAAGGGCTAAGGTCTATTGTAGTGTAAGACTTCTTGGGAGAACCTATTTGAAGGCTTTGAGATTTCTATTTGAGGGTATGAACCTACTGAGAAATTATATCAGTGGGTGTTAGTGTATCAGGCACTACATTCGGATCAACAAATGGGATTCCACTATTAAAAAAGATTGAGTTGTGATCATGGAATGATCTAGTCATTTAAAAATTATGTTAGAATAAGCTCAGTAGTTACACCAAGTGTGACAAATGCAATGAGGATAGTGGAAATTGATGTTAGGATTGAAAAGACCCAATTTATTTTTCATGTAGTACTAGGCCTCATGTTCTCCAACTATTTAGTGAAAAGGCAAAATGTCTTCTTTATCTAAAGCCACCTCAACCATATTGAAATCCCCACACATAACCCAAGTAGTAGGTGACAAAGAGTTATCTACCCATTTCCACAGATGTGATCTTTCCATAGCATCATTGGGATCATAAACATCAATGATCCCAAAATAATGACTTTCAATAAAGAGAAGGACCCAAACAATTCTTTGCATGGAGTCAAATCCATGATTCACAATAGAGGACTACCAACAAGGGGAAATGAGAGTAACAACTCCACCTCGACTAGATTCATGATGGGAAGAAAAAAGGGCTATCTAGACAAATAACATGACATGTAGTGGAAATCATGAAAGAAAAAATTTAACTTTCTGGAGGCATAAGACATCCAGGCCCAAAAAACATTTACAAGTATCCCTAATAGAATACTTTCTAGTGAGGTCTTTAAGACCCCTTACATTCCATGAGATGTAATTCATGGATCAACCACTTGCATGTCATCCTTGTCTACAAGAGAGGAGAAACTATAATGCAAGAAGTCAGATGTTATTTAGAAGCTAGGGTTGTAATACCCCAAAAATGGGCTATAAGTTCATTAACCTCCTACATCGACAAATCGAACAAAATCGACATCAAAGTCCTAACCTAAGGCACATCTAACATCATCGAATCATAATTGATTATCTTAAATTCTGCATCGGGGAATATTCCTAGTAATATTCCTAATCATCTTAATTATCTTTAATTTAATGATTATTTGGCAATAAATCACATTTATCCTAAGTTTGATTAATTGAATATTTTCATATTTAATTAATTAGATTTAATATTTGCCACTTAATTGTTTAATTAAATTTAATTCTATCTATTATTAATTGTATTATTTAATTTTGACAATAGATCAAAATTCCTATCTTTAATTGATTAAATTCTTATTTAATTAATTAAAACATGTTGTCATTATTTAATAATATAATTTTTAATAAAAGTTTGATAAAATAGTTAATTAACCCATAAATTAATTATTTTATTTCAAAAATCAGTTGAGTTGAGGATAAATCACTTTATTTATTTATTTAATTCTTAATTATTATGCATATTCAAAAGAAACAGTTAAACTCCAAATCAAAAAATCAATGCCAGTTATTGACTTTTTTGGAACTCAACATCCTTTTGGGAGTTCAAAAAGCTGATCTAAACTCTAATTTGAGTTAAAAAGTTGTTTTTGCATATTTTTGCATGATTTTGAGAATTAACTATCTTTCATGATCAGATAACTCAAAAATCAAGATGAGTTAATTTGAGTGATTTATGGCTTTTATTCATGCACCTCCAAAGCCCTGGATTTCTATAAATTAAAGGCTTCAGCTCTTCACAAATCATCTCATGTTTTTGCACAATCACGCTGGAGAATTGGAATTGAAGAATCAAAGCTCTTGCGAATCGACATCTTTGTGAGATCAATCTTATTTTTGCATTCATATTTCATATCATTTCTAGATTAGCATAGCATATCAGTTTTTAATAGCATTCATATCATATCAATTTATCATTCTTATTGCATCATAAAATATCAAAAATATAGATCAAATTGCATTCAAATCCTTCGTTTAGGTGTCGTCTAGGTCACTGATCTCGATTACAATCTGAGAACATTAATCTCGCACCTATTAGAAGGCAGTAAATTGCTTGGTTAGATAGCTTTCAATTTTGCATGATTTTGATTATCACTAACGTCTAATGTTTTACTGAGTGTTGTGTCTACAGATCAGGTACAATTTTCACACACACATTTTTGGCGCCCACCGTGGGGCCCTGAAACGGGTTTCCAATTCAATTCTTTCAATTTCTATCTTTTTATCCTCGGGATCTGTGCAAAACTGTGATTTTTAATTTTGTCCGTACATCTGTCGTACGAGTTTCTGACAAATGTCGTATGGGAGCATACCCACTGTCGTATGATACTCTACCCACTGTCGTACGATAGTCTATCAAATCGCGACTCGTTTCATTTCATACCCACTGCCATTTGAGAGATAATCTGTCGTATGGTAGCATACCCAGTGTCGTACGAGTTTCTGGACTGTCGTCTGAGAGAATACCCACTGTCGTACAAGTTTTCGTACCAATTTTTGACTGTCGTTTCATTTTTCAGAGCAGAGTATCAGATTTGATTTTTATATTTCAGCTAACTGCTAATTTTGACAATTGAAATTCTCTGTTTTTGATTGCTCTCTACTGGTTTTGATTGAGAAAAGTGCAAAAATTGCTAAAAATCAGGTAAAATCTACTAAGCGCATTGCGAGGATCACCAGGTATTCTCCTTCATCTAATAACATTTTGATTTGGGCTTAAAATAAATCTCTTATGTGTCTAGCTTGTGTGCGTCTTCTCATGCTTTTATTCTACACACTTGCATAATTTGATACTAGGTTGTGATCCCTTAAGGATTCATTAAGTAGTCTTAAGATACTTGTGATTGATCTTGATTGCTATCTTGGGTTATTGGACTCGCTAATCCACCGGCCCCTCATTTCCGCCCCGTGGTTGCAATCTTAGCGCCATAAAGGGGAGGGGTCAATAGGACAGAAGCGTTAAATGTTCCACTTGGCAACCCTTTTGGGCTTTTAGGAACTCACTTGTTTTCTAAGTTGGGGACTCATTTTTAGCTTGTGTGAGGTGTTAAGTGTTCCACCTTGTGGACTCATCTCATATTTGCTTTAAGCGTTAAGTGTTCCTCTTTCTACTTTTTGAATGCTTTTGGTAGATTTACTTTCGGAACATATATCTGTGCTCACATAGTAATTAGGCCCTATGAACACTATTCGTGATTCTTGAGAGATTGGATTCCTACCGAAATCTTTCTTGACAACAGAATCCTTGTAGGTAGGGAGGATACTTAGTGTGTTTCACATTCAACTTGGTTAGTGAGTCTTCTCTTATTGATCAACACATTCTCTCTCTGGAGAGGTTGATAGATCACGTGGGGTTGATATCACGAGCTTTGGTGAATCAAAATTGGTTAGTGCGTCTTCTCTTATTGATTGATACATTCTCTCCCCGGAGAGGTTGATAGATCACGTGGAGTTGATACCACAGACCTTGGTGGAACAAAACTTTGTCTTAGCGTGTCAGATTAATCTACTTGCTTTGTTTGGGTTAAAAGTGAAGAGGTGTCAAAACCTTGAATCTGGAGCCAAGTCCCCTTGTGGTATACTATTGTGAGTCATCTTTAGAGAGGGTTAACCGTAGCGGACAATCCCTTCACAGGGCAAACTGCGTTGACGGAACCTCAAGCGGTAATAGCCATTTTTGCCGTGGTAGTGACAGCCACTATATAAATGTCCTTGTGGAAGAAATCTCCATGGGTATGGTTCATTGTTGGGTTGTCAGATCTCCCTAGCAGCTCTTGAAGATTAAGTTCTCAGACTGTGTCAAAACCCTGGTGCGCCGAGATTGGAGTTCACCCCTTTGAATCATAAAAGTTGCAGAGTCAAACCATTACTAAAAACCCTAGAGAGGCCAATTTTTCACTTTCAGGTATATGTGCATTATTGCAAAACTTTTCAGAACATACACAATTAGTACTCTCAGGGATTAGCACAATTTGGTCACTTGATTGTTCATGCGCAAGGTTGCTTTTGCCCTTGTTCATTATTTTCAGACGTGCTTGGAATCACTTGCTTGCTGTTCTGCGTGCTTATTTATCTACTTGGCTATTAAAAATGATCAAATCTGGTATAACCTTCAAAATCTGGATAGTACAATTTGCAAACAATCCAAAATTGAAAACCTTAAATTTTGCAAAAATTGACTTAAAGTTCTTTTTGGAGTCAAAAGTCATTTCAAGAAGTCAAAAGTCGTATGACTTTTTGTCAAATGTCATTTCAGTAAAGCCCATATGTCGTATGATTAAGAACCCAATGTCGTACGAGTTTTCAAACCAACAAAATTCAAGAAGCCAAAAATTGTTAGCAACTATCGTACGAGTTTTGTCAACTGTCGTTTCATATCTACCCAACTGTCGTACGAGTTTAGCAACTGTCATTTCATTTATACCCAACTGTCGTACGAGTCTGCAGAGTGTCGTTTGGAAAAATTTGAGAAAGTTGTCAGAAATTGTCAAATTGCAAGATATCCAATGTTTCCAGCCTAGTTCCAGAATCTGTCAAAAATATCATTGTGTCAGGAACAGAGCAGTAGCTATTGAGCATTCTACCATTTTCCGAGTTTGATCTTTTGAATCCGATCTAGTCTTCTGTTTGATCAATTTGAGTCCTTTTTATCTCGTGTCAAAACCTTGTCATAACTATCAATCTTCAATCAATCTTCAAAAATAGACTAAGTGTTGAGAACTTGTGTCCGCTATCTTTTGGACGATCTATCCCATACATCCAGGGCATAGTTTCCTTCACCCACATCTCATCAGATCTTCAAAACTATCATAATCTTGACAAGGTTGCATCATCTGATTTTCTCGAATCAAATTGTTCTTCAGTTGTCTTCATCCTTTTCTTCTGTTTCATTCAAAGTTAATGGTGGAGACCAGAGCTTCTTCACAAAGAAATCAGAAGAAACATCTCAGAACTTACTTTTGACCAATACCCTGGGTCCAACTCTTGAACAACTCATCAAGTCAGGTATCTACGAAGATGACGGTCTCGGTAACTTTCGATTAAAAACTGGTTACATACCTCCTCTATCAACTCACAGAGGTAATCAACAAACTCCTCCTCAATCTATTCCAGGGAGCCCAAAAACTCCTACCATGTCTCAAGCAGGGACAAACCATGGTTCTCTAGGAGGAGGATCCCAGGGACACCATTCTCAACATAATGCTGACCAAGACCCTACACCCTCTGAAATCCATCGGTGTCAGAATGACGATGAATTCAAAAGAATGATGAGGCATTTCTTGAAAATGGATAGAGAGGCATACTTTTTGCAATTAGCCCAAGAAGGAGCTAAAATTCCTCCTCACTTCAATGTCGAAGATATCATCACGCATGAGGAAGAAACTCCGATGATGGCCATAATGAACCAGCTGCACGCTATGCAAGTCAAAATGAATAAAATTGAGAAAGAGAAGGAACCCAAGGAATTCTCCATCGAGGCCCTTTGTCCTTTCCCTTTTGACAAAGACTTGTATATGCCTCCATTCCCAAAAAGAGTGGAGATACCAAAGTATGACAAATACGACGGACACTCTGATCCTCAAGATCATGTTAGAGAGTTCTGTACGCAATCCATGGAATTCATGCATGAACCGACTTATCTAATGCATCTTTTTCCTAGATCCTTGGGAGGAGCATCCATTCAGTGGTTTTCAAGATTACCTTCTACGATCAAAACTTTTGAGGAATTGATTAAATTGTTTTATCAACAATATTCCTACAATATTCAACATCCAATTACCATGATCGATATCTGTAACCTCAAGCAATATCCAAGGGAATCATTCCTAACTTTTCTCAAGAGGTGGCGAAAGAAGTTTTCTTTATATGCTAGACCAATTCCCGAAATGGAGAAACTTGAAATCTTTATCAATAACCTTGTTCCAGAGCTCAACTATCCATTACAAATGCAAGATCATGTATCTTTTGATAAAATGGTGGATAATGCAATCAAGATTGAGAAAGTACTTGTCAAGAAAGGATAAATCACACTTCAAAAGGACAAGTCTGAAGCGGGATCTAGCTCAAAAGATAAAAACAAGAGCTGGAATAGAAACAAAGGTATCATCTCTGACAGTGTTGTTGACACTATCCACACCCCATCAAAGGCACCGGCCTACAATCTCACCCTTTCCACCAAAGCCATTGAAGCTTCAGAGCAAAAATCTGCTAAACCATCTCCAAAGAAGCCGTTCAAATGATGGGATAATAAATGAAAGTTTACTCCTCTGGGAGAATCTTTGGAATCTGCTCTGAGGACCCTGATAGCTGATAACAAGATCTCTTTACCACCAATCCGAAAACCTGATCCAGATCCAAAACCATATTGGTGGAAAGATAATGAATTTTGTGCTTTCCATCGGACTAAAGGACACAGAACTAATGGATGCTTCCATTTGAAGCATACCATTCAAGACTTGATAGATCAAGGGGACATCACAATCGATAATCCTACCAGCAATAATGATCACACAACATTTACAGAACCTTTTCCACAACATGGCAAGGGAGTTTCCACTTCTCAGCCTAACATGGGGGCAAAAGTCAACTATGCCTACCCTGGAAACGATGTTGTCATCAATATGGTGGAACCATGCCTCTCTGAGAGCTGTAATGTCATCACGATTGTACGAAGAGATAGAAATCATTCCTCAGCTAATGCAGTTACCAGATCACAAGCTCAGACGCATCTGAAAGGACAAACACCAAATTCATCTAATGTCCCTAAGATACCTTTCAATCTCACATCTGCTTCTAAACAGAAGGTTGCCTCGAAATCTTCCAATCCAAAGGATACCAGACCTATATCTTACAGCATCGTACAACAACTCCAGCATACCAATGCCAAAATCTCTATGTTTGAGTTACTTCGAATATCTCCACCTCACAGAGATATCCTAGACAAAGCTTTGCTCGGCTCTAATGTTCCTGATGATCTAGATCTTGACAGGTTCCAGACTATGGTTGGTCATCTAACATCTCCGCAATATATCTCCTTTTTAGAAGAGGATGACAACTCCCTAAGTCACCCACATAATCAGCCCTTGCACATAGAAGTCTTGATCCAGAACCGTTGAGTCAAACGTGTGTTGATAGATGGGGGCGCAGGCCTCAACATTTGTTCTTACAACTTAATCAAACAGTTGGGATTCTCAGAGATGGCTATTGATCCTCGAAAGAAGATCACCATAAAAGCCTATGATGAACAAGAAAGAGCTTCTAAAGGCACCATTGTCTTGCCCATCCGGGTGGGTCTAGTCATCAAAGATACCACATGTCAGGTGCTCGATCTACCATTGGCTTACAATATCCTTCTAGGGAGACCCTGGATACATGAAATGCAAGCTATTCCTTCGACATACCATCAATGCTTGAAATTTCCCTATGAAGGAGTGGAGGTTACTATCCCATCTGATCTGAGTACAACTTGCAATACATTGAAGGAAAGTGCCGATAAACTTGTTCCCAATAACAGAGAATCTTCCATCAAGCAACAAAATGTGGCTTCCACATCTAAGATGGATGACATTGCTAAAGAGATCAATATCAAAGAAAATGGGATGGGAGAATACACTATAGAGCCAGTCTTGTCTCTGACATCTCTCCCAATCTCACCTAAGTCGTATGGCCAATCCTTGAAGCAGTCTAAATCAAAACCTAAGGAACCTATGGAAGCATACAAAAGACATTTTGTGGTGGAGAAAGTATCTAAACAAGAATTTGAAGAGGATGAAGCTGTGCTGGCATGGCTATATAAAGAGAATTCTGAATCTAAAATTGTTCAACCTAGTGAATCTATAGCATCTACAGTCCCTTCTAATTCATATGGTCCAGGAAACAAATTGATAGCCAAGATGGGATATTCCAGTCAAGGACCTCTAGGAATTAGGGGAAAGGGTCTTGTGACCCCCATTTCACATATTGGTTGAGCCAAAAAAGATACTGGTGGCATAGGGTTTAAGAAGAAACCCTATCATCTCAAAGGTGGTTGTTCTCATGTCATAGAACAAATTGCACCAGGAGAACCCCTTCTTAAGAAAGAAGACATAGAACCCTCTGATGATGATTCAGATAGCTCTGAACTTATCCCCTATGAAAAATTTCCTAAAGAGATCAAAGATCTTCTTGATGATACAGATGATCCTATCAGAAGAATTAATGTAGTAGAAACACAAGAACCTACTGTAACGCAAGACATGGTTGCACCACAAGAACCAGCCAATCTCGAAGGCAATCAAATTGATCCAAAAGAAGGGGGTAGTTATTTTGACACTGATTCCCATGAATATGAATTCAAGTCAGAGACCGAGGGTAATCCTTCTTGGGGTATTCATCTTGATTTCACACATTTTCTAAGATTTCCTAGAGATTCTAAATCAGAAGATGAGTCAAATGATTATGAATGGGGTGCCATTCCAGAAGAAGATGAGCTTATAATAGAGAAATATATTGATGTTATTCACCAATATGTCTCTCAACCCAACATAATTCTAGAGCGAAATAATGAACTTAACGTGTCTGATCCACCTATGGCTGAAGAGGACTCCCATGATGACGTTGAGCCTATTCACGAATTAAACATTTTGAGCTGTAATATCACCTTTGAACTTGAGCATTGGGTTAGGACCAATGATGACATATCCACATTTGTGAACACCATATCCCAAACCTTTCTCGCTTTGACTATCCAACGCCCTGATCTTATCGACCAAACGTCCACAAACCCAAACCATGGTATGTATACCTTCCCAAATGACTATGCCCTTGCCTGCTACCTCAATGCAGTTGAGCCTATGAGTACTTCCATCAGTGAACCAAGCGTTAGCATGACCGAGTCGGACATCAAATATCTTAGTCAGAAAAACAAGAGTAAAAATAAAAAGAAAAAGAGTTCTGAGGGTGAAAACCACTTTGTGGCAGTCTCAGAACCGACAAAAGTAAAAAGAAAAGATGTATCTGAAGGTGAAAACCTCTCTGAGGCACCTAAGGATGAGATATTTGATTTCCTTCCGAGTCATTTACAGGATAGATCTCCAGTTCTGATTGAGCCAACTCAATCCATCAATTTGGGTACAACAGAGGAACCACAATTGGTACATGTAGCACAATCTCTATCAGATGAAGAGAAACAAAACTTCACTGCCTTCTTATCATAGAAAAAGATCAACTTTGCATGGAAATATTCAGATATGCCAGGATTGGATCCCAATCTCATTATGCACCATCTATCCATTGCTCCCAGAGTAAAACCAATCAAACAAAAATTGAGAAAGATGCATCCTCATGTTGCACTCTTAGTCAAAGAAGAACTAGAAAAACTCCTAAAAGCTGGATTCATCCGTGTCATAGACTATGCTGAGTGGATTTCCAACATTGTACCTATTTCAAAGCCAGATGGTTCAATCAGAGTGTGCACAGACTTTAGAGATGTGAACAGAGCATGCCCTAAGGATGACTTTCCACTACCTAACATTGATATGATAGTGGACATGACTGCGGGCTATGAAATGTATTCCTTAATGGATGGCTTTTCTGGATACAACCAAATCAAAATTACTCCAGAAGATCAAGAGAAAACAGCTTTCACATGTGCGTGGGGAACTTTCTGTTGGAATGTTATGCCATTCGGACTCAAAAATGCTAGAGCTACATATCAAAGAGCAATGACATCTATTTTTCATGATATGATGCATAGAACAATGGAAGATTACGTAGATGATACCTTGGCAAAATCCATGATTAGAATTGACCATCTAACAGACTTGAGCATGATCCTCGACAAAATGGAAAAGTTTAGTCTTCGACTAAATCCTAAAAAGTGTGCTTTTGGAGTCACTTCTGGAAAGCTCCTAGGATACATCGTCTCCAAGAAAGGCATTGAAGTTGATCCAGCTAAGGTCAAGGCTATAATAGAGATGCAACCTCCCACAAATATCAGTCAAATGAGGATGTTGCAAGGCAGAGTTCAATCTATCAGAAGATTCATATCACAGCTAGCGGACATCTCACAGCCTTTTACAAAAACATTGCATAAAGGTGTGACCTTTGCATGGAATGAAGAATGTGAGAACAACTTTAAACATATCAAGAAGTATCTATCAAATCCGCCTATATTGATGCCTCCTATTCATGGGAAGCCATTAATATTATATGTCTCCGCAACAGATACATCACTGGGGGCATTGCTAGCACAGCATGATGAGAACAAGAAAGAAAGAGCCATCTACTATATCAGCCGAACTTTAGTGGCCTATGAGAAGAACTACTCAATGATCGAGAAGGCATGTCTAGCTGTGATCTTTGCATCACAGAAATTGAGACACTACATGTTAGCTCATACCATTCATTTGGTAGCTAAAATTGATCCACTGAAATATCTCCTAAGCAAAGCTGCCCTCACAGGTAGACTAGCTAAATGGGTCATGCTCTTGAGCGAATTTGACATTGAATATGTTGAAAGAAAAGCTATCAAAGGATAGGTCATCGCTGATCAATTAGCTGAAGCACCACTGTTTGATGATACACCCATGCAAATGGAATTTCCCGATTCCTCTATCATGCACCTCTCTTCTAGAGCATGGCAGTTATTCTTTGATGGCTCCTACACACAGAATGGATCCGGAGCACGCATATTGTTCATTAGTCCTCAAGGATACTCGATACCCAAAGCATTCAGATTAAAGTTTCCTTGCACAAACAATATTGTTGAATATGAGGCACTTCTCAATGGTATGAAAATGGCAATACATTGGAGAGTTACAGAGATGCACATTCATGGAGACTCACAACTGGTCATCCACTAGGTCAATGATGTGTACCAAACCAAAGATGAAAAGCTCATTCCTTACAAAAGAATGGTCGATGATTTAAAGAAATACTTCATCTCTATCACATTTGAGCAAATACCCAGAACGGAGAATAAGGCTACTGATGCAATGGCAACATTATCTACTCTTTTACAATAGCCTGAACATGAACTACGCTACAAGTTCCTGGTGGAAGCCCTATCCTATCCTGCATATGACTCCCCTAAAACCCGCATGATCTACACTGTTGTAGGTTATGACTCATCTCGCTACAAAAATTTGTTCTCCTATCTCCACGACCAAATCATCCCTGACTCCTTTAACCGTTTTGAGAAATGAAACCTTATCCGATCTGCATCCCGATATGTCATCATTGGTAATGATCTGTACAAACGAGGTCTAGATGGTACAATGCTTAGATGTTTAGAACGGGAAGAGTCTCAATGTGCATTAGAGGAAGTCCACGAGGGTATATGTGGGTCACACTCGAATGGGTTAACGTTAGCTCGAAAACTTATTAGGGCTGGGTATTATTGGCTTGAAATGGAAAAAGAAGCTATTAAATTTGCTAAAAACTGTCAACAGTGTCAAGTACATGGCAACTTGATTCATGCTCCAGGGAGAGATCTGATTCCCTTTACTACACAATGGCCTTTTCAACAATGGGCATTTGATCTCATAGGTGCTATCCATCCGCACTCTTCTAATGGACATACCCATATAATCATAGCTATAGATTATTTTACAAAATGGGTAGAAGCAGTTCCTCTAACACAAGCAACGGGGAAACAGATCTCTATGTTCATCCTGAACTACATCATTTGCAGATATGGGATCCCTCACTCTATAATCACAGATAATGGGGGACAATTCAAAAACAAGGACCTAGATGACTTATGTGCCAAGTTCAAAATTACTCAACATTGGTCATCTATCTACTATCCTCAAGGGAACGGATAAGCTGAGGCTTCAAACAAAAATCTCCTGAAGATCTTGCACAGAACAGTGAATAAAACAGGAAGAGACTAGCATCTGATGATCAATCTAGCTCTCTGGGCATACAGAACTAGTATCAGAACGCCTACAGGGGCTACACCTTTTTCTTTAGTTTATGGGTCTGAAGCGGTACTGCCTATTGAGGTTGAAATCCCATCACTCAGAATCAAAATGCATGGACTTGTCACTGATGAAGACTACAGAGTGTCGAGGTTACAAGAACTTGAACTACTAGATGAGCGTAGACAAGCAGCGTATGATCATCTCAGAGTGTATCAGAAAAGAATGTCTAGAGGCTACAACAAGAAAGTCAGACATAGAGAATTTCAGGTTGGCGATCTAGTGTTGAGAGAAAATCCTAAAAATCAATCACATCGAGAACGCAAGGGGAAGTTCGAACCCAATTGGCTGGGTCCCTTTGTAATCACTGCTACTTTTGGCTCTGGTGCTTATCAACTCTCAACGACTGAAGGAGAACAGCTCCGAGAACCAATCAACGTTCTCCATCTGAAGAAATTCTATGCCTAAGGCATTCAGTGCTTGGTAAATGTCCTAAAAAAAATTTTAAAAATCGGAAAAAGTCCTGAAAAAATGAACATCTTGGTGAAAACCTAGCAATAGGCGCCTTGATGATTCACAAAAAAATCAAAAAATATCAAAAGTACAAAAAAAAATTGAAAAAATGAAAAAATACAAAAAAATGAAAAAGAAAAGTGCCTTGGTGAAAACCTGGAAACAGGCGCCTTGGTAGCAAAAATAGAATCTCTACCAAGATGGTGAAAACTCAACAAACGGGTGCCACTTGTTCCAAAATGCTCCATCTATCAGCACAATCTTGGTCTTTCCCAGCTTTCAGTCTTTCTTTAGTTTGTACATATCTCCCAGTTTGTTTCTGCATATCCTGGTTTCAATAAGTCGGTCTGTACACCAATCAGCTCAAGCGTCTGTATCCTATCAATGTTCAAATTTGGGGGCAATCAATGTCATATCCTATGGCCTCCAATGTATCTTAGACGTGTCATATCTAGCCAGAGTCCTTTGAAGCTTCATGTAACTCAGTCAATCAGTCTTGTCTCCAGAAAGGATTTTGCATCTACAACAATCAAACATCAAAACTCAACTGAAAACAATCTGTGCTTTTCCTACTTTTATCTCCTTGTATGCTTACTGATTCGCATTGAGATTTTTGCATATTGTGTCCCTTTGAGCTCTTCAATGATGTCCTTTATAGGATTTAGAGAGTGATGACTGGGGGCATAATCTTTTCTTTGTCTTCTGCTTGTATGTGAAAATCTAACAAACTTTGAAAATTCTGGATTGTAATGGTGTCCGACTGTAAGAGCCTCTATCTCGAATTGGATGGCCATGCGTACCTCGACCATTGATACCCAGACAATTTAAGGAAGTTTGATCTAACTATTATCTTTTTGAGTAAGTTCTTACTCCTACTATGGAACGCAAGCTTGCCTAAGGATGTGAATGATAAAGGGTCACTACGGGTAATTCACATTGGATTTAGAATGATCTCTTGACTATTTGATGTGTTTGTAACGCAAGGCGTACTCAGGTCATCACAACGTTTATGTTTTGATGCTTGTACAAATTGCTATATCAAAATGGACATGATATTCAGGTCATCCTGGCGTTTGTGCCTTGGTGCTTATATCTAATCCAACATTCTGAAAATAAAATCAATATTCATATATCCATGGTTGTTGACCAGTGGGTGTTGTATTGATTCTTGCACATACAAATCGATATTCATATGTCTATGGTTTCATAGCTAGTGGGCATTGTATTGATTTATCTGGTTACCTAAAAGTTCAATGATGATAACAAATCGACATATGATCAGTGACTAGGTCCTAGGTCTTAGGTTGCATTTCATTTTGCATGTCTCTTTTCATTTTGCATGTTGCATGATCTCACAATGATTAAACGAACTCCAATGCTTAAACGATTCTTCAAATCGCATCTTCCAGTCTAACAAGAGCTGAATCTCACACGATGGTTCCTCCAATGAAACAGCAAGTAGAATCCTTTTTCGGGATCAAAATTTAAATCTGAGATCATTCATATTATTAATTGCTTGCATAATCAACCTTCAATCATCATAGAAATCTAGTATTCAACTTAACTGATTAGCTTTCATCAAACTATCAAAATTTCAACTTGGTCACCCATGGTCAACTCATGGTCAAACCTAGTCAAATTCGGTCTCCAGGACCTCTAAACGATGCAGAATGCATTCACCAAATGTGTTTAACCACTTCTCAAATCAATTAACATGCTTCTAAACTCTCAACGCTGACTTTTCTTGTCAGATTTCAATTTTAATCCCGAAGGGGGCATGGTATTGCATATCATTCAAAGTCTATAATCAAATTTGAAATCATATCTTTATGGCAATCAATATCTTTCATCAGTGATCAAGACAATAATCACGTCTAGTCGTTGATTCATCAAAAGTCCTCATCGCTCGGGGCAAATCTATCATCACTTGGGGCATATCAGATTCATCGATCCATATCAATCTGGTATTCTCCTAATCTTGTAAACTGTATCAGTTTTTGCAACCATCAGATCATAGTGTTCTTTCCTTGGTTCTTCGACAACTAAAGGGTTTGGATGTGATACTTGCTAGTTCTGCTAAGACAATCGAGTCTAGAACGGGTCACTCACTTCTTATCAATCCTAAGGTTCGGAATCAGGCATTTTGACACTTTTTCGCAATCATAGGTTCATTTGCTGCTACAGTGAACATTATCTTTGGTCATTCAAGACCTATTATCTCCATCTTAATTCAATATCATTCAACTCCTATCTCAATATCTTTCAATCGGTTTCTATCTTGAGATCGGTTTATCTTTCGCATCAGTTTCATATCTCTATCAAACACAGACTTTCTTTGAACCACTGCGCTTCACACAGTAATTCAAAGAGGGGAAAAATGTAATACCCCAAAAATGGGCTATAAGTTCATTAACCTCCTACATCGACAAATCGAACAAAATCGACATCAAAGTCCTAACCTAAGGCACATCTAACATCATCGAATCATAATTGATTATCTTAAATTCTACATCGGGGAATATTCCTAGTAATATTCCTAATCATCTTAATTATCTTTAATTTAATGATTATTTGGCAATAAATCACATTTATCCTAAGTTTGATTAATTGAATATTTTCATATTTAATTAATTAGATTTAATATTTGCCACTTAATTGTTTAATTAAATTTAATTCTATCTATTATTAATTGTATTATTTAATTTTGACAATAGATCAAAATTCCTATCTTTAATTGATTAAATTCTTATTTAATTAATTAAAACATGTTGTCATTATTTAATAATATAATTTTTAATAAAAGTTTGGTAAAATAGTTAATTAACCCATAAATTAATTATTTTATTTCAAAAATCAGTTGAGTTGAGGATAAATCACTTTATTTATTTATTTAATTCTTAATTATTATGCATATTCAAAAGAAACAGTTAAACTCCAAATCAGAAAATCAATGCAAGTTATTGACTTTTTTGGAACTCAACATCCTTTTGGGAGTTCAAAAAGCTGATCTAAACTCTAATTTGAGTTAAAAAGCTATTTTTGCATGTTTTTGCATGATTTTGAGAATTAACTATCTTTCATGATCAGATAACTCAAAAATCAAGATGAGTTAATTTGAGTGATTTATGGCTTTTATTCATGCACCTCCAAAGCCCTGGATTTCTATAAATTAAAGGCTTCAGCTCTTCACAAATCATCTCATGTTTTTGCACAATCACGCTGGAGAATTGGAATTGAAGAATCAAAGCTCTTGCGAATCGACATCTTTGTGAGATCAATCTTATTTTTGCATTCATATTTCATATCATTTCTAGATTAGCATAGCATATCAGTTTTTAATAGCATTCATATCATATCAATTTATCATTCTTATTGCATCATAAAATATCAAAAATATAGATCAAATTGCATTCAAATCCTTCGTTTAGGTGTCATCTAGGTCACTGATCTCGATTACAATCTGAGAACATTAATCTCGCACCTATTAGAAGGCAGTAAATTGCTTGGTTAGATAGCTTTCATTTTTGCACGATTTTGATTATCACTAACCTCTAATGTTTTACTGAGTGTTGTGTCTACAGATCAGGTACAATTTTCACACACACAAGGGTAAGAATCCCCACCTGGGACTACCTAATGCTTCTCAAGATCTCCATCATTAGTATTGGCTCACCCAAATGGGCTAGAAGAGCACCGAAGAGAGGATGATTGAGCAGTAACCACCAATGCAACCTGATGAGTGTGCACCCACCTAGGGTAGGAAGCATTCTCAACCAAAACATTCCCTTGTTGTCCATGGTTTGAAATAGGAACAATAATTGATTGGTTATGTGATGTGGCTTGGAAGGACCCGTTTCTTGAGCTGGTTGTTGAGAAGATGAACCGTTAGGTTCCTTGAAATTAAATGCTAGAGTATATTTTCCCTTGTGAACCACCATTGTTCAACCTTCATACTTTTAGCACCCTTAGAAGGATGAGAAGCATGTTCCTTAAGAGGGGATTTCACTCTAGGAACGACTAAGGGACAATCCCTAATCTTGTGCTCTGAAATTGACACCTGAAATAGGTGTTGGAAAAATTCAAATAAATCACTTTCTGGGTGAAACATTGACCACCCACTTGAGTATCAATAGTCTCTTTGAGGTCATGAGACATATCAACTTCAACACAAACCCTCTTTAAGGATGAGCATGAAAGAAATAGTCAGGTTCCATGCAAATAACTTTGCCAAGGGTTTGAGAAATAATTTGCAGGAATGACCAAGAAGGAAAAGAGAGACCTAGTAACTCTAACTAGATGGGGACATTAATCTTTTTCTCATCTGAGATAGTGAAGTCTTGAGACCATGGCTGAAAAATAAGCAATGAGGACCTAACAAACTAGGGCCCATGCTTGAGAATAGCCTTAGCATGGATGAGATTAGAAAATAAAAATGAAATAAAACCCTTAGTAAGATTTTGAACACCATCAAGCTAGACCCCATGAGGGGCCTACTTTGGCCACCCACTCACAAAGCATGCTTTCATGTGGAACCCTCCCCACAAAATACCTAATCAAAGTAAACTTTTCAAACCAATCACAAGCATTATCAAAATCCTGAACAAGAACAACAACATCAAGAGAGGCCATACCTCATGAAACACCTTCAAAACAAACTTGTGAGGGTGCTTGTTCAGAGGATCCATGAAAACCCGTCGCCAAAACTCTAGCACTAGCATCAACCAATGGACCAAATTCGGTCAAAGCCATATTAAACCCTATTTTCCTACAATAAATGTGGTATGAAAGTAGAAAATACTCAAGGATTTAGACTAACAGTACGATAGATCAAACCCTAGCAGAGCTCATTCACTAGACAATTCTTCCAGTCGAGAATCTATATTGAATCCATACGGAAAATTAGCAAATGATAAATTGCATATATGTGGAATATTAATGGGGAGGTAATTGAAACAGTATGATATCATTGTGGGATAATTCCCTAACACACTACTCATGAGAGAGAGAGAGAGAGAGAGAGAGAGAGAGAGAGAGAGAGAGGTTCCACAAAATATTGAGGGAATGCATTCAAGTATCCCTTGATTCTATTTTTTTTCCCATTGCATACTTTCCCTTGAGGACGCCAATAGATGGAGACTAAATGATTCAGCTCCCGCATTGTTCACACATTGTTAAATTCTATTTCCTAGGACATAGATACAGTTTTCACTTAGGAATTTTGATTTTTGACATCTTGATAAATGAAGAGTCTTTTAATTTTGGATATAAAAAGATGACTTTTGAATGAAGAGAGGGAGGGAGGGTTAGAGATGGGGATAAGGAGGGAAGATGGGGTAGAAGAGAGAGTGTGGCATAAAAATAGAGGGGGCAAAGTGAAAATATGAAGAGAGTTCAAGGGAAGTATCAAAAGAGAGGGAAGGAGGTAGAGAGGGAAACCATAAAACCTTAACTATCCATCATCAATCATAAACCCTAAACTCTAAGCCTTAGTCAAACTAGAGAGAGAGAGAGAGGGAGAGAGAGAGAAATTACTAATGTAAAATATTTGGCTAGCGCTCAAATTGGCGTATGCCAATCTAAAAATTATAACTTTAATATTTGGTGTGTGCCATATTTGGTGCACATCATATGTATAAGTTACATTTTTTAAATTTAGCATGTGTCAAATAGTATTTCTTGGGAAATGCCAAGCCTTAGGCTTAGATTTTCCTTGGGAACCCAATGCAAAGGATTGGATGAGCAATATAGGCCTAAGACAAGTTTTTTTCCTAAAAAGATAAAAAAAGATCTCATATTTTTTCCATTCTCTTCGCCAAGTTTGCACGTGTTCAATATAAACAAAAAATATCATGATGTGTTAAGCTCTTTATAATATTTCTAACCATTTTTTTTTTCAGATTTTGATAATGTTAAGCTTTTAATCTCTAATTTCTTTTGTTAATGTGTCTTTTTTTTCTCAAAAACTAACATGTGGTATTTCGTATATAGATTTTTGCTTGTTCATCAAATTTTGAAACAAATTACATCTTTAGAAACTAGACTCCATTATGCACTGATTTTCAATTAGTTAACAAAAATTTTAGGGGGGAGTAGGCTCAATTTTTTATTTTTCAAGATGTGTACACTTCAAAAATTAGTAACAAATCATATATTCATTATAAATTAGCCAAAATCCCAGGATAAACTATATGGTACTAGCCAAGTTTCCACTTGAGTGATTTTTAAAAAATTAAAAATAAGTTGACATTTTAGGGAGAGCACACCAAATGCTATGTTATGTTTTGTTTTTTTTAAAGGACCACTTTATGTGCTCCCCCTTTGTGAAACCCTTAATCTCCACCATTTTTTTAAAAATATTTGTTTGAAAGTAGATTTAGAGCACTTTAACTCTTCTTGTTGTTTTATCTTCAAATTTTGAGTATAACTGTCTTGATTTTCTCATTCAAGTTCAGAGTTTGATGATTCCAAAAAAGATGTGGTATTGTAAGACCCCTTTTCAGTCACCCATCTTGGCACATACCCCAACATAGAACATCAAATTTGAATAGAAACGTATTAGGATCTTCTTCGATCAAGCCATAGAAAGTAGGCAAGGCTGATGGGGGTATTTTCTTAAGTGCAACGACTCTCTTCTGGTCTGATATAGGGAACTCAAAGTGTTAGTAATATAGTTTAGTATTATCATTGTTGTCAATCTACTATGTGCATTGATGTCAACCCAATGGAGTATTAGTTGCCTAATGTATGGTGACTGATAGAGCTCTAGAAATGAGTGTTCAAATGTTGTTATGATTTTTGGTGATGATGTTGCGTTATAAGTATGTGATGTTTTAGGAAGGTGATAGTATGGTAAGCTTGAATATGTACGAAAGAGTATTTGAAGTCATTATGGGAGAATGCTTCTCATTTCTCCACATTTGGAGACTATGGCTTGTGGTTCTATATATAATGTATATGTTCTAGATGAGTGTTGCGCTATTACATTTTCATGTCCCAAACAATTCATATGGTGAAGTTGTAAGTTGTAGTTGTTGATAATGAGGATGTCTAATAGGACCAGTTCAGAAAATACTTTGCACTGCTCTCTAGTGATGGTTTAAGTGTTGTAGCTTGGTGGACATGTTCAGAAGGTTGATGTAATGTTCCAATTCAGAATTTGTGTGTTGGTTTGCTTTGCAAGTGAAGTTATGTTGTTATGTTGTTCAACATTACTATCTATGTTGATCTCTGACCAACTAAATGGATTATCTTAATTGAATTACAATCTTTTAGTCTGGATATGCATTGGGGGTTGAGTTAAGAGGTTGTTATGGATTTTACTATTTCATGTGGAGATCTGCATTAAGTTGTGTATCAGGGGATGTTTTTGAGCCAATTGGTTAATGTACTTTAATGTTTATGTACACGTTATGTTTGATGCCAACCTTAGAGGATTTTGTGTTGCATGCGGCTCATTTGAATCGACTTGCGAAGACATGTTGTGATGTGTTTTAATCTTGTTCATGGTCACCAACTTTTTGTAAATAATGTTTATTCCTACTATGGGTGGCATAGTTGAGGGTTTTGGTGATTAAGTTGATAAAAATAGATATGTGGATGAGTAAGTGTGGATTAAGAGTGAATAATGTGGAAGTAAAAGGGAAAAAGTTTTAATACTAGTTTGTGACATGTTGGATGATATCTTTTAGATTGAAAAAGTTTGAGGCAATGAACGTGAGTGTTGCATTCAACATGAAATTGGTTGCTTGAGAAAGTGGTTGAGGATAGTTACATTATGAGGAGAATTTATTCATTTCAATTCATCATATTCATGTGCTTTCTAGAAGACAGTGAGTCCTTTTGGCAGTCTGTGCAAGTTTGTATTTTTCTCGAGTAGTGTGCTTTAGTCTGCAAGTTCCTTTGTATCTCGCCCTAAGATCATGATTATTAGCATTGGAATCTCTTTGTATGTTACCCTAGGGTTGTGTGCCTTAGCATGCAATTCCAAATCAAGAGCAGTGACCTTCCTTGGTCCTTGGCCTAAAATATTGTATTCAGTTATTCATATATAGTGAGTGTAATTTTCACTATAATTTTTCCCACACTGTGTTTTCCATGTAAAAATTAGGTGTTCATATGTGTAGTTTTTATTGCTTTATCTTTCATTGATGGTTAGTTGGATAAAGATAATTAATAAGTGTTTGTGGCAGAAAAAGTTTAAGACTTTTCTCAAGAATGATCCACTCCCCCTACCCCCTACCCTTAGTCTTGTGGTGTGTTCAATACAAAGGTAACAAGGTCTCTAGGATTTTATACCAACTAATTATTCATTGAAGGTATTTCTTCTATGGATTGTGAAGGGTCTAGTTGGATAGGGTCTCTAAAATTATTTTCTCCTCCTATTGTCATGTCTATATTATCCTTTAGTTCTCTTGTTGGATAAAAAATTGTCTAGTGAGCTAGTAATTATAGCCAATATGTCTTTTACAGTTTAGTAGAGGGAAGGAACCTTCCTAATGCATCTCTCTACTCCCACAAACAATATAAGTTGAGAGCTTGTCGGTTGCCTTCTTGCACTTGTTAGTAAAGTGTTTTAAACTAAAATTGAATTTATTGATTTTAATGCTTAGAAACAAAAGCAATTGCTTTAATATAAGTAAATAACAAGAAAGAAAATCTATCCTAGAAATACTAAACCTTAGCATCATCCCCAAAAATGGTGTCAAAAATGACTAGACTCCAATATGTGTAATTAGTTGGTGTAGATAACTCAATACACTCTCCTAATGAGGCAACCGATCCCCAATTAGGTAACATTTTGCTCTAAAGGAGGCTCATTTAATTATTGACCAAGGACATGTGCGTTTGGATGATGTTGGTACTGTATGTGCATCAAAGGGTTCCTAGTCTTCTATTGATTTTATAAAAGCAATTAACCTAAGAAAGCAATTGAACAAGGAGAAGCAATCCTAACAGGAGTCTATCTTGCACAGTAATGATTACGGGTGTAGTAAACATAGTAGTAGCTACTAGACATACTTGTCAACTAACAACAATCTATCTATGAATGAGATATGTACTTGTAACATAATACTAAAATTAAACAACAAGAAACAATAGAAGATATCAACTTGATTGACCATTAACTAATTGAAGAAAGAATTGATCATTAAAAAATACAATTACTATTATTAAATAAAAATAATATCTAATCTAATCTAATAGGAGAATTACTTCACCTCAAGTGGCCCTTGCTTTAAGGGTTGTAATCTCAGGCAATCAAGAACCTAACTCAGATCGACCTCAATCATTTGCATTAATAATACTAATAGCAATAGCATAAATCTTTCTCTATTTCTATGTCTATAATCTAGGTAGAATCCCATATCATATGAACCACATAATTCTAGACCACCCTAGACTTTATAGACAGTCCTAGCGATACTGGTCATAAATGCTATTGAATCCCATTACACAAATGTCATTTTCCTAAAGAGATGATGACTTATTTTTCTAATTATATCAACAACTAACTAATCAACAACCTTGAGCTCAAAAAGGACTAAAACTTTGCATCACACATTGTACAATCTTGTAGGAACAAAACATGTGTTCAACAAATAACCACTATCAATCACATAAATCTCTCATCCTAAATCTGTGCATTAGAACTACAAGACATGGTCAACAAGGGTGAGGACATCCATGTCGATCACATTACGTTGACTTCTTCCACACAAACATAACAAAGGAAACCATCCAGCTTGGCTATGTGCAAATCATTCTAATTAGAAGTTGCAAGTTAGTCATGACATAACAAATATGCCTACTCATTTTCATCCGAACCATCATACCATTATAATCAATGAAACCATCGCACAACAACCATACATATCATATATCATTATATTATGTATATGGCATCACAATAGGTTTGCCAAACATAATGACTACTGTAGAAGTATGATAAAGTATGATGAAACATGATAAAGTCTATCTAAGAGCAATTAAAAAGACACCTTTTTTAGGACTCATCAATGATTGTACCACAATTTTCATAAATTGTCTATAATTGTAGTGACAATATCATTAAATTGTGGAATATTTCATTTAAAATGGCATGCAATCACAAAAAAAATGATAAATTTTCTTGTCATAAGGGGAATCAAGCCATTAATTTTATAAACAAAAATTAAAAATCAAGCACTTAGACTTAAATTTACAATTGAAGTTACAATTGAAGTGATGGGTTCAAATTGGATTAAGCATTGTAACTATCAAAGTCTTTTGCAAGTAATTAAAATATTTGGACTGTGAGCTTTATGCAAGTGTTAAATGCATACAAATTGTCAATTATAGGAAGCCAAAATGCAAAAAAACTACCAATTGGCTACATATCACCACCAAATAAATACATGCACATGTTACTAGTGGCCAAATCAAGTTTGTAGAAAGATTTGTATTAGTGAGTCAACATATATCTTACTTTAGTTAAATTGTGAAAGGACAACATGAATTGTAACAATGTGATTATGATATAATTGTCTCCACTAGAATTGTTTGAGGGTGGAACTGTATAATTGTTGGCATAAGGGCCACTAAATAAATTGCTAGCATGTATGAATTATGCAAGGCCATGTAGGAAGGATAAAAATAGGGGTGTGCAAGGGGGTGTAGAGGTGTGGAAGTCAGTAAGATATGGTTGGAACGAGTGGTTAGGAAGTGACAATAAGTGGTGTACGAGACAATATCAAGGGAAGTGGGGTATGCTAAAATAAAATATGCAATATGTCCCACTTAATCTTACGATTAAACTATTACATTATTTTAAAACTTTGTAAATTTAAGCAATGTAATAACACCTAGAACAAAAAGAAAAGAACAATCACAACACAATGTGATATCAATTGTACTCTAGAAAACCCGTGTAAGGGAAAAACTTATCCCCCAAAGCATTGCATTTGATGTATTAACCAACATAGGTTACAATACAATATCAACATCTTTGTACTTCAATGAGGTATACAATATGAATCTAAAGGTATTCTAACAGCATAATCTTGCATTAAACATGACTTACAATTTTCATTTCAACCCTTGTATATATAGATCAAAGAGATTGAAGAAACAAAAATTGTTTTTCAATATCATGTGGCAAAAACAAGTCAATATAGTCCACATTCAACCCATGTGACCTACCTCCAAGACTAAATCCTCCCAACATAAAATGTAACTTCTGATTGATCAATTTTATAACCATGGTATCTACAAATGTAACTCTCAAATGCTTCAACATGAGACGATAATTACACTTACACACTTCTTACATATGACTATAAATAGTTAATCAAATGTGATAGTCATAATCTACCAAGTAATAACCCCATATTCAATGACATTTTATAAACATCATAAGATCAATAACACATAATAGAAAGTGTCAACAATGAATCTCATGATTCAATTTGAATGGGACACCATTTTTCATGTGGTTATATTATTTATACTATTAAAAATATTAAATTATGGCTATTAGGCCTAGGGCATGTGCAGGATGCACAACACCACTCAGTCCTCTTCTCCTAGCGAATGCAGCAAACATTGTGGAGGAGGGATAGTGGGTTGGGAATTCAATGTTAGAGTGAGAGATGGGATGAAAGGGTGAGTAGGTGTAAAAGATTAAGAATGTGGGAACTAGTGGAGAAGAAGGAATAAGGGGAAGGAAGGGTGGGAAAATAGCAAAAGATATAGAAAAAGAGAAATAGTAGTAGCGGTGGTAGTAGTCCAGCAAACATGACTCAGTGCTAAAGATAGTGCATTACCACAATGAAAACCCAGGTCACACTCTCCCTGGGAATCACCAAGAAACCTCATATTGCATTAATACGATCAAAAGTTCATACCATATAAGCTCGGGACCAGATCCCAAATTCTGTTCCATGGGCTAAGGAGCTAATAAACCCTCATTGAACAGTCAAAAAAGTAATAGTAATGGTGCAATCTGTTAGAACGTCATTGATCAATCAAAAAATTGTAGCAGTAGCAGCAACAATATCAGTAGTTGACAAATAAAAATATTAGCAGGACAAACCTTCGTTGACCAATCAAAAAACAATATTAGCATTATAAACCCTCGTTGACCAATGGAAAAAAATAAAAGAGCAGTTGTAGCTTCAGTAGCAGCAGCAACAGAATTAACAGCAGTAGAAGTAGCAGCTGCAGCAGCAGTTGACCAATCAAGAAAATAATAGTAACAGAGCAGTAGTAGCAATAGCAACAGTAATGGTGGCAATAGCAGCAGCAGCAGTTTACCAATCAAAATAAAGTAGTAGTTATAGTATCAACAGTTGTTAACCAATCAAAAAGTAGCAGTAGTTGACCAATCAAAAAATAATAATAGCAATTATCTTCCTCTGGTGTGAAGGGGTTAGTAGTTCATATTTAACTAGACCTCAATTCTCGATTTCCCAAAAATCTTAACTCTATTTCCAACTAGTAAGAGATAACAAAGATTAAATATCAACTAGCCATTAATGTGGTGTCGACTGATTCAATATTCCCTCAGCCCTTATTGCGGTGTCAACTTCCTCTGATGCTCCCACACAGCAGCTTAGGACCCTAAGGTCCAACGGCAAAGGGATATATGCTTAATTTACCATTTCCACTACTATAATGAACTTTTTCCTGCGCTGGTGACACTCAAGGTTCGAATTTAAGTTTTAAGTTTGCTTCTCAAGCACTTCAAGGCATCTTAAACCAACAAAATGTATGCTGGATGGTTCTAGGCTAAACCATATCTCAAGCACAGATTCATAATACCTATTGAATTTGAAATTTTGGCGTTGCCAGAACCATGTATAACCATAAGACTACTCCAGTCAACTAATTTATTCCTATTTCTAACCAGTGGGATCAAGAACACTCCCCACAAAAACAGATTGAGAGCTTCATGCAGTCTGACAGAAAAAACTCAGCCCATCAGAAGACTGACCAGACACTTCTAGGAAATTCTCAATTTATTATTACCTTGGTAATAATCCAGTTGAGCGAGACTCAACTTGGGATAGATACAATGAGCAATACAGATAGAAAAGTTACCGGTTGGGTATGCCACTCCATATCTTCAAAGATATATGAGGAACGCTGAATCTTTTTCTACACTGTCTGCTTAGACATGAAGCAACATGCTCAGGTTATAACTAGCAATTTGTAACACTTTCTTCTTTCGATTTCTGTTGATGAGTACAAAGTTCCGTTTATTACTTGTTTCAAGTAGCGTTACTTTATAAGCAAGGGGTTGTGACAGTGTTCAAAGCATTCCGTTAGATTTGTTGCTTATTTTACACTTCTGATTTTGGACTGGTGAAGCTCAGGGCTGCTTCTCTCCAACACGTTTTTTCAGTAGTCCGGGTTGGGCTGTCACTTAAAATATCACCAATGATTATCTCAAGTTCAGCCAATGTCCATTTCCAAGCGAAGCCAATATGGTAGGATATTGCCAATATTCAGTATCCAACGGAATTCGCAAGGTATGTTTTAAGGTTAATTGAGATATACAGGAAAAATGTCAAGAAGAAAATGAAATTAGCATCACCAATAATCTCCACAAGAACAATATCCATCCCTGAAATGGTGGAAACGGTTTGGATCCCTCACAATAATTTCTCGACTGACAATTTTAGATACATGCTTTATGGCATTGTGGCAATCACCACACACTCGGAGGTTCTTAGTGATCTGAATTCTTACTCCAGGACCTGTATTAATAATCCCAAAAGCAACTGCCAGCTTCTCACTGTGACTGCCAACGATAGATTCTTTATCATCATCCTCCACATCATGCAGCACAAAACTTTTGTCCGCTACATAACCAGACTTTTTCATCTGCTCAAGCAAGCTTTCCCACATGGCATAGATTTCTGCTGTTTGTGGGTGTGATTGATCTCCAACAAGAAATGTATGTAGTTTATTGCCAAGTTCAATCCAGCTGCATCCTGGAAGTTTTGTCAACCCAATCTCTTTCATCATAGCTCTTACCTTTGCTACACCATCCCACATTCCAGCTGCAGCATAAATATTTGACAGCAGTATATAATTTACTGCCTTTTTAGGCTCTAATTTAAAGAGGTGTTCCGAAGCCCATTCAGCCAATTCAATATGGCAATGAACTCTGCAAGCACCAAGCAGTGTTCCCCATATCCCAGCATCGGGCTCTAATGGCATATTAATAATGAAATTTTTTGCCTCATCCAACTTCCCGCAGCGGCCAAGAAGGTTAACCATACAAGCATAGTGTTCCAATGTGGGCATGATACCATACATTTGAGACATGCAATGGAAGTATCGCCAGCCTTCTTCAACAAGTCCAGCATGACCGCAGGCATTCAAAATGCCAATGAAGGTTATTTCATCTGGTTTTATGCCCGTTTCTTGCAATTGAGAGAAAAGTTCAATAGCATCAGTAGCATGTCCATGCATTCCATATCCCCCAATCATCGCATTCCATAATACCAAGTCTCTTTCGGACTTTCTGTCAAACAATTGCCGTGCAATCTCTATGCTACCGCATTTGCAATACATATCTATGAGTGCAGTCACCAAAGATACATCTAACTCAAACCCATTTCTGACGGCATAGTCATGGATCCACTTACCCTGTTGCAGAGCCGCCAAATGCCCACATGCAGGTAACACACCCAACAAAGTAATCAAATTGATTTCCACTTCTACCCCTACTCGCATACGATCAAATAGTGCCAAAGCGTCATTGGCATCTCCATTTTGAGCATAGCCTGAAATCATAGCATTCCAGGAAGCCACATCTCTTTTTCGCATTCCGTCGAACACATGGCGCGCATTCTCCATCCTTCCACATTTAGCATACATATCTATAAGCGAAGTCCCCACGTTAACATAATCATCAAAACCATTTCTAAGTACGTAGCCATGGATTTCACTGCCTTGTTTCAAAACTTCTAAACGTGCACACGCAGGCAACAGACTGACTACTGTGACAGAATCCGGCCTCACACCATCCTTCTGCATTTGCCTACAAATCTCCAACGTCTCAACAGGATGCCCATTCTGCGCACACCCAGCAACCATGGCATTCCATGAAACCACATTTCTCTGAGACATTTTATCAAACACTTGCCGTGCATCATCCATGCACACACATTTAGCGTACATATCAACAAGCGCAGTGCCAACAAAAACATCCAAGTCAATCCCACTTCTAACAATCTGATAATGAATCTCCCTGCCCTGTTGCAGAGCCGATAAAGCAGCGCAAGCCTTTAATACAAAGGGATAAGTATAACCATCTGGGTATGTGCCTTGCTCTTGCATTTGGTAATAAAGCTTAATGGCTTCTTCATAGGGACCATTCCAAGCATATCCTCTGATCATGGCATTCCATAGGAAAATATTCTTTTTTGTTATTGAATCAAATACCATACGGGCATTTTCTCTGAGGCCACATGACGCGTACAAATGCACCAGTTTGGTGGCTAAGAAGACGTCCTGAATGAATCCTCTGGTGAGCAAGTGGGTATGGAGTTGTTGGGTATGTGGAAACGATCTAGAAGCCTGCAAAAGAGAACCTAAAACATCAGAATCCAAAGGAACGTTTTGGCGGATGATCAGATGAAGCGTAGGCAATGCCTCCATCATTCTACCTTCGCTGCAGAGGGCGCAGATGTATGATTTGGCTTGTGATATCCAGTTGGCTTTTTGAACACAGGCCATGGATTTTACACAAGCTCTGATGCCTCTGAACAGCCATTCTGGCGTAAAAATGATTCCATTTTTTATTGTTGGCCACCAAATGATTCCCCTTTCTTTATCCCGGGTTTTCCTCGCATCAGGTCACTAGTGAAGAGCTAGTTTTATCACCATCCACAAAACCCAAATTTCTTTCTGAACTACATTTTTAAGAGCGCAAAACCCTGATAAACACACATATACAGCAGCCCGTTGAATATGAACTCGATTTCATGGAAGTTAGTAACATTTTGAGAAAACTGAATAAATTCTACACTCTTAAGAATTGTGTCTGTGTCATTAAGTACAGCGTTCTGATATTAGGATTGTGGTGCTGTAGTGATTATCCTAATTTGGATTTGTGATCAAGATTGAATTCTGTAGTTTTTCAGTGAAACTTATTGACTTATATTTTATGGGTAGCAGTTTACAAGAATTCATTTTATGAGAAT
Source organism: Chamaecyparis obtusa (assembly GCA_027943335.1). Classification (NCBI taxonomy): domain Eukaryota; kingdom Viridiplantae; phylum Streptophyta; class Pinopsida; order Cupressales; family Cupressaceae; genus Chamaecyparis; species Chamaecyparis obtusa. Next base: position 23,476 of record BSBK01000993.1, on the reverse strand, counting down.
GAATGGAATATTTAGTACTTATTGCATTTAGGTGATGCTTATAGTGGTGAAGTATGAAGACCAGGAGGTCACTCATCCTAATACTACTCTTGCTCAAGTGCACTTAACCACGGAGTTTCCTTCAAGATTAAGCCCACTTTACTTGCAACTCCATTTGTAAAACCTTCAACAAATGTTGTGCCTTTTGAACGATTCATTAGAAAGCCCATCAACGATAAGTAGGAGATATTTTCCACAAAGTCAAATTGTAATATTGCTATTAGGATTCAATTGTGCATTTTTTGAATCAAATGCATTGATCTATATTTCATGAGTAGTATTTCGCAAGAACCCAACTCTCCTGAGAATGAATGAAACTCTTAGCACTCAATGCATCTAGGAGATGTTAATAGAGGTGAAGCACTACTCATAAAATATGGGTCAATGATTTTGACTCAATAACTACACAGTTGAATCCTAATAGCAATATCACAATTTGACTTGTTGTGAGAAACATCTCCTACTTATCAATTAAGGAGCTTAAGGGGCTTTCTAATGAATGGTTCATAAGGACAACACTTGCTAAAGGTTTTGCATTTGGGGTTTGCAAGAAAAGTAGACTTAACCTTGGAGGAAACTTCGTGGTTAAGCGCACTTGAGTTGGAGTAGTACTGGGATGGGTGGGCTCTTGGGAAGTCCCAATGCTTCACCTTTGTGAGCATCCCCTATATGCAATGAGTGTTAATTATTCCATTTATTCTCGTGAAAGATGGGTTCTTACAAACCACTACTCATGAAATATGGGTCAATGAGTTTGGCTAAAAAATGACACAATTGAATCTTGATAGCAATATCACAATTTGACTTGTCGCGGACAATATATCCTACTTATCAATTGATGAGCTTAAGGGGCTTTCAAATGAATGGTTCATAAGGCACAATGCTTGCTAAAGGTTTTGGATATGGGGTTGCAAGCAAAGTGGGCTTAACCTTGGAGGAAACTCTATGGTTAAGCACACTTGAGTTGGGGTAGTAGTGGAATGGGTGACCTCCTGGGAAGTCTCTATTCTTCACCTCTATGAGCATCACCTAGATGCAATGAATGCTAAGTTTTTCATTCATTCTCATGAGAGATGGGTTCTTGTAAACCACTACTCATGAAATATGGGTCAATAAGTTTGACTCACAAACCACACGATTGAATCCTAATAGCAATATCACAAATTGGGTTGTTGTGGAAAAATATCTCCTACTTATCAATTGATGAGCTTAAGGGGATTTCTAATGAATAGTTCATAAGGCATGACACTTGCTAAAGTTTTTGTAAATGGGGTTGCAAGCAAAATGGGCTTAACCTTGGAGGAAACTCCATGGTTAAATGTGCTTGAACTAGAGTAATATTAGGATGGGTGACCTCTTGGGAAGTCCTGGTTTTTCACCTTAGTGAGAATCACCTAGATGCAATGAGTGCTAAGGGTTGCATTAATTCTCATGAGAGATAAGTTCTTGTGAATCACTAATCATGAAATATGGTTCAATGAGTTTGACTCAAAAACTATACAATTGAATCGTAACAACAATATCATAATTTGACTTGTTGTGGAAAATGTCTCCCACTTATCAATTGATGAGCTCAAGGAGCTTTCTAATGAATGGCTCATAATGCACAACATTTGTTAAAGGTTTTGCAAATAGGATTGCAAGCAAAGTGGACTTAATCTTGGAGAAAACTTTGTTGTTAAGAGCGCTTGAGCTGAAGTAGTACTAGGATGGGTAACCTCTCAGAAAGTCCTGGTGTTTCACCTCTATGAGCATCACCTAGATACAATGAGTGCTAAGTAGTTTATTCATTCTCATGACAGATGGGTTCTTGTGAACAACTACTAATGACATATGGGCCAATGAGTTTGACTCAAAAGGTACACAATTAAATCCTAATAGCAATATCAAAATTTGAGTTGTGGTGGAAAACATCTCCTACTTATCAATTGAGGAGCTTAAGGGGCTTTCTAATGAATGGTTCATAAGGACAACACTTGTTGAAGGTTTTGCAACTGGGGTTGCAAGCAAAGTGGACTTAACCTTAGAGAAAACATTTGTGGTTAAATGCACTTGAGCTGGAGTAGTACTGGGATGGGTGACCTCCCAAGAGGTCTTGACGCTTCACCTAGGTTAGCCCACAAAAGTGGTTCCCACTTTTTTGCACAAAGGAAAATCAACGGAATTTTTTTTTTCATTTACAGCTCGTTGAATGAAGACGGGTGTTCAAGCGAAGGCCTCTTAGCCCTTTGCTCGAACACCTTGTGGAGGGGGTGTTCGTTCAAACACCCCCCTTCGAACAAAGTCCCTGCATTCTTGCGGACCCCCAAGTGTTGGATCAAACCCTCTAACATCCTAGCTTGGAGTCAGCGTCCCCTGAGTGTTTTCAACCTCTTCCGATCATCTTTGATACCAAGTACACATAATTCTTCCTTTCTTTTTTTTTAATTGTACATTATGTATTTTTCAATTATCTTAGTTTTTTTATTTTCAATTAGATAATTTTAGAAACCCCTTGTTAAAAAACATTAGAAAACCCTAGTTAGAAAAATGTTAAAATCCCTACTTAGAAAATATTAGAAAACTATTGTTAAAAAACTGTAACAAATGTTTCTTAAATGTTTGTTTTTAATTTTTTAGTTAGTTAAATTAGAAAATGTAGAAAATGTTACTTTTTAAAGCTGTAGAAAATGTTATATACACATGCATAGTTAGATATTTAAATGTTTGAAGCTCTTTTTGATATGTTGAAATGTTATGTACATATGTTTAAGATTTTTTGTTAGATAACTTTACAAGCCCTTTGTTCAAAAATGTTAAGTTAAAGTAATGTTTGAAAACTCTAGTTAGAAAATGCTATAAAATCTTAGTTAGAAAATCCTAGTTAGACAATGTTATAAAACTCTAGTTAGAAAACCTTAGATAGAAAACCTTAGCTAGAAAACTCTAGTCAAAAAACCCTAGTAAAATTTATGTTTTTTATTTCTTTTAGTTAGTATATATCATAAAATGTTAGTTTTTAAAACAATAGAAAATTTGTTATGTACACATGCATATTTTAGATGTTTAAATATATAATTTAGATTTCTTTGTGATATGTTTAAATTTGTTATGTATATGTTCTAGATGTTTCCATTTTATGTAAAATTGTTAAGAATCCCTTTGGACCCCTTAAGATGGCCTATGATACTTATTATGCATTAGGACATATTAGGACCCCTTAAGATGTCCTATGACCACTTAGGACCAATTAGTACCCTTCAAGAGGTCCTATGACCACTTAGGACCATTTAGGACCCCTTAGGATACTTAAATTACGCATTTAGGATACATTATGACCCCTTAGGACGGTCCATTAGGACCCTGTTATGACCCCTTAAGACCATTTAGGACTTGAAATTAGGACCCCCTAGGATACTTAAATTACACATTTATGACACATTATGACCCCTTATGACAGTCCATTAGGACCCAATTATGACCCGATTTTGACCCCTTAGGACACTTATTACATATTAGGACCCATTATGTATCACTAGACGATCATACATGTGAGAGAAAATACTTCAAACTATATGTGTGTGTGTGTGTGTAAATGTGTATATGTGTGTATATGTATATGTATGTGTGTGTGTGTGTGTGTGTGTGTGTGTATATGTATATGTATATGTATATGTATATGTATATGTATATGTATATGTATATGTATATGTATATGTATATGTATATGTATATATATGCATGTGTGTATATATGTATGTATATGATGCAAGAGCATCTCGGGTCCTTGGCAATTCTGTGTCACCAAAAATATTTTGGAGTTTGTCTATGTTGCTCAGTTCCTACTTTGACCAAGTTGGTCAGTTTCCTTTGGTTACCGAGTGTGGTTTGTTATCTCCTGGGTGGTCGGTTGTTTCACTGGCGCTCGGCGTTGCTTGTCTGTTGCTCGGTTATTGTTGCTCACCGATGGGTTTAGTTTTAGTTTTTGTTGTGGCTGACTTGTGTATTTATGTTGGGTCACAGATTTAATGTTGATATCAATCATTGGGAGGCGTGTGGTCCCAAATCTGACCATTTCTTCTATTGATTGTGAATCTGAAGGCTGACTTAGTTTCGTAGCTTCTTGTATAAATGTAGTCATTGGTTTAGAGTTTAGGAGGCAATTTTTTTTATAGAAGATAGAATTAGAAATTTTGACAGATCCTCGCATGTTTGAGGACTTCTATAATTCATTGTAATAACAGGCTGTAACCGGGAAGGCCTTACAGCCCAGCATGTATCATTCTATTTGATGAAATATATGGTTGATCATGCATTCTCTCTCTCACTGTTGTATGTTGTTGTTTCCGCATGTGTTGAGCAGGCTTGGATCATTAGGGTGTACCATTGTTTGGCCCCTCTTAACCCTTTCCTTGCGTCAGGTGGTATCAAAGCAAGGTGAAATCTTGATCTAGGTCTGCGGATCTAGGTTTGTAGGTTCCTCGTGAAGCCCTAGTTGATTGTTGTGGGGTAGTAGATTGTGATCTGACCTACAATTGTAGAGGGTTGTCAAGGTGGTTCATGGGAGGCGAGAAGCATATCCAAGATTGGCAAATATGCTAAGGCAGATTGATGCTAGGTTAGAAGTTGTTAAAACAACCCAGAGAAGAGGTAGACATCTTGAAGATGTTAGTGATGATGAAATTGAGGAAGAATAGGCGAATGCAAAACCTACACCTGTGATGGATCAAGGTGAAGAAATATTTTTGAAGGCTTTGAAAATTTTGAAGTCTACACCACATTTCAATCCTCTTGAGTATGGTGGAAAGCTAGATTCTGATGAATTGGTGGACTGGATCAACGAGATGGAAAAGTATTTTGAATATGAAAACATTCCTGAAGAAAAGAAGGTGAAGATTGCAAGCACAAAATTGAAAAAGTCATGCATCCTTATGGTGGGAACATCTGCAATTGGATAGGAAGAGGAAAGGCAAAGACAAAATCAAGGTATGGAATAAAATGGTGAATAAATTGAAAGGGAAATTCTTATCTTGTGATTATTAGATTAACCTAGTTCAACGAATGCAAAGTTTGAGGTAGAAAGATAGCTCAGTAAAGGAATATGCTGAGGAATTCTATAGATTAGATATTAGATCTGGACATGATGAAGATGATGTGGAAAGAATTGGTAGATACCTGAATGGTTGGAGAGTTTCCATCCAAGAAGAAATTAGTATGGTCAAGTTGGAGAACATTGAAGAGGCTTATCAATTTGCATTGAAGGCCGAGGAGAAATTGAACAAGAGACATGAGCAAAGACAAAGAGGTCAAGGTGGTAGATTCCCTAGAGGAAGAGGTAGATCTAATGGTGAAAATGGTAGATCTGAACCAGAAAAGACAAATCTGGACAAAGGCAAGACTGAGTGGAAAGGTGAAAGTTCATCTAGAGGTAGAGGCAGTAACCACCGAGGTGGTTATAGCAGAGGAAGTTTCTAAGGAACTTGTTACAATTGTGGAGAAGAAGGACATAGATCTTTTGAATGTACACATGCTAGTAAGAAGGCTGGTAGTAGTAGAAATGCCTTGGTGCAAGAAGAGTCACCGAATGAACCTGAGAAAGAGAATAACTTGATGGAAAGGAGAGCACTGTGGAATGAAAGAAAAAAGGAAGATCCGGTAAGGAAAAATTTGTTCAAGACCAGATGTAAAGTTTCTGACAAAGTTTGGAAGGTAATCATTGACAGTGGTAGCTCAGAGAATATGGCATCTAAAGAGATGGTCACAAAGTTGTAGTTGGAAAGGTTGGTACATCTGAAGCCCTATCAGATTTCATGGATCAAAGATGAGCATACACTCCTAGTAAGTGAACAATATTATGTGAATTTGAAGATTGGAAAGTACTATGATAAGGTGTTATGTGATATCATGCCTATGGATTGTTGTCATATTTTGTTGGGTAGACCTTGGCAATATGATAGACATGCTATATATGATGGAAGATTGCATAAGTATACTATTGTGGCTTATGGAAAGAAACAAATCTTGTTACCATTGATGGAAGAACCTGTTAGTAATTTGCACATCTTTGAAAGTTTGTTTGATGGAGGGAAGAAAGTTTGTTAACTCTTTGAAAAAGAATGATGTATGTTTTGGTGTGATCCCTAAAAAACTAAGTAAGAAAATAGAGGATAATGTCCCTGAGTAGATTGATAAGTTACTCACCGAGTACAGTGATATCATTTCTGATAATGTACCTGATGGTTTTCCACTGAAAAGAAGCATTGATCATTGTATGGATCTAATCCCTAGAGCTAGTTTACCGAATAAGGCACCTCATCGGTTGACACCTACCAAGAATCAGGAATTGAACTGACAAATTAAAGAGTTGCTAGAGAAAGGTTTGATCAGAGAAAGTTTGAGTCCTTGTGCAGTACCTGATGTATTAGCACCTAAAAAGAATGGAGAATGGATAATGTGTACTGATTCCATAGCAATCAATAAGATAATAGTGAAGTATAGGTTTCCTATACTGAGAATGGATGACATAATGGACAGTTTGATTGGAGCAAAGTATTTCACAAAGATTTCTTTGAAAAGTGGGTATCATCATATCAGAATTAGAGAAGGTGATGAATGGAAGACTGCTTTCAAGACAAAAGAAGGTTTGTATGAGTGGCTGGTTATGCCCTTTGGTTTAACTAATGCACCGAGTACTTTTATGAGGCTGATGAATGAAGTTTTGAAGAAATTATTGGGTAAGTTTGTGATTGTATATCTTGATGATATTCTGATATTCAGTAAGACTAGAGAAGAACATTTGTTGCATGTTAGACAAGTTTTGTAGAGATTGAAAGAGGAAAAGTTGCTGATAAATCTGAAAAAGTGTTCATTCATGAAAGAGGAGATTGTGTATTTGGGATTTATGATCTTAGCTGATGGTTTGAAGATGGATCCTGAAAAGGTTGAAGCTATTTTGAATTGGCCTACACCTGTGAATGCTAGTGAGGTAAGATCATTTCATTTTTTGGCAAGTTTTTACTGAAAGTTCATAAGGAATTTCAGTTTAATTTGTAATGCTATGACTGAGACTATGAGAGGAGACAAACGAGAATTCAAGTGGACACATGGAGCTGACAAAAGTTTTGAGACTCTGAAGTAAAAGGTTGTTGAATTACTTATTTTGGCATTACCTGATTTTAGAAAGGTATTTCAAGTGGAATGTGATGCAAGTCGAAGTGCAATTGGAGCTGTATTGAGCCAAGAAGGTAAACCTGTTGCTTTCTTTAGTGAAAAGTTGAATGATGCTAGGAGGAAATATTCTGTGTATGATCAAGAATTCTATGCTATTGTTCAAGCATTGAAGAAATGGAGACATTATTTGATACCGAGTGAATTTGTGTTGTATACTAATCATAAGGCTTTACAGTATTTGGGTACTCAGAATAAGTTGAATCAAAGACATATGAAATGGGTTACACATTTGTAATAAAGCATAAGAGTGGAGTTACTAATCGAGTTGCTGATGCATTGAGTAGAAGAAGATCTTTGATGACCAAGATGAAAATTGAAGTTCTTGGTTTTGATGAGATGAGAGATTCTTATGCTTTTGACCTTGATATTTTTGATCCATGCAGAAAGTGCAGAGCACCTATTCAAGATCAATAGGATACTAAATGGGATGAATATTTTATTTAGGAAGGTATGTTTTTTAAAGGTATTCATTTGTGTATACCGAGAGGAATAATGAGAACTAATTTGATAAAGGAGAAACATAGTAGTGGTTTGGCTGGACATTTTGGTATTGATAAAACATAGAATTTGCTAAAGGAGAAGTACTATTGGTCGCAGTTGTATAAAGATGTTTAGAAATTTGTGAAAAGTTGTGGAGTTTGTCAAGTTACAAAAGGAGTAAGTTAGAATACTAGATTGTATGTATTGATTGTTGTACCTGAGAAACCTTGGATTGACATGAGTATGGACTTTTTTCTTGGCTTACCAAAGACAGTAAGAGGTACTGATTCTATATTTGTTGTTGTAGATAGATTTTCTAAGATGGCACATTTTATACCTTGTAGAAAGACATCAGATGCAGTACATGTAGCAGATCTTTTCTTTAAGGAAATTGTCAAATTGCATGGATTACTAAGGAGTATTATCTCTGACCGAGATAGTAAATTTGTTGGATACTTTTGGAAGACCCTTTGGAAGAAATTTGGCACTGAGTTGAAATATAGTTCTACATTTCACCCACAAACTGATGGACAGAATCTTGGGAAATCTTTTGAGATGTCTAGTTGGAGACACACCGAGTAATTAGAATTCTGTATTGGCACAAGCAGAGTTTGCATATAATAATTCAATGAATAGGAGTACTGGAAAGACACCATTTGAGATTGTGAATGACACACAACTGAGAGGTATATCTAATTTGAGAGACATTGCTGATGAAAACAAGAGAAGTGTTGAAGGAGTAAATTTTTGTTGAGTATATGAAGACATTCAATGAAGATGTGAAGCTGAAGCTGGAAGATAGTAATAAAAAATACAAAGACAGAGATGATAGATCAAGGAGACATAAGACTTTTGATGTTGCTGATGAAGTGATGGTTCATTTGAAGAAAGGTCGATTTCCTGCTAGAACATATGGGAAGCTGAAAATGAAGAAGTTTGGACCTTGTAAGATTTTGAGGAAATTTGACAGTGGAAATGCATATAAAATTGAGTTACCTGATGACATGGACATATCACCTATTTTCAACATTGTTGATTTGTATGAGTATCATGAACCAGATGAAGAAGTGACAATACTGACAAAATATACTAAGAAGCAGAATGACGAAATTGAACAGATTTTGAAGGAAAGAGTTGGCAAGAGTACAAGAGGAAAATAGTATATGGAATATCTGGTAAAGTGGAAGAATAGACTAATGGAAGACAGTTCATGGATTTCTCAATTTGAGTTGGATGCAGCTTAGACTAGACCTACCAAATGATTCAGAGAATCATTTCAAAATAACCCCAGGTGTCTGATGTAGGAGCATCTCGGGTCCTTGGCAATCCTGTGTCACCAAAAACATTTTGGTGTGTGTCTGTGTTGCTCAACTCCTGCTTTGATCGAGTTGGTCGATAGTTGGTCGGTTTCCTTTGGTTACCAAGTGTGGTCGGTTATCTCTTGGGTGGTCGGTTGTTTCACTGGTGCTCAGTGTTTCTTGTCTGCTTCTCGGTTATCATTGCTCACCGATGGGTTTAGTTTTAGTTTATGTTGTGGCCGACTTGTGTATTTATGTTGGGTCATAGATTTAATGTTGATATCAATCATTGGGAGGTGTGTGGTCCTAGATCTGGCCATTTCTTCCATTGATTGTAGATCTGAAGGCTGACTCAGTTCGGTAGCTTCTTGTATAAATGTAGTTGTTGGTTTAGAGTTTAGGAGGCAGTTTTTTTATAGAAGATAGAATTAGAGATTTTGATAGATCCTCGCATGTTTGAGGACTTCTATAATTTATTGTAATAACAGGCCGTAACAGGAAGGCCTTACATCCCAGCATGTATCATTCTATTTGATGAAATATATGGTTGATCCTGTATTCTCTCTCTCACTGTTGTGTGTTGTTGTTTCTGCATGTGTTGAGTAGGCTTGGATCATTAGGGTGTGCCATTGTTTGGCCCCTCTTGACCCCTACCTTGCGTTAGTATATATGTATATGTATATGTGTGTGTGTGTGTGTGTGTGTGCATACATGTGTGTAGCTTAATTTATTAAATAATTACCAATTTTGATCGATCCTAAAATATGGTCATAAATAGTATAAATCAAAGTATTGTGCTCAAAATTTTCATTTTCATATCTATTAACTGTATCAGTAACAACAAGTGGCACCAAATTCCACACACCTACATATCCATGTTCCGAGTTGATGCATTCTAAATAGTTTTGAGCAATGTAACGAGAACAAAATATGAGTAGTCCCTAGTGTATAATGTCTAATTGCAAAAATTTGTACTCATAACTGAATGCAGAGCTCGTGTCTTTTCTATCCTCTTGCAATCATGCATAGTTTTTCTATCCATGCCTAAATACATGTATATATTTAACATAAAAATGAGACAAATTGTGTATTTCTTTTTTAAAATTCGAATAAAGGACATGTAAAATTTAAACAAGAAAATATATATAATATATTAAATACATGCCTACTTGTAATCTCCTGAAATACTCTATATGGTATCCCTTGACTCATTCTTTATGATGTGTCATCCTCGTTTGATGCAAAATGTGTCTTGCACCATTCAACAACATCATGTGCATTATTTATGTGAACTCCTTTCTAATTCATATGATACTTTTGTAGAGCATATTTGATGCAAGCTCCATCACCATCATGCTCACCTTTTCCATGCCCACTTTCAAAGAAACTCCATACATATGGTATGTTTTCATTATGATGATATCTCCAACGTGCATAAAATGGTCTCGATGATTTTAACTATGTGACACACCCATCTGATCAAACATAATGCTTATCAATATTTATGCCCATTTCTTTCAAATTTTCAAAAAACTTTTTGAAGCAATGTTCTGTATAATGAATATCATGTTCTTTATTAGCACTCATGTAAAACTGATATTATTTCTTGATGACCCGTGCTTCAAATGTGCTCTAAACACCATCCAAATCTAACTGTGTATGATGATAACACATATGTACCATAATAGTGACCTGCTCTCAAAAATAGTATTCTGATTGAATGGCCTTTTGATGAACAAAGGAATAGTTTTCTACAAAATTGACAAATAATATAATCGTTCCAAGTGGGAAATTACCTCTTAGTGTTTGGAATTGTTTTGATTTCCACTTTGCAAAAAAAAACATGATGAGTGTATGGTTGAATCAATTTTTTAAATTTCTTCATAAATGCTCCAATAGTTATCTCCTCTTCAACATATTCTAACCTTTTGGATTCTTTCCCAAATTTGGTTTCATTCCTTACATATTTGTAAATCTTACAATTTATCATCTTTGTCACATCAATGTCTTCATTTTTCAAAGGGAAAAGAGTCAAATCAGCACATGTTTCACATATTCCTTTTATGCAATTTATTTGACCAACTGCATCATCAGTTTTTCCACATAAAATGGATGAGATGAACTCACTTCGTCTACTAGGAGGAGTCTTTTGAAAACCATAAGTTTCTTCTACAAACTTTTGGAAAATATGATAGTGGAGATCAAATTCAATATGATAACATCAACAACCAGTTTCAAACACTTTATTTCTCAGGTCATATAATATGGCTTCAGTCTTTCAAATAATGTTTGCCTAATCTTTATATTAGGATTTAAACTACAAAATAAGACATACATTTCATGTTGTGTTGTGTGTTACCAATGTTTTTTGTGACGTTCATATTCATTAGCTCTAACCTTGTGTCTGATAACATCTCTACTATTTAATGAAGGACGAGTATGATCATTCCAAAATGATATGATCAAATTTCTAATTCCCTCCTCAATCCTATCAAAATGAGGATATCTACACACGATTTTCCAATTTCCTGCCAATGTACTATCATCCAAAAGCATTCTCCTCTTAACATAGTTTGATATCATTTTCCTACTAAAACCAATCTGAGATGACACTGGAGATATTTGTTTGTTTCAGAGTATAGTGTTACCTACAATGGTTGTCAACATCACTCTTCTTGTAATGGTCTTATCTTTAATTTGAGATTGATTCCCTATATAGCTCAAACATTTCCTAACATTTTTAATAATATCACTTTGCATGTTAAAAATCTTTCTTTTTTTTATGTTGTGTCTACACCCAACAATTTTAATGGCTCTTACAACTTTTGTTCTATAAGAACAAGAGAATGAAATTGGGCTTGTTCAAGTGTTTCAAGATTATCAAATTTAGTCATTATTTCCCTTTCTATCTTATTCAAATTCTTCTTCTTAGAAAGAATTAAGGGTTTAATATTAGTAAGCGATCTCAATTTTTCCACATCCATTGCAAGTAAATGATCTAAGTTTCTATAATTGATTTTTTTCTTCACAATTTGAGCTAGATTTATGTGTTCATCCATACCAGTAGGAGCATCTGATCCTAACTCTTCTCCAACTTCCATTGCTTGAGCTTCTGTAGGGACTGATTTTGAACCTTCTCCAACATTCATTTGTTCAACTTGGTTTGACCCTCCTTCCTGAGCTTCGAGCCTTCATTTTTTAACTATTGATTGTGAGTTACATGTATGAAAATCAATCAAATTAGAAAAAATTATAGAAAATTGAAAACGAAGACATATAATACTCACACATGTGAAATTAGAGATGCATACCTTCTTTAGTTTTATAATAATATGCTAATGAATCTTCACGATTTTTTTGTTCTCTACTAGGTGACCTTTTTCTTGCAGATTTAGTGTGCCTTACCTTATTGTTTCCCATCTTTGTTGTTAAAAAAACTCCTTCAAAAAAATTCCCAAATGCAATAAACTTTCTCACCTTAGCTTTCCTATGTTTCTATTATAAAACATCAAATTAAAGTGATTATTTTATTTCAAAAACACAAAAACAAACTTTTATTTATACCAAAAAGAAACAAGGTGGTCGATGGGGGTTTGAATGAACAACCCTTGAAAAAAACACTAGTGGTGCCAAATTCATCATTTTTTTCTAGGGGGCGTTCGTTTGAACCCCTTCAAACAAAGGCGTTTTCATTTGGAGTAAAAAAAGAACTTTTTGGCTAAGAGAAGCCAAATTATGCAAAATTTTTCCCTTTCAAAGTCTCAATCAATGGATAAATAAGACAATCTTCTGAAACAAAAAATGTCATATTGTGCTACTCTAAACAAGCTTTCCAATGAATATAGTTTTAATATATATTGTTTTCATTGTGACCTTCTATTTTCAGTTTAACTAAACATAGGTTGTCTGACCATTTCACAACCTCTCTCTTCAATGCTTCAAGAAAAATAGTCAATTAGGACAAAAAAATTGTGAAAAATATGTATCCCATAGGTATTTGTGTTACCTTTCTATAAAAAAAAAATGATGTATATAAATCAAATTAGACCGAACTAAAGAAACCTATATCTAAATTATAGCTAATGTCACTTCATAACTCAATAAAATATAAAATTTTAAACCAAATTGAATGAAACCAATTGCATCTTCAAGGTATTGATATTACAAGTTAAACCTTGAAATAATTACATCATTATCATTTTTCAAAAATAAGTTATGTCAAAACAAGTGACTGTCACTCTTAAAAATGTTATTTTTCTGTATAAACCCCTTCTCGAAGGAGAAGGAAAGATGGACACAAATAAATTCTAATATATATATATATATATATATATATATATATATATATATATATAGTTAGTTAGTTAGAAACTAGAAACAAAATTCTAAAAATTACTCATTTACATCCTCATCAAATTCTTAACGGTTTTGTAGTAATATGCATTCGAAAGTGAAGTTTTTTTTCAAAATATTCATTTCAGTGTCAAAGTTGGCCAAAAAGTGGGAAACACTTTTGTGGGACCACCCTTTAGATGAATGGCGGTATACGGTTACTGAACAAGAGGAGTCAAACACTTCATGGGTTGATGTGGAGGTTGTATACATGCTTCATGTCAATTTTGAGTTGATTACATGATGATTTGATCAAGTTAAAGTGTCACAAATAAAGACTGGTTATTTTGTTATTTTCTAGTGTTACAAAGTTGCAGAGATTTCTTTTGTGTATGTGTTGTAGATGAGAAATTTGGTTGCACATCTAGGAATATATTAAGGACATAGAAATGTGTCTACCATTCAAAGGGTTTTATGATTATGGTTATTTGCAAGGCAAATACAAGAATTTTAGTAAAGGATGACAATGTTCTTGAAAGTTTATCATAAGATGTTGGTAGTTTCGATGAATGTAGTGTATTTGTTTGGTTTTTTAGCTTAATGATGTCTTAGGATGATTTAGAATTATGTTCCAGATGATTTTACAATTTACATTGATCAAGGTGACCAAGTTCAATGAATCTAAGTTATGTTTTTGTGATCTTGTCCAACATTTTAAGGAAAGATGATAAAGTGGTTTATAAGAGATCACTAAAATGTTTTATGGTTATGATCATGATCTTGAGATGTTTTTCATATATCGAAGGGATTTTTGGAAAGCGCACAGAGATCTTGATGGTTTACTTTGGCACTGAGAGATGAATGATTAGGGATTAGATTTTTTCCAACCTAGTTCTTGATAAATATGGTGAATTAGGGTTTGATTGGTGTGTCATGTGTATGCACTAGTGTTTTTGAGATTGAGGAAGAAAGTGTATGCTAGTGAAGCATTTTTACAGATCTACTAAAGACTAAATTACTTGTCTATATTGTGGTAGAAATAATTACGACAATGGATCTGACTGTATTGAAAAGGAAATGATATAGGCATAGTGAGATGCTACTATAAAGCTCATAAATTATCAGATTGACCTCTCTAAAAAGTATTTGTAAGTCAGTGTGACTTCCTTAGGATGGGTTCCCAAGGCAAATTAAGTATTGAACTCTAGGGAGTGTTCCTGAATGCAAGTACATTCCGCATATTCTAATAAGCTATACTTCTAACAAGGTATCAGTCTTATTGTGGTAATACAACCCCACCATGGTTTTCACCCTAGTTTGGGTTTCCATGATAAAAATATTTGTGTTATGTGGTGTTGACATTTTCTAATTTGTGTTTACATGCTTTACATTTTGAAAATCAGTAATAATAGTGTATGTGATCAATGGTTTTATGCTTGAAAGGATTTAAGGGTTTCAAAGTTTAAGTATTTTGGTAGCAACTAATTCACAACCCCCTCCCCCCCCTATTTCCTACAATTGGTATCATAACCTAGTCCCTATAAGGAAGCCTAACAACTTGAGGGAGATTCAAAGATGGAAGCATATAAGAAAGATAGTCCAAGATATTATGGAACCAACTATACACTATGGAAGAACCAAATGCTTTTACATCTCAAATGTATTGATGAATACTATTGAAGGATCACAAAGAATTCATACAACCCTCCTCAGAAACCTACAACTCCTGATGAGATAACTAATTCCAATGAAAACATTAGGGCCTAGGAAGCTTGGCTAAGTGCACTGACTAATGCAGAGATGAATATTGTCATGGAATTGGAGACAGATAACTAGATATGGGAGAACTTGGAGATTCTTTATGAAGGAGATACGACAATGAAGATGTAAAAGTTGCAGAGATTTAAAGGGAAGTATGAGGCCATGAAGATGAGTGAGGATGATAATATCTCCTCTTACATTCTAAAATTAAATTAGTGTGTGCTATCAAATGTGCTAGAGGAACACTTGATGAGGATGAGATTGTTTCAAAAGTTTTGAGATCTTAGACTCCTTCCTATGATAGAAAGTTTGCATCTATTGAAGAAATAAAGATAGTGACTAATGTGACAAGAGAAAAGATAGTTGGGAAGCTTACAAACTTTGACTTGAGTTCAATAAGTGGTGCATTACCCAAGAATAAGGTCACTTTCAAAGCCACCATGATTGGAAGGAACATGCAGAGATTAGATTAGACTGAGAAACTTGCAAGGAAATTGTCAATATGGGAACAAAAGTTGAAGGAAATAGAAGAGGAAGATAGAGATCTTGAAGAATTGGAACTAAGCTTGCAAAAAAAATGTCTTACAAATCTGAAAGAGCTCCTATTGGAAGTAAGTACAAAGGAAAGTTGTCTTTCAAATATTTTTCATGTGGTAAGGAAGGACATTATGCATCTAGGTGCCTTACTAGATTTCCTAGGTATAGGTATGAGCCTAATCCTAGGGAAAGAAGATTTTATTATGCCCTAGACAATGAAGGAATCATTGATGATGAATTTGATGAAGATAATAAGGATGGTTATGAATTTTCTTTCATTGTTGTCAAGGAAGATGGTAATAAGTTTGATAATCTTAAGACTGTGAGTTCTCCTATTGCTATTAAAGAAGATGATCTATATCTAAAGATTTTGTGCCTTCTATTGCTACTAATGATGTTGTTGAAGAGAAATCTTTAGCTAGTCAAGTTGTCAAAGAAGATAATTTGGTGATTGATAGTGGATGCTCTCATCATATTACTAGTGACAAGAGTAAATTCATAAGCTATGAGAAGTATGATGGTGACAAAGTGAAATGGGGTGACAACTCTGGTGGTAAGATCAAAGGTAGAGGTTCTATTACTTTGGATGGAAGAAATAATATTGATGATTTATTACGTGTAGAAGGTTTGAAACATAATCTTTTTAGTGTTGGCCAGCTAATGGACAAAGGCTATGGTTTTCATTTCAAGAATGACATGTGAAAGATCTTAAATAATTATGGAAGGGAGATTGTTACTAGATCCAAGATAGGAAGTAACATATTTCTTTTGAATAGTGGTCAAAACACTTGTTTGATTTCTCAGATAGATGAAATATGGTTATGGCATAAGAGGTTGTGTCATGTGAACTTTGACAATATTATTTCTATAAGTTCTACTTTTGTTGTTAGAGATTTTCCCAAGATGAAGAATCCTTCTAACAGTTTTTGCAAGGAATGACAATTCAATAAGAAAATAAGAACTACTATTCACTCTAAGAAAAAAAATTGAAATTGATTGCTTGATCTTGTTCATACTAATTTGTGTGGGCCTGCCAATATTAGAAGTTTTCAAGGAGACAAAGACTTTATAGTATTGATTAATGATTATTTAAAGATGGTATGGGTGAACTTCTTGAAGGAGAAGTCATAAGCTTTTGAAAAGTTTAAGGCTTTCAAGTCAATGGTGGAGAGTTTACAAAAAATGAGTTCAACACTTTTTGTGAGATGCATGGAATCAAGAGACAGTTGTCTACTCCTAGGAATCCACAATAGAATGACAATGCAGAGTGGAAGAACAGATCAATTTTAGAGACTTCTAGGACCATGATGATAGAGATAAATAATATGTAGATGTTTTGGAGAGAAGCTATGAGAACTACAGTATACACTCTTAATCGAGTGCAGATCAAAGATGGAACTGGTAAGACACCTGATAAAATTTGGTGTGGTCATGTGCCTGCTATTAAGTACTTCAGAGTTTTTGGTAGTAATTTCTATATAAAGAGAGATGAAGATTTAATAATTTTTTATGAAAGGAGTGGTGAAGATATATTCCATGGATACTCTACTTAAAGAAGAGCATATAGGTGTTATAAAAAGATACTGAAGAAGTTAATAAAAAGAATAAATGTTAAAGTGGAAGAAAGTTTTGAGAGTCTAACCAGATCCAATAAGCCTGATGTTGAAAAGAAAAACAACAATGACAATCAAAGAAAAGATCAATTGACTCAAACCCAATCTCTTAGTGTACCCGTGACTATAAGTGATGAAGGTACTAGAGACAAAGAACAACAAAGGAATGTGATAAAATAGATGGTACCAAGGTGTATAAGATTGAATCAGAATGATGGATAGAACAAAGGAGTGCAGACTAGAAGTAAGACAACAAAAGATTAGATTTTAATGATACCAGAAGTTGAACAAGTTGGTGATGAATATTCAAGATCTATCAAGGAATATTGCAACCATAGATAACCATGTGGAGAAGCTTGTTCTTAGAACAACTAAACTTGGGGCATTAATTGAAAGACAAAACAATGGTGTTAGATATGTGAAAGGAGAGTGCTCCAAGTTAGGTCAAGATATGCCTAAAGATAAGCGATAGAAGTACAAGGCAAAGAAGAAGAACAAAGATAAAGAAGAGAAGGAAAGAGTCAAGCTAAAGGATAAGGGTAAGAAGAATAAAAATAAGGAAAACAAGAAGAAGAAGAGTCAGAAGAACTGAAGGATAGAAAGAGGAACACGAACAAGAATATTGTGGAAAGACATCCTAAACCTCATAATTTTAGTGGTAGTTGTATTGATTGTGGAAAGTATGGACATAGAGTCTCATATTGCAGAAGCAAGAATCATTTTCCTGGAGGTAAGATAAATGATCATGTCTCAGATAGGATCAATGGTGTGAAAAGGATAAATGATACTATCATAATAAAAGTAGGTAGATGTCCATGTGCTATGATGAGAAATGATGATAGTAAGAAGAAGATTGTCATATATCTCAGATGCAATATATGTACAAAAATTGTTGAACATTGTAAAGACACACATGTAGATGATTTTAATCCACTGGAGATAATTAGGGATATGCAATAAAATGATAGGAACATATAGGAAGAGAGAGAGAAAAATGAGAAGGAGAAGGGGATGAAAAATGGAAAGAGAGAAAAGCATAGAAACAGGGTCAAGAGCAATAAAAGAAAGGATGTTGTCAGAAAAGAGCCTACTCTTGGAGGAAATTTACGGTTCATTACCCCTCTTGATCAAAAATAAGATGTAGAGGATCACATAAATCTAGTATGCTTCAAAGAGAAATCTTACAAATGGATTGATGTATGGAGATTGCTACTCAAGAGGAGTAGTAAGCATGGTAAGGACACTTTTTTTTATTTGAAATTGAGTGTTTGAAAATAGAACTACAATGAATTGCAGGAATCAGTGAGTTAAATCTTTAGTGTTTGACCAATATTTGGATATGTTTTAGTGGCCCAAAGATGTGTAGATGAGCTTGACAAGGTAGTAGAAGAAGAGAAGGAAAAGGAAGAAGACATTGATATGACAAAGCAAGTTGTAGAAGAGAAGATGATACACCTTTTTCATTGATGTCAAAGAGGGAGAGAAGCAAATGTGAAAAACAATAAAGATCATATTAGAGAAGATATTAGAAGAGATGATCATATCAGAGTTTACAGAAGTGGAGATCATAAGAAAGAAGATGAATGAAGAGAAAATTATATGCGATAAGAAAGTTCATATATATTTATATATTTGCACATAAGAAAGAGGAGAGTTTGTTAAGAATATTTGTGTACATACAAGGGGGATAAATTGATGGAGAGAAGAGTATGTAATTAGATTGGAACCAAAGAGAGAAATTTATTAGGGGGAAAAGTTTCAGAGCAGAGGTAATGAAGAAGATAATGATGTCCTATGGATACTATTGGTTTTTTGTTGCATTACTACATTTTATTGTTGTTCCCATCACATGTTGCCATCAATGCTAAAGGGGGATATTTTTGGTAAGTTGGCTATTTTTTTATTTAAATATGTGTATTGTGATGTTTGTGAAGTATACAATTTTGTTTGGATGTCTAGTGTGAAGATCAGATGGTTTTGATATATGTTATGAGGTTTGGTTGACACATATATAGTTCTACTAGTAACACGGAATGTTTAGATGAATGCAGGTAGAATATTATTGAAGATGAGGAGCTGCACACCTCATTGGTGATGTAAAGGTTGTCTACATGCTTAATGTCAATTTTTAGTTTTTGACATGATGATTTGATCAAGTTATGGTTTCACTGATAAAGACTAGTTATTTTGTTATTTTCCAATAGTACAGAGTTATAGAGTTACAAAGATTCTTCTGTGCAAATGTTGTAAATGAGAACTTTGGTTGCGCAACTGTGAATATGTTAAGGACATAGAAATGTGTCTACCATTTAAAGGGTTTGTGATTTTGATGATCCACAAGGTAGTTACAAGAATTTTAGTAGAGAATGATAGTATTCTTAAAAATTTATCATAAGATGCTAGTAGATCTCATGAATGCAGTGTATTTGTTCATTTTTTAAATCTTAATGATGCCTTAGGATGATCTAGGATTATGTTCTTGATGATTTAGCAATTTACATTGATCAAGGTGGCCAAGTTCAATGAACCTAAGTTATGTTTTTTTGTGATCTTAGCTGACATGTTAAGGAAAGATGATAAAAATGGTTTATAAGATATAAAACATGTTAGGGTTATGATCATGATCTCAAGGTATTGTTGATGGATCAAATGGATGTTTGGAAAGTGCATAGATATCCTAAAGGTTTATTTTAGTGCTAAGAGATGGATAATTATGGATTAGGTGTTTTCCAACCTATTTCTTGATAAATATGGTGAATTAGGGTTTGATTGGTGTGTCATGTGTATGCGCCATTGTTTTTAAGATTGCAGAAGAAAGTGTATGCTAGTGCATCATTTTTCAAGATCTACTAAATGTTGAGTTGCTTGCAGTAAGGGATCAGATTGTACTAAAAAGGAACCAACCGAGGCATAGTGAGATGCTACTATATAGTTCATGAATTATCAAATTGGTGTCTGAAAAGTGTTTGTAACTCAGTGAGACTTCTAAATTGTAATTGTAAGTCAGTGTGACTTTCTTAGGATGGGTGCCCAAGGCAATTTGAGTAGTGAAATCTAAGCAGTGTGCCTGATTGCAAGTGCATTTCTCATAATATAATAAGTTATACTTCTAACAAGGTATTAGTCTTATTGTGGGTATCAACCCCACCATGGTTTTTAATCTAGTTTGGGTTTCCATGATAAAAATATTTGTGTTATGTGGTTTTGATGTTTTCTGATTTGTGTTTACATGCTTTACACTTTGTAAATAAGTAATAACAGTTTATGTGATCAAGGGTTTTATGCTTGAAATGGTTTAAGGGTTTTGAAGTTTAAGTATTTTGGTAGTAACCGATTGACCCCCCCTCCCCCTAGTTTCTTGTTGCCTATTTCCTACAATACTTCCATAATAAAGGATCATCCTACTATATGTGGCTAGAAATTCATCACTTGTGCTTGTTAGTCTTATCTTATATTCCACATATGTTAGTTCATAGAATCATAAACATATAGAATTTTCATTTCATCATATATCTAAAAATACACATAGAAAAATACAAAAATCATAGAACATTATAAGTCAATAGGAGCATTACATTTAGGAATCATCATAAGCATTCATTAGATAGATCATTATAAGTGTGCATTCACATACAAGATTATATGGAGATCATATAAAAAGGGTTAGTACCATAACATCATGAATACCATAAATAGAGTATGCACCATCATAGAAATAATGCATAATCATCATCATCACATAGACATAAAATAATAAGGCATTATAAAATAAGTAAAACATGTATCATCATAAATGCAAGCCATGTGCATCATAGATAACTCATCACATAACCATGACATAGAAAACATGTGCATAATATAGAGTGTAACATAAACTCTAGCCAAAATTGTATATACACACATATATATTATATACATACATACATACATACATACATACATACATACATACATACATACATATATATATATATATATATATATATATATATATATATGTATGTATGTATGTATGCTATGTATGTATGTATGTATGCATGCATGTATGTATATACATGTATCTATATATGCATACATGTATATATATACATACATACATCTATATATACATGCATACTTGTATATATATACATACATGTATATATATACTACATACATACATACATACATATGTATACATTCATACATGTATATATACATGCATACATGTATACATGTGTATATATATAAATGTATATATATGTATACACACATATATGTATTTATGTATGTATATAAATATATATATGTATGTATGTATGTATATGTATACATACATACATACATACATATATATATATATATATATATATATACACACACACATAAATACACATATGTGTATACATATATATACATTTATATATATGTATGAATGTATACATACATACATGTATGTATACATTCATACATGTGTATACATACATACCATATATATACATACATATATGTATACATATATATACACATGTATACATGTATGTATGTATGAATGTATACAACATGTATGTATACATTCATACATGTATGAATGTATACATACATGTGTATACATTCATACATATGTATATATACATACATACATGTATACATGTGTATGTATATAAATGTATATATATGTACACACCACACACACACACACACACACACACATATATATATATATGTATGTATGTATGTATGTATGTATGTATGTATACATATATATATATATATATAACATATATATATATATATACAAAGACATATATATATTTATGTAAGTATATAAATAAATATATATATGTGTGTGTGTGTGTGTGTGTGTATGTGTGTGTGTGTATATATATGTGTGTGTGTATATCTATAAATATATATATATATATATATATATATATATATATCTATATATATATATATCTATATATCTATATATATATATATGTATATATATATATATATATGTATATATATATATATATACATATATATATATATATACATATGTATATATATATATACATATATATATATATATACATATGTATATATATATATACATATATATGTATAATAATATATATACATATGTATATATATATATACATATATATATATAGTATATATACATATACATATACATAATACATACATACATACATATATATATATATATATGTATGTATGTATGTATGTATGTATGTATATAGATAGTATATATATGTAGAATTTGAGCAATACAAATCCACAGAATGCCAAGATCACCTGCATACAAAAAAACCTGTTACAAGGAAGTAGAGAGAAGAAGAGGCCAAGGGTTTGACTCAAAATATGAAGAAGAAAATATCCTCAATAATGAATGAATAATAATGTACAATGGATCATCCTTATAAAGGAGATCGAAAGCCTTGAAAGGCAAAGTCTAGTACATGCAATAATCAGTTTGACTATTACATGACTAATGCATGAGTTTAGACCAACTAGTGCATGTGCTTTTAACTAAAGCAAAAGGAAGTTGTCATCTTAAGAAGGGAGTAAGTATTAATTAATATAATTAATACTTTACTCTAACACCCCCCCTTAAGATGAGCAACGATGCATCTACCAAACAAATCCTCTGTAAAATGGAGAAATAGAGAAAACCCAGTGGGAAAAAACCCTACTCCAAGAAGAGATAGAAATAGAAGGAAGAAAGGCCTCATCACTAAGACCCACCAAGGATAACTTCCTTCACCCCAAGCATAGAATGCAACTGAAGATATCGCGGGGATGCAAAAGGTTTGGTGAAGATATCAGCAACCTGCTCAGCAGTGGGAATATACTCCAAACTCAGAGAGCCATCCTGAATCAAATGTCGGATGAAATGCATATGAAGCTCAATGTGCTTGGTCCGTTGATGCTCAATGGGGGTTGCGGGAAATATGAATGGCACTCTGATTGTCACACCAAAGAATAGTGGGGACTATCAAGAGGAAAACCAAACTCTGTCATCAACTGGCGAAGCATAAAACCTCCTGACTAGCTTGTACAGCTAACTCGATACTCTGCCTCTGTAGATGATAATGCATGAGCTGTCTGCTTCTTGCAAGACCATGTGATAGGACCAGAACCAAGATAGAAGACAAATCCAGAAGTAGACCGTCGATCATAGTATCACCAGCCCAATCTGAGTCTGTGAAACCAACAATG